>LR990183.1:6417500-7617500 GCA_905147325.1 Notodonta dromedarius | reverse complement strand
GAGGAAGCCGAGGAGCGAGGGTGGGAGACAGGGAGTAGTGCCTACCTCCTGCTGAGCGTGACGAGCGACTGGCGGTGCTTGCTGGGGCGCGCCTTGCCCGTGCGCACGTTGATGGCCGCGAAGTGGTTCTGCACGGCCATGCCCACCTCGGGGCACATGTCCTCCGGGACCTCCGCACATGTAACACGCCCTCTATCACTACTGTTGCCGAGCCCACCGATAGATGTCGCTAGCGTCGAGATAGCGCGCGGTGTTAAGGTGGTCCAGGCATTTCATATAACCGTTGGGCTTCGAATTTTGTTAGTGGAACAATAAGTATGTATTTGGATCCAGTGTCCTAACCCTTACTAATAAACGTGGATTTGCGGTTGTATAGTTACACTATGCTTTGTCTTCTTCTTTCGAATGTCAAATTACTGATGACCGAAAGAGATAATTCTGAGTTTAACTATTCTCACGCTATACCAAGTTTATTAAAAAGGGTCAGTGTTTTATTGGGAGAGCCTAGGGGTAGGATACCTTGGGACCTAACACTGGTCGTGTTCAAACCTACCCATTTATCACAACAATCTGGCGTTAATATCCTAGTGGAGCACAAGTCTCTCCTCAATGCGAGGGGTATGAATGGTCCAAAAATAAGCCACGCTTATACAATGTGTACCGTACAATGGACTAGGGCAGCGATACTCAAACCAGGTCGAATTACGAACAGGCTATTTTCAAAACGCATTGGCGTGACAACGAAATAAACAAACAGACATAAAGACAGACAGCGTTAATTTGCACTTGTAATATTAGTTTGGATATTATTGATTGATTTTAACATCCTGTAGACTTAAACACTTTAGAATATGACTTCCTCACCAGCACGGGGCAGTTCCTGAGCACGGTGAAGCCGTCGTTCCCCGCTTGCAGGTACTGCTTCACCGCCAGCCGGTACTGCTGCTCGCGGTGAAGATACTCGTCGCCTATCTTCACCACCTGCTCCGCGACCCGCTCACCGGGGGGCTTGGAGGGGTCGAACGCGAACGATATGCCCGCCACCTGGGGAGGGGTCGAGGTTATTGCTACGGCCGTGTCATTATGACCAAGTCACGGCAGTCATGACAAAGTCACGGTCAAGTTATAACTAAGTCACGGTCGAGTTATTATTACTAAGTCACGGTCGAGTTATTACTAAGTCACGGCTAAGTAATGACCAAGCACGGCAGTCATGACAAAGTCACGGTCAAGTTATTACATAGTAATGTAACGGTCGAGTTATTACTAAGTCACGACTGAGTAATGACCAAGTCACGGTCGAGTCATGACCAAGTCACGGTCGATTTATGACAATGACACGCGACTTGGAATAAAGTTATATTAGATGAACCCAATGGCCAAGTCCAGTTTACAACGCGAATCATATCAGAGTCAGTCATAGCCAGGGGCCAGCCTAAATAAAACCAAAATAAGTCTGAGCCTGGTAAGAACCAACCTGCGGGAACCTGCCCTCGAGGCTGGGGTACTTGCTGACGGCGTTCTCCAGCACCTGCAGCAGCTGCTCGCCCGAGGCCTGCACCACCACCAGCGGGTCCCGCATGGGGATGATGCTGGACAGGTCTCGGAGCGTGAACTCGCCCGCCGGGTGCACCTGCCGGCCACAACATACCTCTAGAGGATTAAGGACCTCAAAGTCGTATTAATATATCGATCTCAAGTCTGAGAACGATCTTGAGTACGCTTTTGACATGTAATTTTGTACCGGTATCGGCGGTCCCTTTTAGCTCATGCTGAGCCAAATACATTCACACAGCCACTTCCTTTTGTGTTCATTTATCTGTAACCTCTTGTGTCTGTGTCGAATTAATGTTTTTCTTCCTTTCTTTTCTTTGGCACGACGTTAGATTAATAATAAATAATAAATATCGCCAGACGAACACACCAACTGTATGGTCCCATATAGGGATTGCAGTACCGGTACTGAGGAGAGCTAGGCAATTCCCGGTAACAGGCTTAAGCCAGTACCGGGAAATACCGGGAATTTCGGGAAATTCGGTACCCAAAACAAACGTTGAATAGTTATTTAAAAACACACTTAACAGGCTAATTTGTGATTCTTTTAATCAAAATTTAATCATTTACTTGTATATTAAGTATTTTACTGATTTAGTGAACGAATCGGAAATTAATTTCGAAATTTCGGACCAATTTTCCATTGGCAGCGTGTTAATTTCGAAATGTTGAACCTAAGATTCGGGCTAGCGGCAATTTGGTGTGGATGTGGACACCAGGAACTAGATGCAGGAAGTTGAAAATGACTTCAGTGCCTTATGTTGCGAGAGGCGTCGTTAAAAAGTAATAAGCTGGTGCTTGATAATGTAAGTCATCAGTCATTACGAATGAAGCCGAAACTTCCACGCACAAGTAGACGCCTCAACAATATAATCGAGACACTAATGTTTTGCATCTCTCTCCTGGTCCTGTTTCTCATTTATCTGATTTTGAAGTACAGTAGAAGATCCTATTTGCTGATTATAAAGCTAAATTAGGCAGACGTAAGTGGCCGATTTGACAAAATAACCAAAATGGTAAAGGTAGCCTATCTGGAAGCAAACCACAAACATGATGAAGTAACGACACGTGAAGGTAGCTAGTAATTTGATGAATAGACTAGCAGGTCAGGACTGAAACCAATGTCTGATAAAGGGAATGATCCGATTGTTTTACTTCTCCTTTAACCATTTTGATTTGAACCAGCTGGCGTAGGTCCCCTTCAGTATCCTCCACTTCTGTCTCTTTTACGACTTGCACCATCTAGTTCGATCCCGCGGTCGTCGTCTTTTAATGGTGCTGGAGGTCTCCTATCGGTTTTTTTTTCTAATGTTCACCAGGCGCTATTCGAGTAGTGATAAGATAAGCCTTCTAGTGACATGACCAACCCTTTGCAATATGACGCAAGCTACTCATTTGATGACATCGTTGAATTTGCCTTGCTCTGGAACGGCCAATCGTCTACCTTATCAATACGCTTAGTTAGTTTCCTGCCAATTACACAGATCAGCCGAAGTCATCGCCGATCAATGTTTTTCTTTTATTTATTTATGTTTGACAATCTTTGGAAAATGACTGAACCGATTTTAATGCGGTTTCACTTGAAGATACTCAATGGTTCAACTTATAACATAGAGTTCATAATCATCTTTTACCTATAAGAGTCGAGCTGCTGAATGAAATCTACATTTTCCACTAGAGAAACTGATGGGAAAGTAGTTTCTTGTTATTTTTTTTTTTAATTACAGTATTTTTGTTGCTTTAATGAAAATTACCGTTAAACGTTATTTTAATATTTTCTTCAGATTTTATAATGATATTCCATGTCAAAATCACATTGACCAAAATGTTGTATTCATTTCGAAATTTCGAAACTGCACGTCCTAGTCCGTATTCGCTATCCCTGTGGTGACCTCGGTTATAACGAAAGTTGAAATGGTATGGAATATGGATATTTGAAAATATTCGTTATGAAATTATGAAGTCCCGAAAGTACCGAAATTCCCGGGAATTCTTTTCAGTACCGGTACTAGATAGAAAGAGGAGAATACTGGGAATTCTCGGGAAAAACCAGTACCGGGAATTCCCGGGAGCAATCCCTAGTCCCATACTAAGCAACGCTTGTACTATGGGTACCGTACAATGGACTGGGGGCGATCCCAGTGACACCCATCCCATTACCCTGACAGGAATCAAACCCGCAACCACCCAAAGCAGTGAGCCGAGCGGCCTACGCTCGAACCACTGCGCCAAGCGGTCGTCAAGATTGATAATTAAAAGATCGCTCTCAGACTTAAGATCGATGTGTAAATCCTATCAATAGTAGTATATTTAAACGGGCTACACCTGGACTGCAATTCGGCAATAAAATTTCAGTTAGGTTGCAAATTTGATTTTAAATCATTCGAATCGATACCGGAAACGGATTCAAAAACATTAACCCCTTTTAATAAACGCGGATTAGCGGTTGTGCAGCATAGCGTAATTATTCACGGTTATTGTAAATGTGGCGTCGCGACGCTTCTATATGTTTTCTAATGGCGTCGCTACGCTTCTATCGTTTTAACACAGGCGTCGCGACACGCTTTTTATTTTAACAGTACCGTTGCGATGCTTCTATCATTTTTTACCCACGTGAGGTACTTAGGGAACCGTGAAATAAAAAACCAACGAATCCTAGCTCATTCGTTCGCGCGGGATTCCACATCCACTGACTTATAAGTTCCTCGGTACAGTAGGAATAACTTATCCATGTGACAAGCGGCCATTATTCAATAGTTTCCATCAATATCTAGTTAAAACAGCTAATAGCTTTAATCGGCGGTACCTGAACATTATGCTGTCACTCCGTCCGCGCTGTGACAACTCCTTAACGAGTAGTTAATTCAGTTGAGACCAGGAATCCGGCGGACTGCCCTTTGACGCATAGTTCCTACATATCACGAAGACGCGTGCTGTGACTCTTATGACAATGGCATATGGGTCAATTTGAAATGATTCAGACTATTCTCGATTACTTGTAATGCCAGTCTACGCGGATAGTGTTGCTATTTTCCTGATTGGTTTTTATAAGGGGTTATGCGTCTGTGTTATTATCAAATTTGATTCAGATTTTAGAATGTTTTGACTGTTGTAATCGAATTTTGTCATACAATTAATTAGAGTGAAATTACTTCACCGGTACTAATACAGACATTTAAAGTTACCGAATCCATTTGCGCGCCGCATTATATTAGAATATAATTCGCAAAAGCGAGAGATTTCTCCAGATGATATATTGACTACGTGACAAAAATCTAAGACCCAGCCACCCCCTCCTACCCTCCCTGAACGGTCAGGTTCCCTCAACAGAGGGGGCTCCTTCTCACCTGGTCGGAGCGGAAGGTCCCCGAGTTGAGCAGGACCAGGTCCGCGCCGGTGGCGGCCAGCAGCACGTCGCAGACCCAGCCGCCCAGGTTGGTCTCCTGGCGCCGGATGTACGCGAACCGCCCCTCCAGCGGCACGCTGAACTTGCCCAGCACCTCGTCCATCTTGCCCTCGATCATCGCTGCAGGGTTACGGAAAGAGGTGTCATCGAAATTATTTAAAAAGAAAAATTTAGAAATAATTAGAAAATACAAATAAATAAATATCACCAGACTGACACACCAACTGTATGGTCCCAAACTAAGCAACGCTTGTACTATTACTATGGGTACCGTACAATGGACTGGGAGCGATCCCAGTGATACCCAGGCCTGGGCGAATTACGAAAAGGCCATTTCCGAAATTTGCACCGGCGGGAATCGAACCCGCAACCACCATGTGCAGCGAGCCGAGCAGCCTACGCTCGAACCCATGCGCCAAGCGGTCGTATGCATGAAAGGATGATCAATATGGCGTTATTAAAACAAAATAATCAATTAAAAAACTAATCTCCATTTAAAAAATTAAATGATGGAAGGAGGATGTCTCGTTAAAGAGGAAAAATTCTGATTTCATAAATATAAATATACATAATATACAGGTTGAAACAGAGAGGGTACCCTTTTTTTTAAAACTTAACGTTGTAATTCTAAAACTATCAGCTTTGGAGGAAACTTAAAAAACAAAAGGTGTTATAGGGATACAGCTCTTGACAGATTTCATAAGTCTACAAAACCTTCAGTACTTCAACTGTCCCACAAAGCCGATAGTTTTAGATTTACAAAGTTAAGTTGCAAAAAAATAGTATACCCTTTCTGTTTCACCTAGTATACCAAGCAATAGAAAAAAAAATACTACATTTCAGCTTTCATGAATTTTACTGGCACTATCTATCGACATTTCTGAATACAATTTGTGTTATTCCATAGTCGGGTTATAGTTTTTTTTTTTAAATTACTTGTTTCTCTTGGGAACAGGTAACTCACATGAATACTTCTCGACCTTGGACTTCAGCGCCTGGTCTTCAGGGTAGGAGCTGGAGACAGCCACCTCGGCGATGTCCACGCGCGCGCTCTCCCCGGAGAAATTAATATTGATCTTACTGAACTGACGGAAGTCGGTGCCACTCTTCACAATGTACTTGTTGTTTATCTGTTTCAAATGAAATCATTATATTAAGACGTGAAAAAAAAAACTTTGTATCCCTTTTTACGAAAACTACGCGGATGGTGCAGTACGAAATTTGGCACAGTCGAAGTTTATATCTGAAGCGTCAATAGCCTAGTGGTTAGAGGGGCCGTCCTCGTGGCTGAGAGGTTCCGGGTTCGATCCCCATCCTGGCCATTAAACTATTGACGTGAGCCCACTCCTAGCACAAGCATTAGCTTAGTTGGAGGGGCTAAAGGGAATACTAGTAATGTGATAAACACACATTGCCAGTAATCTTTTAAAAAAAAAAAAAAAAAACAATATGGAGGAGTGCAGAAAGCTAATCATACTAATATTATAAAGAGGAAAACTTTGTTTAATTGATTGTAATGAATAGGCTCCGAAACTACTGAACCGATTTGAAAAAATCTTTCACTGTTGGGAAGCTACACTATCCCTGGGTGACATAGGCAATAATATATTTTCAAAAAAATTAGGGATCCTTACTAAAACTCGAATAATGTAACCGCAATGTACCCGTGCGAAGCCGGGGCGGGCCGCTAGTATTTTTATATAATAATACTTAAAAATACATTAAACCAATAAATAAATAAGTACACACACTACCGTGCGTTTGACACACACACATTGGTAACTTCCACTTGATAACTAACTGACTCTCTGACTGACAAACGATGACAGTTTTTTTTTCTTTATTTCGGAGGGCGGGACTTCCTTAGTGCATTCTGCGTGCCAGTATCAATCAAGAAGGTTTTGGGTTTTTGTACTTAATAGTTGATAATAGAACCTTAATAACCTTCAAACAAAAACTTTTAATGAATTATGGTCGAATTTGGACCACGGGCGACTACTAGTAATAATTATTAGGATTTTTATTTGAACGAAGTTCCTTTACGCGACTTGCGGTGGTAGTTCAATGGTAGCCATAATCCACCACGCTGTCACATATCTTTCGAAAATTGGTTAGACTATAAAAAAATGAGAATTTCCTCATGATATAGTTCCTTCGCCGTAAGCATGTGACAATCATCAGTAATGTCAATTTACTTCACTTTTTTTAAATATGACTTTCATCGTTAGGTAGTCGATGATTTTGCCAACAACTGAGATTTATGAGACTGATGGTCGCGACGGTTCAATTGGTTTGAGATGTCGTTATGCTGTCACTTCACTTGTGTCAGTGTCAATACATAATGTCCAAACTGTCAAGTGTCAATGTCACCCTAATACATAGTGGCGCCGCCCTGGTGGAAGAAAAAAACTTAGGAGGTATAGACTGCCGACAGAAAGTTTCCATGTCGGAAACGACAGATTTTATCCTTCTTCTAATTCATTTGTAAAAGGAGGATGGCATCTGTCATTTCCGACATCGGAAACTATCCGTAAACAGTTAATAAGGGGTCCATTACCTCTAAAACCTCGTAGACATGGTCGTGTCCGCCGAGTATGAGGTCTATGTCGGTGCACCCTTCAGCTAGCTTCACGTCGTTGGGCGTCCGCATGTGGGTTAGCGCTATCACGTACTCACAACCCTGGAGGAGACCACACACCATCATAGAGTCAAGTGCCTACTAGACGAAACACCTAAAATCTAATCATAATGTATAGAAATAAATAAAATTAGAGTGTCTGTTTGTAATATCAAAATAACACCTTTTCACTTAATGCATATGAAAGTACATACGACACCTATAGTAAAAACGCGATTTAATATTTTTTTGTCTGTCTATCTGTCTGTATGTTTGACAATGTGTGTACCGTAGCTTATCCTACTAATATTATAAATGCGAAAGTTTGTGGATGTATGTATGTATGTATGTATGTATGTATGTATGTATGTATGTATGTTTGTTACTTTTTTTTTTTTTTTTTTAAATTGACTATATGTTGTTGGCCAGAGTGGCCATAACAACTTCACCCGGACAGAGGGCCCAGCCAGGGGGGCAGGGGGGCAGCTAGCTCAAGGGCGCCACAAGGGACACGACCTCGGCTTGGGCCGCTGCCAGGAGAGGTGGCGAGGGTAAATCTACCACCGGATCGGAACGCGACCTCGACTGAGAAGATCCGGCAAGAAACTCAGCGGGCTTGTCGGGTGCCAAGGTGCGTCTAGGTAAGTAGACGCACCTTCTAGCGGAAGCGGGGGTTCGTCGACCTCGCCGGCGAGGTCGGTGTCTGGTGGGGAGTGTGCGTGTGTCGTTCTCCTCGACATCTGAGTCTAGGAGAGCGGTGAGTGGGTCGGGGGGGTCCAGCAACACATGCCGCGGCCTGCGGCGGCATGCAACTGGCGCGTGTGTAGGTGCATAATCGGCGGCGGCGACGATTAAGGCATTGGTGTGTTCAGAAGCCTTCTTGAAATAGCGTTCGGACGCTATTTTGAAGTGCTTCTGGATAGAATCGAGGCGTAAGTCAGAATGAAGGTCTACGTTCCTTACGAACCACGGGGCTCCGACGGCTTGGCGAAGGAAGCGGGACTGAATGGCCTGGAGGCGACTAATGTGCCTCCAGGCCATTCAGTCCCGCTTCCTTCGCCAAGCCGTCGGAGCCCCGTGGTTCGTAAACCTTCACGCAAAAACTACTGAACGGATTTGGATGAAATTTGGAACACAGATAGATTATAACCGGGATTAACATATAGGATACTTTTTAACCCAATAATCCAATACTACGCGGATGAAGTCGCGGGGCACAGCTAGTGTAGTATAAAATAAAGTTAAAACGAAATTCAACTTAATGATTTACAAAATTAAATAACATTTTTTTTGGTATTCCAATACAAAGTGTGAAGCCTCTGTTGTTTAAAACTTGTCGGCAACGATTTTTCATTGAATTTTTTTTGTTGCGTGTATTTTAATTACACATTTATAACATAATATAGGTAATGTGTAATTTTTTCTAACAAAGTCCTTGGTAGTTCGTTAAAAGTTATTATTAAGGCTAAAGCGCCCACCTAGCCCGCGAAGTTCAAATTTTTTGAGGTTTTTTAGATTTTTTTCAAAATCTGACAACAATAAAAGGCACATTTTGTAATTCGCGAGAAAGACCGTGTGCAGTGCATTTATTAATATATCCAACTTACTCTAAAACATTTCAAGAACGACAGCTATCCAGATAAGCTGGCAATTTTTGTATATTTAGCGATTTACTAGTATCATATGCACCGTGATAATATTTAGAGTAAAATAAATGTATTAATAAACGCACTGCATACTGTGTTTGTCGCAAATCACAAAATGTTGTCTTAAATGTTTTCAGATTTTGAATAAACTATAAAAATACTCGAAAATGTTGAATTTCGCGGGCTAGACAGGCGCCTTCACCTTAACTAAGTAGTCGAAAATAAACGATGCATATGATAACTCATGATAAATAATTCCACGTTGTATAATATTATTAATGTAACTAGCTGTGCCCGCGACTTCGTCCGCGTGGAATTTAATTGACAAAGTTTCATACAAACTTTCATCCCCTACTTTATCCCCTTGGGGGTAGAATTAATCAAAATCCTTTCTTAGCGGATGCCTACGTCATAACATCTACTTGCATGCCAAATTTCAGCCCGATCCGTCCAGTGGTTTGGGCTGTGCGTTGATAGATCACTATGTCAGTCAGTCAGTCACCTTTGAGTTATATATATATAGATGATACAATTTACATGCATACCTCTTGTTTTAGCTGTGAAGCCAGTTTAGCGCCAGCCTGTACAAAGTCTATGAAGGTGACCTCTTCTGGATTTATCGTCGCCAACGTTTCTAACCATTCCTGGAAATAAATCAAATGATATTCGTACCATTATTTAAAAAAATATATACCTACCTATTGTAGGTCGTAATATGTTATGGAAAATATCCTTTGTATTATTTTTTTACAAACTCTCCCTAAAATATTGGTACCTAATACTCGTGAATGCGGTTTACACTATTTTTAACCAACGACGAAAAAAGAGGGGTGTTATAAGTTTAACATGTGTCTGTCTGTGGCATCGTAGCGCCCAAGTGGATGAACCGATTTTAATTTTTGTTTTTTTTTGTTAGTAAGGTATTCTAATCGAGAGTGTTCTTAGCTATGTTTCATTAAAATCGGTTCAGCCGTTTGAAAACTATTAGCTCTTTTTTAGTTTAAAAAGTTGTCGCATCGGGTTTTTTGTAAAATTTTCAATTTAGAGTTAAAGTCCCGTATTAATAAATTAAAATCGGTCCATCCGCTTGGGCGCTACGATGCCACAGCCAGACACACAGATACACAAATACACAATAATCTTAAACTTATAACACCCCTCTTTTTTGTCGGGGTTAGTAACAGATCGACGACCGCTTGGCGCAGTGGTTCGAGCGTAGGCCGCTCGGCTCACTGCGCACATGGTGGATGCGGATTCTATTCCCGCTAGGATAAGTTTCGGAAATGCCCTTTTCGTAATTTGCCCTAGTCTGGGTGTCACTGGGATCGCCCCCAGTCCATTGTACGGTACCCAAGCGTTGCTTAGTTTGGGACCATACAGTTGGTGTGTCAGTATGGCGATTTTTATTTAGATCTGTGCCGCAGTACAGACCTGTTCCACTAGTCCGATGAGTCCGATCTTGTGTCCATTGCACATGAGCGCGTGCGTGATCTTGCCGTCGCCCAGCGGGCGGCCAGTCTCGTTGTCGATAACGTTTGACATCAGCCAGGGGAAGTCGCACTGAGCCACGAGCCCTGACAGCACTTCCAGACCGAAATCTGAAGGAAAAACTCGTCTAAGAGGCCACAATCTTAAACTGAGCACAAAAAAATTTTTAGCAACTGAGCGGTCAGAGCGTGGACTAAACTCACAGTCAATTCAGAATACGACCGAAATGACGACCGCTTGGCGCTTCGAGCGTAGGCCGCTCGGTTCACTGCACGTGGTGGTTGCGCGTTCGATTCTCGCCAGGCCAAATTTCGGAAATGGCCTTTTGTGGCCTGGTCTGGGTGTCACTGGGATCGCCTCCAGTCCATTGTACCGTACCCATAGTACAAGCGTTGCTTAGTTTGGGACCATACAGTTGGTGTGCCAGTCTGGCGATATTTATTTATTTTATTTAGTGACAATGAATGTACATCATTTTTTATTCATTAAAAAGAGCAACCAAAGAGTTTCTTGCCGGATCTTATCAGTGGAAGCGGCATTCCGAACCTGTGGTAGATTCTGACTGTTCATAAATGCTTTGTTGGCTTACATGAGTAAAAACAATTTTGAGTTTGATTAAGTTTTGACAAAACCGTGACGTCATCCCGTCTCTTTACCCCCCCCCCCCCCTGTACTCACACAAGCACCCCTCTACAAGACGTACAGATTAACAGATTAAGCATGCAGTCCCGGCGACGGCATCGGTGGGAAGTGGAAAAACGCGCCATATAAATATAATTTCATCCATTTTCGCTTCCCCTGCAGCCGGGCAGAATGCCGGCGATTGGATAAACGCACATTAGCAGTGCACTCATGTCAGTATACAATAGCTTTCACTCACCAAAGTCGTGGTTGCCGAACACGGCGCA
Source organism: Notodonta dromedarius (assembly GCA_905147325.1). Taxonomy (NCBI): domain Eukaryota; kingdom Metazoa; phylum Arthropoda; class Insecta; order Lepidoptera; family Notodontidae; genus Notodonta; species Notodonta dromedarius. The sequence continues at coordinate 7,605,881 of LR990183.1, read as the reverse complement.
GTGCGTGCCTATTTCGTTCAGCACCGGCACCATTTGTTCCCCTTTTGTGAACGTGCTCACTGGAACAATAGATACATAAATTATTTTGAAATGTTAAAATATTCACCGTAACTAATAATAATAAATCCTACTAATATTATAAATGCGAAAGTTTGTGAGTATGGATGTATGTTTGTTACTCTTTCACGCAAAAACTACTGAACGGATTTGGATGACGTTTGGAACACAGATAGTTTATAACCTGGATTACATTTAATACTTTACTTAAGTCTACGCGGACGAAGTCGCCGGCGGAAACTAGTAAATAATAAATATCGCCAGGCGAACACTCCAACTGTATGGTCCCAAACTAAGCATCGCTTGTACTATGGGTACCGTACAATGGACTGGGGGCGATCCCAGTGACACCCAGACCTGGGCAAATTACGAAAAGGCCGTTTCCGAAATTTGCCCCGGCGGGAATCGAACCCGCAACCACCATGTGCAGTGAGCCGAGCGGCCTACGCTCGAACCACTGCGCCAAGCGGTCATCAACTAATTATTTATTTATTTTTATCTTGACAGGCATCTTACATCTTACATTTAGCGAAATTATTTGAAGTCTGTGGAAAAAACCCAGATATATGCAGCGAAAATTTATATTTGGAGTCGCTGAAAAAAAAGTTATGGAATTATTGAAAAACTCTTTTATGTATAAGATAAGAAAGGACTAAAGCGCTCCCATATTAGGGTCATGATATAACAACAAAACTGACTGTTACATTGAAGAAAAAATACGAGTATAAATATAAGTTGCTTATTTTGATATGAAAATAAAAAAGCAACAAAATTAAATCTTTCTCCGGACCCTGAAATTTTAAATTTATCATCCAGATTATGAATAGGTACGTGAGTGGTTTGTTAGTTACATCTCGCTCACACACAGGCGATACTCACACATGCTAGGCGAGAACACGTCTCCACTGAAGAGTACTAGCGGATTGAGATGCTGCAGACCCTTGACGGCTGTGCAGAATCTGAGAGCACCCCCAACCGGCTCCGTATCTGAAATAGAACGGACACTTAGGACCAGTATGTATTTTACTATCTCATTTTATTAATCTCATATATAAAATTCTCGTGTTGTTACCATACGAGGCATGCCTTTTAAGTTCTGTCGTTTCCATAATTCCCGGCAATTTTGAATTTGGAACTGTTCTATATTCGAATGTGTTTAAATTTCGAATCTCAAAACAGTTGAATGTATTAGGATTAATGTTATTATTTAGTCACAGCGTCGATTAGAATCTGTCAGGTTACGTACGAAAATGAATCTTTCTAAGGAAAATGTTCGTGCAATAATTTTCTACAACTTTAGAAGAGGCCTGACACGGCTTCAGTGTTTTGAAGAGCTAATATCTGTGTTCAGGGATGAAGCCCCATGTCTGCGGACTGTCGAACGCTGGTATTTAGAATTCCAGCGTGGACATACTAGTGTTAGTGACAAATCTCGCGAAGGTCGCCCAAAATCTGCATTCACTGAAGATAACATCATTGGAGTGAGACAACTAATTCTCGAAGATCGTCATGTGACGTATCGAGAGATAGAGGCTCTATTAGGCATCTCAGGGACAACCATTCAGAAGATCTTGCATGAAGCGCTTGGTGTAAGAAAGCTAGTTTGCCGTTGGATACCGCATCTGCTTTCCGACGATCACAAGGCGGCCCGCGTCAGATGGTGTAAGAAAACTCTGCAAAGGTTCAACCGAGGAGAGTCAAATCACGTCTACGACATCATCAGTGGTGACGAATCTTGGATCTATGCCTACGATCCTGATTCCAAACAACAATCTACAATCTGGGTCTTTCAAGACGAGCCAAAGCCGACTAAAGTTGTTCGTTCTCGAAGCACTTCAAAGAAGATGGTGGCCACGTTCGTTAGAAAAACCGGCCATGTTGCGACTATTGCACTTGATGATCGTAGAACGGTTAACGCAGAGTGGTATACCACAGTTTGTTTACCACAAGTCATCGCCGAACTTCGAAAATCTAACTCAAAGCGACGCATCATCCTGCATCACGACAATGCAAGTTCACACAGCGCTCGTCAAACGATTGAGTATTTGAAGCAGGAAAAAGTAGAAATTCTTGACCATCCTCCATACAGTCCTGACCTAAGCCCTAACGATTTTTTTACATTTCCTAAAATTAAGAAAAGTCTTCGTGGTCAAAGGTTCCAGTCCAGTGAAGAAGCAGTCAACGCTTTCAAGTCAGCCATTTTGAACACCCCCACTTTAGAGTGGAATAAATGTTATAATAACTGGTTTGAGCGAATGGAAAAGTGTATTAAGCTACGTGGTGAATACTTTGAAAAACAATAAAAAGTACTATAAGGTTCTAGTTGTGTTTTTTTCTTCAAACGACAAAACTTAAAAGGCATCCCTCGTACTCCTCCGAAACGGCTCATCCGATTTTCATGAAATTTTGTGTGCATATCGGGTAGGTCTGAGAATCGGCTACTATCTATTTTTCATACCCCTAAATGTTAAGGGTGGTCCACATTCCACGCGGACGGAGTCGCTACTTCGACATAACAAACAGACACTTCAATTTTATTTAGGTAAGTACTTGCAAATATACCTACTTAGGTACTTATCTAAATGTTATGAATAAACGAATAATTCGAGTTTAACAATCAATTCGTAGTCGAATTGGACAACCTTGGCACTGCTAACCCCTATTAAGAGATAAGATATCGTTTTTTGTGGGGCAGGAAGTAATGTCACTATGCAACAGGGATGCCCACGGTCTAGAAGCCGAGAGACCTCCGCAGCTGGACATAGGTCTAACTCCTCCTATACTTTCTTTCGATTAAGTTCGTGCGGGTGCGGTATCGCTTCTCGTTGGCCGTGGTATAGTGATTGGGTTAATCTTCGTTGGTAGAGCCAAGCTGTACCACCCTCTCACAAAAGATCGGCTTAGTAAAAGTAGTTATTATATACTAGCTGAGCACGCGACTTCGTCCGCGTGGAATTTAACTTAACAAAAAAGCCCGCTCCCGCGGTCTGAGTCCGCGCGACAGGAGCCATTTTTTTTGTTTCTAAAATAAAAGTAGCCTAAGTTACTCCTTATAACATCAGCTATCTACCAGTGAAAGCCCCGTCAAAATCGGTCCAGCCGTTTCGGAGATTACCCGGAACAAACACACAGACAGACAGACAGACAGACAAAAAAAAATTAAATCGCGTTTTTGCTATAGGTGTCGTATGTACTTTCATGTGCATTTAGTGAAAAGGTGTTATTTTGATATTACAAACAGACACTCCAATTTTATTTATTTGTATAGATTCGTTTCCTACAATGGGTAAGAGCGCAGAAGGATAAACCCCTCCCTCCCACCCCGCCCTCTAGCCCACTCCCCTTCAGGACAGCAGCGTGCAAGCAATGCTATTGGTATCGCAAACGTCTATAGACTACGTTTACTGCTTAACATCAGGCAGGTGGTACGGTTGCTAGCCGACTTTGTTCAATAAAAAAATACAAGGGGACTTACTCGTGGTCTGTTCAATATTGTAAACATCGTTATAGTGAATAATGAGGACCTCGTCGCCCATGCCGCGGCCGGCCAGCTGGCTCACTGCGCGCCTGCCCACTTGACGGACCTCCAGGGAAGCCTGGAACACACACTTATCGATAAAAATACATGTTATGTACATCACTAGTAGCCCGTGCTACGGCTCGAGTGAGGAATGCCATCCGTTTGGCCGGACGAGATTAGCCGTGTACTGACTTAGTGAGTAACCTCGCGAGGCTGCCTTGTTTTGTTTGACGCGAACAATCAGGCCGGGATTAGACGTTCGGTTTTGCTTCATTCATAACAAAGACATTCACATTTAGTTAGCTGTGTGACACATCATTATCTGCAATTTTTCGGTATGCCGCGAAATAATTTAGCAGGTAAGTAAAGTTAAGTATTAATCACGTTCAAGTATCCGCCGATAAGAATTATGGTTCTGTTTTAGCCTCGCAAGGCAGTCTTTTAAGGTGGCTCAGTCAGTCAGTACACGGCATTTCGATCATCATGCGTCACAAACCGCTGATGCGATTCTCACTCTTTCTCAAACCGCCCAAGTTGCATGCCGGCCCACTGTACAGATAGCCCAAATATTTTTTTATAATAAGACATTAAAAAATCTTTGAGATCGCCAGACGGACACAACAAGCATAACCCAAAATAAGACCCAAATGAAAATAACAGATTGATTCGGGCGTTCCCTACTCTGCGGGAGGAAAACCAATGTAAAATGATTTAGGAGAAGGACCCACGAAATCATTCCTTCTCCCAAATAATATTCGAAATTATAATAGTGCATAAAACTAATATCTACTAACTCTAATGATTAATGAAAGCTTGGACATTCGCTCAGGCTATGACGCAAAATTTGCCACGTCCGCGATTTTACTAGAGACGGACATTAAAACATTCACGGAGACTAATGAAACTAAATTAAATTAAGACATTTATTCAACACAGACACAATTAAGGTAAATTTAACAGACATAATAACTTACAGGAAAATAACAAAGCCTGAAGGTATAGTACTAGGTACCTATTTAGAATTGAGAAACGTTAGATAAAGCCGAAATGCGTTTGGTATGAGTTTTATGGGGTTGGGCTACTATCTCCCTCTATCATCGTACGAAAAGCAGCTATAATAGCTCCTTTATGCCGATCTTCTGTGAGGTACTACCCCGAACGAGCCAGTTTCATATGAACTGTAGTCAATTAACCATACAGTTTGGTTGTACCACCATTAATAAGAGACACCATTACACCATTATTAAAAAAGAGAAAAGAAAGAATGTATCCATGGAGTTTCTTGCATGTTTTTCTCCATAGGATTTTGTTTTGGAACATGCACTTAGCTGTTGACTTTTTGAAAGTGCCAGTTAAGGCTAAAGCGCCCACCTAGCCCGCGAAGTTCAAATTTTTTGAGGTTTTTTAGAAATTTTTCATAATTGACAATAATAAAAGGCACATTTTGTAATTCGCGACAAAGACCGTGTGCAGTGCATTTATTAATATTTCCAACTTACTCTAAAACATTTCAAGAACGAGAGCTATCCAGATAATCTGGAATGTTTTGTATATTTAGTGATTAACTAGTATCATATCCACCGTGATAATATTTAGAGTAAAATAAATGTATTAATAAACGCACTGCATACTGTGTTTGTCGCAAATCACAAAATGTTATTTTAAATGTTTTCAGATTTTGGATAAACTATGAAAATACTCGAAAATTTTGAATTTCGCGGGCTAGACAGGCGCCCTATTTGAAATACAAATATTTGAATTTGAATAAATGCGCAGTGACAATCCCCACGTCCTCCAACGCTGTTAGGGTTGTGCAAGGCCAAAGGCCAAGGTCAATTATTGCGCTCCGGCCCCTTGCGGCGCACCAATTTGGAGTGTCATGTGTGTCGTGCAAATTGTTGTGACGCACCGCTCATAAACTGCTAATAAATCTAGCTGTCATGAAATGTTGTTCCAATGGCCGTTTTGGAAGCAAAAAATACAAGCATACCCCGGCCCGCAATGCTGGGGTTTCCATTTGCATTAGAGACTTTCGAGACCGACGGCGTTTCGCTTCCACTTTTATTGTGCGAACTGCCAAGGAATGGAACACCTTGCCGGCGTCTTTGTTCCCGGTTGACTATAACCTGGATGTTTTCAAGTCGAGAGTGAACAGGTACCTTCTAGGCAAGTATGCACCACCGTAGACCACATCGTCACTTACCATCAGGGGAGATTGTGGTCAAATACTTGCCTATTTCGAAAAAAAAAAAAAAAAAAAAAACTGAGGTGTAGGCGCACCGTGAGGAAGCATTGTTCCAAAAAACGCGGGTCCCCAACTCGGTACTTTACACTTGCCCGCCCAACATTTCACACAAAGCGTTCCGTACACTTTCAATACCTAAGTAAGTAGTACTACTACTCAGTATGCCATTATTACCCATCCAAAATGAGGTTTTAAATACACAGATAAACATAAATGACGGCATCAATTATTTTTTAGTTCCTAGTCAGTAAGTACCTACCCCTTTAAGGCTGAAGCGCCCGTCTAGCCCGCGAAGTTCAAATTTTTTGAGTTCTTTAAGAATTTTTTCAAAATCTGACAATAATAAAAGACAAATTTTGTAATTCGCGAAAAAGACCGTGTGCAGTGCATTTATTAATATATCCAACTTACTCTAAAACATTTCAAGAACGACAGCTATCCAGATAATCTGGCAATTTTTGTATATTTAGTGATTTACTAGTATCATATCCACCGTGATAATATTTAGAGTAAAATAAATGTATTAATAAACGCACTGCATACTGTGTTTTTCGCAAATCACAAAATGTTGTGTTAAATGTTTCAGATTTTGGATAAACTATAAAAATACTCGAAAATTTTGAATTTCGCGGGCTAGACAGGCGCCTTCACCTTAAGTATTCATTCCTAAAGATTTTGAAAGCAAAGCGAATAATTTATGAATACAAGATATATATAAATACCTATTTGCTGTAATTACAAAAGATATTTTTAGTTATGGTCGCCATACCGCCCGCATTTTAGTTACAAGGACAGTAATTACTTATTGTAATTAATGTCGAAATACAAAAACAGGACAACGATAAATTAGGAGGTGAATGGCCCCAGCACGTGTAGGAACTAAAATCAATGGAGTATCTTAGTTTTTTATGGATTTACGCCTTGAATACACCCACATTTAGTTTCAGCGTCTGACTTTGAACCTGTATGCACGTCATGGCCACAAGACTTTATCTCACGGATTATGTCACACTAGCTGTGCCCGCGACTTCGTCCGCGTGGAATAGTCTCTTTGGGTAGCATTTTTAATTATATTTACTTTGAATGTCATATTTATTTATATCGAATTAACAGCCTAACAAATTAGTTTCAAGCTGCTAGCTCTAAAAATGACGATACTTCCATACAACTTTTCATCCCCCGCTTTCGGTTGAAACCTTACAACCCTTTTTTCGCATTAAAAAGTAACCTATGTATTTTCTCAGGATCTAGACTATCTGTGTACCAAATTTCATTTAACTCGGTGCAGTAGTTTTGTCGTGAAAGCGCGACAGACAGAGAGACAGAGTTACTTTCGCATTTATAATATTAGTAAGGATTGAGGCCGTACGGCACCGGCAAGACGATTGCGATGCGATGGCGATTTAGAAACGAATGTTCGCTTATGTGATCTCACGGCATTATGATTATAGGGATATGTTGTAACAAATCGTTATCGCATCGCAATTTACCGCAGCCATTTAGGTACCATAAAGCATCGTGTTTGTATCAAAAGCCGTGTCTCACAGGTGGATGAATATAGCTTAGGCAATGTATACTTATTTGTTAAAAAATATTCCGTGCTTAAAGTATAGTATAGTTGTGCATTAAATAAAATCCCACCAGTGCTTACCAATTGTATCTAAGTACTAACATCTAATGGTGGTGACAGATATAAGGCGAATAACGAACCAAAAACGAATGTTGAAAAAAAAAACCGATTTTCATAATTATATTTTTGAGTGAACATTTATTGTTTTGCTAGAGATTCGTCTGAAGTCTGTCATCGCCATAATATAAAGACAACAAAAACATGCTGGAAACAGACGGATGACAGTATTTATTTTGCATAGAAGTACAGAGCGGTACAGTCAGCATGTTCTAATACCAAATATTTTGAAATATATATTATGTAAACATGCTAATTTCATTTTTCAACATTTATTTAACATTGACGTGACTGGAGTTTCTTTGATTCGTAGGGAAATTAAATTTAAAATACAAAAGGGTTACATAAGTAGGTAGGTAGAGTCACACACAACCTAGGCAATCGTATTTTTATGATCGAATTGCAATTTTTATAGACCTCGTGTGTTTCATGGTACCTACCTAATGAGCATAAATACTAATTACAATCCGATAGACTGTGGTTAACGCGAATTGTTAATGAGAACAAAGCTTCATTAGCCGTTCGTGGGGATCGTAGATACCTACGCCTACGGGTGACCGTAGGTGACGGTCGTAGTTAAGTAATTCACTGATAAAAAATTCATTTTTTTTATAGTAGTATCGATATTTTTTTTTTGTATTTTGCACTAAATCTTTTGTTATTGCAGCAAAGCCTTATGTAATGCCTCGCATTCATAAATTATGAGATGTAGTTACAAAATATTTAGTAAAGGTAATGTTAAAAGGAAAATATACTAAGAACTGCAACAATAATTCGATTAGTTTTTTTCTGAGTACAAATAAAAATATCGGAAATAAATTTTACAAAAAATTTAATTTTACAACATTGAATAAAATCTTTTCGTGTTTTAAAACCAATTCGCACCTGCCAATTTACATTATATAGCAAATTATACGAAGTATGTGGGAGGTTGTTAGATTAAGAAGACTGGTCCTTTTTTGTCGCGTTATAATAAGAAACGACGGCTCACTTTTTTATGGAGAGTTTATAAAAACCAGAGCGTGTCGTCTGCGAATGATGATGCACGAGTGAGTTATAAGTATAATAGTATTGATAATTTTATGTTATTTTTAGTTCCATACTCTTTTAGCGTCGATACAAAGCAACGAGGGTTTATAAGGCTATTCGAATCGATTAACATTCGATCGATTTTTAAATGAGAGGACATCGCCAGTTTTCAATAAAGCTACGTTCGATCGACCGTCAATCGATGGTCGGTCGATTATCGATCGATTGCTGTGGTAAAAACCAAGTTGATAAACAATCTTAGTCATTGTGTCTAGACTATGCAGTCCTAAATCAATAAGTTCAACAACTTTTCAGCCTGACTGTACCAAAAAATATAACCCAATTTAATTTCTAAAACAAAGATAACTCCAGCCATGCCAATAACCCGTGCCTGCTTCAGCCATCCAACAACGGATCTGACTCCGTCGGAGACTTCGCCGGGCACATCCACACTGGTGGACTCAATGAGGGAGCTCCATTTGGACCTGAGGGCCGCCTGCGCCGCGAACGACGCCATCAGCCGGGCTGTTCTCACTAGAACCATTGTCGGGTCATTTGTACCGGGGTTTCACAGAAGGGTTACGTCCATTTTGCTAGTGCTGTGCAGTTGCTGTCAGTCAATGATATATGAAGGCAAACATTTGTTTTTGTCAGTTACAAATTCTTTTTGGATTTTCTAGTGTTGTGGTGTATTCCGTTTATTTTTAATTATTTTTATAAATAAAAAATTAACTGGTTCTTTTATCTTCTGCCAAACCATTTATGATGGCCAGAATAAATATATTACTTACAGCTATTGGTAGTTTATTTTTTCACAAATAACCAAGGCACTTAAGTAGTAAAAAATAAATCCACATATTTGAAGTTAGTTATCTGCAATGCAGTAGGTAGGTAGGTAGGTACTTATTAGTTATTGAGCTAGCTCTCTGTACTTTATTTCCTTCTTAATTATTATATACATTTGTTTGAAATATAATCCTAAGAATTGTAAACTTTAAAGAATTTATAAATAGAGTTGAATTTAAACTCTGCACACATTTGATGTGCTTCACACTGAGTGTGTTAGCAAATTTCTATGACCTAGAAACAAATTGTGGTACCAAATAGATTTTTACTTCAACAACCGTAGATATTTTGTTGTAAAGAGCTGTATGTTGACAACAATGCCTGTGAAAAAGTTAAATTTTAAATTAGCATACAGTGTTTCTAAATTTAAAATAATAATTTTAAAAAAAAGTTTACTGGCCAGCAACATAAATTGCAATTCTTGTTACTGAAACATATAAACCATTTTTTTCTGATACCTAGTATAATCTTAAGCATAATTTGTGTGACACTTGGGTAATACATGTTTACCTTCCATGTTATTATTAGAATACATTATCTCAACATTCAAGGCTAAAGTCGCGCCAATGATAATTTAAAAATCCTGACATTTTTAAACACACCACAACACCAGGTTGCATTCAGATCTATATTGCACTCAAAACTGGTTAATAAATTCACATTATACACTCAAATGCATGTCCTATTCACTCAAGAAAACCCGCTAACTGGATGCCCAATACTTCGCTAGGAATGGTAATGATATTCAGCTAGGTCAAGGCATCGAAAATGTCTATTTTAGTCTAACATCGGCCTTTTCAAGTCGGAAATAATCACTAGTAAACACTTGTACCTAGTGCTATCAAAGTTTATTTATAAATTGACGCAGCAATGTCATAATGTGTATTCCTTTCTGCAGCTTTCTGCAGCAGGCTTATGAAATTCAATAATAAAGTTATATGCAGTTTTAATAATAACTTACCCAACAGAATGCCAAGTCCGTGAATTGAAGTCGCGGTCTTATAACACGATAAATATTATTTAATTCACTGGATGTAAAAATGTGCGATGTAGATAGAGATTATCACGATTTATCTGAACTTAAACTGAAATGAATATTCAATAAATTCACACCCACAAACGGAATTCCGCGGTCGAATCGAAACGCTACTGTCAGATTGACACAGTTGTGTCAAATTCGATCGACTCAGCTGTGGTTGTCACTTGCGTTCCGTTTCAAGCATTCTTCACAACAATCTATAATTACGGCTACATTTACAAAAAGGTATATCATTTTTTAAAAATGACTAAACATAACGCATAACAAAGTAAGAACCGTTATTAGATTAGCTTTACGCTTTTTCATGCCGAGTAAAATTATTTTACGTAGAAATGCTGATATCAACTGCCACTCATAGATGTCACTGTATTAAATAATGAGGGTACAGTCAAGGGCAAAGATATGTATACAAGTATTGTTATTAAAAATATGTAGTCATAATAAGATGCACAAAATTGTACTCATCCAAATGCTCATAAATATGTACACATTACTCAACCCATAAATATGTACACTTAGCAAGCAATAGTTTTGTATATGTATTTTTTTACAGATATTTTCACAAACCAACCCACAATAGAATGTCCGAAGTCCGACAAACCTGAAAATTATATTTTCAAAATATTTTTAGTGTGTCAGCTCTAAAGGCCAGTAATCAATATGACTCGATATTATCAATAAATTGTCTTACCTACGTGAAGGAAGACTCTTTACAATTAAGTGGCTGGCTACTTGGAAATGAAGGATTGCCGATCGTCTTGTCGCCTTTAATTATGTATATATATTTATACCTTATATGGTGTATCTAAATGTATGCGTTGCTAGATAAGGACATAATATTGCACCTTTTGATGTGCACTAATTTATGATGTCACTGATGAAGCCATTTTTTGAGATTTGGTGGTGTATACATATCTTTGCCCTTGACTGTACAAGTAAGAACACAAGGCTTTTGTAAATTCATTAAATTGCAATATTTGTTATCTTGCGTTTCATTCTTCTTTTCCTTTATTTACCTTACGGCGTAATGGGGTGCTCATATAATAAAAACCCAAAAAGTATTATCAATTTATTCCACAAAAAATTACAAGAAATTTACCACAGACCTTTACACGCAAAATCACTTTCAGCATCAAGCCAATCAATCAATTTCTTGTTGTACCACATGAAAGTACCTCGTAACTTCGGGGATGCATTCAAAATCAAATACAATATCACTTCAGCGGCTTCATCAGCATCTAATTCACCCCCACCATTCGCCATGTCAGTTTTAATATGGCCTGGATTGACAGCATTTATAGAAATATTCCTATCATCATATCTCTTCTGTTGAACTTTAGTCAAAGCCGCTACAGCAATCTTCGAAACTCTATGCTCAGCATGCTTACCGTCATCAGCAAAATCATTTTTATCAAACGTCCCGTTCTTAACGCTTTCCAAATATTCATTAACAAAATCATTAATTTGTTCCTCAGTTAAATCAGGACTAGTTAAAGTTTCAATCCATCTTTTGTTTTTTAGATTGGATAAATGGCCGCACGCACTTGACACGTTCACGACCCTAGCGCCATCTCTTAGCAGCGGATACAAATGCTTCTCAATAGTCAGTAAGCTCCTGTAATTAACATCTACGTTTCTTTTAGCGGTTTCGTAGTTCGGATAAATCTGATCCCATTCTAAAATGGCGGCATTATTTACTAAACAATCAAAACCACCGTACGTCGATCGGATAAAATCCGCGAAGTTTTCAACACTTTCACTGTTACTCACGTCGAGTTGATGGAAAAGTGGCTTTAGTCCCATATCGTTTAGCTTTTTATTCGCCTCCAAGCCTCTTTTCTCGTCTCTGGCTGTGAGATATACGATTCCCTCGTATTTTTGGCATAATCCTTTCACAACGGCGAATCCCAGGCCTTTGTTTCCACCGGTTACAACTGAAATTTTCGTTGACATTATTGAGATCCGCACTTGATCGTCGACGAATGCAATGGGCACTGCGCAGTGGTTATATTTTCTTTGACTGCGTTGCGCAACAATTTGTGCGTTGTAGTGTGAGACTTGACTGAGATGTCATTCCATCGTTACTGACCAATCTTACATGTTTACCTTTTTGTTTTATCGGCTGACATTGCACCGGTTTGTTGACCTTAAACCTTCAGAAGTACAAAGAAAAAAAACTATTAACTACACAGATTAATAAAATTGACGTAGGTATAATAGGTTTGTTCATTAGCAAAGAAAAATCTTAGCTAATCTCCAAAACAGTTGGACTGATTTTGACAGGACTTTCACTGGCAAATAGCTGATGGAGCTGATGGATTATAAGGAGTAGGTACCTAAATTAAGCTACTTTAATGTAATTGAAGTAAGCACGCGGGCGGAGCCGCGGGCAATAGCTAGTCGCATATATTTCAGATTATTGTGTTAAGTACCTATAGGTAGTCTGAATCCAATTAAGATTAATTAGTTTAGTTTGTTTTATATCATTGATGCATTTGTTTAAGCAAACAGGGTATTGACTGTGTTGAATAGGTAACATTTTATTTAATTTATTGCTAGATAGGCAATTTACCTACTTACCACTAATTTAGATTTAACAATAAATAAGTAAAAAAATGTAAATATCGCTAGACTGACACACCAACTGCATGGTCCCAAACTAGGCATAGCTTGTACTATGGGTACCGTACAATGGACTGGGGGCGATCCCAGTGACACGTAGACCTGGGCATCAACCAATCACATGCAGTCAGCTCGCTACAATAGTGCAAGCACTTTCGAGGTGAGATAAACAATTAATGTTTTTTTGCTATTTCTATTAGCAAATATTGCTGAAGAATAGTTATGTTTACTTACTCAAAATGAGCCTATGATATGGCCCCAAAAGTTTTACTTTATCTTTTTCAAATTTCAAATTCAAATTCAAATTTCTTTATTTCAGACCAAAGATCCATATTATGTTAGTAGAAACGCCTTAATCTATTGTTAGTGGGTAAATCAAATGTACATACTTAAAGCTAATTGGTGACATATACGTCAGAGCGTACATGTCTACTGGCCCAGTGCTTGACAAATGGACCATCAATTTTGTCCGCCAGTGTAGCTAGTATGGTGCTACTTATCGGATACTGGTGGCTACTTGCCTTTTTCTTATTCTAAAGTGATTTGGTTTTCAAATTAAAACATGCTCTTGAGCAAAACGGGTAGGGGTAAATCGGGTACCTGCTCTGCCCATTTTACCCCGGTATACCCGTTTTACCCCAGTCTTTGTTTTGTGGGTGGGTAGATTGGCAAGCGTTAGTGTCTTCAGTTTTAATGACTAAATGAACAAAAATTAGTTAGTTACATAATGAATTACTTATTTGTAGATGGTTAATAAATATTTAAGTAACACTTTGGATGAATCATATATATCGCAGCCAACTAGCTTAATTCGCCGTTCAATTAACAGCCTAGGCACTTTACTAAACAGCGCCGTTCAACTAGTGGCCTGAATGATATTCAGCCATTTGATCAAACAGCTAGGCAAATGACTTGGATCGATGACGTTTAATTACTTGCCTAGCCGTTTAATTACTTGCCTAGCCTGTTCATTTCAATTTAGTTCTACTTTCTGCCAACTAGCGCCGAAACTCACCAAACTGTCAATATCTCTATTATATTCTCTTTGGTCAATATGGCGTCGGCAAAAAACAACTTTGATGGAATAATTTTATTAGGTACTAGTTTATGCCCGCGACTACGTCCGCGTAGACTTAAGTCAAGTATTCTATGTGTTAATCCAGGTTATAATCTATCTGTGTTCCAAATTTCATCCAAATCCGTTCAGTAGTTTTTGCGTGAAGGAGTAACAAACATACATACATACATACATACATACATACATACATACATACATCCACACTCACAAACTTTCGCGTTTATAATATTAGTAGGATTTTACGAAATTGTTTAGATCCACCTACCATCCTACATGCCGGGTGGGATTGCTGTGGGGTCATAAAAAAAATAACCCTAACCTAAACCCATCCGGGTCGCTCTGCTTGGGTAGTATTTAGAAAAAGTTTTGTAGTACACAAAAATCTCAACCAGTTGCCTAAGCATTAGCCAGCCAGTTTATTAAATGTTGTAACAGACGATACGGCTGAATATCATTTAGGCCGCTAGTTGAACGGCGCTGTTTAATAAAGTGCCTAGGCTGTTAATTGAACGGCGAATTAAGCTAGTTGGCTGCGACATATATATTATGATATAGGTAGATGTCATGTCATAGGATATGGACGTCTTGAAACTTGTCAGACCTTGGAAGAACCTAGAAACGCTTCAGATAAGGGTGTATCTAAGAAGTAAGACATAAACATGTCAAGCTCACAGTGACACATCGAAACAGAATGCCCAAAGAATAAATTTTAAAGGATTACCACTATTTTCACACAAAAGCAGTAGAAAGATTGATGTACTGGAATGTATTTAAGGCTACAGCGCCCATCTAGCCCGCGAAGTTCAAATTTTTTGATGTTTTTTAGAAATTTTTCAAAATCCGACGATAATACAAGGCACATTTTGTAATTCGCGAAAAAGACCGTGTGCAGTGCATTTATTAATATATCCAAATTACTCTAAAACATTTCAAGAACGACAGCTATCCAGATAATCTGGCAATTTTTGTATATTTAGTGATTTTCTAGTATCATATCCACCGTGATAATATTTAGAGTAAAATAAATGTATTAATAAACGCACTGCATACTGTGTTTTTCGCAAATCACAAAATGTTGTCTTAAATGTTTTCAGATTTTGGATAAACTATAAAAATACTCGAAAATTTTGAATTTCGCGGGCTAGACAGGCGCCTTCACCTTAAGTTGAATTAAAATGATCTGAGTAATTGAAGAATGAATATGAAAGACTTAATAGTACTTATTAGACGTACACATACTTTATATACTAAAACTTAACCAAATTTAACTGTAATGTGGATTTATTTCATTAATTAACTTATACCCCCGTTTTAGGCCCCCCATGCGGGCAAAACGGGTAAACGAAGAGACTTTATTTTTTGTCTGTTTTTGTTTTTATATTGCAGAAAACCTTTATGTTTGTTTTTAACATCGATACATTATGAATCAACTATTTTATAGGTAATAGCGGCCCGCCCCGGCTTCGCACGGGTACATTATTGGAGTTTTAGTAAGGATCCCTATTTAAAAAAAAAAATATATAGCCTATGTCATCCGGGGATAGTGTAGCTTCCCAACAGTGATAGAATTTTTCAAATCGGTTCAGTAGTTTCGGAGCCTATTCATTACAATCAAACAAACAAAGTTTTCCTCTTTATAATATTAGTATGATGATAATAAAAGTTTAATTTTCTTTTCTAAAACTATTTTATTGATCATCTCCCTTAGGGTACCCGTTTCAGGCCCACCTCCGCTACATTTTTAATATTTATTTCTCAATCGATCCCTCATTTCTACCAAGTACTGGCAGCGAGATTCTTATGAATCCAGTGTGTTTATTATGATTATAAACAACAACGCAACGGTTTTTTTCCATAAGTCACGACGACACTGACACACGACAGAAATGACGACACTAGTGTCGCTTGCGTCTACACGGTAAGCAATTTTGGAACGAAGTTTCTTATTCTAGACGTTTTTTTTTTTTTTTAATTGACTATATGTTGTTGGCCAGAGTGGCCATAACAACTTCTAGCTCAAGGGCGCCACAAGGGACACGACCTCGGCTTGGGCCCCTGCCAGAAGAGGTGGCGAGGGTAAATCTACCACCGGATCGGAACGCGAGGGCTAGACGGAAAAAAATAAGTGTGTACCGACACATTTTGCGTGTAACGACACATGTTGGCTACACTTTTTGCTATAGTTGTAAGCCGTGCGGCGTGCGCGTGTTTCTCTGTCTGTCTCTCTCTCTCTCAGTCAGTCAGTTGGTCGGTCGGTCGGTCGGTCGGTCGGTCGGTCGGTCGGTCGGTCGGTCGGTCGGTCGGTCGGTCGGTCGGACGGTCGGTCGGTCACTTCGTTCCATCCGGGTGTCCCTTGACACCTCTCAAGTTTTTTTTTTGTATCGACATTGGTATATACATCTAGTGTACCGGTTCAAGTGTATTTGCCGTCTACACGATGCAGTGTGGTACATTTCATTGGCAGCGACACAGACACTGAGCGACACCGTAATTACATCTGCAACTAAGTGTCGCGGCGATGTACACACACAGACATTCTATGTATACACTTACGCGCAAACGTGTTATAGCGGGCAAATAGTTACACACCGAATTGTCTCTTTCTGTCAGTAATTTGACATTCGAAAGAAGAAGACAAACCATATTGTAACTATACAGCCGCTATACCACGTGTATAAATAAAGGGGTCTGTGTCTGGTGTCTGGTGTCAAATTCAAATTCAAAGCGTTTTTTTGTTTAGGTCTACGGGGGCACTTACAAATTGTCAATTTTACATATTTTTTTTCTTATATCTACAACCGGATCGGAACGCGACCTCGACTGAGAAGATCCGGCAAGAAACTCAGCGGGCTTGTCGTCGTGTATCGTCAACATTAGATCGTATATAATACAGAATATGAAAACATTGACCAAAATTGACGGTCTGTATTGTATGGTTATACCAATGTACATTTTAATAACATAGGTACTTTTTAAATTTATTCACAGTTAATTATTTATTGTCGTTTAACCATAGTATTATATTACTCGTATCATGCCATTTCGCCTGTTATTCACTTTCAATATGTAAGCAGCTGGCGACATTTAATTATTCTTTTGACAGTACCTAATAATTAACATAATGAAATTAATGTAACACTTGTTTTTGAGAATAAGGCGGACTCGAGTAGAAATTACGTAATCACCACCCTGTTACAAATAAATACCTACATATGGGACTTTATAAAATATCAAATACATTTATTTATTTATATAGTACCTAAAACAATTTAGGATAAGGACCCACCACTCACCCTTGGCTTGTTAACCTCCAAAATTATAAATCAAATAGGTTGATCGATAATGGAAGAGGTTAACAAAACTTAACTCCGTCGGTCGAGTTTGTCAGTCATGAGTG
Source organism: Notodonta dromedarius (assembly GCA_905147325.1). NCBI lineage: Eukaryota > Metazoa > Arthropoda > Insecta > Lepidoptera > Notodontidae > Notodonta > Notodonta dromedarius. Next base: position 7,588,361 of record LR990183.1, on the reverse strand, counting down.
TCAGGGACCCTAATAATACGAATACGCTACGAATGAGCCCAAGAGCTCATTCGTAGCCCAACTTTCCTGAGGATGTCTCGTTCAGAGGCCAAACACGTGTCGAATTTTATTTTTAATTCGCTTTGTTCCGCGGAAAATTGCACATTATTAGGGTCCCTGACACTCATGACTGACAAACTCGACCGACGGAGTTAAGTTTTGTTAACCTCTTCCATTATCGATCAACCTATTTGATTTATAATTTTGGAGGTTAACAAGCCAAGGGTGAGTGGTGGGTCCTTATCCTAAATTGTTTTACAATGGATTTCCGCCAAGTAACGCCTGAGTCAATCAATTATATAGTACCTACCTAGGCCAACAAAACACACATGTATGGTTAGTCAGAATCAACCAGTGGTTCGGAATGCTGATTCCACATACTTACTCTTTACAATATAATAAAAAGTTGTGTACATTATCTGCAACAGCAACACAATGTGAGCAGGCAACATCATTGTCACTAATTAAAACCAGAAAATAATACACTAGTAATTCAACATTACCAAGCTAATTCACTCTCAATCAGATTTATATATTAAATTTTCTTATTTCCCAATTTATTTCCTATTTTCCCTAATTTCTTATTCTAGCTAGTTAACTGAGGTGTGCTCAGGGTTCAAAAGTAGCTGGTTTTCGCTTACATAAGTGGTTTTGGTTTCCGTCCATGATATTATAATGAAAACCGAGATGTGCCTATGAATACCTTTAAATTCAGAAATAAAGATAAACTGCGCAGAGGGTTACTACAAAATTTCGGATTATATTATGGATTTTAAATCAGTTTTGGACAGAGCAGTAAAAAAAAATGACAATAATAATGTCAAAGCGTAGAGTGTCTTGCCCTCGAATGACTTTATTTCATTCTTAGTAATCTCAAACGGCAACACACTGGAGGAGCTATTTACGATGATAGGAGGGTAATTTTAATCATTCGAATCGATATCGGAAACTTCAAACGTCTGTATTTTTGCCATTTTTAAATTGATTTACTCGAACAAATATTTGAATCGAGTATTTTGAATATGTCTTACAATGATGACCCCCAGCGCTGGTTTGTAATTTTAGTTGGTGCTTGTTGCAATCAAGTTTTTCATTATTTTCTTCCTAATAAGTGCGTGAATTCGAGGACTCGCTTATGATGTCAGTTTGCATTTGAATGGGATTTTCATATTCGTTCGCTTTCATAGTTGAAAACGAACGTCTTCGGAAAAGTACCTACACTTATATCACACATTCAAGGAAGCATGATCTTAGTAGCCACACTCGGTGTAATGCGAAATGATGCTCATTGTATAGTCTGTTTACTTAGTTGATCTCGTTCCGGCGCTCGGTAAAGTATATAAGCGCTGTATATCATGTGGGGTGCCATGTTGCCACTGTTGGAACGCGCGAGAGCATACTTAATTAAGTAAGTAATCTAGCCTATTCACTTAAATAATTATATCATAAAATTTAAAATAAAATAACACCAAAATATTGTTCTTTTTTGTACTAGAATTGTGTTATTAAAATACCATTATATAGTCAGTGTAATTGGTGACAAACCCTACAAATCTGCTTTACCTTTTCCCATTATCTGGGGTCGGCGCATTATGTCTTTTCCTTCTATTCATCGCGCTTTCCCGTCATACCTACTCGCATCCAATCCAACCTTGTTCATACAATCTTGATACAATCCATCCATCTTTTCTTTGGCCTTCCTCTCACACTGTATCCATCCACATTATATATATATATATATATACTAGCTGTACCCCGCGACTCCGTCCGCGTTCTGTTGAAATTTTTCCTGAATTTTCTTTGCTATAAACCTCACGGAGCCCGAGACCTTTCCAACGAATGCAAAACCGTGGAAATCGGTTCGTGCGTTCTGGAGTTATAGCGTCAGGAAGGAAAACCCGACTTATTTTTATATAGTAGATTATATATTTGTACTATATAAATATATTTGGTAAATGATAAAAAAAATATTAAATTGTTGCACTTTTTCTTTCCTCCTCGTCCAAAGTTTAATTTTTATGTAAAATGATAGTGAAATAGTAAATCTGTCTGACTCACTCTTCGCAAAATCTCATAAACGAACCTGATTGGAACGCGTTCCTCTAAGTTCTCGCCAACCATTTAAAACAATTTATATAATTCTCAGTACAACTTGAGTCCAGCAAAGGAATTGTCCATAGCTTAGGAACGATATAAGAGAAGGAAGAAAGGTTCTATCGAGACAGAAAGGGACAGGCAGTAATAATAAGTCGTCTTCAGCTTTCCTGAACCATGAGTAGCATCATACCCGTACTGCTGGCGCTGGTGGCGACCACCGTCTCTGCAGGTCTCTTGAGCGCGCAGAATCAAATCACTGGTATCGTCACCTCAGAACTGGCCACAGCCGTGAACCCAGTTGAAGAGATCGGTACAGGCGTGCTGTCCAGCCAATGTGAGTACCTACTCTCAATACTGTAGCTTCTTTGAGTCAGGATCTAATTGCAGTAGTACGAATATGGCTCTCAGTATCGACCCTCGACAAATTTCGGAGAGAAGATACGTTGTTACGATTTATTAAAATGGGATGTTGCCGCGCTCGAGCCGTTTTACTGTCTTTTGAAGATATAAAGTTAATATTTTTCCAGTTTCAAATTTATCGGTTGAGAATCAGTATTCACAGTCGACGGAAAGTTTCCGTGTCGGAAACGACTGCTTCGATCCTTCTTCTAAGTAATTTCTAAAAGATGGATGGAAGCTATCGTTTCCGACATCAGAAACTTTCCGTCAACTGTGAATACCGATTCTCAACTAATAAATTTGAAACTGGACATTCCGAGAATTCGTCCCGATGGGAATCCCTTCTATTGCTTCGGAGCAGACCTCACGGACAAGCTTTATCGTCCAGTCCTACCGTCCGCATGTCTACTGGGACACGATGCGTTTACGATGTTAACGAACTGTCGATAAGCTCCCTCTCTTTTAATGATCTTGTTGCAGGCACCCTCGTGAAGCAGTTATTACGGGAGGATTACAACCAGTCCTCGCCGCCGGACCTCTCTAAACTGACCCTGAATCTGTACACGAGGTGAGATCATCGCGTATGCCAAAACTCCCGTCTATTTGCTTCTACATTTTAACCAGATCTGGGCCCCCTAATCCACGATGGGTATGCCTACTATGACTGCACTTTGAGGTAGGTTGGGTTAGAACATAGTTAGAAATTCAATTTTATTTTCTTACTAGCTGAGCCCGCGACTTCGCCCGCGTGGAATTTAACTTGGCAAAAAAGCCCGCTATCGCCTTCTGAGCTCGCGCGACAGGACCAATTTCTTTGTTTTTGTTTTTCTAAAATAAAAATAGCCTAAGTTACTGCTTATAACATCAGCTATCTACCAGTGAAAGTCCCGTCAAAAGCGGTCCAGCCGTTTCAGAGATGCTCTTTGATTTCATGTGTTTTTATTTTTTTACGCGGAACCCTAATTGTTTTTCTAAAATTAAAGTAGCCTAAGTTACTCCTCATAACATCAGCTATCTGCCCGTGAAAGTCCTGTCAAAATCGGTGCAGCCGTTTCGGAGATCACCCGGAACATACATACAGACAGACAGACAGACAATTTTTTTAAATCGCATTTTGCTATAGGTCTCGTATGTACTTTCATATGCATTTAGTGAATAGGTGTTATTTTGATATTACAAACAGACACTTCAATTTTATTTATTTGTATAGATTTGTTATAGATTGGCTTTGCAATAGTTATAAACTTGAGTAAATTTTTGGACAGTTTTGATAATGGAATATCTGGAGCTTATCACATCCCTCACTAGAGGTCAATATGCCAAGACGTGGGCATGGCCCAATCATTTTAGGTTGTGAGCTTCTTTTTCAAATTGAAGCTTTTGCCCATGGAGCACCACCTTAAATTATTTATGTAGCATTTACTTTAACTTTATTTTTCTTAATTTGGCAGTATGGCCCCTAACTACGCTAGCTTTTCACAATGGGTACCGTACAATGTTTGGGGGCAATCCCTGTGACACAAGACCAAAGAAAATTACGAAAGGCCACTTCCGCAATTGGACCTACTTATGCAAAATGGAACCAACCCACATGCACTACTGTAGAAAAAACCAACCTTGTGTTAGTGGTTCTAGGTTGGTTTCAGTTTGCAGAAGTGTGTGTGGGTTGGTTCCATTTTGCATAAGTAGGTCCAATTGTCCTGGCGGAAATCGAACCCATGATCCGAGCGGCCTACGCTCGAACCGCTGCGCCAAGCGGTCGCCACCTTATGTGACCTTGATCGTATTCGGATTCATTTTGTTTCTAATAACGCGTTGTGCTTTGTCGCGAGAATGACGCCTTGATAAAAGCCCGCAATGGAGAAAATATCGAGAGTCGGTTTTTTTGCTATTATTTCTAGAGAAGTCAACGTAGTATACAACTTGTCCACGGCGGCGGTAGATATCCCCATGTCGCCCTGGTTCAAGAACCAGAGCAAGATCATCATCTTCATGCACGGCTTCACGGACAACCCCTCCACGGTTACCTTCCAGACTGTCAACGCTGCCTTCCTTGAAGAAGGTACCTACCCTGTAGTATTGGTTTATTATTATACTAGTTTAAGCCCGCGACTTCGTCCGCGTAGTATTTATTAAAAAAAACGAGATTGTCGGGATTAAAAGTATCCTATGTGTTAATCCTGGTTATAAACTATCTGTGTTCCAAATTCAATCCAAATCAGGTCTGCAATACCTATGGTATTGCAAGCATCTATAGGCTACAGGATTGTATTCACAGTCGGCGGGTAGGTTCCGTGTCAGAAAATGACAGCTTCCATCTCCTTCTAATCCATTTATAAAAGAAGGATGGAAGCTGTCGTTTCGGAAACTTTCCCTATAAATTACCCCCCCCTGGTTCCATCGCCTCGCTCTGAGTCGCTTGGCCGCGTCGCGGTGTTCATTCAATATATTTTTTTTCAAATTCAAGTCGTTTATTTTGTTTGGGCCTACGGGAGCAATTACAAATGGTCAATTTTAAATTTTTTACTTATATTCTCAACCGGATCGGAACGCGACCTCGACTGAGAAGATCCGGTAAGAAACTCAGCGGGCTTGTCTTTTTACATTTTGTTATAGGTACCTATTTCTTTTTTTTATCGCCAGTAGCTTATACAGTTAATATTTACAAGGGGCAGTAGATAATAGACAGGTTAATATAAATCTAAATATATATAACTCAAAGGTGACTGACCGACTGACTGACATAGTGATATATCAACGCACAGCCCAAACCACTGGACGGATCGGGCTGAAATTTGGCATGCAGGTAGATGTTATGACGTAGGCATCCGCTAAGAAAGGATTTTGATTAATTCTACCCCCAAGGGGATAAAATAGGGGATGAAAGTTTGTATGAAACTTTGTCAATTAAATTCCACGCGGACGAAGTCGCGGGCACAGCTAGTATACCTATATAATAGCTTCAATGTGTTGCCTTTTGAGATTACCAAGAATTACATCAGTAATTCGGACTAGTAGGGCAAGACACGCTACGCTTTGACATTATTATTGACTGTCAAGATTTGAGCTGCTCAGTCCTAAGCTGATCGATCATCCAAATAATCCGAAATTTTGTTAAAACCTCTTGCACAGATTTTAGTTTTAAACTTATTGATAGGTAAATCTCGGATTTTATTGGGAAGCTTGTTGTAAAAACGTATCCATTGCCCCATAAAAGAATGATATTAACACTTGTTACCGCGACAGGTGACTACTACGTGCTGGCGCTGGACTCCAGCTCGCAACTGGGGCTGTCCACCCTGTACATCGGCGCCACCACCAACGTGCGGTACATCGGCGAGAATGTCGGCGCTGTTCTCGCTAACTTGACCGAATGTGAGTAACAAATACAAATATTTTGCGAAGAACTAAGCGACCGGCGAGTTCCTACAAGAAGGATGTTCCGAATACGGTCTTGTATGAAACGTGCGGTGGTATACCGTGTGAATGAGGCGTAACACGTAATTGGACCTAAACTCGTGAGCTGATTATATTTGGTTCCAATAAGGAAATGATAGTTGTGAAAGTTGTGTAAGCGAGATGCAAGCATATACACCTTTGTGTTAATCGTAATGAGCTCCCATCAAAAAGTTTGTTTGACCTTCCAGTGGGTGCCTCCCCATCGTCGATGTATCTGATCGGGCACAGCCTGGGCGCGCACATCGCAGGCTTCACCGGGAAGACGTTCACTACACTCACCAGCTACAAGGTGGGCCGCATCACGGGGCTCGACCCCGCCGGGCCCTGCTACACCAACATCGATTCCGGCTTGAAGTTGAAGTCGACAGACGCGGACTTCGTTGATGTGGTGCATACAAACGCAGGTGTTTTTGGATTGGATGAGCAGATCGGTGAGCTACGCATTTTTAATAGATTTAAAATGTATATCAGACCTTTTTTATAGCAATGTCGGAAAATAACTGAAGGAGCGGTTTCGGGTTCGATCTCAATACTGAGCCGTGAATCCGTGAGCTCACTCCCCTGGTTCGTCACTTAGTGGAAACCTCGTAAACCCTAAATAAATTATAAACGACGACAATTCATATCCCTTAAGCGCGGGGCACATTTCAGTCGAGCAACGGGTACACTTCCAAATCAAATCGGACCAATTCTACTTTTTACGTTTACATTCACGTTTACAACTGGTTTACAGATCTATTAAACTTTGTGGAAAGAAATTGAAGTCTAGCCGACGCGACGTGGCGGAAGCAAACAGGCTACCGGAACTACGAGAATGTAACCTCAGTCCTCACAATGCTGGTTAACTTAGAAACCAATCGGCAGGTCACACGGACTTCTATCCCAACGCTGGCTCGGTGCAGCCGGGCTGCAACGATTCGGCATGCGACCACTCGCGCGCGTGGATGTTCTACGCGGAGACGGTCGTGAGGAACACCATGCCGGGGGTCGGCTGCGACTCCTGGAAACACTTCGAAAACGACCAGTGCAATACTACTGATGTCAGGTGAGTCGATGAGGACGGCCCTGCGATGTATCGATGGAAATCATCACTTTCCTCGATTTATATGTTGTTACTAGCTGAGTCCGCGACTTCGTCCGCGTGGAATTTTGATCCTTTCTTTGGGGATGTCTACGTCATAGTAGCTTTATGCATGCAAAGTCTCAGCCCGATCGGTTAAAAATTGACAAAGTTTCATACAAACTTTCATCCCCTATTTTATCCCCTTGGGGGTGGAATTAATCAAAATCCTTTCTTAGGAGATTTCTAGGTCATAGTAGCTTTATGCATGCAAAGTCTCAGCCCGCTCGGTTTAAAATTGACAAAGTTTCATACAAACTTTCATCCCCTATTTTATCCCCTTGGGGGTGGAATTAATCAAAATCCTTTCTTAGCGGATGCCTACGTCATAACATCTACCTGCATGCCAAATTTCAGCCCGATCCGTCCAGTGGTTTGGGCTGTGCGTTGATAGATCAGTCAGTCAGTCACCTTTGAGTTTTATATATATAGATTATTTATCGATATATTGATGTTGCGCCGATCCCGGCTTGAAATTATCAACTCACTCAAGCACCTGTACTACGAATAGATTTAATTTCTAGTTCTGTAGAAGTCAATTCACGTCTAAACTAAAATTGACACTTATAAAAGTATTGTCTTACTCGAATAAAAATGTTACGAGCACGGGAAGGAAGACAATCGTTTAGTTAAGTTAATATTTTATGTACCAACAGATTCAGCACCACTAATTTATTTCGTACACCTGAGCCGCCATCTAGCGGGCAATGGCGGTGTTACTTTAGTTTGCCAATATTAGCTAGATATCACTACTGCATACTGCTGTCGACAGAACGTGTTTAAAGGATCCACAGCGCTAATGATGTAAATTCTCGGCCTGTGCCTGTGGTTCGAACCAATGCAGCAACTCCTAGTCCAACAAAGTTAAAGAGTGAGAGAGGGTAGCAGAGCCAAACGCGTCTACGTATCTATACGCATCTTGGCACTAGACAAGCCCGCTGAGTTTTTTGCCGAAACTTCTCAATTGAGGTCGTGTTCCGATCCGGTGATTGATCTACCCCTGCTGTCTCTCTGGGCAGCAGCCCAAGCCGAGGTCGTGCCTCATGTGGCGCCCTTGACCTAGCCACCCCCCCGCTCCTCTGGCTGGAGCCCTGTTTGCGTTCGCCCTCTCTCCGGGTGAAATTGTTGTGGCCAACAACATTTTGTTATTAAATATAAAATGCAGCTGGTTATTGTCCGCAGCGAGATGGGCTACGGCTGCGACCCCAGCACCCGCGGCACCTACTACCTGCAGACCAACGCCAGCAGCCCCTACAGCCGCGGGACCGCGGGGCTCGTCTACGACGGCAACGCCGGCTTGGTTCGCACCTTGTACGGTGATGTCGGCCTCATGTGAACAAACTAGTTTATTATAATATTATTATTTTTGTTATATTTCAATATTAATAACAATGTCTAATAAAAATATACAAGGACATTGGTAAAACACTAACAACCTTGTAGGAATGTACTTCAAACATCGTAAACAACAGCCAACTTTCAAGACTTTGTTGTTCTATCTAACACATTCTTTACGTCCGCACTACCGAATATTCCTACAAGGACATGCATTTATGACGCGACTCGGGCGTAGAGTTCCTTACATTTAGAGCATTGACATACAATTATTTCTATTTTTGTAGGAAAGTCTGATGAATTATTAAAAATCATATTATAATAGTTCTGAGAGGTTGTTTGTGTTTTACCAATAACCTTGTGTAATGGCAGTCATTCGTTATAATGTACTTGTATATAGGTAAAGAATGTTAAGAAACCTGCAAACGTTATGTTATTGTAATGTTAATATAATGAAATTTAAGTTTATTACATTTAATAGTACATTGTTACACGAGTGGTGAAAGTGACTTATTTAGTCCCGAGACAGGGTTATTTTCTCCCTCGAACTATTAGCGCCCTCGCTATGCTCGGGCGCCAATAGTTCGAGGGACAAAATAAGTCTTTCACCCAAGGTAAACACTGTGCTTTTCATTACGAATACAAGGAAAGTAAAAATAAAAACAGGAATTGGCTAAATAAATAATACAAGGAAGTATGAACAATACTCTACAACTCGAAAAAAAAAATCGGATTGCCGCCTATTTTGTTTTTTTTTCGTTGGCCGGCCAACTCCATTATTTAGCCATTATTTTTCATTTTCATCTTTAAATATTTTACCCAAATCTATGTTATTTTAAAGAAATTGTTGAAACTAAATTATAATGAAGTTATTTAAAAATATATATTCTTTAATTAATACTTAACTTTATGTTCAATTTTACATCGTGCTGTAATTGAGTGACTGTAGAAAAAGTTTGAACATGGTTCCATAGAAATGTGAAAATGGAACTAGTTTTTTTTTATATATAATTTGACAGCTGTCAGTTGAAAGCGATTCTCCCGGGCCGGAAAAGTATTACTTTCAACCGGCTCCTCAGGCAACTTCAGACCTACTTTCAGAGTATGAGTAATGAAAAATTATTTATTATTCACCTAAACTTCTACATATCATATTAATATTATAAAGAGGAAAACTTTTTTTTTTTGATTGTAATGAATAGGCTCCGAAACTACTGAATCGATTTGAAAAATTCTTTCACTGTTGGGAAGCTACACTATCCCCGGGTGACATAGGCTATATTATATTTTGAAAAAATTTGGGATCCGTACTAAAACTCCAATAATGTAACCGTTATGTACCCGTGCGAAGCCGGGGCGGGCCGCTAGTTCTATTATAAAATAAGTATTTGCACACAGACCTAAACGAAACGAACTAAATGCAAAATTGAATGGATTAGAAACAACCGCAGACTTTTAGATATTACAAGTCTGTGGAAACAACATCGAGCTTTAAGTTTTATTATAAGTATATCTTATACTAGCGGCCCGCCCCGGCTTCGCACGGGTACATTGCGGTTACATTATTCGAGTTTTAGTAAGGATCCCTAATTTTTTTGAAAATATATTATAGTCTATGTCACCCGGGGATAGTGTAGCTTCCCAACAGTGAAAGAATTTTTCAAATCGGTTCTTTAGTTTCGGAGCCTATTCATTACAATCAAACAAACAAAGTTTTCCTCTTTATAATATTAGTATGATACCTACCTACAAAGGTGCCTCTAAATCTTCGTCGATGCCAAAAGTGTCCAACAGGCCGGCTGCATTTCACCGCTGAATAGCTTATTCGTTGCGCGAAAAACAGACTAGCTCGGTGATCACGTGGAGCGGCGAACAGACTTACTGGAATCTCGTCCATTATCGTTCTTTAGATGAAGACGTAAAGTAGTCACGCGATCAGAAATATGCACTGGATATTCTTGAAGACGCTTCACTCGATGATTTTTGATCGCAAATCCACCAAGACACCAGACCTTCTGGTTTCTGAGGAGGTCATCCTTTCCAAAAGAAAGTATATCTACCACCGTTTTCTACCAGCTCACCTTCATCAGCAAGATGTGTTTCGCTGAGAGCAGCTACATCAATATGAAAGCGATGAAGTTCCCGAGCTACTATAGCAATTTTCCGCTCCGGACAGGCATTATTATCGCGATCAAGAAGCGTTCGCAGTGCGAACGCTTCTTGATCTTGATGCGAACTTCGCACGTTCCACGCACCAAAAGTTATTTCAGGTGTTATAATTTTTCTTTTATTTTACTGTAGCGTCGACCACGAATTGAGATGCAGCGGCAGTCGTGGTTACTACCTTCCTTTATTTGTTGGGGCGAGCATTTGTTTGGGACACCTTTTCTAGCCCCCTCCCCGGCTAAGCGGGGAAAGCAGTGCCTCCCTATATAGGGCTGCTTTGTCACTCCACGTGCTGCCGAATCCACTCTGTCACCCCATTGCAGAGCAAAAGCGACCACGATGCTCTTACCGCACCCCCGGAGCCGTGTGCAGGTCTCAGACAAAGCCCGGCTTACATCAAACCAAGCCTCTCTACCTCAACCCATCGCCTCAGGACTTTAAAACTCCAACAACGAAAGCGGTCAGGTGCGCAGGAGATATTAAGGTGCACAAACGTACGCGCAATCGCAAGTGCACACACTTGTCATCCCCTTTCTAATCCCAGTGGAACGGAGACTTGGACTTGGGTTCGATTTATTATTACGACCCTATTTATTTATTTATTTATTATAAAATGCGTGGTGTGCTTACCTATGCCAAACCGCACAACAAGCTAATACGGTACAGTGGCTTATATTAAGGTACTTAAAAATCGAATGCAGTGAATAACAAACATGTTTAATTTCATGTTGAATATATCAACGTCTGGTTGGTTCGCAATCAAAGCGTTCAGTAGATGTACGGCCTGGGCTGTCGGAGCATACTGCGCGCCGCGTGTGCGCCCGCCGCAACCGCTCCGGAGTGACCAGTGAACAGCGCGACAGAGTGGTGGGGTTATCTATTGCGTTGTTGAGAAGCAGGAAATAATGAATCATTATTGCACATTTACGCCTAAGCTCTAATGTGTTTACGCCAACCACGCCGGCCACAAATAGTGATGGGTAAAGATATGGGTAGTAACCGTATATTTTTTTATAAAGATAGCGGCAAAACTTCTTTTGTACTTTCTCGACCATTAATTTATATTTACGCTCATGAGGATCCCAGATTATCGCATTGTACTCTAATTTACTCCTGACAAATGCGTAATATAGGGTAACAATCGTACTACGTCTATCGAAGCGATCAGCCTGCCGCATAACAAAACCGAGGGATTTGAAGGCTCTGCCACATAGCTCCATAATATGAGCGTTAAATGTTAGCTCATTATCTAGGGTCAGGCCCAGGTCACGATTTTTTGCCACGCGCTCTAGAGGGACACCGAGCATGTTATAGGAGATTACAATTGGTGAACGGGAGCGGGTGAAGGTAATGGTTTTGCATTTAGTCGCGTTGAACTCTAGTTGGTTATGTTCACTCAGGTTTCGTATTGTTTAACAAGTCATTTTTACCCTGTATGAAGGACTTTGATAAAACAACACACGTAAATGAAAAAAAAACTAACAAACGTTTATTTAATAACTTGTATTCCCTCCCCGAGCTTTTATTACTGCTTCCATACGGTTCTTCATCGATCGGATGAGAGTCACGATCAAATGTTGTGGCATTCCGTTCCTTTCCTCTTGGATTGCATTTTGCAGCTGGCTAAGTGTTTCTGGGGCAGGATCTCTTGCACGAATTCGTCTCTTTAATTCATCCCATAGATGTTCAATCGGATTCATGTCCGGGCTTCTTGCTGGCCATTCCATAATGGAGATACCGACTTCGGTAACATAATCTCGTACGACGCTCGCGGTGTGAGCCCTAGCATTGTTGTGCATGAATATGAAACCGTTGCATATGTAATAAAAAAATATGCATAGGGCATCGCGTGAGGCTCAAGACACTGTTCGATGTACCGATGACTGTTTACTGCAGGCAGACGTGGCCCAGACATAAAGACAAGCTCTGTCTTACCGTCGGGGCTGATTCCTCCCCAAACCGTCCACGAAGCACCACCATAGCTGACCTTTTCTTCAATGCAGCATTGTGCAAAGCGTTCTCCATCTCTTCTGTAGACCTTGTTCCTTCCGTCGTTACCATACAGCATAATTTTACACTCATTAGAAACCGGACTTTGTTCCATTGGAGGGTATGACCAATGTAGGTGCTCACGTGCAAAGTTAAGGCGCGCTCTTCGATGGTCTGCAGTTAATTTCGGCCCATTTGCTGGCTTGTGCGGTACCAGGCCATGTTCCTTCAACGTTTTTCTAATTGTAGAGTCACTTACAGCCACCCTACGTACAACATAAAGCTGCTACTGCAGTTGGAACTCATGAAGGCGTCGATTTCGTAAAGATTTTTTTACAATAAATCGATAATCTCGCTCAGAAGTGACCCGATCCCTGCCAGATCCTGAACGGCGCATGAACAAACCAGTCCCCTGATAGCGTTTGTAGACTCTATGAACAGACGACAGGCTTAGATGCAATCTTTCAGCCACAACACGCTGACTAAGTCCAGAATCCAGCATTGCCACCACTTGGGCGGCTTCTGCGGGCGAGGTATCCATATGTTTTAGAAAAAAACCTTTTTAGACGTCCCAATGTCACAGTACACACACAGTATACAAAAAACAGAACAAAAAGTTTTAAGATAAGCGCTAATTTTTAGTTTTCAAACGTGAAATGTACTCAAAATACAGGTTTACGATATTTTGTCCGCTGAGGCCATGGGGGTCAATGTTGTGCGATGCATAATAACTAATAATAAAGGATCAAAATCATTGTGTGTCAATTAAAACACGTTATTTAAGTATATATTACGATGCTAAATAGTGAATAAAAACAATGTGTGAAAAATGATAAAAAATAGGATTTTTACTTAGCTCGATAGCGTATATAAGCTTCGCACAACATTGACCTTTGACATCGACTGATAGCAGCGAATGTGTTAAGGAAGGTACCCATCCTTTTGATATTTCCGGAACTACTAAAAAATGCCAATCAATTCATCAGTTCTAGAAACAATTCACCAAAGTCACTGGTTGTATTTTGCATAAAGCAAGCCAACTGGAATCTATACAAATAAATAAAATTGGAGTGTCTGTTTGTAATATCAAAATAACACCTTTTCACTAAATGCATATGAAAGTACATACGACACCTATAACAAAAACGCGATTTAAAAAATGTTTGTCTGTCTGTCTGTATGTTCCGGGTAATCTCCGAAACAGCTGGACCGATTTTGACGGGACTTTCACTGGTAGATAGCTGATGTTATAAGCAGTAACTTAGGCTACTTTTATTTTAGAAAAACAAAATAAAAAAATGGGTCCTGTCGCGCGGGCTCTAAACGGGGGAGCGGGCTTTTTTGTTAAGTTAATTTCCACGCGGACGAAGTCGCGGCCTCAGCTAGTCTAAAATAAGTTCGTGTGATTGGCTACCTGTTGCATAGAGCCGACATGCGCAAACGCCGATGTTAAGTTGCGCATTGCCCTTAAACTTGGATATCTAGTCGCGCGCATGCGATCCGCGTGCAACACACGTCCTATTGCCTAATATTATTTCTAAACAATATCAAAATAAATTATAGAACATAAAATAAAACAAGTTGTTACATTATAACCAACGTTTGGTTTATAAATAAAATTATTATTTGTATTTATTTAATGGCTGCTAAATTGAACCAACTACGATGTTCATGTGTTCCTAAAAAATGTCTGTTTTAAAAAATAGTAGCGGAATTAATATTGTAATCTGTGTATAAATAAAAATAGTACGTACTTGCTTCTAATTTTACGTGTGTATTACATAATGGACGCACTATTTTGCCATATTAATAGACAAAGACAAGTTATAGACATTCTTTAATTCAAACTGTATGCGAAAGTTGTGCGTAGGTAATATAAAAAAAAATACCTACAAACTTGCATTTCGGAATAATAGTGATCTTCATATCAAAGGAACCAGGTATGTGACATCATTTTATTTTTTAAATCGCCCTTTATGCTAAATTGTAAGAAAACCCTACAGGTCTAAATGGTTAGGTACACACATATTATTCTTTATATTGATCTGAATAGGAAGCTGTGATAGCCGATTGGTTAAAGCACGTGTCTTGCAGGCACCAGGTCTTGGGCTCAAACCCCGTCTCGCACCTCTGGATTTTTCAAAATCTATGTGCGAATCTTAATTTCTATATGATTATCACTTGCTTACGGTGAAGGAAAACATCGTGAGGAAACCTGCATGACTAACCAATTTTCGAAACATGTGTGAAATCCGCCAACCCACACTGGGCCAGCGTGGTGGATTATGGCCTGATTCCCCCTCGTGTTGAGGGGAGGCCCGTGCCCAGGAGTGGAACGACAAAAAGGGCTAAATTATTATTTTTATTTTTTATTAATGATCTGACTGAATATGACTCAGTTTATGTAAAAGGACAGTAAGGAAGTACATACAGAGAACTTATGCCGGGATAATGATTTGCTTCGTTATCCATCTCCTTGCCGCTACTAGCGAGATATCCAACTAGCGTAGCAAAATATGTATTTGTTTTGATTATAATTCTGCCCTCATAATAGTAAATGCAGTAATCGACATTTTTACGGATAAAGTACTTTTTTTTTTCAAAAATTACATCATAACCTTATCTAAACATAGAAAGAAAAAAAAACCTGAAAAATCTTTATGGGACTTTGTCGAATAATATGTAAAAATGCAGCAGTTGCCTGAAAATTGTCTGCTGTTGTTAGTAAGAATGCAATAATGCTTATATACAAGAATTAAATTCAGTAACAACAACGCCTTTAGTCCATGGTTAGAATGCAGTCATCTTATACTAGTTAGCAATACTCTTCACGTTTTGGCTGCATTTTAATTTTGTACATTTTTAAATTTTTTTACTCATATCGTCGTTTATACTGCAGTTTAGAGTTGCAACATATGGGAATTGTATTGGTTGGCCCAACCTTATGGTCTTATATCACACTAGGATCAACCGCAGTACAAATCTTACCAAACAACACCCAACTTTGGTCGGATTTCAAATTACGTGTGCTAAAAGTCTCAGTCGAGGTCGCGTTCCGATCCGGTGGTAGATTTACCCTCGCCACCTCTCCTGGCAGCGGCCCAAGCCGAGGTCGTGTCCCTTGTGGCGCCCTTGAGCTAGCTGCCCCCCTGCCCCTCTGGCTGGAGCGCACTTGCGCTCGCCCTCTGTCCGGGTGAAGTTGTTATGGCAACTCTGGCCATATCTGGACATATAGTAAAAAAAAAAAAAAAAATGTGCTAAAAGGACCCAAACCGCCTAACGTCTCTTTGTAGGTCTGTAGATGTCAACCAATTAAAATAAAGCTTTGTTAAACACTATGGGTATATGACACAAAGGAGAGACTTTGCTCGACCTCTTCGAGTCTACTGACTTGACAAACGCAAGCTCATCTGAAACAGTCTTCATCTAATTTATATAGAGGAAGCTATATTTAAGCAATTGCTATCTTAATCTATACAAATAAATAAAATTGGAGTGTCTGTTTGTAATATCAAAATAACACCTTTTCACTAAATGCATATGAAAGTACATACGACACCTATAACAAAAACGCGATTTAATTTCTTTTTGTCTGTCTGTCTGTGTGTTTGTTCCGGGTAATCTCCGAAACGGCTGGACCGATTTTGACGGGACTTTCACTGGCAGATAGCTGATGTTTTAAGGAGTAACTTAGGCTACTTTAATTTTAGGAAAACAATTAGGGTTCCGCGCAAAAAAAATAAAAACACATGAAATCAAAGAGTATCTGCGAAACAGCTGGACCGATTTTGACGGGACTTTCACTGGTAGATAGCTGTTGTTATAAGCAGCAACTTAGGCTACTTTTATTTGAGAAAAATATTTTTTTTTAAAAGGGTCCTGTTGCGCGGGCTCAGAACGCGGGAGCGGGCTTTTTTGTTCAGTTAAATTCCACGCGGACGAAGTCGCGGGCTCAGCTAGTTTGTCTTTATTTAAGTGGACCCAAATACAATATAACCACTAAGTTAGAGCTGAAATCGTTAATTAATTATCTGATGGTTCACCGAGGCTTTTAACAAATTTTAAATCCCCGGACAATAGGTATGTTTACCTTCCACTATTTGCGCTTCATATTTATTGTGTCATAGGCTGCTGACAGGTCCTCATCGTCACTTTTTTGGTTTCAACACATCCACAATACGTTACTTTAAGGTTAGGCTTTGTTTACAACAGGGCCTCCCAGAACAGAAACTGGCTTACTCAGGATTTAATTTTGATTGAGTATAATATTTTTGAAAGTCGAGCTAGCAGAAGTAATATTTTAAAGATTTTTAGTGTGTGTAAAAGCTATTATTCCTAACTATAGGAGATATATTACTCGACTAGCTCTGCCCGCGACTTCATCCGCGTAGTAATTTAACTCAGCAAAAATTTCGGGATTATCGGCATAAAAAGTATCCTCTATGTTAATCCCGGTTATAAACTATCTGTGTTCCAAATTTCATCCAAATTCGTTCAGCAGTTTTTGCGTGAAGGAGTACCAAACATACATTCACACTCACAAACTTTCGCATTTATAATATTACTAGTTTCTGCCCGCAACTTCGTCCGCGTAGACTTAAGTAAAATATTATATGTGTTAATCCAGGTCATAAACTATCTGTATTCCAAATTTCATCCAAATCCATTCAGTAGTTTTTGCGTGAAAGAGTAACAAACATACATCCACACTCACAAACTTTCACATTTATAATATTAGTAGGATATTATATATAGTAGGATATTTCTAGATTTTTTTAGTAAATATAGTATAGTTTTATTAGTAGCTTTGTTCTCAATCCTACAGTTAACATACGTATTACCTAGATACAAATGCAGTATAACAAGAACACTGTATTCTTTTTTACAATTTAGGTATAGGTAATACTAGCTGAGCCCGCGACTTCGTCCGCGTGGAATTTAACTTAACAAAAAAGCCCGCTCCCGCGTTCTGAACCCGCGCGACAGGACCCATATTTTTAAATTTAGTTTTTCTAAAATAAAAGTAGTGCTTATAACATCAGCTATCTACAGTAGTAGTAAATAAAAGTAGTGCTTATAACATCAGCTATCTACCACTGAAAGTCCCATCAAAATCGGTCAAGCCGTTTCGGAGATACTCTTTGATTTCATGTGTTTTTATTTTTTTATGCGGAAACCTAATTGTTTTTCTTAAATTAAAGTAGCCTAAGTTACTCCTTAAAACATCAGCTATGTGCGAGTGAAAGACCCGTCAAAATCGGTCCAGCCATTTCGGAGATTACCCGGAACAAACACACAGACAGACAGACAGACAGACAATTTTTTTTTAAATCGCGTTTTTGTTATAGGCGTCGTGTGTACTTTCATATGCATTTAGTGAAAAGGTGTTATTTTGATATTACAAACAGACACTCCAATTTTATTTATTTGTATAGATGTATAGATTTATTAGTAGCTTTATTCTCAATCCTACAGTTAACATACGTATTTCCTAGATACAAATGCAGTATAACAAGAGCACTGTATTCTTTTTTACAATTTAGATATAAATATAAATATATAAATATGACAAGGAGAAATACATGGAATAAGGAAAGTAATCAACACTCTACAACTTTGTTTCTTGTATTTCACTACTGTAGTTATAGATACGATAAATGTTCGCTTTTGAAATGGGTGCGGAAGCCTTCATTGTGCATGTCCTGACGTGCACTAGTCCGGTTTTTTTTTATGAGTCTAGCTTTCGCAATAATTAAGATTTGATTATTATGCACCAACATTCATGAGAAAAGGTCGCGAAATGCAAAAATTGACCTTGGATGCATTCAGACTAAAAACCGGACTAGTACATGTCAGGAAATGCACAATGAAGGCTTCCGGGCCCATTTGAATAGCGAATATTTGTCGTAGGTATCTATAACCAAAGTAGTGAAACACAAGAAACACATTTGTCATGTGCTAATGTCCTCGTTTTTTATAGATTTCCTGCACAGTGTTTCAAGTTTTTACAGCAAGATCTACTAAAGCCACGTTTTCAGCTTAAACAAATTCGGGACCCCAATACAAACTGTTTTTCCTTATTTCACATACTTAGGGGTGGAATTTAATAAAACGCTGAAAATCATATTTTATACTAGCTGAGCCCGCGACTTCGTCCGCGTGGAATTTAACTTAACAAAAAAGCCCGCTCCCGCGTTCTGAGCCCGCGCGACAGAACCCTAATTGATTTTCTAAAATTAAAGTAGCCTAAGTTACTCCTTAAAACATCAGCTATCTGCCAGTGAAAGTCCCGTCAAAATCAGTCCAGCCGTTTCGGAGATTACCGGGAACAAACACACAGACAGACAGACAGACAAAATTTTTTAAATCGCGTTTTTTTATAGGTGTCGTATGTACTACATATGCATTTATGAAAAATGAAAAAAAAATAATTCAGCACAGGGAACACATAAGGAAATATCAGCACATAATTATAAAATAAGTGAAATATATAAACCTAAGGTCAGTAAGCTGCATTTCCTACAGTGTGAGCTGTACCGAAAGGCATTTGGCTCAGCATGTGCTGGAGGGGAACGAAATCTCCTCCAACGCTGATTTTCAGCCAAAGCCTACTCATACCTTGTCTTGCATACCTACACCATTTGCTACCCAAATCACTAAGCTATTACAACAACATAAGTACTTATACGTAATAATAAATATCATACATATTTAAATAAAACTAAAAGGAATATAAGAGAATTGTTAATCTGACAAAATGTAATAAAAATAAAATAATTGTGTGTGAAGGAACGTGAAGTAAGTATGCACCCACGACAAACGACCGCCTTGCCCGGCGCCCGAATCTTTACGAGTGTATATATATATGTAGGTTAGGTGGCTAGGTATAGGACTAGCTACGAAGTCGCGGCACAGGTCGCGGGCGCAACGACGCGACATTCCGACGCATCCCCGTGCATCTCAGTGACCCACCGCACTCACAGGCATACGCTGCGCTGTATGGAGCTGCGGAGCGAGCCTGCGTCTAAACATAAACGTAACTAATATACAATGTCGAAGCGTCGCTACGTACCAACGTAGTAGGTAGATAGGTATCTAATGACTTTGTTATTGATATTGATTACACTAAAAACGTAGTGCAATATTACCTACCTATCTATAACACCATGCCGCCATGACGCCGCGAACCGGACGCCACCCTTGAATGCCCTTGAGACGCACTGAGCTGAGAATCTAAGCGAATGTCAGCCAAACGGTAAGTGGATATTTAGGTATTATTATATATACTACGATTTTATAAATATTATATCTGGTATAATTATGTTATTATATTGTATATTAATTTATGTTGTCATAATATATATATTTTTTTTGCCGTTTATTTATTTACGATTGGTTATAATATTTTTACATGTTTTTTTTTTTTATTATTATTTAGGTCCCCATTATTCGGGCGGGTTGCTGGTTCATGCGCACTCGGATTGACTGTACACGAATTACTGCACCCATGGCAAGGACATGGGGTGAGGCAAGGAACACAAAAGTCAGCGGGCCAAACCCATACGGTAATTAGCTGCTGTTATTAATATTATGTTGTATATTTATTACTATTATTCCATTTAATCAATTTATTATTACCCATTTTTTTTTTTTCTTTAGGTCCCCATTATAAACCTGCCCGCAGGTTTAGCGCATTCGGATGTGAAGACATGCCTCTGGAAATAGCAGTGGATATTTTGTCATGAATAAATGGGTAAGGATTTATATAATAGATATATCTAGATTAATGTTATTATATTGCCGCTGTATCTCAACTCGGGAAATTTTCTTCTGTTTTCGCCTCAAAAGCAGATATACGAGCTTCCAGCCTGTCTAGCCTATCAGTACATGACTTTAAGCCTGACCTGAACTCCGCTATTTCCGACCGTGTTTCTCTTATTTCTTCCTTAAGTTCAGATCGCATGGCACGCATCTCCTCGCGGAAGGCTCGTATCTCCTGAATCAGCCCAGCATTGGACTCCTGAGGTGCAGGAGCGGGAGCATTCACAGTAGTACAGCTCGGTGTGGGGATGGGAGTGGGAGTGGGACGCCTGGGCGGCGAGTTTTGGTCGTCCATCGTGTTTGCCGCCTTGACTGGGGTGGATGAGTTGTCCCCTCTAGGCAGCTGTACTTTGCACCCAGGGCAAAGCCAACCAGCGCCTATCTTAGTAGCGGCAGGTACGGATACGCACGCACGGTGGTACCCCACAGCGCATTTATTACATCTGACATATTCAGACACTGAAGTAAATTTTCCGCAAACCCCGCATTTGGTAGACATTATTAAATGTACAACTGCCCTGCAGCTCACGGTGACACAGCTATAAAATGAAGTCTCGCTAGCTTAAGTAGACTTAATGTAGATAATTTGATGTGATTTGTTTGAAGAGCACTTTAGCTTCACTTTTACTTTCACTTTCAGCGGGTAGGATTGCAAAAATGTATACAGTTCGAGGTGTAATTTTACTGTTTTTACACGTAAATTTGATGTCCTTTATTTTATAACACTTTTCACATCAACTATTTTCAATGTACAATAAAAAAATTATAAATTGACACTATTTTGTTTTTATTTCTAATGACTATAATAAAGTTTAGTTCCACCAACTTTGGGTAGCCTACCCTCATTCCGTAATGAATCCGAAAGTTCATTCATTTAGTGAAAAGGTGTTATTTTGATATTACAAACAGCCACTCCAATTTGATTTATTTGTATAGATTTGTAATGAGTAATCTTAATACAAATTTTCATGGCTCTAAGTTGAGATATTTTTTTACCCATACAAACTTTCACCCATACAAATTTTATACACTTAGGGGTGGAATTTTACAAAATCCTTCCTTCGTGGATAAATAAGATATAAAAGGTACCTACTGACAATATTTCATTATTCTAACAC
This sequence comes from Notodonta dromedarius, assembly GCA_905147325.1. NCBI lineage: Eukaryota > Metazoa > Arthropoda > Insecta > Lepidoptera > Notodontidae > Notodonta > Notodonta dromedarius. The sequence goes on along the minus strand of LR990183.1, from coordinate 7,566,818 downwards.
CAGCGGTTTGGTAAGTGAATTTGTAAAAAGTACCACGACATTTTTAAAAAAGCTGATATTTTGACGTAAGATTTTTCTATTGAAAAAAAGGCTGCTTTTTCGATAATAAGGTGAAAAAAAATATCTATAAATATTAATAAATCTAAAATAATAAAGATCCCCGTAAATAACATTCCTATCATTTTTGTTATATTCTCTTAATTTTCCAATGGGTTTCTCCTGTTTTTTTGGTTTCAAAAATTATCGACGCTGGTCTATTAATGCGTTTAGGTTAATTTAAGTCTTCTCGACACTAAAGTCTAAATAAATTAAATAAATATCGCCAGACTGACATACCAACTGTATTAAGCAACGCTTGTACTATGGGTACAGTATAATAAACTGGGTGCGATCCCAATGACACCCAGACCTAGGCAAATTACGAAAAGTCCATTTCCGAAATTTGCCTCGGCGGGAAGCGAACTCGCAACCATCATGTGCAGTGAGCCGAGCGGCCTACGCTCGAACCACTGCGGCAAGCGGTCGTCAAACAATAAACTTTACTTTTGAACTTTGTCTCACTTATTACCGGCTTAGCCAAAACATGTAGGTTATTTGTTACCTTCTTTCCGTTACTAAAGATAATAATATTATATAATATTATTATAATCACTACTAGCAGAGCCCGCGACTTCGTCCGCGTGGAATTTAACTTAGCAAAAAAGCCCGCTCCCGCGTTCTGAGCCCGCGCGAAAGGACCCATTTTTTTAAATTTTGTTCTTCTCAAATAAAAGTAGCCTAAGTTGCTACTTATAACAACAGCTATCTACCAGTGAAAGTCCCGTCAAAATCGGTCCAGCTCTTTCGGAGATACTCTTTTATTTCATGTTTTTTTTTTTTACGCGGAACCCTAATTGTTTTTCTAAAATTAAAGTAGCCTAAGTTACTCCCTAAAACATCAGCTATCTCCCAGTGAAAGTCCCGTCAAAATCGGTCCAGCCGTTTCGGAGATTACCCGGAACAAACACACAGACAGACAGACAGTCAGACACTCCAATTTTATTTATTTGTATAGATGGCCCGTATTAATAAATAAATCTCAAGTCTGAGAGCGATCTTGAGTATGCGTTTGATATGACATTTTGTACTAATATGACATAAGAATGACATTTTCAAGATCGCCCTCAGACTTGAGATCGATTTATTAATGCGAGCCTTAGTTTTTTACTTCGCTTCTGTCAGGGTCAGTACATCGCCCAAGAGAACGGGAAATTTAACGCCTTTATTGTACCTACTACCTACTTTTCTTACAGGAATCAAATTTCATGTTTCAGGAACATGTCGGATACCTGTAAACTGTTATTGGCTTTGTCGTTCGCGATCGCCATGTCGGTGGCAACCGCTGCGTTTGCACCGAACCCTGAATACGGCTATCCATCCGGCCTCTTACCTGATTGTGAGTATCCACAGACCAATAAGATAAGACACCGCTTACGTCCTCTATTGTATGAACGCAATGGTCAAAAGCATTTTGATTGGTCCGTTAAAGATCGAGCCGTGAATACTTAATAATAATGATAATTGATTTGTCCCTAAAAATAATACAAATATATCTTCGTCTATCAATAGTCAATGCAAATTGTGTTAGGCGAGCTTAGGGTTCCCAGCTATGCAGGGTCTACGGCTTATTGGTCTGTGTTAGTATCATACATCAAGACTTTAAAAGTAGGCGGTAAACTTAGTAGATGTAGGTACGATCTTCTCTTTGAGCTTTTGGCTCTCTCTATGACTTCGTAGTCCCACCCCCTGCCTTCCCGTCCCTCTACCCCACACCCCAAGTCAGCAACGTGTGTGTGATTGGTATTTCAAGCATCTATAGGTACGGTAACTGCTTAACATGGTGGTGGTATTCTTTGGGCCTGCAATGCCTGAACTTAATAAACTAGATAAATCTCACCTCGCATACCTTAATTTATGAAGTGGTTTGGTATTAAACATTATAATTGTTAAATCTTATATTTTTTCTTTATACAGGTCCAGGTGTCCTAAAGAACGCAAGCATCAGTCGCAAATCGATGAAGTATCTTCAAATCAGCACGCATAGACTCACCAGCACTGGTATCGCCAGACAAATTATGCCGATAGAAGCTGCTCACAAGATGGTCGCGAGAGATAAGATGATAGGTAAGATGATTGATGGTGGCTCACTCCTAAGAAGTGATAGCTCAGTGGTCTAAAATCAAAGTCAATGCGTTTATTTGGTTTACGCCTATGGGGGCACTAAGAAATGGTCATTTTTTCATTTTTAGGGTTCCGTACCTCAGAAGGAAAAACGGAACCCTTACAGGATCACTTAGTTGACCGTCTGTCTGTCTGTCAAGACCCTTTTTCTTAGAAACGGATAGAGTTAGCAAGTTGAAATTAATATCAAATATCAACTGCTATGTTCCCTTGAAAGTCTGAAAAATATAGGGTTCTACGTCAACGCAATCAAAAGATACGGTTATTATCACGTATTTTGACGCTTTTCGCAAATTCACTTATCAAAACAAAGAAATCAACGCGCTGCCCTAACTGCTGGTCATGATATTATTACAGTACATACATTTTGTACCGTAAGTATCCACTAAGGAAGGATTTTGGAAAATTTTACCCCAAAGTGTGTAAAATATGGAGGTGAAAATTAGTATGGGTGAAAAAAAATCCGCAACTTTGAGCGATAAAAAATAGTATTAAGGTTACTCATTACAAATAAAAAATATATTTTTTAGCGTTCTATTAAATTCCACCCCTAAGTGTGTTAAATAAGGGAAAACAGTTTGTATTGGGGTCCCGAATTTGCTTAAGCTCAAAACGTGGCCTTAGATCTTGTTGTCACAACTTTAAAGAAAATGTGAAAAAAAAACAGGATAGTAGCACAAGATACGATATCACAATTCAAATTATAACAGGGGAATTGGGTTCACTTAATCACGAGCCACAGTCGACCAAGTTAAAGCTAGGTTAATTCCCAGTCGTTTCTGAATAAGCTCAATACTGAGATTCAATATCAACCGCAAATACAACTTTGTTTCTTGTGTTTTACGACTTTGGTTATAGATACTTACGATAAATCTTCGATATTGAAATGTGTCCGGAATCCTTCATTGTGCATGTCCTGACGTGTACTTGTCCGGTTTTTTCAAGTCTGAGAGCGATTGTAGAAATTACAGTCTTATGTCCTTCAAAATCAAATGTCTAAAGCATACTCAAGACCGCTCTCAGACTTAAGATTAATTTATTAATATGGACCCAAAACGGTTGACAAGCATACGACTCGCCTGCATTTAAGCAGTTACCATAGCCTATGGATGCTTGCGATATCAAAGCCATGTTATTGATCACACGTTGCCGGACTGAAGGAGGGTGGGATGGAGGGTTGGGCTTCCGGCTCTCTCTTTGCGGTGGCTTTGTGGAGCGGGTCACCCTCTTCCCTCTATTATGGTTGAGGAGAGTGATGCCGCTTCTCCAGTCATGCCCGTGCGCGGGCGCTGCTTGCGGGGATTGGTCCATTCACTGTCCTCTTAACAACATTGTCGGTAAACCCTATTCATTTATTTAGTATGGAAGGCAACATATACCTGTAACATTATTAAAAATTATTTGGTGGCAATGGTGTTGCCCGCTCATATTCTGTTGCTGTTCCTGAGAATCTACACCATCTTCTGTTCATTGAAAAGAGTAACCATTGAGTTTCTTGCCGGCTCTTCTCAGTGGAAGCAGCATTCCGAACCGGTGGTAGATTCAGACTATTCATAAATGCTTTGTTGGCTTACGTGAATAAAAACAAAATTTTGAGTTGAGTTTGAGTTGAGTTCTCACTCATCATACGAAACGCAGATAGAATAGCCACCTTACGCCATTGTTCTGTGAAAGAGTAGTACTACCTGAACCAGCCCGTAAGTACATGAGCTGTAGTCAACTGACAACAGTGTGGCTCTACCATCATATATCATATGTCATTTTGTTCGTACACAATTCCTGCTATAGCTCTTTAAACTCTAAGCAGATGATGGAAGAAGCTACTTTACATTAAACTCTTCTCTCTCCCTAGATCTGAAGAATAAGAAGACATTGCTGTATGTGACGGCGTACACGGAAACTGTGGTGTCTCCTGGTACACAGCCTATCGGTACTGCTTACTCCAAGCGAGGGTACAATGTGTTCATAACAGACACCATTGCCTTCTTCAGCTATATCTACCCGAAGTAAGTACTTGGTGACGGGAGAACAATTTGTTTTTACGAGTAACCTCCAGCGTCATGCCTTGCGAGGTAACCGAAAATTTCATGAATTTATTCGGAGTTCTTAACATGATTTCTATCTTACTTTCAAACAAAGACTTTATTTTATATTATTAATAAATAATTAAATATAGCCAGACAGACACACCAACTGTCTGGTCCCAAACTAAGCAAAGCTTGTACTATGGGTACCGTACAATGGACTGGGGGCGATCCCAGTGACACCCAGACCTGGGCAAATTACGAAAAGGCCATTTCCGAAATTTGCCCTGACGGGAATCGAACCCGCAACCACCATGTGCAGTGAGCCGAGCGGCCTACGCTCGTACCACTGCGCCAAGCGGTCGTCAAATATTATAATAATGTATAATATTTGACGTCATTAATATTATAATAATGTATAATATTGAGAATAGTTTAGGTAAATTATTTTTGGCACTTATCTGAAATAAATAAATATCGCCAGACTGACACACCAACTGTTTGCAAATTACTTAAATGCCATATTCGAAATTTGGCCCGGCGGGAAACGAACCCGCATCCACCCGGTGCAGTGAGCCGAGCGGCCCACGCTCAAACCACTCGCTAAGCGTTGATCGATAATTATTACTCCAGAAACTCCAGTGTGATGCATTTCGAGATAACTGAGGATTAAATGAGTTTATTATGATTTTTTAACATGATTTCTATATAACTTTCGAACAAACACTTTGTTTAAGATAATAATATAATATGGAGAATAGTTTTTATCTAAACTATGTTTTGTGCCTAAAAGCATTTAGAAGTTATAAATGTATCTGCAGGTTATTATTTCAATATTTGATCTGAATCACAACACTAGAGGGGTGTTTTACGAGCGAAAACCTGAATCTGTGCCCTAATAGATACTGAGATTATCATATGATATCCTAGTTCTAACTGGGACGTTCCTCTGTGTTAGCCGTGGGATGCCCGGTGTACACAGGATGTGTCAAATAATATTTTAGCTAAATATTACGGTCGCTAATGTAGACACCTAGTAAGGACACGTAACTTACTATTATTATTTACTTATTTAGTTACAATAGTGTTGCATGCCCATATTCTGATTCTGTTCTTGATAATGTACACCATATATTTTATTCATTGAAATACGTAACCATTGAGTTTCTTGCCGGATCTTCTGAGTGAAGGCAGCATTCGAACCACTGACTAGTTTTAGCAAACTCGAATAACCAATTTCTGTATATTGTACGTGTAAATTTCAGAAATGGCCTTTTCATAATTTGCCCAGGTCTGGCTGTCACTGGGATCGCCCCGAGTTCACTGTGCGGTACCCATAGTACAAGCGTTTTAGCTTTAGTGTGGGACCATACAGTTGGTGTGTCAGTCTGGCGATATTTATAATTGTTTTATTTATTTATTCATTTAATAATTTTGAAATAATGTCTCACAATACCAATGCAAAATAATGAGAACCTTGTTATTATAAAAAAACTAGCTGTGCCCCGCGACTTCATCCGCGTAGTATTGGATTATTGGGTTAAAAAGTATCCTATATGTTAATCCCGGTTATAATCTATCTGTGTTCCAAATTTCATCCAAATCCGTTCAGTAGTTTTTGCGTGAAGGAGTAACAAACATACATACATACATACATACATACATACATACATACATACATACATCCACACTCACAAACTTTCGCATTTATAATATTAGTAGGATATATTCTAAATCAATATAAGGGTGTCTGTTCACTAAGCTGTGCTATGGAGCAGGCCCACCCACTTCGACCAATAGGGTCGCTTCATTTCCTCAGCGTAGCTCAAGTTGTCAAGAAATGAAGCAATCCTATTGATCAAAGAGGGCGGGTCATTATACAAATCACCCAGCGCATATTTTACATAAATATAGATGGCGATGGCGTGTTACTTGCTAGAAAGCGTAAATTTCTATGTAGAGTACTACGTAGAGAATTAACAGAGGGTAGAGCTATTATAACCGAACTCGTATGTAGATATGTTACTGTAGTTATCCAAAACAGCCTAACCAACCATCACTAATTTATTTTCAGGTCCGTCCGTCTCGTTCCGATCGTCGCTCACAAAATTGCAGAGTTCCTTGTCAGGCTCACCCACCAGGGGCTCTCCCCAGCAAACCTAGAAATCATTGGAATAAGTCTCGGCGCCCAGGTAGCAGCGTACGTCGCTAAGTCTTTCTACTCTTTAACTGGCCAGAAACCCTCGCGATTAACAGGGTTGGATCCCGCTGGGCCCTGCTACAAGTCTCTGGACTCAGAACACAAGATCTGGCGCACAGACGCCGATAGAGTAGAGGTCGTTCACACTAATATAGATGGGTTTGGTACCGCGGAAACGTTAGGGCATATTGATATCTATGTCAATGGGGGAGAGTTTCAGCCCAACGACATACCTTTCATCCCATGCTTGATGGGGTGTAGCCATATAAAGGCGGCCCTATACTGGTGGCAAGCGGTCGAGCACCCTAAAAAGTTCGTAGCTTCAAAGTGCGATTCGGTCCAGAGTGCCCGATTGGGAAACTGTACAAGCGACTCTGATAACAATAATTACTTAGGTTTAGAAGCTAAATTTGATCGGCCAGGTATTTATTATTTGCCAACGAGTAATGAGTTCCCTTATTATCTAGGTGAAGAGGGCTTGAAAGCGAATTATAATGTTTACATTAGTGGTATTGAATCATTGAATGCTGAAGATGTTTTTGAAGTTTGAAAATGGTTTATTGAGGGTTCTGTTCATACGAGTAAACGGGGTATCGTAACCAAAACTGATATCATGGCTTCAATTAGTGATTCTGAACCTCTCAGAGTTGAAACTTTCCGTCTATATTTTCATGAATTATAATCAAACTTTTTCAGCATTTTAAATTTTAGAATATATTAGAAATCATTTAACAATATATGTCAAGTGATTTGATATGAATAAGTAAATCAATTATTACTATTTTAGAAAACTAACGCATGTTTTTAGTTTTGTCAAATTAGGTTACATTGTAATTGGTTGTCATAGGAATTAGCACTAATGTACTTACTTTATAATACTAAAAACTAACTTTTAAGCAGTGAAATAACTCAAATTTAATTAATTGTCAATGAAAGATATCTAGACAATAAGTCGAAATAAATTGGGAATTCAACGGAAACCTAGTTCTAAGGAATGATTGCCAAACTGTTATTTAAAGTAAGGTTATATAGGTATATACGTTTACTTTATAAGTAATACCTACTTGTAATTTAATAATTTCGTCTGTGATTTTAATGTGATGTAATGTCAAAATGTTAAAGTAACTTTTATAATTCATTATTAGTGTTTTTTTATTGTAGTGGGTTGCATGTGGACAGCTGGGACTGATCTGAGTTGCGGGTTCGATACCCGTCGCTGTGAATTTCGGAAATTGCCTTTGTATATTCCGACGGATTCTGGGTGTCACTGGGATCGCCCCCAGTCCATTAAATACGGCATCCATAGTACAAGCGTTTCTTGGTTTGCGACCATAGCATACATATATTTAATAACACACCTATCTTGTCTCAATTTGTTTATTTTATATAAAATAAATAATAAATATCGCCAAACAAAAACATCAACTGTATGGTCCCAAACTAAGCAAAGGTGGTACTATGGATACCATACAATGGACTGGAGGCGATCCCAGTGACACCCAGACCGAGCCAAATTACGAAAAGGCCATTTTCATCATGTTTTGTATAAAATTTTCCGGACAGCTTCCGTGTGTTTCGCGAATCAACCGGAAAATATGGACATTATTGGACATTGCCCGGTGTCTGCGTGGGAAACAACTTTGTATACGTTCCTTACTACATACTTTTTCGGGTTCCTTTGGGAAATTATTATAACGATAGCGTTAATTTGTACTTTACAGTTTGTTTGACAAATTTGCTAGGATTGTTTAAAGTTTTAATAAATGCTTTAAAAAAATAATTATGTCTTATTTTAATAAACGTTATTTTTCTGCAAATAAATATTTTGTTAATAATACTTTTTATTTTGACGACCGCTTGGCGCAGTGGTTCGAGCGTAGGACGCTTGCATTTCAGAAATGGCCTTTTAGTAATTTTCCCTGGTGTGGGTGTCAGCGTGATCGCCTCCAGTCTGTACGGTACCCATAGTGCAAGCTTTGCTTAGTTTGGGACCATACGACCATACGACCATACAGTTGGTGTGTCCGATATATATATAATACGTTTCTAGTGTAGTTAGCGAGCGCGGGCGATGTCGTTTGCTCGCCTCCAGCCATCAGTAAGGGACTACTTACGGCAAGGACACCTCTTTCAATACTAAAGATAAAAAAATATTCTTCCACGTTCTGTTGCTAAACATAAGTAGATATTATTATATAATTTTAGCGTCAATACACTAGTGGTTAAATTAGCCGTCCTCATCGCTGAAACTATATGCTACGGTAACTGCTTAACGCCAGGCGCGTGCTACGACGCCTCATTGCTGACATCGTCACATAAAATAAAATCGAAGACTTCAAAGAAATATTTTTTTTTTTAGTAGATTAGTATCGAATTCAATGACCTTACCGAGATCTGTATTTTTGTTCCGGGTAATCTCCGAAATGGCTGGACCGATTTTGTCGGAACTTTCACTAGCAGATAGCTAGTTATCCTTATTAATATACTAATTACTAACTACTAACTACTAACTACTAACTACTACCTACAACATACTAACTACTAATTACTAGCATCTATACAAATAAATAAAATTGGAGTGTCTGTTCGTAATATCAAAATAACACCTTTTCACTAAATGCATATGAAAGTACATACGACACCTATAGCAAAAACGCGATTGAATTTTTTTTTGTCTGTCTGTCTGTCTGTCTGTCTGTCTGTCTGTCTGTATGTTTGTTCCGGGTAATCTCCGAAACGGCTGGACCGATTTTGACGGGACTTTCACTGGTAGATAGCTGTTGTTATAAGCAGTAACTTAGGGTACTTTTATTTTAGAAAAAACAACAAATGGGTCCTGTCGCGCGGGCTGAGAACGCGGGTGCGGGCTTTTTTGTTAAATTAAATTTTTGTTAAGTTAAATTCCACGCGGACGAAGTCGCGGGCTAAGCTAGTATATATATAAAAATGAATTGCTGTTCGTTAGTCTCACTAAAACTCGAGAACGGCTGGACCGATTTGGCTATTTTTGGTCTTGAATTATTAGTGGGAGTCCAGAGAAGGTTTAAAAGGTGAATAAATATGAAAGTCCACGCGGACGAAGTCGCGGGCACAGCTAGTAAATGCGAAAGTAACTCTGTCCGACTGTCTGTCTGTCACGCTTTCACGCCAAAACTACTGAACCGATTTAAATGAAAATTGGTACACAGATAGTCTGACACAGTGCCTGAGATAGGACTTAGGCTACTTTTTAATGCGAAAAATTGGTTATAAGGGCTTGAAAGGGGGGGATGAAAATTTGTATGGAAGTGTCGTCATTTTTAGAGCTAGAAGCTTGAAACTTATTTTTTAGGCTGTTGATTCGATATAAATAAATATGACATTGTGTAGGACGCCCTCCGACCAGGTGGGATGACGATCTGCGAAAGACTGCAGGCAGATGCTGGATGCGGCAAGCTGAAGACAGGGCGCTATGGCGCTCTTTATGGGAGGCCTATGTCCAGCAGTGGACAATTATAGGCTGATGATTGATTGAAATATGACATTCAAAGTTTGTAAAAGTTTTACCCTCAAGGGTGTATGTTCAGGATAACTCAGGGAATTTTTAGGCTTGGTGATTAAAAAAGGCAACAGCTTGGCAATAGTAGTTTATTTGAAGTGAAAAGAAAAAAATAAAAACGGTCCTACCTACAAGGGTATAATAAAATAATAATAACCGCAGTTGGTCCTTCGGATGCGTTATTGCATCAACAATTTGTGTAGGCGCTTTTACACAAAACATGGCCCCAGTCGTTGAAGACTTGGCTTCAACACGAATCTTCGGGCTTTGGCAATGAATCACCCAACATGTCTGGCGACTGCTTGAGTGGAAGTTTCACACAGAAACGACCATCTTCTATACGTGTCGTGTTCGTCATAAAGTGCTCCTCGCATGACTTCTCTTCTCGAGAATACTCCAACCGTGAGCCAATTTCCTCGTGATTCCAAAAGTGAATTGATTGATCTTGGATCTCGTTATTAAAACTATTAACAGGATTGCCAGTTGTGACTTCAGTAGAGTTGCATTTAATATAAGTGGATTCCGACACAATTCTGCTATTATTGGAACCAGGCACTAACCACCCGAGTCTGGTTTCACACAATGTTCACGCAACAACTGAAGCGCTCACCCTACTCGCGGGGGTGAGGCAGCAGCGAGGCGGCGGCGCACGCGACGAGAGCGCCAGCGACGCGCCTTCAGTTACAAAAATACGGCGTCGACGACAGACGTGTATCACTTTTTAGTTTTGATTGTACACCAACCTTATAAGCATTTAATTAAATAATTTGAAGAAGACCGAAACCGCCTTTTTAATGTGCCCGCTGGCACATAAGTGGCGACCACGAAAGGACATAAGAAATCTGCAACATCATCAATACAAGCCAACTGTTTTCTGCCGACGCGACGCGCTGCGTGCTATCTGCCGGGTTCGGGCGTCAGCGAGTCAGCCATCTTTTAGAGCGCGAAGAGCAAGCAAGCTGCTGATGCTGAGTCCTCAATCCTGTGCAGCCACCCAGTCAAGCGAACAAACCTACGTGGACGGCGGGAAAACAACCGGCTACCTAATTATCAACGCGGGAGGTCGTTCCGAGGGAAGTGCGGTTCCTTTTACTATTTCCCTCCATTTCCTAATCTATTTGTGCAAGGTTTGGTGTACCATTCATAAACGTAACTCGCCTATCGTGTACATAGGACTACGCGTACCATACGCACCTATGTACCTAAGTACCTAAGGTACCTATTTATTTGATACTTTGAGGGTTATTCCCGCCAATTTAACAATTTATTTCGCATTTACTTGCCTAATAACAACAAGTAATGCCAATTTCTACCTAAAATATGCAAGGATTGCTAAAATAAAACATAAACACGCTTAGGTTATGCTGCACGCGCTCACTGCATACTTCACGCACGCACGCCTACCTATCTAACACGCCATTTTGTGTTCAATACATTTGGGTGTGCCTATGTGCCTATTTTGTGTGCGCCTATTTACGTGTGCCTATTGCATTTTCCTTCGTGTGCGCCTATAACAGAGTGGTCATAATTTCCTAGTTACCTACTTGGTTGTCTGGTTACCTAACATTTTACAGGCCAATTTCGATAGTGTTTTCGCTGCTAGCTTTTGTTTCAAAGCCTATTTGCCGAAACTGTTCACAGCTGATCGGGTAAGTAAGCGGTTACGCGACGTAGCTTCGTACCTACCTACGCGCGCGCTGCACCTGCTGCCGACTCTTGCGGTTGCCGCGGCCGGCAACAGGGCAGTCTATTCGTGCGACGGGCTACGGGCAACGACAGACCGCGTGCTGCATCACACCACGGATAACTGGTTGGATCTGCACAATTATTTACTTACCTACTTCATTGTTTGATACCTATAATGTCCACTGACGGTGATGATAATTTTGATAATGCCCAAGAGGGCAAAGATGTTTCACATCTTATTCGTAAACGTAGTTCTATTAAAGGCCGTCTAACAATGATGACACAAAATATAGACGCCCTTCGATCAATTGATCCTAACGAACTAAAACGTACTAAAGTAAAGGAATTAAATATTCGATTAGAAAAATGCCAAGCATTATTTGCATCATTTGATGATATTCAATTTGATATAGAAAATATGTGTGATGATTTAGATAAACAGTTGAAAGAAAGAAATTCAATTGAAAATAGATTCATATCTCTTATATCTTCAATTCAAGAATTAATTGAATCGACTAAGCCGGTTCCAGTAATTCAAGAGCCTGATGCTCGTTCTAATGTTAGTATAATTTTCATGATAGCAATAATATTAAATTGCCAATTATTAAACTTCCATCATTTGATGGTAACTACCTACAATGGCTTGAGTACAGAGATACTTTTGATTCATTAATTAATTCAAACGATTCTATACCAGCAATAAGTAAAGTCCACTATCTTAGGTCATCACTAGAAGGAAGTGCCATTGTTGTCATTAAATCACTTGAATTTACTTCTAAAAATTACTCTATTGCATGGGATTTGTTATGTGAAAGATACAATAATAAAAATATTTTAATAAATAACCATTTTAAGTCACTATTCTCCATTGAACAATTAACTAGAGAATCTTTTAAGGCTTTAAGATTTGTTATTGATATTATTACTAAAAACCTAAGAGCATTGGACGCATTGGGACTACCTACCTCTAGTTGGGACGCTATTGTTATATTTTTAGTTTCATCCAAACTAGACATAACTACAGCAAGTAAGTGGGAAGAGCATAAGGGAAACCTTTCTAGCTTACCTACTTTGGATGAATTCTTCCAGTTTCTAAGGAATAGGGCGGCTATTTTGGAAACTACTATTGCCAGTAGGAGTGATAAACCTGTATACCCGCAACGGGGAGGTCAAAATAAGCCTAACGCAACAAAATCGTTCTCAGTTTCCTGCGATGAGCTCGGGGATGAAACTAGTAATGCTGTTGCCACGTCCAACTCCAATTCTAATAAGAATTATCCCCCATGTGCGATTTGTAATCAAAGCCATTTGGTTTATTTATGTTGTAAGTTCCAAGATATGTCTATAGAGGATAGGCAGAGTGAGGCATCACGGTTGAAATTGTGTTCTAATTGTCTTCGTAAGGGCCATAATTCTACTCAGTGTCGCCTTAGGGGCACTTGTCGTTTATGTAAGGCAAAACACAACTCTTTATTACACGTAGATAAGCCAAAACCTCAAAACAGTTCAGGGGAAGTACAAGACTTACCTGTTCCTTCTTTACCTATTTCACTGTCAACCACCTCAGTCGGTCAAGTGCTGTTATGTACAGCGGTTGTAGAGGTTGTCAATATTTGTAATAACAATGTTTATCAAGCGCGTTGCTTATTAGACACAGGTAGTCAGTCATCATTTATGACAGAAAATTTTAAACAAAAGATTGACCTACCTATTGAAAACATAAGTTCAATTACTGTGTCTGGAATTAATAATGCTAAGTTTATTATTAGTGAACGTTGTAATCTCACTATAAATTCCCGTGTAGGTCTATTCAAAATAGGTGTAAAGTGCCTAGTTGTACCACACATTACTGGTTTACTGCCATCAATGAATGTAAATATACAACATTTTGATTTGCCTATGAATATTGAGCTTGCAGATCCTGGCTTCCATCGTCCCTCCAATATAGATATTCTGTTAGGGGCGGATGTGTTCTGGGATATTGTAGGCTCCAAACAAATTAAATTAGGAATTAATAAACCTGTGGCCAACTCATTCACACAATTTATAATAACATAGAAAATTACAGCATATTAAAATTACATTCAACTTATTTTTATTTATTTACATTATAATAACTAAATTACTTACACTACTAACAACTATAACTATTTACAACATATTTACAATAAAAAATAAAATTATTAAAACTATGAAATATTTAATATTTACGTCACCATGTTGTGCAGTGGAAACACGCACAACTAATATGATTGTACCCACAATGCGCGTACGCATACGAGGCAGCGCGGCGGTAGCCGCGCCGAGAGTTGACCGATATACCGCGCACGCGAAACTTGTGTCGTCTGACTACCCTACGCTCAGTTCTACGAGATTGATATACGTTATTGTTGTCGTGAATTATACTACTGAAACTATTTTCTTATGTGAGCTAATCACTTCGTTATACTCCTTCGCTTCTATGGACTTTTCATATTGTTGTGTGCTGTGATTCTGTGCTGTGTAAATAAACTGTCTACTTTCTACCTACATGGACTATCTTACTTCTACACATCACCGCACCACCATCCACATACCCATAACTGGTGACCCCTTCAAGGACACGAGGATCAGGACGAAGAAATGAGTGAGAACACCGAGAACAGTAGTGATGACTCAGTCGCAACCGTAGGCTCGCGGAGCGGCGGCAGCCGTGTCACCACCCGGACAAAAAAAAAAGCAGTGCGCGTTTCCACTGCACGAGAAAATATTTCTCGGCGAATTAAAATTAAAGTTCCGGAATTTTCACCCGAAGACCCGGAACTTTGGTTTACATTGCTGGAGAGTCAATTCGAGTATCATGACGTCACCGAAGACTCAGTCAAGTACAGGCAGGTGCTCAGCAACTTGGGGATTCAGTACTCGAAAACCGTGAAGGATATAATAGCCAATCCTCCGGCCAAAAACAGGTACGATAAAATTAAATCTGTGCTGATCAAACGCCTCTCTGCCTCGCACGAGGAGAAGGTCAAGCGGTTACTCACACACGAGGAACTTGGAGATAGGAAACCTTCACAATTCCTTAGGCATCTCCAAGACCTGGCAGGACCATCCGTTCCAGAGGATTTTTTAAGGACGATATGGAGCAACCGCTTGCCTCACGACATCCAGACTGTGCTGGCATCCCAGCCAACACACTCACTGGAGCAGCTGGCTGACTTGGCTGACCGTATCCAGGAGCTAACAACACCGCGTGCTGTAGCTGCTACATCATCCCAAATCGCCCCTGGTTCCCATCCATCACAGGAGATCGCGGAACTGAAGAGGATGGTGCAACAGCTTACTCTTAAGCTGGAGGAACATACCCGTGCATCGTGCTGTTCAACATGTGGCACCGGTCGCTCGAGACAACGAGAACGCTACCGCTCTTCATCGCGACCGAGAAGTCGCTCGAACTCCAGCTACCAAAAATACCCAATATGCTGGTACCATAATAAGTTTGGCACCAACGCAAGCAAGTGCATCAAGCCCTGCGACTTCACGAAGGCGGGAAACTCCGCGGGCACTCGCTGATGGCGACGACCGATTGCCTAGCCACTACTGGTCGCCTTTTTGTCACTGACCGCAGTTCCAACACGCAGTTCCTGGTGGACACCGGCAGTGACCTGTGCGTTTACCCTCGTTCTGCACTTCGGGACCGCCGAGCAAAGACAGATTTTCAGCTTAGCGCTGCCAATGGAAGCATCATAGATACCTTCGGCACCATAGAACTTAACTTAAATCTAGGCCTTAGGCGTAATTTTGTTTGGCGTTTTACTGTGGCAAATGTAACAAAGCCAATTATAGGCGTTGATTTCCTTAGCTTTTATAATTTAATAGTAGATTGCAGAAATCAACGCCTAATAGACAACACCACAACGCTTTCAGCTAATGCTTCTCTGGCTTCAGCCAATATCTTTTCTGTCAAGGTCTCAACAGGCGACACACGTTTCCATGCCATCTTAAATAAGTATCCTGACATAACACGCCCCTCAGGCACACACGTGGTTCCAAAGCACAACACAGTACACCACATTAGAACCACACCAGGACCTCCTATCTCATGCACTCCTCGCAGACTTGCCCCCGACAAACTCAAAATCGCTAAACAGGAATTTGACCTCATGCTTAGCAGTGGCACAGCGCGTCCTTCTGAAAGCCCCTGGGCTTCTCCTTTACACCTAGCGCCTAAGAAGGATAACGGCTGGCGCCCCTGCGGCGATTATCGCATGCTTAACGCACGGACTATTCCAGACCGTTATCCAATTAAGCATATCCACGACTTCGCCCACGCTATTTCCGGTTGTACAGTCTTCTCCACCATAGATTTAATGAAGGCCTATAACCAGATCCCAGTTTTTGAGGCGGATACACCGAAAACAGCGATTACTACGCCCTTTGGCCTGTACGAGTTCCCCTTCATGACCTTTGGTTTGAGGAACGCAGGCCAAACGTTCCAAAGGTTTGTTGACGAGATGACGCGAGGCCTCGAGTTCTGTTACTCTTACCTAGATGACTTCTTAGTATTCTCCAGGGATGAGGCCGAGCATGAAAGCCACCTTCAGCAGCTCTTCAGCCGCATGAAGGACTATGGTGTCCTGATCAACACCTCGAAATGCGTCTTCGGAGCATCTGAAGTAACTTTTTTGGGTTACAGAATATCAGCATCCGGTACCAAACCTTTGGAAGCCAAGGTCAAGGCCATAAGCGACTTCCCTGTCCCCACTACGGTCAAGCAGCTTCGTAGATTTTTAGGGATGATTAATTTTTACAGACGGTTCCTACCCCATTCTGCTACAATTCAGGCCCCTTTAAATGCCTTGTTAACTGGTAGTGTCAAGTCTTCTCACCCTGTAAACTTATCCGGTGACACACTTCTAGCCTTCAACAAGTGCAAAGAAAGCCTCGCTAATGCTGCACTGCTATCACACCCAGATTGCCGAGCCGATCTCTCTCTAGTGACAGACGCGTCCGATCTGGCTATGGGTGCAGTCTTACAGCAATTAAGAGACGATATATGGGAGCCCCTGGCATTCTTCTCGCGGAAGTTGAGCCCCTCTCAACAAAAGTATTCACCATACGACCGCGAACTGTTAGCCATATATGAAAGCATAAAATACTTTCGCCATATGCTGGAAGCAAGACACTTCGTCATTTTTACCGACCATAAGCCGCTCAGTTATGCTTTCAGCGAGAGGAAAGCTACCTGTTCGCCTCGACACCTCGATTACATCTCCCAATTCACCACCGACATTAGACACATTCCGGGCAAAGATAATGTTGTAGCTGACCCATTGTCGCGTGTCGAGGAATTGCAGATGCCAATCGACTTAGACGTGCTGGCTTCATCCCAAGCGACTGATCAAGAGTTGGCACAACTTCTGAGAGAAGAATCTTCACTCCGTCTCGAGAAGTTAATAATCCCTAACTCACAAACAGAGCTTTATTGTGACGTCAGCACCTCCTCTCCAAGACCCTTTGTCACCAAACCATTGAGGAAACAACTCTTCGACAGCCTACATAGTCTCAGCCACCCAGGTGCCAACGCCACCGCCAAGCTAATTGCAATGCGATTCGTTTGGCCTGGAGTGCGCAAGGACTGTCGAGGGTGGTCTCGTCAATGTTTGGCATGCCAACGCGCCAAGGTACATCGTCATGTGTCGTCACCGTTAGGCACATTCGATCTACCTCGCGCCCGCTTCCACTTCATCCATGTGGATATTATAGGCCCACTTCCTATCTCTCAGGGCTACCGATACTGTTTTACTGCTGTGGATCGTTTCACTCGCTGGCCGGAAGTGACTCCTATGGTCGATATGACAGCCGAAACAGTTGGGAAGGCATTAATATCGTGGATATCCAGATTTGGATGTCCAACGGATATTGTCACCGACCGCGGTCGACAGTTTGAATCTTCACTTTTCCAATACCTAGGAAAAGTGATAGGATTCAAGCATCGTAGAACAACCGCGTATCACCCAGCTTGTAACGGGCTAGTGGAACGATTCCACAGGCAGTTAAAAGCAGCAATAATGTGCCACGCTGATACTAACTGGGTGGACACAATACCTTTAGTGCTGTTAGGTATTAGGAGTTCTTTCAAAGAAGACCTTCAATCTTCTTCGGCTGAATTGGTTTACGGAGAGCCGTTGCGTTTACCTGGCGAATTTTTCCAGGCTGCGACTCCCCAATCCACCGATATGTCAGAATTCACCACTCGCCTTCGCCAATTAACCTCCAAGCTCCAACCTTCACCAGCTGCACGTCACAATAAAGACAAAATCTTTATTTATAAGGAGTTGACCTCGTCTAGTCACGTTTTCATAAGGGACGATGCATTGCGTGGTGCCCTTCAACCACCTTACTCTGGCCCCTACGAAGTGCTTGAGCGTAGTGACAAATCATTTAAAATCTTGGTCAAAGGGAAAAGTGTCACTGTATCCATAGACCGCCTCAAACCGGCCTATATACTGTCCGACCCATCTGCCAACCCCACTTCTTCACCATTTCCTAATCCCATTCCTACTCCCTCTTTCAACAATACTCCAGGTTCCAGTCCTAATTCCGAGGCCCAGAAGGACGTCAGAAAAACGCGTTCAGGCCGCGTAGTTCACTTTCCTGATTTTTATCGCCCGTAGTGACGGTCTCTGGAGGGGAGTGATGTGGCCAACTCATTCACACAATTTATAATAACATAGAAAATTACAGCATATTAAAATTACATTCAACTTATTTTTATTTATTTACATTATAATAACTAAATTACTTACACTACTAACAACTATAACTATTTACAACATATTTACAATAAAAAATAAAATTATTAAAACTATGAAATATTTAATATTTACGTCACCATGTTGTGCAGTGGAAACACGCACAACTAATATGATTGTACCCACAATGCGCGTACGCATACGAGGCAGCGCGGCGGTAGCCGCGCCGAGAGTTGACCGATATACCGCGCACGCGAAACTTGTGTCGTCTGACTACCCTACGCTCAGTTCTACGAGATTGATATACGTTATTGTTGTCGTGAATTATACTACTGAAACTATTTTCTTATGTGAGCTAATCACTTCGTTATACTCCTTCGCTTCTATGGACTTTTCATATTGTTGTGTGCTGTGATTCTGTGCTGTGTAAATAAACTGTCTACTTTCTACCTACATGGACTATCTTACTTCTACACATCACCGCACCACCATCCACATACCCATAAACCTATCTTGCAAAGTTCTCACTTAGGTTGGTTAGTATCTGGGCCTATTGGTCATATACCACCAGAGCCAAAACAAAGAGTTCATTGTAATTTCAGTAGAGAAATTCAAGACTCGCTTAAGTTATTCTGGGAAATAGATGAACTTCACCCGGAGAAGGTTACCCCGACTACTGAAGAAAATTTATGTGAAGTTCACTTCTTAGAGAACATGCGTAGGTTACCTACTGGTAGATTTTCTGTTAAGATTCCTTTCAAGGAAGATCCCGAGAAGGCACTCGGTGATTCTTTCAATCAAGCTAAAATGCGTTTCTATAATTTAGAAAAAAGGTTGTCTAAGTTACCTTTAGTTAAACAACAATATAAAGATTTTATCCAAGAATATTCAAACTTAGGTCACCTATGTCAAGTACATAAGCCTCATTTCGGATATTATCTACCGCACCATGCGGTCATAAGAGATAAAAGTGAGACCACAAAACTGAGGGTTGTTTTTGATGCATCCGCCAAGACAACCTCCGGTAAATCATTCAATGATATCCAATTAATTGGACCCGTAGTCCAGGATGATCTTCTATCTATTTTAATGAGATTTCGTTGTCATAAATATGTGTTAACAGCTGATATTCAAAAACATTACAGACAAATCGAAATAGATCCGTCCCAGCGCCATCTACAGCTTATCATTTGGAGGGACGATGATACTGAGCCGATAAAGGTCCTGCAGCTAAACACTGTTACCTACGGTACAGCCTCTGCGCCTTTCTTGAGTACGCGATGTCTCCTTCAGCTATCGAGAGAATGTTCTGATCCGACTATAGCTTCTATTATTGAAAATGATATATATGTAGATAACTTAGCTACTGGGTCCTCGACTGAAGAAGGCATCAGGCATATACATGATAATGTTACACAAGTTTTAAAATCAGCATGTTTTCCGCTACATAAAATAATGTCTAACGCGCCTAATTTTAATCCAAGCGACACGTGTGATACACCGTTGTTGAACAAGGAATCTAGCGTGTTAGGTCTAATCTGGTCTCCTAAACAAGATACATTACATTTTTCGATTGATATGAATTCTAAATTACCTATTACCAAAAGATCTATTTTAAGTTTGACCTGCACAATATTTGATCCTCTAGGACTTTTATGTGCATGTGTAATAAAGGCTAAAATAATTCTACAAAATCTGTGGAAAATAAAGTTGAACTGGGATGACCCGGCACCACCTAATGTAGCTAAACAATGGTCAAACATTGCTAATAATTTGATTCAGTTATCCCAGTTAAAGATAAACCGTAATGTAATATGTAATTCGCCTATTTCTATTGAACTCCATTGTTTTGTGGACGCATCACAGGATGCATATGGCGCCTGCGTATATGTGCGTTCCGTTAATGATAATAATACTATTTCAGTTAAGCTGCTATGCGCCAAAGCCAGAGTCGCGCCTATCAAAGCTATAACTATACCGCGACTGGAGCTCTGTGGGGCGCTGTTAGGAGCTCGTTTATGTTCCAAATTATTAAAGGTACTCAATTTTAAAATTGATCGAACTCTATTTTGGACAGATTCGTCCATTGTTTTATGCTGGATTAAAACCCCACAAAAATTACTTAAGGCTTTTGTATGCAATAGAATACAAGAGATTAACGAGCTTACAACAGGCCACACCTGGAGACACGTTCCCACTCACTTGAACCCCGCCGACTTAGCGTCGAGAGGTGTCGAACCTCAAGACCTCATGCACTCATCTTGCGAGTGGTGGGAAGGTCCTCCTTTCCTTAAAAAGGAGTACACAGAGTGGCCACAGCTAGAAAACTTATCGGTAGACGTACCCGAACTTAAAGTTCATATTAATATTGAGAATCCAAAATTATTAGAGTTCACTAAGTATTCAAATTATGATCGTTTAAAAAGAAGTTTCGCATACGTTTTACGTTTTAAATAATATAAATAAAAATAATACTAAAATTTCAGGTCCCCTACAAGTACAGGAACTTGACAAGTCACAGATAATTTTAATTAAATTCTGTCAATTAGAGTCATTTACCATAGAAATTCAAACTATATCTAAATGTGATAAGCTACATCACAAGTCAAAAATATTACCTTTGAACCCATTTCTAGATGCTGACGGTATATTAAGAGTTGGTGGTCGCATAAAGTTCTCCAATCATGACTTTAATAAAAAACATCCAATAATTTTGAATAGCAAGCATTATTTTACTAAATTATTAATGAGACACGAACACCAACGCTTATTTCACGCAGGCCCACAATTGTTGTTAGCCTCTATTCGTGAAAGTTTCTGGCCCTTAGGTGGCAGAACATTAGCACGCAGCATCACTAAGTCATGTGTGATATGCACACGTTACCGAGGGAAGACGTTACAACCTATCATGGGGCAGCTGCCACCAGAGAGAACTAATGTTACTTTTCCATTTTATTCATGTGGCACTGACTTCGGTGGTCCATTTATGATCTCTTCTAGAAAAGGACGTGGCAATCGCATTACTAAATGTTATTTATGTATTTTTGTTTGTCTTTTGACCAAAGCGGTCCATCTAGAGGTGGTTAGTGACCTTAGCACCGAAGCCTTCATACTATGTTTACGTCGCTTTGTATCTCGGCGTGGCAAACCTCACGTAATATATTGCGATAATGGCACGAACTTCGTAGGAGCAAACAATGAATTGGGTAGGATAATACGGTCCAGTCGTAAACCCGTTTGTGACTACGCTGGTAGCGAAGGCATTATAATGAAATTCATTCCGGCATACTCGCCAAATTTTGGGGGAATCTGGGAAAGCGGAGTCAAGTCCTCAAAGTATCTTTTAAAAAGAATAGCAGGTAATGCGTCGTTAACATTTGAGGAACTTACTACACTCTTTGCACAAATAGAGGCGATCCTAAATTCACGCCCACTATACCCCCTCTCTTCGGATCCAAATGACCTTAATCCTATCACTCCCGGTCACTTTCTTATCGGGCGGCCTCTCATGTCGGTGCCGTCAGAAGTTGTAGAAGTCGCTAGACCAAATAGATACCAGCTGATAGAGAAACTCCGGCAGCAATTTTGGGAGCGATGGAAAAAGGAGTACCTAGCAGAGCTCCAGACGCGGACAAGATGGCGTACAGATGATCTGCAAATCAAAGTAGGCCAGATGGTCCTACTGAAGGATGACCATGCTCCACCACGAAAATGGCCACTAGGAAGAGTAACCAAACTCTACCCAGGCCCCGACAATACAGCACGAGTCGTTGATGTAACTACCCAAAGAGGAACTTTTCGACGTGCTGTCAACAAACTAGTACTCCTGCTGGATGATACACTGGAAGCCAACAGCCTTCCAGGGGCCCCAGGATGTTCACGCAACAACTGAAGCGCTCACCCTACTCGCGGGGGTGAGGCAGCAGCGAGGCGGCGGCGCACGCGACGAGAGCGCCAGCGACGCGCCTTCAGTTACAAAAATACGGCGTCGACGACAGACGTGTATCACCTTTTAGTTTTGATTGTACACCAACCTTATAAGTATTTAATTAAATAACTTGAAGAAGACCGAAACCGCCTTTTTAATGTGCCGGCTGGCACACACAATATCGGTTGTCCCTCTGCTAACTATATCCGTTGGGTACCCAGTAGGTCCAAAAAAACATCTGCACCGATCAAAATATCGACAGCAGCGGGCGAATAAAAGTTGGTATCTGCCAAACAAATATTTGAAGGGATCCTAAGATTCTCTAAATTAATTTGCCTACTCCGAACATAATCAGTAATTTATGGCAAGATAAAACATTTAATATTTATATTAAAACTTTCATTTAATGACGTTATTTGTAAGTCACAAATTTTATTAATAGGCGAAGTAACATTTCCTGTTCCCATAAACGAACCATCCACACTTATTGTGGGCAAACGTAACCGCTGATACATCCGTTCAGTAATAAAACACGATGTGCTACCACTGTCAGTACCACTCGAGCGATATGTTTACCGTTATCGGAATCATATACGTGTACTAGCTGAGCCCGCGACTTCATCTGCGTGGAATTTTGATCCTTTCTTAGGGGATGTCTACGTCATAGTAGCTTTATGCATGCAAAGTCTCAGCCCGCTCGGTTTAAAATTGACAAAGTTTCATACAAACTTTCATCCCCTATTTTATCCCCTTGGGGGTAGAATTAATCAAAATCCTTTCTTAGCGGATGCCTACGTCATAACATCTACCTGCGTGCCAAATTTCAGCCCGATCCGTCCAGTGGTTTGGGCTGTGCGTTGATAGATCACTATGTCAGTCAGTCAGTCACCTTTGAGTTATATATATATATAGATAGATCACTATGTCAGTCAGTCAGTCAGTCACCTTTGAGTTATATATATATATATATAGATTAGCGCAGTGGATAGCAATACGTCGACTCGCTCACTGCGCGGCGATGCAGCGACGCTGGCTGAGAGTGATAAACTTGCACTATGAACCGGTTCAGGCCTGCGTTCCGATCCGGTGGTAGATTTACCCTCGCCACCTCTTCTGGCAGCGGCCCAAGCCGAGGTCGTGTCCCTTGTGGCGCCCTTGAGCTAGCTGCCCCCCTGCCCCTCTGGCTGGAGCGCACTCGCGCTCGCCCTCTGTCCGGGTGAAGTTGTTATGGCCACTTTGGCCAACAACATATAGTAAAAAAAAAAAAAAAAACGGTTCAGGCCGAGGCGGCGGCGGCAGTCCGCTACGCATGTTGTTATTGTCAACACTTGCAGGAATACATTATGTGGATAATTTAGATTTAGGCTCAGTGATGTGTACTAGTGTGTTGTGCTTTCGGCGGCATATTTTACAGCCCGGTTTCTTGCAGTGATTTGCATATTGGCCTGAACTAAAACAATTACTTAAAACAAACTATATAAGTCGCTAATAATTGCAAACGTGATTCGTTGGTTAATGCAAGAAACTGAGGACAACTAATTAATTTGTGATCACCAGTACACTTCGGACAGGATTTGGACGAACCAGCAGCACACGTAGCTTTCTGATTGTCCTGGTCCTGCATAGAAACGAACGCCTTAACCTTTGGGTTGGTTTTATTAGATGAAGTGGAATGGTTGGTAATTGTGGACGAAGACATCTCCAACGTTTCAACCAAGTCAGCCCTGTTCTTAATGAACTTAAGAAAGAGATCGAATATGACCTTCGTGTCCTTATCAAGAAGTCCCTTGGACTCCTCCCATTCACGATAAGTTTTCGCATGCAACTTACGTGTCATAATGAAATCAGAAGGGTATCCCACGACTTAGTTGGCTCGCCGAGTGATTCCAAGGCACGCAAATTCTTATTAATTTGATCGATAAGACGTTTAAGATTGGCAGAAGATTCTTTATTAATTGATTGAATATTAAATAAGGCAGCTACATGATTTTGGATGAGTAACCTTTTATTATGAAATCAGTCGCAAATAAGTTTCCAAGCTACACGATAGTTGGCCGCAGATAATTCAATTGACTGAATTACTACCGCTGCTGATCCTTCCAATGAGGCTCTGAGATAATGATACTTATTAATATCATCGATCTCGTCATTTGCATGGATGAGACTCGAAAAGGTATTGTGGAACTCCAACCAGTTATCGTAAGAGCCAGAGAATTTGGGCATCTGGATTGTGGGCAATTTAACAAACTTGTGAGTTGATGAACGTGAACCTGAAGCACTTTCAGCTCGGTCTGTTTTAGTACAGTCAGACAAAATCTTCTGAGCTTGAGCGAGTGCTTTATAATACAGAGATTCAAACTCCGTTCTCTCATCTATCTCAGAATCAATAGTGTCCGTGCTACACTCTAACAACAACTGCACCTCGTCATATTGAGCATACATGGACTGGATTCTATTATGAAGAAATTGCAACTAATTTACCTCAGCTGGGCCTAACGATGGAACTTTTAAGGCATTTAAATATCTGGAGAACGCAGTCAGTTGTCCTTTGTAACTGGCTCGTTTTCTAATCAACTCCTTATCCTCTGGCATTGTGGAAGACTGGTGTTGTCAACCTGAAATTTTATACAATGCAAAGTTTATACCGATGTAAATACCTAGTTGAATAGTTTATAACGTACAAATGTCCGAGATTTCTACGTACCTGAAGTGTATTGTGTACGACACGTTTTTTTTTTTTTTTTTTTTTAATTTTGATAGTTATAATAAGAAACCTAATCCAACAGGTGACAAGGTAGTATATTATTATGTAACTAGGAACTATTGTGACAATTAGTAAATGGTATTAATAAAGCAATAAGTAGTAAGGTATGTTATTATATACAAACTAAATAATGAATTATTAGAATGTAACGAAATGGTAGGTGCCTATGTTAAGTCCTTAACGTTTTTAATGTAACACTAAACAATTTAGATAAATCAAGTACCTTTATCTGGCTCCAGATCGAAACGATTGTATACCTGATTTACTTGACTACTATGTTGATGCGTTATAACTTTTTTTTATTTAATTATTGGTAATAATTAAATTATGTAAGCATACAACGTATTTTATTTTTGCAACCTACTTTACCAATGACACACATTAACATAATATACTAAACCAGAATGTACTTCAATTATAAAATGAAAAACGACTAACTTTATTAATCATTATTCTGCTATGCACCTTAATACTGCCCTACTACCTTAATACTATATATAAGGGTGTTGCGGCAACGGGGGTCTTCGGGTTCTCCTTCAATGATTGCTTTTATTTTCGTATGGTTTTATAATCGTTTATTATCGTTTACAACGTATTTGAATTTAAATAAAGGTACAATTTAAGCGCTTTGAAAATATCGTGTGTCTTCAAGCGAATCGTATAGAAGAGAATAAAAAATCCGATGCTTCTTGAGCGTTCGTTCGATTCGAATATATAGTTTCGGATCCTCCCGATAGGTGTCGTGGTTCACTTGCGTCTCAGGCTGAGAGATGGCGCGGCAGTTGCGCCAACATGCCCGCGGCCTTGGAACCTCCGTGTTCCAACCTTCAGTCAGATCGGGCATCGTCGCTTCGGTCTCCCTGCTGCAACGGTAGTGGGCAGATCTTGGAGAACGCCCTTCGTATGATGCCAGCTTCCGTACGTATATCGGCGACGCGAGAAACTCCGTCTGTACCTGGGAACAGTTTAATTATGCGTCCCAGACGCCACTTAAGAGGCGGCGCGTTGTCCTCCTTGATTAAGACCAGGCTGTCCAGCGTGATGTCGTCTTTATGAGTCTTCCACTTGGTACGCTGCTGGAGTTCAGACACATACTCCTTGGACCAGCGCTGCCAGAAGTGCTGGCGTAGTTGCTCCGCACGGTGATAGCGGTCCAATAGCGTTGTCCTCTCGGCAGACACGTCTTCACTGGCAGGAGCTGTCAACGGCCGGCCAACGAGGAAGTGACCAGGGGTTAGTGGAGAGAAATCGCTCGGGTCTGTGGACATAGGTGACATGGGACGGGAATTGAGGACAGCTTCGATTTGTGTCAAAACTGTGCTCATTTCCTCGTACGTTAATTTTGCATTACCTACTACTCGACGTAGGTGATGTTTACATGACCTTATCCCACTCTCCCACAGGCCTCCAAAATGAGCAGAGTAGGGGGGGATAAAATGAAATTTAATACCGTTATTTACGGCATAATCGACTATTACCTGAGAATTGTCGTTTAAAAATGTGGAAAATTCCTTCTCAGCGCCTACAAAGTTTCTCCCATTATCAGAGAAGATAGCATTAGGTTTGCCTCTCCTACTTATGAAACGTTTAAGTGCTAGAATGTAATCGTTAGTGGATAGACTGGTGACAAGTTCCAAATGAACAGCTCGCGTAACAAAACAAACAAATAAACATACATACGCTTTTGTAAGTCGAGCTCCTCTGCCTTTACGATTTAATATGTTGATTGGCCCAGCATAATCAACTCCAGTACGTATGAATGGAAATCCAGAATCCAAACGTTCAGATGGTAAGTTTCCCATTAACGGCGTCAACGAATTTACTTTGAATCGTGAACATTTCATACAATTCCGAACCACTTTCCTAACCAGGCATCTTGCACTCAACAGCCACCAAGATTCACGTATACTAGAAAGGAGAAGTTGTGGTCCAGCATGGAGTAAACGAATGTGTTCATGTCTGACCAACAAAGCTGTAAAAGGATGCTTGCTACACAACAATATCGGATGTTTCTTGTTATAATCGAAACTGGAAGAATTTGACAGTCTACCACCGACTCTAATTACTTTATGATCGTCCATAAATACGTTAAGTCCCAAAACACGATTAAATTGTTTACTATTTGCCTTGAGTGGCGAATTATTTAACAAGTTGTCGTACACGGCAGGAAATGATTGAATTTGCACTAATCTTACGAGCACTAACTGCGACGCGTTCAACTCAGCCACCGATAAGGAACCGGTTTCTTGTGTTGAACGACGACGGCGGGTGCGAGCGATGAATCGCAATACATACGCGCCTATACGTATAAGTTTACTAAATGATGAATATCTATCGAATTGAAATAGGTCGCTAATGAAAGTGCAAGTAAGACTTAGAGTCTGCGATTTTAATTCGGGAAGATTATCCGTATTTATGGAATCATTACATGAAATATTATTTGAAAAATTGTAATTATTATTTTGTAAATAAGGTGGTCCGTTCCACCATAAGTTACATTTAATTAACGAATCGAGATTTACTCCTCTGGTTAGCAAGTCAGCGGGATTATTTTTCCCACTGACATGTAACCAGTTCGAGTCCCGGGTCAGGTTGTTTATCTCTGTGACACGGTTTTGTACGAAAGGTTTTAACAAGTGCGGAGACATACGTAACCAGCCAATGACAATGGTCGAATCAGTCCAAAAGTATACCTTTGTAAATTGGAATCGTATCGTATCCGTTATTTTTTTATAAAGCCTAGCGCCGATTAGGGCGCCGCAAAGCTCTAACCGAGGAATACTTATGGCTTTCAAAGGGGCGACCTTGCTCTTCGCGCAGATCAGGGTACCTTTGACCTCCGAATCGTCATTGTAGGTTCGTATATAAGCGCATGCTCCGTATGCACTTTGTGATGCGTCCGTAAATATATGAAGCTCCGTATGCTGTACGTTTTCACTCATTGCGTAACGGGGAATTCTTAATTCGTGTAAGCACTGCAAGGTGCCTATTAAGTTGTTCCACATTACCGCAATGTCGTGAGGCACAGGAGTATCCCAATCAAGCTTACTTAGCCATAACTTCTGCAATAAGATTTTTGACATGATTACAGCGGGTGCGAGAAGTCCTAATGGGTCGTATATTTGCGATATTACGGATAACATTATTCGTTTAGTTAATTTAGAAGCTATTATATTATTTTCAATTTTAGTCGTATAATACAACTCATCACTATCGTTGTGCCAACCTATGCCGAGAGTTTTATTCTGTGTATGCTCGCCCGTGAACATGTCAGGTGACGTACTGCTTGTGACGTCACAATTGAATGCCCACTTACGAAGGGGGAAGCAACCAGATTGCAATATTTGCGATATTTTTTCGCATGTGGCCAGTAGTGTCTGATGATCGTCATCGCCAGTAATTAGGTCATCGACAAACATGTCTTCCAAAATTATGCGAGATATGACGTCATCCTCACACTCCAGAGCCAACTGCCGTATACAGCGCATACTCAGGTACGGCGCCGACGCAGTGCCGTATGTTACCGTATTGAGCTCATAGACAGCCATGGGATCAACAGGTTTCTCTCGCCATAGGATGAGTTGTAAAGATCTTTGATCTGGTTGGATTAAAACTTGCCTAAACATTTTCTCTATATCCGCGCGTGCTACGTATTTGTACCGTCTAAAACGCAAGAGTATAGAGAAAATATCATTTTGTAACGCTGGACCAGGTAGCTGAATATCGTTTAGCGACCGTTTGTTACTGGTTGCAGCGCTGGCGTTAAAAACTACGCGTAATTTAGTAGTTGTACTACTCTCTCGCCATACACCGTGATGCGGTAAAATATAGTGAGGGGTTTCGTAATTATTTATACGAGTCATGTGACCTAAGCGTTCGTATTCACGCATAAACTCACAATACATACGTTTATAATCAGGTGATCTTTCAAGTTTACGTTCTAGCGATAGAAACATATTCTTGGCATGCGTATAAGAATCACCTAACCTGTCAGCTGATTCTCTTAACGGAATCCGTACCGAAAATCGGCCATCAATTTCGCGTTTGGTCGTATTAATGAATAGTTCCTCACATGATCGCTCGTCGTCAGTGAGAACGCTACCCAACTGAGGCAAATCTTCGATTTCCCAAAAACGTTGAAGTTGTTTGTCTAGAGTTTGAGTAAAATTACAAGACACTTGCGCGCGCGTTGTATCAGTGCTGTTAGACTTCAACTTGCAACTGTCTCCAGTCTCCTCACCTTCGACCAAACATTCAGCTATTGCTAATGCACTAAAATATAACGTTTCAAGTGATTCAACGTATTCAGCGTTAGAAGAAATGTCTGATTCGGGTGAAAATAATTCTATTTCACCCTCTAAATTATTAAAAGTTTTAAAAACCTCTTGGGCAGCTTGCATTCGAAATTTTATTTCTTTAATTTGAAGTTGAGAAGGACGGTTATCTTTATATGATTCTAAATGTTTTTTGAATTGCGTCAATCTGCCCTTAAGGTTACCGCGCTGCTTTCTGAGGTCAGAAAGGTCGGTTTTAGAACGCTTATTGGTGGGAGAAACTGGGGAGGCGGTTGAAGGCACAACTAATTTATCGTCTCCGCCCATTTTAAAGACCTACGTTAAAGAATAAGATAAGGTACTCACGTTTTTTCTTCAAGTAGGTAGGTACGCGCCCGGTAATCACACGGAAATACACGCTTCTGTAAAGCACAAATTGCACAGTTTTAACACAAATTCGAATAAGGAAGGAGTAGACGGGATCAAAGACCTGACCGTTGAACTGCTGATGATGATGATGAAGTTCAGACGTCTTGACGAGTTTTTCGCTATTGCCAGGCGAAGTGTGGCTTGTAGACCCAGGGAAGCGTCGACTAGTAGCTCAGGGCTTCTGATGCACGCAGAATCAGACGCAGCTCTCAGATCTGGATGTCGTCAGAGGTTCTAATGCGGCTTGCAGGTCCAAATGCTGCGGCTCGAAGGATCAAATGTTGCGGCAACGGGGGTCTTCGGGTTCTCCTTCAATGATTGCTTTTATTTTCGTATGGTTTTATAATCGTTTATTATCGTTTACAACGTATTTGAATTTAAATAAAGGTACAATTTAAGCGCTTTGAAAATATCGTGTGTCTTCAAGCGAATCGTATAGAAGAGAATAAAAAATCCGATGCTTCTTGAGCGTTCGTTCGATTCGAATATATAGTTTCGGATCCTCCCGATAGGTGTCGTGGTTCACTTGCGTCTCAGGCTGAGAGATGGCGCGGCAGTTGCGCCAACAAAGGGGAAGCCTGAAAGTAGCGCCGGTGACAGAGAAAATAAAGAGCGGAAGGTTAGCGTGGTATGGACATGTTATGCGAAGAGAGGATGATCATGCGGTCAAAAGGACGATCGGTATGAGAGTGAGTAGAGCGGTAGTCGGGGTAGGAGACGTCCTAAAAAAACGGGAATGAACTGCGTGGAAGAGGGTATGAGTGAAAAGGGAGTGAGTGCAGAGATGACGGATGATAGGCTTGAATGGAAGAAGAGAACTTGCTGCGCCGACCCCACCTAGTGTGGGATAAGGGCAAGGTGATGATGATGACCTTAATACTACCAGATGGAGAGAGTGTTGGGTGGAAGTAATAACAGTAATGAGGATCCAATTCCTAAAGATCTTCAATCTTCAAGGGTATCGAACATCCAGACCACTTTCTTAGAAAGTGTACTCCATGACGCAGCGTAATCGATCCGTTGATACCTGGTGGAATAAAGCTTCTTATTTCCAGAAATCAACTCCGATTCCTTAGTACGTTTTCCATAAAATGTGGTTCCTTCTTAATTTGGCCCGATGTCGACCATTGTTTAGGACAACTCAGGTAATTTTTAGGCTAGCTGATAGGGTCATAGATGTGTGCGAAAGCTTGCCTGTGGCCCTATCGCAAGGCGGGAGTAAGTCCAGATGGGGTTTTAGCCGGTAGGAGTCTGGCATAACCCGCACGTCTCCCCCGGGGCGTGAGGGCATCCATGAGGATTTCCCCACGATAAAAAAAGGTAATTTTTAGGCTTGATGATTAAAAAATGCAACAGCTTGGTAATAGTAGTTTATTTGAAGTGAAAAGAAAAACGGTCCTACCTACAAGGGTATAATTAAAGTATAATAACCGCAGTTGGTCCTTCGGATGCGTTATTGCATCAACAATTTGTGTAGGCGCTTCTACACAACAGTGTAAAATAACAATAAGAAATAGGGGATGACAGTTTGTATGGAAATATGTAAGGCTTATACTTAAATAATTTAATAATATATTTGCAGTGAAACACTGCAAATAGCTCATTATAGTATTCAATACGCATGTGTCTTATTTGTAAAATAATTAGCCTAAATAATAAAAAATGTTGCCCAAAGACACTATTCCACGCTGACGAAGTCGCGGGCACAGCTAGTAAGGAAATAAATAACGCTACTTTAATTTCAGAAAAACAAAAAAACAATAGGGCTCCACGTAAAACATTTATTAACTTTACGTATCTAATGTCTACGAACTGAACGAACACTTTTTGCTAAATAAAATGTTTGTTATGTGAAATTCCACGCGAACGTAGTCGCGGGCACAGCTAGTATGAAATAAAACTAATAAGTACCTACTCATGGGCCTTGGATGGTTAGCCATCTTTTCAAAATACCAACTAATTGATAGTCAAATAGGGAAATAAATAATTCAAGCACGCACAGGGAATTAGGTCATATCCTTTGCCATAGATTGAACAAAAATGGATAGTCATTATTGTCTCTCACTATTTCACAAAGTATCTCTGCCACAACCCGCTCGCCCCTTTATGCCTTTTCACCTATGACCTTGCCCAGTGAAATTTTAAAAATCTTTCTTATTGGTAAATTCTAAGTTTAAATTCGCAACACAATCAATAATAATCCCCACATTGTGGAGCATTAGAGCCTTCAATTTGAAAAACAATTTAGAAGAAGGGCCCACCACTCACCCTTGGCTCAGTCGTAGCCCAACTTTCCTGAGGATGTCTCGTTCAGAGGCGAAACACGTCTCGAATTTTAGTTTTAATTCGGTTTGTTCCGCGGAAAATTGCATATTATTAGGGTCCCTGGCACTCATAACTGACAGACTCGACAGACGGAGTTATATTTTGTTGACCTCTTCCATTATCGATCAACCTATTTGATTTATAATTTTGGAGGTTAACAGGCCAAGGGTGGGTAAGCCACCACTCGGTGGGTCCTTCTTCTAAATTGTTTTACAATGGATTTCCGCAAATTAACGTCTGAGTCAATCAATTACCTTCAGTTTAATTTAATTATTCAACCATTCGTTAACCTCCAGACAAATAGACGAGTTTTGAGAGTGACGGCTTTATCTGTTTGTGACATTGTATTAAAATTCTAGATACCTACTTAATATATGATGTAATTCAAAGTAGTTTTGTTTTATTTCTGCTCCAATATTGGCGATAATGATTTTATGGAAATCCATTTGTCCATCGTTTCCGTAATATCTCTCGATAATTTTATAATTTACTAGCTGAGCCCGCGACTTCGTCTGCGTGGAATTTAACTTAACAAAAAGCCCGCTCCCGCGTTCTGAGCCCGCGCGAAAGGACCCATTTTTTCGTTTTTTTTTTTTGTTTTTCTAAAATAAAAGTAGCCTAAGTTACTGCTTATAACATCAACTATCTACCAGTGAAAGTCCCGTCAAAATCGGTCCACCCGTTTCGGAAATACTCTTTGATTTCATGTGTTTTTATTTTTCTACGCGGAACCCTAATTATTTTTCTAAAATTAAAGTAGTCTAAGTTACTCCCTATCACAGCAGCTATCTGCCAGTGAAAGTCCCGTCAAAATCGGTCCAGCCGTTTCGGAGATTACCCGGAACAAACACACAGACAGACAGACAGACAGACAGACAATTTTTTTTTAAATCGCTATTTTGCTATAGGTGTCGTATGTACTTTCATATGCATTTAGTGAAAAGGTGTTATTTTGATATTACAAACAGACACTCCAATTTTATTTATTTGTATAGATTATACATAACTTACAATTTTAATTTTATGATTGGAGTCATAAGAACAAAATCTTGGAGCGGTTGGGAATTATAACTGTTATTACTTATAACGGTCCTTGATTATGTCGCCGCTAGGTGGCGTGATGTTTTATCAGTAAAAATCCTAGTAGTGAGTTCATTCCATATTTTAAAATCCAAGTACAGTGTAACATTGCAAACGCAGTATGATTCATTCAATATATTATTATTATGTCATGCGTGGTCCCAAATTGTCGTTTTTGTAATAAAATTACTATTCTGACCATGTGTAACATCTAGACGAAAAAAACTTCCTCAATAACGTGGTGTTTTAATGTTTTCCGTAAATAAGACTTGGGATGAACTCGCCGCTCTTCACAAACGACCGTTTGGTTTCGATGTTCGGGTGCGATTCCAGTAGCGGTAAATTTTGGAAATAGCCTATTCATGATGTAGCTAGGTACCCAGGTCTAGTTGTCACTGGGTGAACCCAGTACGGTAGGTTCCCATGGCACGGATTCCCTCAGATTTTAAAATACCATAGATCAATAGGACTAGACACCGCTTACGCCCACTATTGTAATTGAATGCAATCGTCAAATGTTGGCGGAGTATTGGTGGCAATGCATTATGTTAGACGAGCGGAAGTGCCCGGCTATGCGGCGACTATGGCTGATTGATCTGTGCTAGTTTATTTTAGGCACTTTACTATAAATATTCATGCCAATAATAATGATAATTGTTGGCCTCCATTTCGGTTTTCCAACGGTCACGTTTTTGTTTCGTGACATGACACTGTCCCAATTGAAACCTATTAAACTGTGCGCACCATATTTTTAAAGAAAGAAGAAGAACTACTTAGGTACTTATAATTTTATAGCTAACATAACATTGTTATGTTGATATCTGCTATAAAAGTCTTCACTTTATTTTCTTAACTTTTCTACTTTTGATGTCATCAAACCCGAATGACCCTAGGAGGTCAAAAAAATAGGTAGGTACTAGATATAGGTAAGTATCTAATTATTTTAAGACTAGCTGTGCCCGCGACTTCGTCCTCGTGGAATTTAATTGTCAAAGTTTCATACAAACTTTCATCCCCTATTTTATCCCCTTGGGGGTAGAATTAATCAAAATCCTTTCTTAGCGGATGCCTAGGTCATAACATCTACCTGCATGCCAAATTTAAGCCCGATCCGTCTAGTGGTTTGGGCTGTGCGTTGATAGATCACTATGTCAGTCAGTCAGTCAGTCAGTCACCTTTGAGTTATATATATTTAGATTTCGGAGCTGGCATGTTTAATAAGTACCTACTTATCTACTTATGAAGATTCAAGAAGTTTGTAAACAAAGTTTGTTTAAATTTTTAAGTGAAATGTCACACCACACCACCTTGCAATCACAATCCAATTAAATGCGATTTAATTCGTGCGATAGTGACAGATGGCCTAACTCGTTGGAAAACTATCGATCGTCATACAACTACGAACCATCCGCAATCTGATAAAGTTTCCCAAATACATACATTCAGATCCGTATTAATAAATCTGTCTAAGCCTGATATGAGAGCGATCTTGGAAATATCATACTACTTAGTAGAAAATTATATGTCAAAGCGTACTCAAGATCGCTGTCAGACTTGAGATACATTTATTAAATATGGACGTCAATAAGGTTTATAAGATTTACGATCGACCAATCACAATCCATTATTATTTTCGACAGACCAATCAAAATGCGAAGCATCCGTTCTCGACCGTATTTATTTTGATGCAAGTTATTTCTAATGCAGGATCCAAACCCGTAGCGAACCTAGTGCCTACATAAAGTAAGATACCTGCCTATGAGACTGCTATGTAAATGCCTCCTGAAGTGTACCTAATGGGTAATTCCTCAAGCACGGCTGATCAAACACTGGGATTGCGGAATTCGCGTGCAACATGTGACGTCAAACAATATAACGGTTATCATACAGTATATCATAAGAAGGTACCCAGGTAGGTACGGTGAAGGAAAACATTGTGAGGAAACCTGCATGTCTTAGAAAATCTAACCAATTTTCGAAAGACATGTGAAATCTGCCAACCCGCACTGGGCCAGCGTGGTGGATGGCCTGCATCCCCCTCGTCTTGAGGGGAGGCTCGTACCCAGGAGTGGGACGTTAAAAGGGAAAATATAATTATTTTTGTTATTATTATAAGTAGGTACCAATTTAGGTAGGTACCTATACAGGGTGTATCAAAAGTCCGTGATAATAATTTAGGTGGGTACATATTCAGTTAATTTCACTAAGGCGCGCGAAATATTGCAAATTAACCCATTCTATATCCAAGTGCCAAATGTGGCCATTATTTTTCCAAAAAAATCAGCAAAACGTCGACGTATTAAATTTTGAAAAACATTTCATGCATTTTGCGGGAATTTGATTTTTATAATACCTATTATATTTCATTAAAATAGGTAGGTTATTAATTAATAAATCATTTATTCTAATTAGTGAGAAACCGAAGAAATATAAATCAAGTCCCAAGAGGACGGATCCTTAAGAATGAACAAAGCCAGGATATTCTTGAGTTATAATTTATGTACATTACTTTAATACACAATGCACCAATTACAATATGGTTAGGTTTATGCAACAAATACTTTATTTTATAATTCTGATAGTTAAGTAATTACGCAATCAATCTATACAAATAAATAAAATTGGAGTGTCTGCTTGTAATATCAAAATAACACCTTTTCACTAAATGCATATGAATGTACATACGACACCTACAGCAAAACGCGATTTAAAACATTTTTGTCTGTCTGTCTGTCTGTATGTTTGTTCCGGGTAATCTCCGAAAGGGGTGGACCGATTTTGACGGGACTTTCACTGGCAGATAGCTGATGTTATAAGAAGTAACTTAGGCTACTTTTGTTCTAGAAAAACAATTAGGGTTCCGCGTAAAAAAATAAATCACACATGAAATAAAAGAGTATCTCCGAAACGTCTGGACTGATTTCGACGGGGCTTTCACTGGTAGATAGATGATGTTATAAGCAGTAACTTAGGCTACTTTTATTTTAGAAAAACAAAAATAAAAATGGGCCTTGTCGCGCGGACTCAGAACGCGGGAGCGGGCTTTTTTGTTAAGTTAAATTCCACGCGGACGAAGTCGGGGGCTCAGCTAGTAGGTATATATAAACTATTACCTACTTACCTACTAACGATTAACATAATGATTATTGCCATGATTACGTAACGTATTGGCGTAGGTAATAATTTGTATATAGCTAATAGTTATTAGTAAATGATACCCCATTAATTTATTACATTTCAAATGGTTTGGCTTTATCAAATTATTCATAAACTATTTAAGACGTTGAAAGTGGAAAGCTTTTAGCGTTTGGTGGCTTTATATATTATCTATAAGGATACTAGCTGTTGCCCGCGAATCCGCCCGCTTGGTAAGTACTTCCCTAAAATAAAAGTAGCCTCAGTTACTTTCTTATAAAATCAGCCAGTTAAAGTTCCATCAAAATCGGTCCAGTCGTTTCGGAGATACTTAAGCGTAATAAACTGACAGACAGACAGACAAAAAGTTTTAATTTTTTTTTTTTGTATAATTACCGATTCAGACCATAAAGCCATTGAAGCCAATATCGTTATGTCTATATATTTTTGACGAAATTGTCGGTATTTAACATCTGGATACAATAAAACGTATACAAATTATCGGTGCCAAGTTAACCGTGTGAATTACCGCTTTCTGGATCAATTTGTGGGAAAGCCCTATTCCACTTCAGTTTTGCTGATTTAGAAACCAATCTCTTACTTTGACTAATTGATCCAAAGCTAACCTCGCGTACAATATGCGATATCCTATCTGAGGACCCTATCGTTTGAATAATTCATCCATTGTTGAGATATGGACCACGGATATCTGAAACGCCACATGGTGTACCTATATATTAATAATAATAATAATAACCCCCCCGGGGATGAACCTTGCCGTGGTGGGGGGGCTTAAAGAGAGGAGGTACTACTACCATGTCAGCACATCTTGACCATAAACCCCAGATGGGAGATACTATCATATAAAGCCTATAACACCTTGGCTTACCCTCTCCGAACTAATCATCCCAACAACAACCCTCATGGAGCAGAACAAAAGAGATTATAATTTACGGCCGCTGCCCGGGGGTCGCCGGGGCGCACCTGGAGCCGGTGCTGGGTGCCTCAGTTCGCGAGACACCGGTGACGAGGAGCTGAGCAGGCGGGCCCTCGTCACACAATATACTACAGCCGGTCGCCGAGAGCTGAGCAGGCGGGCTCGCGGCGTAGAAGCTACAGCCGAGTCATCATCGGGCGATGATACGCACTCATTGTTTTCTTCCATCCCTTCGACTCGCCCTTCATACATGACAAGGCGCACATCAACCTTGTCAAGTACCACCACGCTCGATGGTGTTGTGCAGGATGTCAATCTTGACTCTGAACCCGCACCCACCACGGGCATTTCTCGTCCGCGCAGACGATGGACAAACGAGATGAATCAATTCATTCTGCGCACTTATTTGCAATTAACAGCACTGGATACCGACACAAAAACATATTTAGAACCACTACATTTAAAATTCATTGAAAAGTACCCAAATATGTCAGTTAGCCGTCAAAGAGTAGGAGACCAACGTCGAGCTATAGTTAGAAATAAGCTATTACCACAATCGACAATAGAATCTATTTACGATCAAGTTAGAGAAGAACTAAAAAACCTGCATACATATAGTCATACTCAACATACACATCCACACTCCCAAACACAACAAGCAGCAACAGCAAACCTAACTAACCTGACTGCTAGATCTCAGAGTGCTCAAATTCAGAGTTTAGCTGCCGATGTACACAACACACATACCCGAATGAGATGGACTAACGAACACAATGAAGCAATAATACGATCGTACTTGCGAATAACACAAATGGACACCAATAGAACTGCAATCCGAAAATTACTACACTAAGATTTTATACAAAGGTTTCCTGGACTTGCCCACCTAAGCGAACAAAGAATAGCTGACCAGAGAAGGGCAATAATAAATAATAAATATATTACCGACAACAGACTTAATGAAATAAAGAACGATGTATCCGAAGAAATCTCATTGAACACAAATCAGCTAAATAACAACACCGATGATACAAACAATACCCAGACTGCAGACTTAGACAATACCGTAAACGATGTCGTACAATTCTTAAGTAGCGCAGAATACATCCCTTCTGAAAACATCTTAACCAATTCACAAGCAGAACGAGAAAGAAATCTGGAAATAGATACAACTTTCCAACAAACTTTTGAGCATTTCAAAAACACTAATCCAACATCCAGAACATATATCCCTAAACAAAAACCCTCTAAAAAGCTTGCAATGATAGTTGAGTACCTTGATAAAGTAATTCTACCAGATATAGTTAATAGCGGTACTGACTTTAGGACACTACAGACTCTCATATATTGTGCTGCGTGGACCGCTGCCAAGATCAATGGGGCCAGAATTAGATTAGAACCTACCGAAAACACTAATCATAACCAAAAAGAATACAAACCGAATTGGCAGAGACGACTAGAAAAACGACTAATTGACTTACGAGCTAAAATAGGTAGACTTACACAATTTATTAATGGCAACAGAAGCAGAAATCTCACGAAACACGTAAATGATATAGATACACACTAGATACACTCAAGCAAAAACTTTCAGTTATTTCAGGACGACTACATAGATATAAATCTTGCACTCTCAGAAAACAACAAAATAACCAATTCATCAATAATGAAAAACTATTCTATCGAAATTTAAGACAGAACACAACAAATACACAAGAAGACAGAAATCCAAACAATATTAATAACACTCCTAACCCAGAAGATTTGCAGAAGTTCTGGGCAGGGATATGGGAAAACACCGCTACACACAACACTCAAACTGACTGGATACAGACCGAAATTAATAACAATACATCAAAACAATCTATGAACTTCGAGAACATCCCAATAGATATTTTCAAAAAGTAATTAAGAAACTACATAACTGGAAGGCACCAGGATCAGATAATATACACAGCTATTGGTACAAGAAATTCACAAGTATTCATAAATATTTATATACATTCTTAAATAATTTTATTCAGGAACCTAACACTTTGCCATCCTATTTAACATCAGGAATCACTTACATGATACCAAAAGATCGCAATGACTCTACCAACCCAGCTAAATATCGACCGATTACATGTCTGCAAACCTTATATAAAATTCTTACGTCCTGCATTTCAGAGTTAATATATCAACACATTAATAGTAATAACATACTAGCAGAACAACAAAAAGGATGCCGAAAGTTCTCTCAGGGTTGCAAAGAGCAGCTAATTATAGACTCTGTCATTTTAAAACAAGTTCACAAAAGAAAATCTAACCTATTCACTATGTACATTGACTATCAAAAAGCATATGATTCAGTTCCCCACTCCTGGCTAGCACAAATCCTAGAAATATATAAAATTCATCCTAAAATCACAACATTTTTGAAGGCAGTAATGAGAAATTGGACTACTCGACTGAGACTATCGACACCCAAGGAGACAGTAGAGACAAATCCGATAAAAATTCAGCGAGGAATTTTTCAGGGAGATGCCCTTAGTCCACTGTGGTTTTGTCTTGCTCTAAATCCC
The DNA here is from genome assembly GCA_905147325.1 of Notodonta dromedarius. Taxonomy (NCBI): domain Eukaryota; kingdom Metazoa; phylum Arthropoda; class Insecta; order Lepidoptera; family Notodontidae; genus Notodonta; species Notodonta dromedarius. The sequence continues at coordinate 7,526,980 of LR990183.1, read as the reverse complement.
CTCTCTAATATGTTAAACTCTACTGCAATAGGCTACCCTCTAAAATATACGGACACACATGAACAGAACGGCTCATACACCCAAACAAATGTATTAAATCACTTGCTTTACATGGATGATATCAAACTATATGCTGAAAATGAACATGACCTAAACGAAATAGCTAAGTTAACTGAAGTGTTCACCAACGACATTAATATGAAGTTTGGAATAGACAAATGTAAAATTAATTCTATTAGAGCAGGACAGAATTACCAACACCACCACACACTCAGCACAGGAGAACAGATAGACCCACTAGAAGCTCAGGAGACATATAAGTACCTAGGATACATTCAGTCGCAACAAATACACCACAAAGATATAAAACTAAAACTAAAACAAGAATTTCAACACCGTCTCAATTCACTATTTAAAACGCTACTAAACTCCCGAAATACTGTAAAATCAATAAATACTTTTGCTATACCAGTACTCACCTATTCTTTCGGCATTATAAACTGGACCAAATCGGACCTTAAAGCCTTACAACGGACCATAAACACCACCATGACTAGGTTCCGCAAACATCATCCCAGATCCTGCTTACAGAGACTGACACTACCAAGAAAAGAAGGAGGAAGAGGCCTTATTGACATAACTAACCTACATAATAGCCAAATCACAAACCTAAGATACTTTTTCTTTAATAAAATGGAAACCTCCACACTCCACATGGCAATAGTTCAAAATGACCTAAAATTAACCCCCCTAAACCTTTAAGACAAATCAACCCAAGAAAAAGAAAAACTCACTGACGTAGGCACGAAAATAGATGAGTGGACTGCGAAGTCTCTACATGGAAGACATCGTCACGACTTATGCCAACCTAATGTCGACATACAGGCGTCGAACGCATGGCTCTGTCGCGGCGATCTCTTCCCGGAGACTGAAGGCTTTATGTTAGCTATACAAGACCAAGTCATAGAAACCAGAAACTACCAAAGGTACATTATAAAGAATCTACCCTCCGACATCTGTAGAAAGTGTAGCAGCTCTCCGGAAACTATCCAGCATATCACAGGGGCATGTAAAGCTATAGTTCAAACTGACTACAAACACCGGCATGACCAAGTTGCTAATATCATCCACCAGCAGCTTGCCTATCAACAAAAACTGATTACAAATATCCAACCTTACTATAAATACAATCCTGAAACCGTATTAGAAAATACCACGACAAAATTATACTTTGACCGAGCTATACTTACTGACCGAACAATCCACTACAACAGACCAGACTTCACCATAATAAACAAAACTAACAAAACCGGTTATCTCATAGACATTGCCATCCCTAACACTCATAACGTACAAACAAGAATAGCTGAAAAACTCTCCAAATACACTGAATTAAAAGATGAAATAGCCCGACTCTGGCATCTCCAAAAAGTCACAATAGTTCCGATAGTCCTCTCTACAACTGGGGTAATCCCAAAACAGCTCCACCAGTCGCTTAAAACCCTCAACCTACCACCCAACATATACTCCATCCTACAAAAAGCAGCAATTTTGAATACTTGCCGAATACGAGTAGTAAGAAAATTCCTTCAGACAGAACAAGACAACATTCATAGCAATACTCAACGAACTGATACCACACCATTCAGACACACCACTTCACAGGCTCCCCAACTAAGCAGGCAGACCCCTACCACAGAAGAAATAAGCGCTCAACCTGAATCTCAACCAACAACACTAATAAATACTACACACCCTGGTGTACACTTGGCTTAGGCCCGTGGTCACCAGTAAACCGGTGTAAAAGCCGAGGAAAAAATGCACCCAAAATATAAATAATAATAATAATAAATAATAATTTAGCCCTTTTGACGTCCCACTCCTGGGCACGGGCCTCCCCTCAACACGAGGGGGATTCAGGCCATAATCCACCACGCTGGCCCAGTGCGGGTTGGCGGATTTCAAATGTCTTTCGAAAATCGGTTAGATTTTGTAAGACATACAGGTTTCCTCACGATGTTTTCCTTCACCGTAAGCAAGTGATAATCAGATAGAAATTATGATTCGCACGTAGATTTCGAAAAATCCAGAGGTGCGAGCCGGGGTTTGTAACCCAAGACCGCAAGACGCGTGCTTTAACCAATCGGCTATCATAGCTATATAATTATTATGGTCGGATAATATAACTAATAGGTAGTGAACTATTGGTATATCACTGCGCTGGTATTCTACCTCAAAAAAACCTAGATGCTTTAAATAGCTAGAAATAAGTACCTTATAATTTATTTCATTTGGAGTCGGTGCCAATTCAAGTAACTAGGTGCCTAAGACGTTGTATTGAAGTGGTGTAAAGTGACACAATCTCTAAATAAAAGAAATTATAAGGCCCCTAGTTATTTCTAGCTTTTACCCAGGTTTTTTTTAAATTGTTTTTTTTATTATTTGTTTATTTTAGTGTTTATATACTTACACATTATTTAATTGCTGGCAATGGTACATTTAAATGGGACCGCCTGGAATGTATGTTTTGTTAAACATAAATTTTGAAAATAGGATCTATACATCTATATATAAATATACAAATAAATAAAATACACCTATAGCAAAAACGCGATTTAAAAAATTGTTGTCTGTCTGTCTTAATGTTTGTTCCGGGTAATCTCCGAAACGGGTGGACCGATTTTGACGGGACTTTCACTGGTAGATAGCTGATGTTATAAGCAGTAACTCAGGCTACTTTTATTTTAGAAAAACAAAATTAAAATAAATGCGTCTTGTCGCGCAGAGCGGGATTTTTTGGTAAGTTTAACTCCACGCGGACGAAGTTGCGGGCTCAGCTAGTAAAAAATAAACCGCATAGTAATATGAACATAAAACCTTCTGCTTTTTAGGAAGTCGCTTGATATAATTAGCATATTGTTTACACGATAATGGGGGGTGGTGGGGTGTTGTCTGAGACCACTTCTCTAAGACGCATATTAATAAATCGATTTTATGTCTGAGAGCGATCTCAGGAATGACGTCCTAAAATGGCATAGTATCCTAAGCCTACAAGATCGCTTCCACATTCGGGCGTAGGCAACCCCAATCGTTTAAAACCGCATTCGCCATCGTGGTCTGCATTTGAAAAATTTCAAGTACAAGCAAAGTTTTTCCGTGAAATGGACCTAGAAAGTCAATAGGTATGCAACCTTCACCGGGGTTCCGGAATATAAGGCCAGGGCTGTTGCGCGTGCGCCGCACTTGCTCGCTTGTGTTCTCGACGTTTTGAAGCTTCCGTTTGGCATTTCCTCAGCGAACCAGTTTGTCTAGATCAGTGGTTTTCAACCTTTTTCATGACACGGCCCCTTTAGTATGAAGAAATATTTCGCGACCCCCCCCCTACCCATTGTGCCCGTTTTATTCATGTATTTTATTTTGACATATATTCAATCCAACTTATGTATTCATTTTTATAATTAGGGTTCGGATAAATACATAATTAAGTCATAGAAAAATAATAGTAATTTTTATATCTGTACATAGTGTAAGTATATATTTTTGTTAGTTCTTACTTTTTTAAATTAATATTATTACAGTCATAGAAAAAATAAAAGAAAGTACTCATGTGTCCTTGCAATTCAAAGAATCTACGGATGATTATGTCCTTTAGTTAACATTTTTCTTAATAAAACTTTAAAAACTTATTGTTTTTTTTACTGCAGTAGCTTTCCCAACCTTTTGCAACTCCCCTATAGAAGCTTCGCGACCCACAGGTTGAAAAACACTGGTCTATAGGTATGATACAGCTCAGTTTCCCTTGTCAATGGAAGAAAAATTACGTATATATGTCCTCTCTGAGACTATTTGCTTCTCCTAACCTACAGTAAAGCATCAGCTGGATTTCTGTCACACTAAACATAGGGCTATATTAATAAATCGATCTCACGTCCTTGAGCGGTCTTCGAAATGTCATACAAGTACATAATGACCTGTCAAAAGAGTACTCAAGGTCGCTCTCAGACTTGAGATCGATTTATTAATACGGGCCTAAGATACTGGATGTTTTAGTCAGATGCCTCAATACGCGTCAACAGCGCAGTGGTTACATGGGCCGTCCTCATAGCTGAGAGGTTCCAGGTTCGATCCCCATCCTGGTCAATAAACTATTGAAGTGTGCCTACCCTAACTAGTGAAGCCTACCCCTAACACAAGCATTAGGTTAGCCGGAGAAGGTAACGGGAAAACATTATAAAAAAACCCTGCTACAAAATTATTTCCTCCTGCTCAGGTAAGTGAAACCCGCTCCGCCTATGGTACTTGCGCCTACCGTTGAGTTGATGACGAACAAGCGTATTTTCCCGCCCTTCACCACTATTTGCCCGACCCGCCGCCGTTGGCCTGGGCTCCAAGTCCGCTAATTTGAAAATCAGTTGAAAATCATTGAACATTGATATTATCTTCGTGAATTCTTGGTTGTTGACATGTTGTCAGCCAGGGGACTGCTGGAAGATGCCTGGAAGACCGACACGAATTTACGAGTTGCCTACGTTGAAGAATTCACTTGGATATTATTAATGACCATTGGTTTTTAATTGGCAATCTCTCGACCTATTTTACTTTTTTTTAATGGGACTGGTCCCGCCATCCACTCCCACCACCGTGACTCCTGTAAACCAGGATCGACAATGGTGACCAATAATGACGTCGAGGTTTGACCCTCGACAACCTGGGGAAAGTTAAATTGTCTTGGAACTCGCACGAATTTAATCGAAAGAAATAATAGGAGGAGTTGGAAGAATAAAAATCCACTTCCCTCCGGTGCAAAGCGGGAGACAAAAATAGCTGGTATAGGCTGATTGCCATAGAAACAAGACTGTTACAGCTGATTGAAGATCAGTTGTAAGGCACCACGGATCGTAATTAGACTAAAATTGGACCTAAACTCGTGAGCTGATTATACTTGATTCCAATAATAGGTATGGCAAAAGCGCTTGAACGCACGGAAATCCAAGGTCTGTGTAATAAACTGCTCCAGATGTCACTTGCATTTTACACCAGATATATTTAACACTAGCTGTGCCCCGCGACTTCATCCGGGTAGTATTGGATTATTGGGTTAAAAAGTATCCTATATGTTAATCCCGGTTATAATCTATCTGTGTTCCAAATTTCATCCAAATCCGTTCAGTAGTTTTTGCGTGAAGGAGTAACAAACATACATACATACATACATCCACACTCACAAACTTTCGCATTTATAATATGTACCTAGGATAGTAGTCCGTTCGTTTTGCCAGAGGCTGCACTCCCACAGGATGTGATGTGCAGATTGTTCATGATTGTTTTAAACTTAGAAAACGCGTACAATTTATCTGTTTTTAAACAGTTATCGTAGTCTACAAATGCTTTAAATACCTATCAAAGGTTACCGACCTGAATGGAAGTGGAACGTCAGAGAGGGGAAGGGAGAAAGGATTGGCTTCCGGCTCTGACGTACGAAACGCAGTTATAATAGCTACTTTGCGCTGATCTTCTGTGGGAGGGGGTAGTTACTACCCCGGTCGACCCAGCCCGTAGATGAGCTGTACTCTAATGGCATACAGCTTGTCCCTACTACTGTCTCGTGCTATCTTTGTAGTACCGTCGATCGATTGTTATTTGAGCGTTTAGTCCCAAACTGATTCATCTTCTACGAGGTCATCAAAAGATGTTGAGGATTGTTTGTCTTATGGAGTGCAAATATTAAACGTTATCGATAATATTGGTTAAGGTAGCCGAGCATAGCCGGCTTCTCGTCGCTGCCCAGAAGTATTGTTCGAGCCGGTCCATATTATGTAAATTCCAATTACCTTTGTTAAGGTCAAGCAGCTCGATTAATCCAATCGTCCTTTTTACACCTTCAACAATCACAGTCAATTATTCTTCTTTCTAAATGTATGGCCCACCATGTTTAATACGTATCTATAACGCCAGTGTCAATTACCAAATAGCATCAATATTAACGATACACAACAAAAACCTGACCGTCTTTGGAAAACCAAAATGGAGGCCCAATAAATTATTATCACTCGTATGCTCCAATATGTCCTAGTTGCCAGTGTATTCAGTCCAGACAACCCAGACTGTCTATCGCGGGAATCTTAGCTGTGTCCGAAAAACTCGACCGTTTATTACAGCGTTTAAATGCAGACTGAATGATATTTGACCAATACATTCTTTTTGTTCCACACTTTTTGTTTAAAAATAAATCTAAAATCCATTAAAACAGTTCTTGTAAAACTACGCCAAGTCTCGTTATCGTTTACCTTTAAAAGGTTATGGGATCGAATGGAGCAAAGTTGACCTGTTAGTATTAACAGGTAGATAGTCAGCGATTTTTAACTCTCTGTAAACAGGTATCTAACCAGTGATCTCAAGGAATCTAAAACGAAATAGAAAAAATATCCTCGAAACGTTAAAGATGACCTTTCGGGCTCGACCTGGCGGGGGCGCTACCGTGCTCCATAATATACACCTGTAGCGACGAATAGAAACTCATTTATACAGCCACATTTTAAGGTAGGTACCCATCCTTTTAATATAAACGGAGCTACTAAAAAAATACAATCATTTCAACAGTTTTAGAAGCAATTTACTAAAGTCTGCACTGGTTGCATTTTGCATAAAACAAGCCAACTGGAATCTAAAATAAGTTTGATTGGCTACCTGTTGCATAGAGCCGACATGCGCAAACGCCGATATTAAGTTGCGCATTGTCCTTAAACTTGGATATCTAGTCGCGCGCATGCGATCCGCGTACAACACACGTCAACTCCCATTGTCCGATATTATTTCTAAACGCGATCGAAATAAATTATCGAAAATAAAAAAAATAAAACACGTTATTCTATTATAACCAATTACCGGTTTATAAATAAAAATATTATTTATTTTTATTGAATGGCTGCTAAATTTAGCAGTTTACGAAGTGCATGTGTTGATAAAAAAATGACTGTTTTTATAAATAGTAGTGGTATTATTGCGATCTGTGTATAAATAAAAATTTTACGTACTTACTTTAATTTTAAGTGTGTATTATTGAACACACTATTTTGATATATTAATAGAAAAGTTTTAGATATTCTTTAATTCAATTCGGTAGGTAATATAAAAAATAAACAAATTACTTACAAACTTGCATTCTGGAATAATAGCCATCTTCTTATCAAAGGAACCAGGTATGTGATATCATTTTACTTTTTAATTCATCCTTGATGCTAAATTGTAAGAAAACCCTAGAGATCTAAAAGGTTACTTACATATTATTATTTATATTGATCTGACTTGATATGACTCAGTTTATTATAAAAGTTCCTATACAGTGAACTTATCAAATAATAATGATATGCTTCATTATCTATCCTCTTGGTGCTAATGTTTAATGGAAATGCGAAAATCTAATCGCTGAAAAAATCAATGAAAATCAATGAAAAATTTTTTGCTCTTTGGCAGTATAAAATTGGGCCTTTTCTTTCACGTCATGAAAACCCATCATGGGTATGTGAGACACCTACTCACTAAAAATCTGACGGTGTTCCACCGCTCCGCTGTTTGGTGCACCACGGGGAGGAAGACAGTCTTCCGCAGCAATATAACATTGGGCCTGACTCAATGGTATCAAGAGGTCATTAAAAATATATCTTTTTTAAATCCAAATGTCAAGGGATTTTTCCTAGTTTAATATCATATGTTGTTATATAACCTTGATTTAACGTTCTGAGCAGGCAAATGATTAATAATTATAACTTATGCAATAGTTATCACCTCGACATTGACATTTTTGTGAAGAGTCGTTACTTTGCCGTTTTTTGGGTATCAATAATAATACAATTTTTAATCACAATATTTTAAAATACAAATATTATTATATTTACTATTAAAATAATGAATAAGTGGTGGAGCAATAGTTGTTGCATTTTAGCTCCGATATAAACACCCCGCAAGGACGACATTCGATTATTGTAAACTCTGATATATAGGTAGAAACCTATAGGTATAATAGATTTCTTCAATTAATTTATCTTCTTCTTTCTTTAAATATATGGCTCACCCAGTTTAATAGGTATTTCGTCAGTGTCAAGTAACAAATAGCCATACACACACATTTAATAACAAAACAATACAAAAATGTGACCGTCCACTTTGGAAAACTAAAACGGAGGCCTCTTAAATTAATTTATTAATTTAATTTTTATTTCAACTCTTGACTCAAAAAAGCAGTCGCAGGAAGGTAAATCATGTCTATAATGTTATTCTGTGGTTAAAATGTCGAAATACCACAGATTTCTAACAAAATATTCCATGTCTATAAGTAATCTCTCCATAAACCTTTATTAAACTATGTAATAAATAACTTAAATATTTGGCTAAACCAATAATAAGAGAGACAAAGTTGAAAAGTAAAGTATTTTTAATATACCTACTTTTAAGAATCGTGTTTATATTACACTAGCGGCCCGCCCCGGCTTCGCACAGGTACATTGCGGATACATTACTTATTCGAGTTTTAGTAAGGATCCCAAATTTTTTTGAAAATATATTATTGCCTATGTCACCCGGGGATAGTGTGGCTTCCCAACAGTGAAAGAATTTTTCAAATCGGTTCAGTAGTTTCGGAGCCTATTCATTACAATCAAACAAACAAAGTTTTCCTCTTTATAATATTAGTATGATACGTGTAATCTATGCATTACCACGATAGGATGTAGGTACTGTCGGATTGTTTAATGTTTTGAATGACTGTTAATGTACATTGTACTTAACTCTAAAACAAATTAATTAACATTTTATCTTCCATCGTTAAATACATAAAATATTCTTTTGATATAACTAGATATAGGTATAATGTTCGGTTGCAATTTTATTTCTAGACTTCAGTGTCGAGAAGACTTGAACTAGCCTAAACGCATTAAGGAGATGCCCATGCCGAATAATTTTTAATTCGTAATCTATTATTTATATTTTTAAGAAAGTAGGCACTTCAAAAAATAACCTAATATTTATTAGATGAAGATTAGATAAGAAGATTACCTATAAGAACAATAATAATCTAGATTCATATTAAGTACCTACTTACAAATTTTTATGATTTTTTTTGTATCTTTTCGCCTCAATGCATCATGACCCAAGGTCTATTTTTGCATCTCGCGACCTCATTTTATGAATGTCGGTGCATAATAATCAAATCTTAATTATTGCGGAAGCTAAACTCAATGTAAAAAATAAATAAAATTTTATTGAATGTAATGTATCTTAGGTAGGTACACTTATGTTATTCCGCGAAAGATTACACATTACTAGGGTTAACTGATATTCATGACAGAATCTTGAGTAACGCCCGCAATCAATTATAATCAATACTCATCCATGTTTTGGTTGGTTTTAATGGTTTGGACACGTGATTAAAAGTGATGAGAAGCATATGACTAAAAGAGTGATGAATATGAATGTGGATGGATACACTGCGAGAGGAAGGCCCAAGAAAAGATGGATGGGTTGTTTTAAGAGTGATATGAACGAAGTTGGAGTCGATGTGAGTATGACAGGAAAGCGCGATGAATACAAGGAAAAGACATACTGCGCGGACCCCAGATGATGGGAAGAGTTAAGGCAGTTGATGACTAATCCACTTTTTGCTACCCAAGTATGATATCTGAATTTTTTGGATGCAGCTTTCCAATTATCAATCGTAGAATGCGTTGGCTTAGAATGCGGAGTTCACAGGGTACTAACCTGGTCCGAGCATGACCAAGACATAAATATTTTCAGGTGTATGAAATTAATTTGCATTATCCCCATGGTTTAACTTTTAATACGAGAGAAGATTCGGGTTAGCTCACTTGCTGCTTACTCCAAGTTTATTAATACAGAATTTTATTAATTCGGACTTAAACCTTGGATTATAGTTAATCTTGCTCTGGTCTATGTTTATTAATAAGCCTGTGATGAGTATTAAACCACGCGAATCTTATTTACAAGTGGTAATGAACTTAAGTTACAAACAAAAAAAATGATTTATGTGTAAGCATTAATTACTAGGAAATAAGAATATCGCGATTAACTACATGGTAACATTTCATGTTTTGTGGTGATAGAAGAGGTCAAGACGCGGATTGATAGTGAAACCGAACCAAACGTTTGGATATACTAACGTTAATCATAATTATATAGATAACTAGCTGAGCCCGCGTGGAATTTAACTTAACCGCTCCCGCTCCCGCGTTCTGAACCCGCACGACAGGACCCATTTGTTTTTATTTTGTTTTTCTAAAATAAAAGTAGCCAAAGTTACTGCTTAAAACATCAGCTATCTGCCAGTGAAAGTCCCGTCAAAATCGATACAGCCGTTTCAGAGATACTCTTTGATTTCATATGTTTTTATTTTTTTACGCGGAACCCTAATTGTTTTTCTAGAACAAAAGTAGCCTAAGTTACTCCTTATAACATCAGCTATCTGCCAGTGAAAGTCCCGTCAAAATCGGTCCACCCCTTTCGGAGATTACCCGGAACAAACATACAGACAGGCAGACAGACAAAAATGTTTTAAATCGCGTTTTTGCTATAGGTGTCGTATGTACTTTCATATGCATTTAGTGAAAAGGTGTTATTTTGATATTACAAACAGACACTCAAATTTTATTAATTTGTATAGATATGCATAGAATAGACAAAGTACAAAAATCCCTACTTCGTCACTTATCCCACCGCTTTAAACTTCCTAGCCACATCAAATCTTACGACGACAATGTCAAACATTTCAAACTGCAAAAGTTGAACGAAACAAAATTCTGAATGGCAATGTCGACTGTCCCTCAATCCTCTCAAAGTTTTTGTTAAATATTCCTTCTAGGCTCTCCCGAAAATCCCGTCTCCTGGTTCACATCCGCTTCATCAGAACCAACACAGGCAAGCACTCACCTGCACTTTCTCACTCTTCCCTTTATAATCAGTAATAATGATAATTTAGCCCTTTTGACGTCCCACTCCTGGGCACGGGCTTCCCCTCAACATGAGGGGGATTCAGGCCATAATCCACCACGCTGGCCCAGTGCGGGTTGGAGCATTTCACATGTCTTTCGAAAATTGGTTAGATCTTCTAAGACATGCAGGTTTCCTCACGATGTTTTCCTTCACCGTAAGCAAGTGATAATCATATAGAAATTATGATTCGCACATATATTTCGAAAAATCCAGAGGTGCCAGCTGGGGTTTGAACCCAAGACCTGGTGCCCGCAAGACGCGTGCTTTAACCAATCGGCTATCACTGCTTTTTTATAATTAGTACAGTAGTAAAAATAATACCATTGATATTTTTGCAGATACCCTCCCCAAATTCAAAACATCCTGTGACACCCCCAATCAATCAAAAATGAATCCTAATTTAGTTTTCTTATAAGTGTAGTTTTAGTTAAATTAACTTATTGTTTTATTATATTTACGCGAATACTACACATTGAATTAACTTGTTAAATTAACTTGTTTTGTTTTATTTTATGAATTTTATTTTTTGAAATAAATAAATAAGGCAGATTAATTTCATACACCTGAAAATATTTATGTCTTGGTCATGCTCGGACCAGTTTAGTACCCTGTGAACTCCGCATTCTAGGCCAACGCATTCTACGATTGGTAATTGGCAAGCTGCATACAAAAAATGGAGATATCAAACTTGAGTAGCAAATAGTGTATTAGTCATCAACTGCCTTAACTTTCCCCATCATCTGGGGTCCGCGCAGTATGTCTTTTCCTTGTATTCATCGCGCTTTCCTGTCATACTCACATCCACTCCAACTTCGTTCATATCACTCTTAATACAATGCATCCATCTTTTCTTGGGCTTTCCTCTCGCAGTGTATCCATCCACGTTTATATTCATCACTCTTTTAGTCACATGCTTCTCATCACTTTTAATCACGTGTCCAAACCATTCAAACCAACCAAAAAGTGGATTTGTTTTTATTGTAATTGATTTCGGGCGTTTCTCGAGATTCTGCCATGAATATCAGTTAACCCTAGTAATGTGTAATTTTTCGCGGAACAACATAAGTTTTCCTACCTAAGATACATTACGTTCAATAAAATTTAGAATACTTTTAGATGAACAATTTTGTTATTTTTTTTTACATTGAGTCTAGCTTCCGCAATAATTAAGATTTGATTATTATGCACCAACATTCATAAAATGAGGTCGCGAGATGCAAAACAAGGCCTTGGATAGATGCATTGAGATAAAAAGATAAAAACTAAATCTTAAAATTAGTAAGTAATAATTATGAATCCAGATTATTATTATTTTTTCTTGGAAATCAGACTAGGTTATTTTTTAAGTGCTTGCTTAGTATCCAGTTATATCAAGAAATGACATTATGTATTTAACGATCGGACATAAAATGCTAATTAGTTTGTTTTAGAATTAAGTGCAACGTTCACTAACATTCAATTAAAACTTTAAACAATCCGACGGTATAATACTTATATAACGGTACAATACGTATAATACGTATAATACTTCGGTATAATACGTATAATACTTCCTATCTTGATAATGCATAGATTAAACGTCTGTTATAGAAACACGATTCTTAGAAGTAGGTATATTGTTAATACTTTACTTTTTAACTTTATCTCTCTTACCTATTATTAGTTTATCCAAAATATGTTGGTTATTTGTTACCTTCCCGTTCGTTCCTTTATCTCAAATCTGAGAGCGATCTTGAGTATCCATTTGACGTGACATTTTGTATTCATATGACATACGAGTTACATTTTCAATATGGCTCTCAGACTTTGAGCTCGATTTATTAATGCGGACCTTAGTTTGTTACTTTGCTTCTGTCAGGGTCAGTACATCGCCCAAGAGGACATGACATTTTTCGCTTTCATTGTACCTACTACCTACCTTTCTTACAGGAATCAAATGTCATGTTTCAGGAACATGTCGGATACCTGTAAACTGTTATTGGCATTGTCGTTCGCGATCGCCATGTGGGTGGCAACCGCTGCGATTGCACCGAATCCTGAATACGGCTATCCAGCCGGCCTCGTACCCGAGTGTAAGTATCCACAGACCAATAAGACAAGACACGGGACACCGCTTAAATAATAATAAATTAGCCCTTTTGACGTCCCACTCTTGGGCACGGGCCTCCCCTCAACATGAGGGGGATTCAGGCCATAATCCACCACGCTGGCCCAGTGCGGGTTGGCGGATTTCACATGTCTTTCGAAAATTGGTTAGATCTTCTAAGAAATGCAGGTTTCCTCACGATGTTTTCCTTCACCGTAAGCAAGTGATAATCATATAGAAATTATGATACGCACATAGATTTAGAAAAATCCAGAGGTGCGAGCCGGGGTTTGAACCCAAGACCTGGTGCCCGCAAGACGCGTGCTTTAACCAATCGGCTATCACCGCTTACGTCCACTATTGTATGAGAAAGCAATCGTCAAAAGTTGGCGGGTATCGGGGAATTTTTATTGGTCCATTAAAGGTCGCGCTGTGAATGCAAAAAATCAAATGTCAGGTGCGGTCACATCCTTTATGCAGTCAATGCATATTGTGTTAAGCGGGCGGGGGTTCCCAGCTATGCAGGGTCTACGGCTTATTGGTCTGTGTTAGTATGACAACAAGACTTTGATGACCAGTTGGTCATCGTTTTGCAGAATGCTTCTGCAAACTGTAACTAACCTACGTCCACTCGGACTAGGGTTCGTTTTGATCTGCAGCAGTACGTGCGACTTCGAGAATGGAGGTTCTTATTTGGCTCCGTATGTTTTTTGATAAATATTACACAATTTCTCCGGAATTTATGATAGGTACGGTTTCTTTTTCTTGTTCTATAGGGAACAGCTCCAAGGTACTAAATTTATTCAATTGGGTTTTCAGCTCTATCTCTAATCGTACGAAACGCAGAAATAATAGTGACTCTACGCCGATCTTCTGTGAGAGGGTACTACCCCGGCCAACCTAGGCCGTATTTGAGCTTTAGTCAAGTAGCTACAGCTTGGCTCTACCACCGATTTTATTACAAATACAACCAAAAAAATAATTATTCAAAAATCCACAAAAGGCCACAAATAATTGAGGTCCCATTTTACAGCAATATATGTATTTATTTGTGTCTAATTAAGTTTACACGTAATTGGTAGAGCACAAATTTAACACTACTATTTGACTAAAATAAACTCAAGTATCGTATAATCACTATCATAGAGAACTAGACGACCTTCCTAAACGGCCTAGATCTCCGAACCTTGCAATTATAAACTCTACTATATAGCTCTACCATGCATATCTACATTCAAACTTAAATAAATAAATAGAGTCGGAAATAACCGTAGACTATAGATCATTGCAATACCAAAGGCAATGCTCACACGTTGCCGACTTAAAGGGGAGTAAGACAGAGAGATAGGAAGAGGAGGGTTTTGCTGGTAGTAGAAGAGAAGGGAGTCCAAACGTACGTACGCTACATAATACGTATTTACGTAACGACTAGCGAGCGTAAAAACATGGTAGAGCTATAGTAATTAAACTATTAGAATGTTGTATTACGTAACCATCGGTCACGGCCCGCCGGTGGGTCTGCCTTCAATGTCAGTGTCGCCTACCGAGTCACTACACAGGGGAATGACCGAAGTATTACGTAATGTTGGATAAAAATAAAAACTTGCAGTTTAAAAGTAAGTAAAGGGCCAAGTTTACCAATACACTAACTGACCGTTAACGCATTCAAATATTGTGACCAGTACATCAAACGATGTCGGTGTCGGTGAACTAGGTTTTTATTAAATTTTCCATTGAGAAGAGTTCAAAGCTTGTTTTTGTTTGGAAGGGTATACTCTCCAAGTGGTCCCGTATAAATTTCATCAAAATCGGTTCTGTAGTTTGGGAGATATGGACAATTTACCGTTAGCAATTCAATACGTAGTTTTGCACTATATATCGATATTTTTACTAAACTTTCAAACCGAGTTTAAAAAATCCTGGGTGCACTTACAAGCTAATAATAAGCTCAATAACTATTTATTAAGACTATTCTTATAATGTATCTTATTAATTGGAGTAAGTGCCACCATCTTTACTTTACTTTTATTTACGCGTGAAATACACTCGAGAGTATTGAGTTTACTTAAAATCACTTGAGATAGATTTGTATAATTTGATGCTAAAATCAATTTAAATTTTCTGAAACATTTGAGCATAATTCATGAAAATATCAACTGTAAATTCCCACTCTGGGGGCTCCAGAATCATGAGTTGAATCCATGGTATCAGTTTTTGTTACGGTGCCCCTTACACCCTGTTTATTAATTTATACTTCTGATCCACATCTGTCGTGTTCGAGTATGCCTAGCATGCTAAACTATCGTTAAAGCATTTAACTGATTGTATCAATTATCTTTATTAACAACATTACATAGGAGACAAGTATAGCAGGCACCTAAAAACTATAGCTCTTTTCATGTATAAAATTTGCTACATTCACAAAATAATGTCACCGATGTTGTACGGTCCCAAACCATAACCCTTACACTATTTGCTCCTAAAGTTGCCATGCCCAGTCAGAAATTGAGCCATACAGTGGTCCACCTCCAACCACGCTCTCTCCAGACGTTCACGAACGCATGGAAAGAATTGGTGGAGGTGGCGGCCCTTAGTTGTTGTATCCCATCCGGATTGCCATTCGGTCAGAAGATCTTCGTAGACGATAGATATCGGACTAAATAATCTAGCGATTTTAGAGCGGTCTCGCGGTTTAAGGAACTCGGTGTTCATGCTCTCTCGAGTAGAGTAGTACATTGCCGCGCGTCTTTGGACCTCCAGGTCTACTGGGAGCTAATTATTCTACTTCACGTTAGTTCCTTCACCTTTTTGTCAATGCTCGACGCCGCAAAACAATCATGAACAATCTGCACATCACATCCTGTGGGAGTGCAGTCTCTGGCACAACGAACGGACTTCTATGCTAAATAGCCTGCAAGTGACATCTGGAGCAGTTTATTACACAGACCTTGTGGAAACCAGGGACAATTTCCGTGCGTTCAAGCGCTTTTGCTATACCTATTATTGGAATCAAGTATAATCAGCTCACGAGTTTAGGTCCAATTAGTCATATTACGATCCGTGGTGCCTTACAACTGGTCTTCAATCAGCTGTAACAGTCTTGTTTCTATGGCAATTAGCCCATACCAGCTACATATATTTTGTCTCCCGCTTTGCACCGGAGGGAAGTGGAAATATTTTCTTCCAACTCCTCCTATTATTTCTTTCGATTAAATTCGTGCGGGTTCCAAGACAATTTAACTTTTCCCCGGGACTCGTCAGGGTCAAACCTCGACGTCATTATTGGTCACCATTGTTGATCCTGGCTTACAGGAGTTACAGTGGTGGGAGTGTGTGGCGGGACTAGTTTTAAACCCTTACACTATGGGTACCCTGCAATGGACTGCTGTTAAACAAAAAGCATTGCTCGCACGTTGCTGCCCTGAAGGGGAGTGGGAGAGGGGAGGGGAAGGGAGGGGAATAGGGTTTCCGGCTCTTCACTCATCATAAAAAACGCAGCTATATTAGTTACTTTACGCCGGATCTACTATGAGGGGTTAATACCCCGGTTGATCCAGTCCCTATTTGAGCTTCAGTCATCATCTCAGGTGAAAGACGTCCGCTGCTGGACATAGACCTCCTCCACGGTTCGCCACAATGACCGGTCTTCCGCTGCCTGCATACAGCGGATTCCCACGACCTTCACCAGGTCGTCCGTCCACCTTGCGGGAGGCCTACCCACGCTACGGTTTCCGCTGCGCGGCCGCCACGCGAGAACTCTTCGGCCCCATCGGCCATCTGTTCTACGAGCAATGTGCCCTACCCACTGCCGCTTAAGTTTCGTAATCCTGCGGGCCATGTCGGTTACTTTGGTCCTTCCACGTATCCCCTCATTCCTGATTCGATCTCGCAGGGAAACTCCGAGGTTAGTCCTCTCCATTGCCCTTTGGGTGACTTTAGCTTCCTTATGAAGCCCCTTGCGAGCGGCTTAGTCCCAATTCTATAGTTTACTACCTGCAATCAATTTGAATTACCTTTGTGGAATGATGGTATGATGCCATAGTTTATAGTTCCATAAATACGATTCTAATGGCATGTTATTCCAATGCCTCGATGGTAATTTAAAAACAAAGGGCTATTTATTTAATTCCGAGTACAATGCACAGGAAAACGTTCGAATCATCTTTATTATACATTTTTATTGTATTTTCAAGGGTGCCATAAAATTAACTATACTTTATCTCTCACATAGGTAATATATCAAAACCAAGACATTTAATCAGTGTTTTCTGCCCTAGTTACTTATAGAGCCTCAGTATTTGTTTCCGGTTGGCTATAACCTGGATGTTTTCAAGTCGAGAGTGAACAGGTACCTTCTAGGCAAGTATGCACCACCGTAGACCACATCGTCACTTACCATCGGCCCTAATCACGATAGCTACTCAAATCGTAATAGAAAAGCAAACGCTCGCGATTACGTTTTGCTGACACGAGCTTCACGATATCTACTGACATTGATATGGTATGGTGTCAGCAAAACGTCAAAAGCGGAGCGTTTGAAACGTAATCGCGAGCGTTTGCTTTTCTATTACGATTTGAGTAGCTAGCGTGGTTAGGGCCCAGGTCGGCAAGGTGTGTGCAATTTCGTTGGCATTGCAAGCATCTATAGGTACTTAGGTACGGTAACTGCTTAACATGTCGGTGGTAGTCTATGGGCCTGCGATGCCTAAACTTAAATAAATGAATAAAAATAAATAATCCTCAACTCGCAGACCTCAATGCCATGCAGGTAGGTATTCAAAGTAACTAGTATTCCCGATATAATGGTCGAAATTAGACCATAATTTCAATTTTAATTTTAATGTTAATCGTCATTAAGGTTTTATTGTCAAAGACTATTTGATACTGGCACGCAGAATGCACTATGGAAGTCCAGCCCTCCAATAACTGTCACCGTTTGTCAGTCAGACAGTCAATCTGTCTGGAGGTTACAAATGTGTGTGTCAATTCATGGTAGTGTGTGTAATGTTTTATTTATTGATTTTAATGTATTTCTAAGTATTATAATATAAAAATATTATCATTCTGCACTCCTTCTTTATATAAACTATAACTGTGCCAAATTTCATACTCCTCCGTCCGCGCAATTTTCGTATTAAGCGTTTGAAAGTTTTTCCTTCACGTTCTAATTATATTATAGACTACCTGAGCCCGCAACTTCGTCCGCGTGGAATTTAACTTAACAAAAAAGCCCTCTCCCGCGTTCTGAGCCCGCGCGACAGAACCCATTTTTTTAAATCTTGTTTTCTAAAATAAAAGTAGCCTTAGTTACTCCTTATAACATTAGCTATCTGCCAGTGGAAGTCCCGTCAAAATCGGTCCAGCCGTTTCGGAGATTACCCGGAACAAACACACAGACAGACAGACAGACAGACAGACAGACAAAAAATTTTTAAATCGCGTTTTTGCTGTAGGTGTCGTACGTACTTTCATATGCATTTAGTGAAAAGGTGTTATTTTGATATTACAAACAGACACTCCAATTTTGTTTATTTGTATAGATTCTTAAAACAAAAACATTATCTTTACAGGTCCAGGTGTTTTAAAGAACACAAGCATCAGTCCCAAATCGATGAAGTATCTTCAAATCAGCACACATAGACTCACCAGCACTGGTATCGCCAGGAAAATGATGCCAATAGAAGCTGCTCACAAGATGGTCGCGAGAGATAAGATGATAGGTAAGTTGGTTGATGGTGGATCAGTACTAAGCAATGATAGCGCAGTGGTCCCAAAGTCAAAGCTTTATTTTGCTTAGACCTACGGGGGCAATTACAAATTGTCCTTTTTTACATTTTTTTCTTATATCTACAACCGGATCGGAACGTGACCTCAACTGAGAAGTTCCGGCAAGAAACTCAGCGGGCTTTTCTTTTTAAATTTAGTAATATTGTTATTTTTTTAAATCGCCAGTTGCTTAAATTATTACTAACTAGCTGTGCCCCGCGACTCCATCCGCGTTCTGTTGAAATTTTTCCTGAATTTTCTTTGCTATAAACCTCACGGAGCCCGAGACCTTTGCAACGAATGCAAAACCGTGGAAATCGGTTCGTGCGTTCTGGAGTTATAGCGTCAGGAAAGAAAACCCGACTTATTTTTATATAGTAGATTACAAAGGGTAGTAGATGTGAATAGTCTGACGCACGCCTCAAAATTTCACATTTCATGTGTGAATTTCATTTCCAACTAACATCCATCACTTGTGAGATGGTGAAGGAAACCTGCATGTCCTTCGGAAGATGTGTGAAGTTTGACCACTCGCACTGGGCCAGGGTGGTGTTTTGATGCAGAACAAAGTCGCTAAAGGGTTACTATAGATGTATAGTCTACAGATGTTTGCAGTACCAAAGGCATTGCTCGCACGTTGTCGATCTGAAAGGGAGTGGGACAGAGGGAGAAGAAGAGAGAGGGAGTTCAGCTTTAATAGCTACTTAGCTCTGACTTTCTGTGAGAAAGCTGTACTTCTGGTCGAATATAATGTGGCCTCTCCCTCGCATTGAAGCTTAAAGCGTCTGGTATAATAGCATAGCAAAATACCATTGCCCAAATGAGGGAGACCCGGTGCACGCCTACCTACCCCTCAGGGGAAAGAGGGGTGGCGTCAGATATTACTAGGTTAGGTAGATACCTTGGTAGAAACCATCTGGTTTTACTATTTCTAATCTTGTAAACCCAATAGTTACGATATCAAGTCTACTCTCATATAGGTATGCTATTTATAGTTTCAAGATTTATCGATTCAAGTTTGTGAAATTGCGGGTATTTTTATGTTTCAGACCTCCCACGGCGATTGCTTTCATGATTTCAGGCACCGTATTTTGTGATGTGTTAACAAATTACGGTTGTGTCTGACTACGGACTAGGAATTTTGTTGCAAATTTTTATGTGATAAAATGGGTCTATAGAAGATGTTAGATCTAAGAAAATTATAAATACTCAAATATCATGTCAGTAGCCCAAGAATCTGAGATCCGAATGTCTGCATCCTAGACACAAATAAGACACAAATAATAAGCCGGTCTCAAGTCTGAGAGCGATCTTGGAAATGTAATTCTCATGTCATACAAGTACAAAATGTCATGTAAAAAGCAAACTCAAGACCTCTCTCAGACTTGATATTTATTTATTAATACAACCCTATAGCACACTCAAGACCGCTCTTGGACTTGAGATTTATTTATTAATATGGGCCAAGACGGTTAACAAGTGTACCACTCGCCAGAATTTAATAATAACCATAGCCTACGGTGCTTGCCATACCAAACCATAATATTGCTCACTGGGAAAGAGGGAGGCGAAGGAAGGAGTGTTTTGCTTCCGGCTCTTTCACTCATCATGCGAAACGCAGCTAGAATAGCTACCTTCGTCCGCGTAGAGTATTCTATGTGTTAATCCAGGTTATAAACTATCTTTGTTCCAAATTTCATCCAAATCCATTCAGTAGTTTTTTCGTGAAAGAGTAAAAAACATACATCCACACTCAGAGAAAGTGTAGTACTATCTTGCGACAGTGCCACTGCAAACTCTCGTACACATATCAGCGGTTGCCCGCGCGAACGGACACCTCCTCCTCACGGCGGCGTGGGCCACACCACGCTGCCGTCCTCCTCAGGGTTGCTTGACTGACACGCAGGGCCCCCCGCTCTTTGTGTCCACAACCCCAAATGTCCTCCGCCTGATGGTGTGACGAAGGGAATTGCTTCGTGCGTAGCAAGGGCTACTGCAATTGTCTCCTCCTTGAGGGCGTTGATGTGCGCAGGCGACAGCCACCCTATCCTGTCACCCGCACACCCATTCTATGGTGGCATTAAATCGGCTGCCGCCCGTCTCCTCCATCCAGGCCTGCTGCGCCGATTCGGATGCGCCGTTGGATCACCCTCATTAGCCCTCTCTAGCGACTCCTTCCTGGACATTTACTTGTAGTACTAACTGAGCCAGCCGGTAAGTACATGAACTGTAGTCAATTGACAACACTGTGGCTCCACAATCGGTAATATTTCATTTTGTTTGTATACAATTCCTGCTGTGACTCTTTGAACTCTATGCAGATGATGGGAAAAGCTGTTTTACATTAAACTCTTCTCTCTCCCCAGATCTGAAGAATAAAAAGACAGTGGTCTACGCGGTGGCGTTCCTGGACAGTTCTGTGTATCCTGTCTCCCAGGCGATCGGTACTTCTTACTCCAAGCGAGGGTACAATGTGTTCATAACAGACACCATTGCCTTCTTCAGTTATATCTATCCGAAGTAAGTACCTGGTGACGGAGAAACATTTTGTTTTATGCGACAAAGTCGGCAAGCAAGTGTACTACCATAATGTTAGGCAG
The DNA here is from genome assembly GCA_905147325.1 of Notodonta dromedarius. NCBI lineage: Eukaryota > Metazoa > Arthropoda > Insecta > Lepidoptera > Notodontidae > Notodonta > Notodonta dromedarius. Next base: position 7,505,527 of record LR990183.1, on the reverse strand, counting down.
TTATTGTAGCTTTTACATGGTTGCAATATCAAAGGTATTGCTCGCACGATGCCGGACTGATGGGAACTGAGAACGCGACCTCGGCTGAGAAGATTCGGCAAGAAACTCAGCGGGCTTGTCTTCTTAATATTCCCATAAATGCCTTTTCCTAGAATTAATAGGTAATTATAAAAACGTGGGAATTTTGGTAAATAGACTAACACCAGTGTGATGACCCTTCGAGATAACGGAGACTTAAATGAATTTAATCGGAATTGATAACATTCTATAATATAACTTTCAAATAAACAGTTTGATTAACATAATATTATTATAATAGTGAGAAAAGTTTATGTAAATTATTTCTGGTACCTAAAACCGTTTCCCTTCTGAATTTAAGATAGTATCTGCAGGTTATTATCTCAACATTTGATCTGAATCACAACACTAGATGGGTGTTATTTACGAGCGAAAACCCGAATCTGTGGCCCACTGATCGTAAATACTGGATAGTAGAACTTATACTGAGATTATCATTTATCTATGATATCTTAGTTCTAACTGGGACGTTCCCTCTGTGTGTAATAGCCGTGGGACGCCCGGTGTACACAGGATGTAACAAAAGACTGAAATAATAGTTTAGCTGAATATTATTGTCGCTGATATAGCTTTACACATATTTTCAGCGTTAAAAGCCTTTGAATGTTGGCCACAACTATCTTGTTGCGGCCTTATAACAAATCCAACGGTCTGGAACACAATGTAATCTGCGTTTACGATATTAACATCCACCTGTGTAAAAAAGTAGATATGCTTTATATAAACAGCTGGACCGATTTCATCAGGGTTTTACTAGAAAACTATCGTATCGCGTATCTGAATACGTTAGTTTTGACGAATCACGAGTCGAGTGTGAGTCGGGTGGAGTCAGCGGTTAACAGACTCGGTCCCCTAGTTGTTAGCGAGTGGTTTAATCAAAGGTGAGTTGTTAGAAAAAGTGTATAGTAGGTACTAAGCAGTATAGTAGGTACGCATCTAAATATATATAACTCAAAGGTGACTGACTGACTGACTGACTGTCTGACTGACAGTGATCTATCAACGCACAGCCCAAACCACTGGACGGATCGGGCTGAAATTTGGCATGCAGGTAGATGTTATGACGAAGGCATCCGCTAAGAAAGGATTTTGATTAATTCTACCCCCGAGGGGATATAATAGGGGATGAAAGTTTGTATAAAACTTTGTCAATTAAATTCCACGCGGACGAAGTCGCGGGCACAGCTAGTTGTTAACATATGACTCTATAATTATAATTGAGATAATCGCATACCTCAATTATTATTGAATACATGTAGTGTGACCATGTTAGATAATATGTTATGAATAAAAGATTAGCGGGACACTCGGAATTTAGAACAATGAATAAGGCAATAATAACTTTAAGCCATGATTGTTTTCTTTGTATTCTCAAGTTACGCAAAGAATTTTGAGGACGCAGTATATCGTTACTGACTAGTTTTGAATGACGTGTTTCTGAATATTGTACGAGTACATTTCGGAAATGGCTATTTAATAATTTTCCCTGGTCTGGGTGTCCCTGGGATCGCCCCCAGTCCTTTTATGCGATACCCATAGTACAAGCGTTTTGGCGTTAGTTTGGGGCCATAGGTACAGTTGGTGTGTTAGTCTGGTGATTTGATTGTGATGTTTTTAACCCCCGACGAAATAAGAGGGGTGTTATAAGTTTAACATGTGTATCTGTGTGTCTGTCTGTGGTATCGTAGCCCCCAAGCGGATGATCCGATATTAATTTAGCTTTTTTTGTTAGAAAGGTATTCTGGTCGAGAGTGTTCTTAGCTATGTTTCATGAAAATCGGTTCAGCCGTTTGAAAATTATCAGCTCTTTTGTAGTTTAAAAAGTAGTCGCATTGGGGGTTTAAAAATGTTCAATTTAGAGTTATTTTATTAATATTTATACATTTAAACATTTTACAATAATGTTTTACACTACCTGTGACAAAAAATAACAAGTATTTATAAGGTGATCATTTTTGATTACTAAATCCAATATTAAGGTGACCGTTCACTAGGCTGTGCTATGAAGCAGGCCCACCCGCTTCGACCAATAGGGTCGCTTCATTTCCTCAGCTTAGCTCAAGTTGACAGGAAATGAAGCGATCCTATTGATCAAAGCGGGGGGTCGTTATGCACACTATCCAGCGCATATTTTGTTAGTTGCTAGAGAGCGTAAATCTCTATGTAGAGTACTGCTACCGGAGGGTAGAGGTATTATAACCGAACTTGTAGGTAGTTATGTTACTGTCGTTCTCCAAAACAGCCTAACCAACCATCACTAATTTATTTGCAGGTCCGCCCGTCTCGTTCCGATCATCGGCCAGAAAATTGGAGAGTTCCTTGTCAGGCTCACCCACCAGGGGCTCTCTCCAGAAAACCTCGAACTCGTCGGACTAAGTCTCGGCGCCCATGTGTTAGGGTACGCCGCTAAGTATTTCTACTCTGCAACTGGCCAGAAACCCTCACGACTGACAGGGTTGGATCCTGCCGGGCCCTGCTTCAGGTCTCTGGACTCAGAACACAAGATCTGGCGCACAGACGCCGAGAGAGTGGAGGTTGTTCACACAAATATAGATGGGTTTGGTACCGCGGAAACGTTAGGGCAAATTGATATCTATGTCAATGGGGGAGAGTATCAGCCTGGTGACATTCCTTACATACCATGCTTGATCGTGTGTAGCCATGTAAGGGCGGCCATATACTGGTGGCAAGCGCTCGAGCACCCTAAAAAGTTCATAGCGTCAAAATGCGATTCGGTCCAGAGCGCCCGATTCGAAAACTGTACAAGCGACTCTGATAACAATAATTACTTAGGTTTAGAAGCTAAATTCGATCGGCCAGGTATTTATTATTTGCCAACCAGTAATGAGTTCCCTTATTATGTAGGTGAGGAGGGCTTGAAAGCGAATTATAATGCTTATACTAGTCTTATTAAGAGAATGAATGCTGATGATGTTTTTGAAGTTTAAATATAGTTAGTAGAGGGTTCTGTTCGTATACAGGGTGTAAGGGCATCGTAATGTAAACTGATACCATGGCTTCAACTTTTAAATTGATTTTAGTATGAAATGCGCGATCTAGCTTATTGAGTTTTAATTTATATGGCAGTTCATGTCTCAAATAGTAATTATTTATTCATTTATGTAAGTAAAATCATTTGAGATAGATTTATATATTTATTTCAAGCCATATTATATAACAAAATGTTTAAAAAAAATGAGAAATTCAAGCAAATATCCACGAAAAATTCCAACACTTGGTGTCCTGAATCATGAGTTGAATCCATGATATCAGTTTTGGTTGCGATGCCCCTTACACCCTGCATATTAACAAGTCTGACCCCTCGCAGCTATGCTGAATACTTTAATTAGTTGAATTGCTTTAATTAGCTGCAGGAAGTAAATACATTTCTGGTGTATCAATATAAAAGTAGACCAACAAGTGTATGTTCATTCAATCATCACTTTTTCATAGGTTATTATATTAGATATATCTTTGTCAGTGAAGATAAGAAGTAAAGAGAGTAAGGAGAGGAAGGTCTAAACCCACAAGGATGTTCCAATAGTACAAATTACATATGTAAATGTATAATCTTCAGTTAAATAGGAAAATGTATTAATATTATTATATCGCGGGATATTTACCGTGTGGGTAAATCATTTTCTTTGAGTTCCCGATATTTCGGCACTGTTAGAAGCGTCAAAGTGTAAACTGAAGTATTCGTGGGTAGATGTTTTTTTCGTAGATCTGTCCACTACCCTCTTCCCTTTTTTTTTGTGCGCTGGGTGCCGCTACCACAATTACGTATGTCACTGACAACTCGATTCTCGACAACAAATGGTAAAAATCCCGTGATATAAATATTTATAATAATAGGTATGAGTGTTAGGAGACCATTTTAGATTAAAATCTTCTAATAACAATATTTATGTTCGCACATTTAACACTTTGGTCTTTTTACAATCTTTTTTTATTTTATAAATGTCGGTAACACGGGAATTTTATAATAATATTAAGAATATATAGGTAATACAAACAGCCATCATGTCTTTGTAGTGTTGGTTCCTAATGTATTCGCCTTCATACAAACAAAACTTGATGAACAAAGGATATTGCCGTCTTCCTCATTACAGTTATGAGCGAGCATTATTTCAGTTTTGTCAAATTTTGTTTAATTGTAATTTAATGTCAAAGGAATCAGCACGAATGCACTTATTTACTTTATAAAACTAATACGAAAACTAACATATAAGTAGTTAAATAATCCAAAGTTAACTTATCTACTATATAAAAATAAGTCGGGTTTTCCTTCCTGACGCTATAACTCTAGAACGCACGAACCGATTTCCACGGTTTGTGAAAATTCAGGAAAATGTTAAGGGTGGTCCACATTTCACGCGTACGGAGTCGCGGGGCACAGCTAGTCACCTATGAAAGTTATTCAGACAGTAAGTCAAGATACATTACGAAGTCAAAGGCAACCTAGTTCTAAGGAATGATTGCCAAACTGTTATTAAAGTAAGGTTATATAGGTAATAATATTATACGTTCATTTTATAACCAATATTTAAGTACTTGTATGTTAATAATTTCTTCTGTGATTTTAGTTTTTATAAATTATCAACGAATGTACAAAATGTTATAGTAACTTTTATTATTCATTATTTGTTTTTTTGTTGTAGTGGGTTGCATGTGGACAGCTCGGACTGCTCTGAGTTGCGGGTTCGATTCCCGTCGCTGTGAATTTCGGAAGTTGCCTTTATAGTTTGACGGAGTTTGGGTGTCACTGGGCCGTCCACAGTCCATTATACGGTACCATAGGTATGTTAAGCAGTTACCGTGGTCTATTGATGCTTGTAATACATAAGGCATTGCTCGCACGTTGCCGACCTGATAGTGACGACCGAGGGAGGGGTAGGAAGGGGGGCGTAGGGCTTCGGGTTCTTTCAGTCATGGTACGACACGCAGCTATAATAGCGTACTTTATGCCGCTACTCTGTGAGATGGTGGTACTACCTCGGCTGCCGTCAATTGGGTATAGCTTGGCTCTCCCATGTATAACATTATCTGTTACAAATAAAATGAATTAAAAAACAAATTGATTTTTTAATCCGCAGACAACGTGGAATGCATCGGAAACATTTTCATCATTTTTGTGTAAAATTTTCCGAACACCGTCCGTGTGTTTCGCGAAACAACCGGACAGTATGAAAAGTGTCCGTTGTGTATGTGTGAAACAAATTTGTATACGTTCCTCACTACATGCTTTTTGGGGTTCCGTTGGGAAATTAATACAGGTAACGCAAGCGGTTATTCATTGTTTATAGTTTACTTGAATAATTACTTGGATTTATTGCTTATAAAAATAATGATGTCTTATTTTAATAATGCACAATATTATGCATGGCGTCTTAGTAAATATTAAGACGACATATGTACACCAAAAATAATAATTTGATAGGTTTCTTACTAACAGCTGAAGTGACTTTATTTTTCTGAAAATAAATATCTATTTAGAAATACTATTTATTTTGCCGACCGCTTGGCGCAGTGGTTCGAACGTAGGCCGCTTGGCGCAGTGGTTCGAGCGTAGGCCGCTTGGCGCAGTGGTTCGAGCGTAGGCCGCTTGGCGCAGTGGTTCGAGCGTAGGCCGCTTGGCGCAGTGGTTCGAGCGTAGGCCGCTTGGCGCAGTGGTTCGAGCGTAGGCCGCTTGGCTTTCGAAAATGGCCTTTTCATAATTTGCCCTAATCTGGGTGTCACTGGTATCGCCCCCAGTCCACTGTACGGTACCCATAGTACAAGCCTTGCTTAGTTTGGGACTATACAGTTGGTGTGCCAGTCTGGCGATATCAATTATTATTTATTTATTTTATACAATAACATTTTTAGTATACAGAACCCGTTCATCAAAATACATAATAAATACTGCAATTGTGTTGGTAATCCCGTCAGCCAGTGTCGGGCCCGGGAGACCGGCGCGGCATATAAATTAAAACGGACCCCAGCTAATGAATTCAAAATGTTTTCACCAACTTCGACTGACAAACAAATTGTGATATTTTTTGACATACCTAACATTCGGCTGTAATCCCTGAAAGGGTGGTCAGTTTCCAAAAAGTTGCTCGGATTATATAATATAAAGATATAATATATAGATCTCCCATCTTTATATTTATAACTAGCTGAGCCCGCGACTTCGTCCGCGCGGAATTTAACTTAACAAAAAAGCCCGCTCCCGCGTACTGAGCCCGCGCGACAGGACCCATTTTTAAAATTTTGTTTCTCTAATATAAAAGTAGCTTAAGATACTGCTTATAACAACATCTATCTACCAGTGAAAGTCCCGTCAAAATCGGTCCAGCCGTTTCGGAGATACTCTTTGATTTTATGTGTTTTTATTTTTTTACGCGGAACCCTAATTGTTTTTCTAAAATTACAGTAGCCTTAGTTACTCCTTAAAACATCAGCTATCTACCAGTGAAAGTCCCGTCAAATCGGTCCAGCCGTTTCGGAGATTACCCGGAACAAACACACAGACAGACAGACAGACAGACAGACAGACAGACAGACAGAAAGACAGACAGACAGACAAAAAATTTTTAATCGCGTTTTTGTTACAGGTGTCGTATGTACTTTCATATTATGCATTAAGTGAAAAGGTGTTATTTTGATATTACAAACAGACACTCCAATTTTATTTATTTGTATAGACTAAAATTGAAAATTTAGAAAACCCCCGATGCGAATACTTTTTAAACTACAAAAGAGCTGATATTTTTCAAACGGCTGAACCGATTTGCATGAAACATAGATAAGAACACTCTCTATCAGAATACCTATCTAAAAAAAAAACAAAGTTGAAATCGGTTCATCCGCTTGGGCGCTACGATGCCACAGACAGACACACAGATACTCAAATACACATATTAAACATATAACACCCTCTTATTTTGTCGGGGGTTAAAAATACGTGTGTTCACAAATGCTTTTTCTCTTAAACGGCTTGACCGATTTTGAATAACATTTTCGTGTAGCTACTTATCAGGTCACCTGGATGATTCTAAGCTACATTTGTACCCGGTAGGTGGCGCTGTTGAAATCCAAAGCTCTAGTTTCTCTAGTCTTATTTTCCCTTAGAAAAATAAATACATCTAGTTTTACTTATCTCAACAGTTTTGATAGGTTAAGTACGCGTCAACGTGGCGTTTCCTATTACAATATTAACGGTGATTCTAACCTAAAATTATATTAGATACCATGGTTTTATGTAGAGTAATAGATAGAGAATACGGATACGGATGCCAAACATGGAGAGAATACGGACCCCAACCATGGGCTCTTAACAAAAATCAAACAAAGAAGCTAAAAGTAACGCAAAGAAAGATGTAAAGAAGAATATTAGGAATTAAATTATTAGACAAAATTACAAAGAAAGAAATCAGACAGAAAAGTAAAGTCAGAGATATAGTAAAAATAGCCAAGTCAGGAAAATGGAATTGGGCAGGTCATATATCAAGAGCAGAAGAGAATAGATGGAGTAGCTTAACTACAGTATGGTATCCCAGAGATGCAACAAGAAAAAGAGGAAGACCGTTGACTAGGTGGAGGGATGAATTAGAAACATTCGAAGGGAAACTGTGGACACACTCCACAAACTTCAAAAAAGAGTGGAAGAAGAAGGGGGATGCCTTTGCCCAGCAGTGGGATGAAATATAAATGAATAAGGAAAAAAATAAAAATAAAATAATAATAATCAGGCTTAAATAAATAGATATAGAACACAGCCCTATTTTCTGCTCATACCATACTCTTCTAACAATTAATACACAGATAGCCATTCACTAACACTTTAACTACTTAGGTAGTTGCTCACTACTTAATGTGCGAAGCTGATTACCAACTAAGCTCTCTACTTAAGGCGTCAATAGCCTATTGGTTAGAGCAGCCGCCTTCGTAGCTGAGAGGTTCCGGGTTCTACCCATCCTGGCTATTAAACTATTGACGTGGGCTCACTCCTAACATAAGCTTAGCTGCAGGGGCTAACGGGAATACTGGTAATGTGACAAACTCACATTGCTAGTAATCTTAAAAAAAATCTATATCTACATCTATACAAATAAATTAAATTGGAGTGTCTGTTTGTAATATCAAAATAACACCTTTACACTAAATGCATATGAAAGTACATACGACACCTATGACAAAAACGCGATTTAAAAAATGTTTGTCTGTCTGTCTATCTGTCTGTCTGTTTGTCTGTCTGTTTGTCTGTCTGTCTGTGTGTTTGTTCCGGGTTATCTCCGAAACGGCTAGACCGATTTTGACGGGACTTTGACTGGCAGATAGCTGATGTTATAAGGAGTAACTTAGGCTACTTTTATTTTAGAAAAACAATTAGGGTTCCGCGTAACACAATAAAAACACATGAAATCAAAATGTATCTCCGAAACGGCTGGACCGATTTTGACGGGACTTTCACTGGTAGATAGCTGATTTTATAAGCAGTAACTTAGACTACTTTTATTTTATAAAAACAAAAAAATGGGTCCTGTCGCGCGGGCTCAGAACGCGGGAGCGGGCTTTTTTGTTAAGTTAAATTCCACGCGGACGAAGTCGCGGGCTCATAAAACATAAGATTATCACTCGCCGAACGGTGAAGGAAAACATCGCGAGGAAACCCGCACGTCTTACGTAGGTGAGGTGGGTAAAGCGGCCTATGTGTGGTCAGCCTAAATATGATTTGGAATTCGTAACAAAACCGCCCCAGTGAATTATGAAAAGCGGAACAAATTAAAATGTTATGTTACAACAGTAAACGCGGCACACGGCAGGGGATAAAAATTTTGATTTCATTGTCGCTGTTGGATCAAAAATGTATTATTCAGCTGTCGTAGTAAAATAATTTTACAGTTCAAACATCTGCAAAACTGATTTCGGGGGCTACTACGTAGCTTGATAGCAATCGGTTGCTTTCATAGTGTTTTTTATGTCAAGAATACTCTTTACGAATATTTTTTCATATTTATGTAAGCACTAGCTGTGCCCGCGACTTCGTCCGCGTAGTATTTAACTTAACAAAAAAATCGGGATTATCGAGATAAAAAGTATCCTATGTGTTAATCCCGGTTATAATCTATCGGTGTTTCAAATTTCATCCAAATCCGCTTAGTAGTTTTTGCCTGAAAGAGTAACAAACGTCCACACTCACACACTTTCGCATTTATAATATTAGTAGGATACGTTATACATGCAGTGAAGTTTTTGAGGCATAAACCAAAATTAAACAAACAAAGGATCGTATTAAAAAATCTATCTCAAGTTTGAGAGCGGTCATAAGTACGCTTTTAACGTGACATTGTGTACTGGTATGACATAACAATGACATTTCCAAGATCGTTCCCAGAACGGACCATCACTACTAACTTATTTATAAGACAATAATACTGATTGTTTTAATTGAGTATGATGTCTTACTCGTCAAAAAACCTACATATTACTTCGACAACCCACATTTTTCGGTTTCATTATTGCAATTGCTATTGTATCCAACTCGACACGTAATTTGACTCGTCATAAAATGTTTACTTTTCCCTATTGTTGGGCAATACGCTGAAACTCGTAAACATTCGAAACTGGGGCGCGAAAAATTGCGAGCACCCTTCTAATGAGGAGTTGAATTATTAACACCTGGAACTTGGACTTTTATTAGCTGGGCACAGCTTAACCTTGTCAGATTTGATTGAGATTACATGTTTTATTTTAACGGTGGTAGAGCACAGCTATACTAGGTGAAACATAAAGGGTATACAATTTTTTTTGCATCTTAACCTTGTAAATCTAAAACTATAGGCTTTGTGGGACAGTTGAAGTACTAAAGGTTTTGTAGACTTGTGAAATCAGTCAACAGCTGTATCCCTATAACACCTTTTGTTTATCAAGTTTCCTCCAAAGCTGATAGTTTTAGATTTACAAAGTTAAGTTTTGAAAAAAAAAGTAAACCCTTTCTGTTTCAACCTGTATATAGCTAATTAACTACAACCCTTAGTAGTACGACCTGGTTGTGCTACGCTTAACAGAAGATCAGCATAAAGTAGCTATTATCTATAGCTGCGTTTCGTACGATAAGTACGAGAGCCGGAAGCTCATCTGCTTCATCCTTTCCCTCCCTCTGTTCCACTCCCCTTTAGGTCAGCAATGCGCGAACAATGCCTTTGGTATTGCAAACATCTATCGCTACGATAATTGATTAACATCAGGGGTGCTACTCTTAGAAACGATAATCGATATATCGTGACATTCGTATTGTCAAATCCGTCTGAACGAACGATAATTTTGTATCGTTGTATCGTTAGAGTTTGAAAAATGGAGGAAAGAAGAGCTCGATGCTAAACGAGATGAGCTCAAGGCCCGACCACCTGCGGCCTTGACTTGTAGCGTATGTGGTCGCACATGCGCTTCGAAAATAGGCTATGTCAGTCATCTGAGAGTACACCAACCAAGCTCTCACTAGTCAGTAACGAGTCGCTGTGGCCGAATATGGTCTAGGAGTATTATCGTTCGTTCAGTAATCGATACGACGGCAAAATGATGGAAATTAGAGTAGTATTCGACACTACAAATGTTTACGATCTATCGACTATCGTTGCTAAGAGTAGCACCACAGGCGTGTCGCACGTTATTTTTCCGACTTTGTTATATATACAAAGAAAAGGTGCTGTTCAACAGCTCTTTCTATTTGTATGGTATGTCTGCTGTTCAGCTAATGATTGAACCCGCTCACTCAAGCGTAAGCGGCCATGCATGTAATTCCTATCTTCAGCGGATGGGCGTAGGTAAATTACGGAGATAATGTGGTCTGAAGGTTGCGGGTTAGATTCCCGCCGAGGCAAATTTCGGAATTTGCCCCGGTCTAAGTATCACTGGGATCGCCCCCAGTCCATTGTACTGTACCCACAGCACAAGCGTCACTTAGTTTGGGACCATACAGTTGGTGTGTCAGTCTGTCGATATTCATTTATTATTTATTTATGTCGTATTATCGATCCGGCGAGGATCGCACCCGTGTGCCGTCATCTTTACCGAAGAACAGAGATTGTCGTTTGTCAAAGTCAAAGTCAAATCTTTTATTTTGTTGAACCAATCGTTTACTTACAAAATTTAATTTTCACATTTATTTTCCTTGAGACTTCATCTGGATCTGAACGCGACCTCGACTGAGAAGATGCGGAAACAAACTCAGCGGGCTAGTTTTTATTTATTTTATATCGCCAGTTGCTTATTTAATAAGTACAAAAGATTAGGTATTTTGTGTTGTGAGTTTCTTGCCGTATCTTCTCAGTGGAAGCAGAATTCCGAACCGGTGGTAGATTCTTACTATGCATAAAAGCTTATATGAATCAAAACAAATTTGAGTTTGATTTTATTAACTAACTTGTGGTGTGATGCATCTGATCACGCGTCTGTGGTTATATTAAATTCGTGTATGTAATTGCGTTGAGGACGATTCAGATGGTTCTCTTAACGTCCGTATTCACAAACATTTCTATGAGGTCTCACAGTGTGCGCGATTGCACTGTCCATTGAGCATCGGCAATTTTCTATAGAGTTGATCGTTGGAGTTGGTTGTTTGTTAGGTTGGATTTCTATAGAGTTGGATTTAGGCCCGTATTAATAAATCGATCTCAAGTCTGAGAGCGATATTGAAAAAGCGATATTGGGGAGCGATATTGGAAAAGCGATATTGGAGAGCGATATTGGAAAAGTAATTCTTAAGTCATACCAGTACAAAATAGTATGTCAAAGCGTACTTAAGACCGCTCTCAAACTTAAGATCGATTTACTTATTAATACGGACTTGAGACAAGTATTGTTTGTGTCGGCGTAAGCCGTCGCTCTATTTGCATTGGCGTTATAATTACAACGATCCTCTATAGGTTGATGGTACAAAAAAAGACAGCTTTCCATGTTAATGTCTTACCGTCCAAACGAAGGGTCTGAAATGTAACTGAGCCCATAAAAGTCGGTAACTAAGAGAGCTTCAACCTATAATACTATTTCACACAACAAAAGACCTATAAATAAGTTAGTACAGAAGAAATCTCGTGAAAGAACATTTTCAATGTTATTACTTCGTGAGAAGTGTTGACTCAGCGTCCCTAGCGATAATCGAGTGAGACATAATTCGATATCTCGATTGTAGATCTCGGTAAGGTCGTTGAATATGATACCTATTCTTCAAAGAAAAAAATCTTTTGATGTCTTAGATATTTTTATGTAACAATGTTGCCAAAAAGTACCGCAGTACCACGTGCCTGATGTTAAGCAGTTACCTTAGCCTATAACTCAGCTACGAGGGCGGCCCCTCCAGCCACAAGTATACTGACACTGAAATTATGTCTACTTATGTTTAGCAACAGAAAGTGCACAAATATTTATTTATTTTTAGCATTGAAAGCGGTGTCCTTGCCGTAAGTAGTCTCTTACTGATGGCTGGAGGCGAGCAAACGACATCGCCCGCGCTCGCTAACTACACTAGAACCGTGTTTTTATGTCGGTTATACACCCACAGGTTTCCTCGACTTCTTTTTAAAGCTACAATAATAAATAAGTTAGGGAGGTTAGTTAGTAAGTAGGAGGTAGATAGTAAGGAACATAAGAATAAAGATTTTATAAAATTTGACACATTTACAAATATTTATTTCACGACGACTACACGAAGATTGTGCTTGTAACATAATCTTTTAACTTTAATAGAACTCAAATTTGAAAGTTACTTAATTTTGCGCGCCATATAAGAAATAACTCAAACTCAACATTGTTTTTATTCATGTAAGCCATCAAAGCATTTATGAATAGTCAGAATCTACCACTGGGTCAGTATGCTGCTTGCACTGAGAAGATCCGGCAACAAACTCAACGGTTACTCTTTTCAATGCATAAAAGATGTTGTACATTCTCAGGAACAGCAACAGAATGTGAGCTGGAACACTATTGTCACTGTAACTGATGCCCGACGACTCCAACAGCCAAGGTACAAGTTACGCCCGCATTCACAAACATTACTTTATTAAGCAATGAAATAAACATACTATTTGTTTTCGGTCAGCGGTCATTTCCACAGCTAATGCAACCATGCTTGCAGGGACAACATAATGTTAAATTCGGAAGTTTTAAAGTGCATAGTTTATAAAGATGCATCGATTTTGAAAGTAAAAACTAAAATTCCCTCGACATTCCGCTATCGGCTGCGCTACTAAAACTAAAGTTGGAACTCCATTACAAAGTTATATTCTTTCGTGGAAGCTACTATCGCTGGAGGGGCTCCAACTGATAGTACTTTCGAACTCTTTTGTTTTGTGTCCTCCAAGCTGAGAGGGTAAATGAATAACGCCATACAAACACCAACTATAATGGTCCCAATCTAAGCCACTTGTATTATGGGTACCGTACAATCTATATATATATATAACTCAAAGGTGACTGACTGACTGACTGACTGACATAGTGATCTATCAACGCACAGCCCAAACCACTGGACGTATCGGGCTGAAATTTGGCATGCAGGCAGATGTTATGACGTAGGCATCCGCTAAGAAAGGATTTTGATTAATTCTACCCCCAAGGGGATAAAATAGGGGATGAAAGTTTGTATGAAACTTTGTCAATTGCACAGCTAGTTTTATTATAAGAGGATGTGCTTACACCATTTTTTATTCATGAAAAATAGTACCCAACCATTGAGTTTCTTGCCGTATCTTCCTAGTGGAAGCAGGAGTTGATAGATTCTGACTATTCATTAATGCTTCGTTGGCTTACATATTAAAAAAAAATATGAGTTTGAGTTTTTGGGTTGAACGTGCAACACGAGCCTTCCATCCGCGCGCGTGAATGTCCTAGAATGATCTCCCTCCTGAAGTCTTTCCATTACATTACAACGTGGGGTTCTTCAAACGACAAGTTTACATGTCCCTTTAACCCCTAGAGTGTTACGAGTACCTACGTAGGTGTATAAGATTTGAATGCTCCAAGTGTCACGTTCTCCTACGGGTGGGTATAAGACGCGAGCGGTCATTGGTTGTTTATTTGCTACGTTTAATAACATATCGTGACATTCGTATTGTCAAATCTTACTCTAAATTCCATCTTTTTTTTGCCATCGTATACAGTCTGATCGAACAATATTTTTTATTGTTCGTCCAGTAATCGATACGACGGCAAGTAAAAGGAATTTAGAGTTGGATTCGACTATACGAATGTCACGATATATCGATTATCGTTGCTAAGAGTAGCACCCCTGGGGCACAATTCTGTTAATCGCTGGCATCTCAATCTATTCGCAATACCTCAAAACTGACGTATTCAGATACGCGATACGTTTGATTTGATTGGTGGACAGCGTGGTGGATTACGGCCTGAAACTTCTCGTAGTGAGGGGAGGCCCGTGCCCAGAAGTGGGACGTCGAAAGGGCTAAAATATTATATGAGGGGCGACGCGTTATACACCAAACGCTGGACTATGAACCTGTTAAAAAAAATATATATATATGTCGGCGCGCGTGCGATATATTAGCGGCACGCTCGTCATCAGAAGGTAGGAGCTTCAGGTACAGGGTCGATGGCGTAGGTCTCAGGCAATTAAACCGCAAAGATACACAATTATAAATCTCGTATTCTATGTAGGTAATCAGAAATCACAAATTACAAAGTAGGTAATTAATTATCAGACTTTAGTGAACCACCGGTCCCGTTTGTAAGGACCGAACTGTATTGCTCTCTCGAATCAAATGCGTTCCGGACTCACCGGTCTCCGATATTTAAACAGTTGCCCCCTCCAAACGATTCCGATCACGTGACACATTACGTCACGGCGTTCACTCGATACAAATTACAAAAAGGATTTAAAGCTAAAGAGTTTTACTATTAGAATTCATCAAATAATCCAACAGGAATTATCGTAAAGTTATAACAGTATTTTAACAACTGTAATCTAATTACAATATCAGAATTATAATCTCAGAAATGTTTTGAACAGTACCCACATAATATCGAACTTGGTTGTAAAATTTATTTTCTCAACCACCTTCTACACGGCCATACTGACGAGTCACACGTCCCCGTGTGTAGGTGTAACAAAACATAATCCGGTAAATACCGATCGGCCATTCTGGCCAACATAAACTTAAAGAAAAATCCTGAGTCCATCATAAATCATTTTCAAAACAATAGTTATAATAAAGCCGTTACAGACACAGAACATAACTCAGTCGAAATCACACCATGGGATTCGACCACAAATTGGAGTCAAGATAGACATCCTTAGGCGTCAAGTCAAGATAGACAACCTCCATAGGCGTCAAGTCAAGATAGACAACCCTCATTGGCGTCAAGTCAAGATAGACAACCATCATTGGCGTCAAGTCCTGATAGACAACCTGAGCAAGAGTCAAAATAGACATCTTGTAAGTGATGGCTATGATATGTTGGCAACAGAATAATTATCATCATCGTCAACATTGACGTACTCAGTAACAATAACTGGACATTCAGGCATTTTTCTTACACAGTCATGAGCATATTTGTAAACTCCATTACTATTTAAAGTTTTTAACAAATATCGATCACCATTCAATAATTAAGTGTAAAGCAATATTATGGGAATCACAAAACTCTTTGAAGTGTTTGCTGAAGATACCAGCTTCGAGAGTGCTGTCCAGGCATCCGGCGTCCACTCTCCACGCCACAGCACCATGAACGCGGTGGCGGCTGTGTCCCGTTGCCGTACGACCCAGCGAGCAGTTCCAGCTCGTAGCAATGATGTGGGATTACGCATACGACCTTGTAAGGACCACGCATGTCTTTCTGGAACATATAACTTTTGAACATCCTGCCTCGGTTACAAGCTATTTTGAAAGGTGTACCAAAGAATAAAATTGAGCTAAAAAAGACTCGTTTCAACATCCTGTATGTACCTGGTTACCAGATTAACTGAAGAGGTATTTATAGCCGTTGGTTTCCAGCAAAGGTCCGATAACATCAGTGTGAAGTCCAATGGGTCAAAAATAGCTAAGACACACTGAAAAAATGCTTTGGTTGAATTTACTAAACTAACTAAGGTTGAGAGGTTTACATGAACAATTAACAGTTATCAAGGTTAATTTTACAAAACAACGCATGTTGGATTTACCAAATGAAAAAGGTTAAAGCTTAACATTGTTGTTTTGTAGATTCAACAGTTTAATTTTGTAAAATCAACAAATATAGAGGTTGGTATTACAAAACTTAAAAGTTGAAATTACCAAACCAAGAAGGTTGAAGTGAAAGCGTCATTAACCTTTTCCTTTAGTAAAATTAACAATTACATTTTGTAAAATCAACAAATATAGTGGTTAGTATTACAAAACTTAAAAGTTGAAATCACCAAACCAAGAAGGTTGAAGTGAAAGCGTCATTAACCTTTTCCTTTAGTAAAATTAACAATTAAATTTTGTAAAATCAACAAATATAGTGGTTAGTATTACAAAACTTAAAAGTTGAAATCACCAAACCAAGAAGGTTGAAGTGAAAGCGTCATTAACCTTTTCCTTTAGTAAAATTAACAATTAAATTTTGTAAAATCAACAAATATAGTGGTTAGTATTACAAAATTTAAAAGTTGAAATCACCAAACCAAGAAGGTTGAAGTGAAAGCGTCATTAACCTTTTCCTTTAGTAGAATTAACAATTAAATTTTGTAAAATCAACAAATATAGTGGTTAGTATTACAAAACTTAAAAGTTGAAACTACCAAACCCAGAAGGTTGAACTGAAAGCGTCATTAACTTAGCTACGGTAGCCAGATGGGCGCAACTCACGGGGATTGTCCCGGTATGCGAGTGAATGTCCGTGGTGCAGAATTTCCATAAATACCTATTATACTTACTGTTAACAGAAGTTGGTAGAATTTTGTTAAATGTGTATTTTCCGTTGTGACAAAAAAACATTTCATGTAATTTGTTCTATCCCGATTTTTTTATTTTGATACATTTAATGATCCCTACATAAAACTTAGTCGATCAGCATTAAACATTTTTTTACATTTGTATTCATTTTATGCACAAATTTAATATGCCATAATAGTTATCACAAAAAATACCTAAAAGTTTCTAAGACAGTTACCCTGTATCTCCAATGGTTTCGGATTACCCCATATACATACATATCTAGTCATATAAAAAAACACTGTATAGTATCTTATTTGGTTTCGTTTTTTTTCTCCCGGAAATTACGCGACCCATTCTGGCGGTCCTATGCTCACCTCAGGTCGGGGGTGGCGCGGGCGAGGGCGCGCTAGCACTTCCATGCAGCCGCGCAGTCGCCATTTTTTGTTAGTTACTTTCGCGTGCGCACGTGTTTATGCGTGTTGCATTACATTATGGATGAATTAATACCATCTTGTGACTTTATCTGCGAGCTTTTTCGAACTTGGGGTGTGTCAAGTAACGTTCAAGAAATATTCAAAAGTAAGTACCTAGCTTAAAACAAGTTTTTGTAGTACCCACTTGTGTATGTTATAACGTATACGGACTTAAGTAGTTTTAATTTAATTTCCTTTTAATTAGATTTTCTTTAAATGATCAGGGGGCAATAGGTACTTACTTATCTATTATATTGTACATAGCATTGTACATACCTACCTAATAGGTTTGGGAAGTTCCGAACACTACGCAACCTAAATTAATATTTGAGTATTTTTAAAACTTGTTTATTATTTAATTTCAGCTCAAGGTATAGACACGGGTTGCCTTGACAAGATAACTGAATCGGACATACAAGAATTGATTCCGCCATCCAATATTAAAGACAGAATCAAATTCCGACATGGGCTCAAAGAATACCTCAGAGAAAATAAACTATGTGTGAGTACCTAATCAACAATTTTTATAAAACACATATCCATGTTAAGTAGATAGGTACAAACATTTACGAAATTAATTGTGTTGAATTTACCAAAGTGTAAGTAGAACGGGTGATTGGGCGAGTCAACTTTTTTTACGCAATAGGTACATATCCAATTTAAGTAGATAGGTACAAACCTTTACGAAATTAATTGTGTTGAATTTACTAAAGTGCTACATACGCGTGATTGGGCGAGTCCACATTGTGAAAATACTGGACACTACTCAACTGGGCATGCGCGACAAGATGCGTCGCGAAAAAAGCGCCATGCGCCAGCGCGCCGACAGCCATAGCGTGTTCTTGAAAAACTAATTAAAATCAGTGTTGTGAAAGATTCTCTGGTTAGTAATACTAATCCTAATCGTACTAATCTGAAATTGTATCTTACAGAGTACGGCATCTCGGGAAACAGAATCAATGACAAGTCTGAGTCTGACATCATTGGATAACGAGTTTAATGAGAATGATGATGAAACTGGAAGTGCAAAAAACTAAAAAAACAAAATATGCTAATTTTTATTTAATTAACTATATGGTACCCACCATTTACTTAGCCACCAGCGCAACCGGTGCCGCCATAGCTCACCTTGGTTGGTTTGAATGTTATGTTTTTTTATGCAATTGGAAAGCGTTGGATCACTATCATGCCTAATGCTTGATATCATAAACACACCATAAATCATCATCAGGGTTGTCGCATGTTTACAGTCACGTGGCAACAAGAAGCAAGTGCAACTGAACATGGTATGTAATTGTTTATGATGAGTTTTCTATAATATAAACAGGTTAACAGTTATGTTTCTCCTATTCTGTACCTTACTAATATATTTCTGATAATTACAGCATCTAATGAAGATTTTGAAGAACTTAAATTTGGCTGAAATTCAATTGAGAGCCCCTTCATGAAATTCTTGACTAATGGGACAAAACATCAGAGTGTTGATTACAAGATTTACATTTAAAAAAAATTACCGCAATACAAGACTTTGTTGAAGAACATCCTTAGAGACTTTGTTGAAGAACTTACATACAAACTCAGTATTGGCTATAAATTGGTAAGTTCCTTGTTCCCTCTCCGCTCACTCTGCTGAAAATATGTACTTATTTACAATTAACATACCTACATAAAGAAAACTATGAATTGAGAACCTCCTCCTTTTTTGAAGTCTGTTAAGAAATCTGTGGTTTTATGTGATTGATAATATTTGCTATCATATTAAATATAACTCCCATTCCCTTTGATCATATTTAGATGACTTTTTGTCAAACCATTTTTCCATTTTGTATGAAATAAAGTTAGACAATGTTGTATTAATATTATAATGATTTCAGATTGAGATGGATTTAACAAAAAATACCCAGCAAATGAAATCTAATGATTTTACAAATGTAAGGAATTTATTTTAAAAGCGTTACCAATTTACAAAGAAATGAAGGCAGCAGAGCAATATCTCGATATTCTAAGCAATAATCCAAGTGAAGGTACTGTATATTCTATACTTTGTGTTAAATACCGTCTGTAATACCATATAACTGCCTGTATTTGAATAATATGTATGTTTTCTTTTCTTTTCAGAACCATAGCGAAGTAATCACTCGACTAAATTACAGAAGGGACACTCAATCATCCAAAGGGTTAAAATGCCAGCCACTCATTATAGTTGTTGGCTCCACTGACGATAAAATACAGGACTTCTATGTCTCATACGATAATATACTCTACAAGGTACATTTTGAAAGCTCTTGATATCTGTTTTAAAACATTTCACTGCCTGGATGCGGAATATCCAATTGAGGTTGTACACATTTGGATGTTCATTCAAAATTACTTTTATGGAATTAATTTGAGGTCTGACAAAAAAATATCTGGTGTATTAACTTTTATGTATGTCTGATTTGTAGTGTAGCTTACTGCAGCCGCCGACACTGGTCTGCGCTAGCCGTCAGCTCGTTGGCGGCTGCAGCTGATGTTGACGTTGTTCGGCAATAGCTGTCGACGGCTAGCACTGACCAACTCGCTACAACTGCAGGTACCGGCATTGGTAGGAACTGACGTACGAACTGACGACTAGCGCCGACCAGTGTCGACGGCTGCAGTTAGCAATTTCGCCAGCAAAGTGTTGCAGCACTTGTAAGAGGTAGGTTATTGATTTATATACCTTATTTAGTTATTATGGAATGGACACAGTAAATGTATAGTGTCCTTGATATTGTTTCTGTACTTTTAAGATGCATATTCATTAGGGGACAAATGACCCGCGACACGTGTTGCAGTCTGGCGAAGACAAGTGATGTTGCGCGACATGTCTGGCGACACGTGTCGCGGGAAAATTTGTTCCTTAGCGAATATACTGCTTTAGATTTAACTTATGTTACTGTATGAGGTATAAAATTGTTGACATTGTATTTTGCGTGACTTCATCTATTATTTAAAGTATTTCTAGGGTACCAGATCCCAAACTCCATTGTTTGAATGCAAATATTAAGTGTTATTAGTGTATTACTACTTATTAAATTGTCAAAATGTATCATGTTACTATTATTACAACATTAAATAAAGTTCATTATAAACAATATTAACTTTTCCTTTTTAAATCACCTTTCATCTGACATTATAATAAATTCTGAGTATATTTACATATTATTATAGTAAGTTGTGTGTTCTATCAATTATAGTTATTGTGTTCTATGCTAAATTGTTTTTGTAATAAGGACTCTTATCTATAAGTTTGTGACTATCGATTTTGGATATTTAATTGGATGCGTCTTTTGTTTGTAGTGTTTTAGCAATAAGTAAATATTTAACTTCATTCAGTATATTGTACTATAATGTTGTATTGTGTTCTACCAATTTTATTTTTGTGCTCACATGGTTTTTGTAACTGGAACTGAATCAATTTTGCATGATAAATTTTACTACGGAGTATTTATCAGAAACTCTCTAGTAAAATTTACTAAAGTATTTTGTTAATTCTACAATATTCAGTCAGTACTTGTTACAAAAGCAGTTTAGTAGGGAGTACAAAATAACAACAGTAGAGAATACTAAAGTTCTCTAGTAGAAAGGACTAAAATTATCTAGTAGAATTTACTAAAGTATTTTGTTAATTCTACCATATTCAGTCGGTCCTTGTTACAAAAGCAGTTTAGTAGGGAGTACAAAACAATAACAGTAGAGAATACTAAAGTTCTCTAGTAGAAATTACTAAAGTTATCTAGTAGAATTTACTAAAGTATTTTGTTAATTCTACCATATTCAGTCGGTCCTTCTTACAAAAGCAGTTTAGTAGGGAGTACAAAACAATAACAGTAGAGAATACTAAAGTTCTCTAGTAGAAATTACTAAAGTTATCTAGTAGAATTTACTAAAGTGTTTAGTAAATTCTACAATATCATTTGGTTATTAAACAACCGTTTTCGTTTAGTAAAATCAACTTAAGTCTGAGATAGGTTCTGAGATAGGGTCTGAGATAGGTATTAACCTGTGAGTCTAGTTGAATTTACTAGGAATTTGGTTGATTCAACCTTAGTATTTTTTCAGTGCAGGTTCGTTGGAATATGAATGACATAATCACAAGCAGTTTCCAGTACAGTACCCATTTCTTAGACCAAACCTGCCACATGGCACTTAATCCTACAGTCGTTAGACTTAGGTGCTACTCATATCAAACCACAGATGGGAACGAATCGTTTCCACAATACATTCTGTGCCCGTCGATGGCAAAGAAGTTGATATGTTGGTCCCAGAGGCGCGTTCCGTGTTGGCAGCACGTGATCTGCCCGGGTTACCATGAAGACCAGTGACGCACAAGGCGCCTGCGGTGTATTTTGCACTGGAATAACAGGTGATACCGACCGCGTCGGTGATGGCAACCGCTCGCGTCAGCGCAGTTAGAGAACATGCCTGGCGCCAAATGTGCAATACCAGCGGAGGTGTCCGCGGTGTTTCTCGTCGATAGCATTGCCGTGGGCTTGACGAGGGCCACGCTTTGGCGATGATAATTTGAGATGTACCAGCCGTACTAGCGACCTGGTAAAAATGAAAGTCCAAGCAAGATCGCCTCCATTGAGCTTCACAACGTATCTGGAGAACGATGTTGTTGTCTATGTCAGACTAAGTGCACACCAAAATCACATAGCAAACAACAGTTGGTAATGTCCACCCTCCAATCCGAATAAAAATATCACGCGCACCTGCATTTAATCTCTTACACACGCTGTAACACGTACCGTATGTAATTTTTCATTATAGAATCCGTGGCACTAGATAAACATGGTTCGTCTCACCGGATTCTGCTTCACGCATACTTGTGACCGTCATTGTCATCCAGATTCGCCATGTGTCGCTGACGACCACACCGTCGATCCCGAATCGCGCGACGCTCGCACGTAGCGCATATGACTTAGCTCGCACGCCGCCGCACACGCGCAGCAACTCCAACGCTCGGCGCCTGCCACGGCACCATATACCGCGCAGCAGCTTGCGTAGATTTACCATAACTGCCGCTGGCGACTGAGAACACTTTATAACGAACACTAGTGCGCCAACATTAAACTGACGTCGTTGATTAGCTAGGTCATCTTGTCTGGCTTGGTTACTTCGAAGAAGTTCACGAGTCCTACTCAATTAATTAAACACACACCAAATAACAAAATAAAGTTAGCAGTAATCGTAAGCAAAACAACATTAAAATTCGAATGTTAACGGTCTTCTTGTTGACGACAAATTTACAGACTGAGTGCCATTTTAACGTTACTGTGGGCTAATGAGGCCTTTATCCCACTTCTGATGTCGGGGCGCGCCGACAGATTAGCGGCACGCTCGTCATCAGAAGGTAGGAGCTTCAGGTACAGGGTCGATGGCGTAGGTCTCAGGCAATTAAACCGCAAAGATACACAATTATAAATCTCGTATTCTATGTAGGTAATCAGAAATCACAAATTACAAAGTAGGTAATTAATTATCAGACTTTAGTGAACCACCGGTCCCGTTTGTAAGGACCGAACTGTATTGCTCTCTCGAATCAAATGCGTTCCGGACTCACCGGTCTCCGATATTTAAACAGTTGCCCCCTCCAAACGATTCCGATCACGTGACACATTACGTCACGGCGTTCACTCGATACAATTTACAAAAAGGATTTAAAGCTAAAGAGTTTTACTATTAGAATTCATCAAATAATCCAACAGGAATTATCGTAAAGTTATAACAGTATTTTAACAACTGTAATCTAATTACAATATCAGAATTATAATCTCAGAAATGTTTTGAACAGTACCCACATAATATCGAACTTGGTTGTAAAATTTATTTTCTCAACCACCTTCTACATATATATATCTCTTGAGACTAAAAACCAAGCGATCTTGCATTAAAAGGTTGCTTTAAATCCCTTAAAATAAGACTCGAGACTGGTCCGCCTGCCCAGACGGGGTTGATTGCTCGTATCTTGGATGCACTGGAATCATTCAGCGAGTTTCCAGACACCCCGACATTTGCATTAAAATGATGTATAGCTTTGATTCTTTATTTTTTATTTACGGTACCAGACATAATCAGAGTTTAGATGCAAGATAGTAGTACTTTAACAAAACATGCAATAGTAATTTTAGTTTTGTTTAAAACACGTGAAGAAAGCGTCTTTTATCAAATTTCCCTTGTAAAAACGGACGTGTTTAAAACCATTTTTAACAAGTTTAACATGTGTATCTGTGTATATGTCGCAGCCAACTAGCTTAATTCGCCGTTCAATCAACAGCCTAGCCACTTTACTAAACAGCGCCGTTCAACTAGCGGCCTAAATGATACAGACACATATATATGTGTCTGTCTGTGGCATCGTAGCGCTCAAACGAATGAATCGATTTTAATTTAGTTCTTTTTTTTATGAAATGTGTCTTGATCGAGAGTGTTCTTAGCTATGTTTCAAGAAAACCTGTTCAGCCGTTTCAAGATTATCAGCTCTTTTCTTGTTAATGAAGGGATTTCAGCAATTTCCAAAATTTGGTATCCTGTTACTTAGTTGATATTGCAAGGACCTTAACCTGGTGCTGCGGCATCACCTAGACTCTGCAGGATACCCTACTCTTCACCAACTTACAGCACAGGTATTGTCTTTGGGCTCATTGGATTTGTCTCAATTAATAGATTATAGATGTACATCGTAGCGTGTCTGATAAGTGATTAAGAGTGGTGGTGTCGGGGTTTTTGAAATGTTTAATTTATAGGTATGTATAACATCAAAAATGTTTACAACCACATACAGGATGTTACACAAAACATCATTATTACACGTCATCAGCGTAGTAATACGCTACGTATTTGAATAATGCTGCAAACGCGTGAACCGTAGCGCTCGTAGCCCGTAGCGTTCCGTTGATAATGACATTCGTAGTCAAATGCGCTACGGCTGAACGGCGTTCTGGGTTGTGTAATCAAATTTTTCTTACATTATTATTATTATTATTTATATATTATATTATATTATATAGCAGTGATAGCCGATAGGTTAAGCACGCGCTTTGCGAGCACAAGATCCTGTAAGTACTCGAGATATGTTTTTTTGAACGAAGCTTCTATACGGACGTTCGGGGCGCTCACCGCGCGGCCACTTTATCCGTAGTAAACGTCAGTAGCGTTACACGATATATATAAGTACACAGACTTCCAGCTGCGGCGTCCTACGCTTTATACTATAAAGCTTCGTTTCTTTCGGCACTGTATTTTTTTTTCTTGGCGTGTTCAAAGAACTTATTTGAAAATAGTGATAGAATTGCTCACAACTAAGTATGCACCCTGTATATAGATCATGGCATGTTCACATGTGGGCGATACCTCACGTCGGTCGCGTATAGCTGTCAGTCTGTCAGTAAATATTGACCTCGCGAGCGTGCCTCGGCTTTACGACCATTTGTCTGTGCGGTACTGACAGCGATATTGAATAGCGGGGACAGTTTCGAATGTAGACAGAGAACATGTTATTATTTGCCTATGTACTTCTACTATGTAATATGAACAGTGGTGATAATTCTCGTGGTTATAAAACTATAAAAAAAAATGGATTTTGTCTGTTCGTAATGTCAAAATAACAGCTTTTTACTAAACGCACAATATGTACTTATAAAAATAATCTTTATTTTTGATTGTCTAAGTATCTGTATGTTTGTTCTGGTTAATTTCCGAAAAGGCTGGACCGTTTTGACGGGTTTTCACTGGCAGATAACTGGTGTTATAAAGACTGGAAGTACTACGCGGACAGAGCCACGCGCAACAGCTAGTTAAGACACAATAAAAAAGTCTGCGTTTCTCATAACAGTAGAAGGAGTGCAGTACATTTAGTTGAATTTTTATAACAACAAAATAAGCACCACTGTGTATTGAGATTGTCTTTTATTAAACTAAAACGAAATAATCAAAGCCGAATTGTTTAAACATCTGGGTAGATATCGTGTTCGATATCTACCGATTCGATATTGTTATATATTATCTATTGTGTCTGCTTATGGCAAAGCTTGGCTATCACTGCTATTGAGCTGGCTTAGTCGCGGACGCAGCATAGCATAGTACAGGATAAGCAGGACAACCACGGTGACGCAGACATAGGTCACGAGCTCTTGCTGCTACGTAGCTAACTAAATTTTCCCATCTAGTCACATTTCATCAAAAAATGTTGCACCGTGCACGCGTCGCGCTGAGTCTGTGCCATTACTACAACTAGTCGCGAATCAAGACAGACACATAAGTCTGCGTACCACATACTTGCGTCACACCGTACGCAACTCCGTGCTTGTTTATACGTTACAAAATCGTATGTGCCCTGCGCTGCGGTAACTGCGTAACCTGCGTCACAGCATACTTTATTTATTTATTTACTAGCTGAGCCCGCGACTTCGTCCGCGTGGAATTCAATTTAACAAAACAGCCCGCTCCCGCGTTCTGAGCCCGCGAGACAGAACCCATTTTTTTTAATTTAGTTTTTCTAAAATAAAAGTAGGCTAAGTTACTGCTTATAACATCAGCTATCTACCAGTGTAAGTCCCGTCAAAATCGGTCCAGCCGTTTCGGAAATACTTTTTGATTTCATGTGTTTTTATTTTTTTACGCGGAACCCTAATTGTTTTTCAAAAATTAAAGTAGCGTAAGTTACTCCCTATTACATCAGCTATCTGCCAGTGAAAGTCCCGTCAAAATCGGTCCAGCCGTTTCGGAGATTACCCGGAACAAACACACAGACAGACAGACAGACAGACAGACAGACAGACAGACAGACAAACAGACAGACAAAAAAAAATTAAATCGCGTTTTTGCTATAGGTGTCGTATGTACTTTCATATGTATTTAGTGTAAAGGTGTTATTTTGATATTACAAACAGACACTCCAATTTTATTTATTCGTATAGATTTACTTTTAGGAAGATTTACAGACAATCAAATGAGTCAGAGTACGGTACATAATCAAAATATGCTAATTATAAATCTTCTTCAAATAAGATACGCTCATAATTGTCGTTTAAACAATTGTCTACTTCACCTAAATACCATTCAAATTCTATTCGCAACTCTAAACGCCACATGTTACAATATTAAACGCCTTTAGAGCGTCAGAAATGCCGCTTGGATGCAATATACGCGTTCTCGGTTTGTTTAATTATAACACCCTGTTGCAGTTGTAAATATTTGTGTTAGGATTAAAGTTATATCTATGTATGTAAACGTATATTAAGATTATAATTGGTCACGTAGGTTGATTGTGGCTACGAAATCGTTAAAAAAATATATGACAGAAGATAACCGTTCTCTGTACCAAATTGTGTTAGAATATAATTTGGTACAAAGAACGGTTATCTTAGGTTTCTATGCAGCAGGTTTTAAAAACTATTTTCTCATTGCTTTTTATATATAACAATGAAGGCAAATAAGCGTACAACCCGCCTGATATTAAGCAGTCACCGTAGCCTATAGATGCATGAAATACCTAAGGCATTAATAATAATAATAATAAATAATAAATATCGCCAGACAGACACACCAACTGTACGGTCCCAAACTAAGCAAAGCTTGTACTATGGGTACCGTACAATGGACTGGGGGCGATCCCAGTGACACCCAGACCTGGGCAAATTACGAAAAGGCCATTTCCGAAATTTGCCCTGGTGGGAATCGAACCCGCAACCACCATGTGCAGTGAGCCGAGCGGCCTACGCTCGAACCACTGCGCCAAGCGGTCGTCAAACATTACTCGCCCGTTGCCCACCTGAAGGTTAGGTAAAACAGAGGGAAGGAAATGGAGGGAGTTTTGGCTTCCAACTCTTTCACTGATCGTACGAAATGCAACTATAATAGTTACTTTACACCGATCTTATGTGAGAGGGTGGTGCTACCACAGTAGAGCCAGTCAGTATAAGAGCTGTAGTCAATTGGCTACAGCATGGCTCTATCACATTTAAACCTGCCTACCCCTTTGGGAGAGAGGCATGTAATCACTACATAGTATAAAACTAAATCGGTTCCCGCTGTCTGTCTGTCCCTATACTAGGTGATACAAAATGGGTATACTATTTTTTTTGCAACTTAACTTTGTAAATCTCAAACTATCGGCTTTGTGGGACAGTTGAAGTACTAAAGGTTTTGTAGGCTTGTGAAATCGGTCAACAGCTGTATTCCTATAACACCTTTTGTTTTTCAAGTTCCCTCCAAAGCTGATGGTTTTAGAATTACAAAGTTAAGTTTTGAAAAAAAAAGTATACCCATTATGTGTCACCTATATGCTTAGATCTTTAAAACTACGCAACGGATTTTGAGGCGTTTTTTTTAAAAAAAAGATAGAGTGATTCAAGAGGAAGGTTTATATTCAAATTTAAATTCAAATCGTTTATTTTGTTTAGGCGTACGGGGGCACTTACAAATTGACAATTTTACAAAAAAAAATCTTATATCTACAACCGGATCGGAACGCGACCTCGACTGAGAAGATCCGGCAAGAAACTCAGCGGGCTTGTCTTTTTACATGTCATATGTATAATACATGCTTAATTATTAGTAGAGAAACACTGATAATTTTAGAGCCGTGCGAAGCCGGGCGAGTAGCTAGTATTAAGATAAACGACAAGGTTCTCCCTATTCAATTATTTACATAAGGCAACATAGTAATGATATATGTTTACCTAATGGTTTTATGTCGCGTTGTTTGATCAGCAAATAAATGTTAGTGTATAATATTCTATTACTGATTTAATGGAAGTCTACGTTGGATTCCGTTCAAACAGTAGATACGTAAGTAATTATGTATTTCTTAGAAGAGAGAATTCTTACGCTGTCTATTTATACAGACCTCAGTTGAGGTGTGTGTGCTTCCAAGCTACAGACCAATAAGTCGTAGACGCAGCATAGACGGGCAGCTTCGCTCGCCTTAAATAATATCGACGGTTAAGAACCAGACTAACAACTCTTTAAAACATGTGCAGTTACGTTAGTCTGGTTCTTAACCGTCGATATGCATTGCTACTGCACTACCCCACCTGAAATTTTTATTGGACCATTCACGGTTCGGCCTTGAACGGACCAATCAAAATTCGCCGTCTTGCCCAATACCCTGCCACCTTTTGACGTTTGAAGTCTCATACAATAACGGACGTTAGCAGTGTCTTGTCATATTGGTCTGTGTCTCAAACAAAACAGCGCTTTACTATGGGCACCATACAGTGGTCTGGCGGTGATCCCAGTGATACCCAGACCAGAGCATATTTTCCCGAACTGGAATTGAACTTGGAACCATCCGAAGTGAACTTAATGGCTAATATCAAACCTCCAGAGCAAGCCTTTTCCCAGCCACTAAACAAGTAGTTAAACTGTCTAATCACAACGGTATTAGGTGCTTTTCACTCTGTGCCCGAACTAAGTTTTTCAATTTCTTTTTCTTTATTATTTTTTTTCGTGTCTGGCAATGCAGCTTCAGTGAGATTGATAGCGGCAGTTAAATTGCGGCGCGCGTGGCTTGTGGCTCCACATGTGGCGTGTGGCAGCCACATTTTGTTATTATAAGTGCCATAATAATGTTATATCAAGCTGATTAATTTTATACAGAGTGTCTCAAATGTCCGAAATAATATTATGAGGTTTGGATGAGTATTGGTTTTATGATGAAATGGTATGATTTTTATAATTGGAAACAATTTTTTTTATTAATTTGTTGTACTAACAACTAGGCAATTTTTTTACAAACTTGTTGACTGTCGGAAGCTGTTATCTTTAAATGCAGATAACACTGTTTTCTTGGCCATTGGAAGCCACACGAAAGATGCGACATAAATGACGACCGCTTCGCGTAGTGGTTCGAGCGTTGGCCGCTCAGCTCACTACACCGGGTGGTTGCGGGTTTGAATCCCGTCTGGATACATTTCGGAAATGGCCTTTTCGTAATTTACCCCGGTCTGGGTGTCACTGGGATCGTACCGTTGGTGTTATTTATATTCATGCGCCTTCAAACTAGTAAATAGATAACAAAAATTCACAAAACTCCTATACTGTATGCCCCACGTATCTCAAGCATCTACAGCCTACGGTGTCTCCTTAACATCAGACGGGTTTGACACTTGTATGCCGACTTTGTAATAATTCCTCGTTACAAATGGGTATGACGTGTCATGAGTCAGGGATACACGGGCTGAGGATGGATGAGTGTCGCTTAAGTTTCACTGCACGCCTCACAGAATCACGTAATATAACAGCAGTAGGAGGGGGGTCAGGAGAGGAGGTAATGGGGGGGGGGGGGTTCAAGCAATAAGCCAAAATACAAAATAATACCGCCGACGACGTCAGTGCAGTGGTTCGAGCGAAGTCCGCTCGGCTCACTGCACCGGGTGGTTGCGGGATCAATTCTCGTCGGCACTAATTTTGTCATTCGGTCCGGGTGTCACTGGAATACGGAATATATTGGAAGGGATTTGGTGGTAGACGCGCGCTTGACTGGGTCTCGTAGTCAATTTATTTACGTTGCGTCACGTCACGCGTGTTTCATGCCAGACACCACAGAATCCTCAAATGAAAATGACAGATGATATATTATCTTGATGAAAGGTGAACCAAATTTAATTCAACCACTGCAAATCAGGAAAACTTACTTCATTGGCATATTCAGCTATGACCGAAAGGAAATATAATGCGCCGGGTGGTAGCGGGTTCGATTCCCGTCTGAGAAAAAAATCGGAATAGGCCTTTTTGCCCAGTCTGGGTGTCGCTGGGATCGCCCCCAGTCTAATGTATGATGCCCATAGTACAAGCGTTGCTTAATTTGGGACCATACAGTTGGTGTGTCTGGCAATATTTATTTATTATTTAATACAATATTTAATACATTTATAACTGCATGTGAATAAAATCTGTAAATAAGTTACATATTTATGTTAGCATAAAATATTAAGTTAGTCATATTTAATTTCAATATTAATTATTTCAGAACCACAAAACACAGAATACCTATTAATTTTCTACATTAAAATGGTTTGCGGTGACCACACAAACTGGACATATCGGATAACAGTACGTTTTGATAACGTACTTTTAATATTGTCATTTTAATATTTAACAAATGTGTAGTATAATAGCAGTGACAGCATAGGCTCGTATTAATAAATCGATCTCAAGTCTGAGAGCGGTCTTGAAAATTTCATTCTTATGCCATACCAGTACAAAATGACATGTCAGACGCGTTCAATCAATAGATCTCAAGACCGCTCTCAGACTTGAGATCGATTTATTAATACGGGCCTTAGAAGTTGAAGCACAAAATGGAACATAAGTTGTGCAAGTTCAAGCCACAGCTCGCACTTTTGTGGATTTTCTGATTCCATGCGCGAATCTCATCTTCTTCGATAAGGTATCACTTGAGTGGCGATGAAAACATCTCTATATTAAATCATGGTTTTACGAAATGTTATAGGGGGTAGTCTATTGCCATAAAATTGAGCACAGCCCCCTAGATACAAGGGGGATCCGAGCCATAGTTCAACACAAAGGCCCAATGCGAGTTGGTAGACCACACGATTTTTTTGAAAAACATGCAGGTTTCCTGACGATTGTTCTTCACTCCAGCATGTGATGATCTTTGGTAAAGTTTGAATATGCTTTAATTAATAAATTAATTATTAACTATACTTAATGATTAACAATGCATTATTATTGAAAATCAGATTCGCCGTAAAGAAAACAGAATCAAGAAAGACGGTACCTACCTAAATATTGGAAAATATAAACCAAGCACTGATTTATCTTCGTTCATAAATTTTAATAAGGCACAATAAAAATCACTTTTACTAAAGGACTAATTAAATAGCTCTATTTAGGCTCCTATTAGGTATTTACCTAACAAGAGCCCTCTTGTTAGGTATCGAGGTAAAGGTGAAATTATTTTGTTTCATATTTTATACCTGACCTGTGTTTTGAAACATTCAAAATTTCATAATTAAGAAAACTCTGATACTGAAACGAAATTCACCAAATTGATTACGTTAATTCTATTTTGCCTATTGTTTTTAAAGGGTATGAACTAGTGGGGGCACACACGCACACTCCCCACCAGACACCGACCTCGCCGGCGAGGTCGACGAA
The DNA here is from genome assembly GCA_905147325.1 of Notodonta dromedarius. Lineage (NCBI taxonomy): Eukaryota > Metazoa > Arthropoda > Insecta > Lepidoptera > Notodontidae > Notodonta > Notodonta dromedarius. Next base: position 7,473,930 of record LR990183.1, on the reverse strand, counting down.
CCCCCGCTTCCGCTAGAAGGTGCGTCTACTTACCTAGACGCACCTTGGCACCCGACAAGCCCGCTGAGTTTCTTGCCGGATCTTCTCAGTCGAGGTCGCGTTCCGATCCGGTGGTAGATTTACCCTCGCCACCTCTCCTGGCAGCGGCCCAAGCCGAGGTCGTGTCCCTTGTGGCGCCCTTGAGCTAGCTGCCCCCCCTGCCCCTCTGGCTGGAGCGCACTTGCGCTCGCCCTCTGTCCGGGTGAAGTTGTTATGGCCACTCTGGCCAACAACATATAGTCAATTCAAAAAAAAAAAAAAAAAACTAGTGGGGTGGGGCTCCATCGGGTACATATAAGGTTCGATTTTCGTGGGAACACCTGAAAAAAATACAGTCCTCAAAAGCATTAGGGTATATAGAATAGCGCATTTCTGCCTACATTTTGAGTGAACTCAGGTGTAATAGTATAGCAACACTTCGTCATCAAGATAAATGAAAAACTGTGGGTGTCATATGTTCATCACAAAAAGAACGACTTTAATAAACCCTCTCCTACCTGCAGACTCTTTAAATATTAACAAATCAATTTATTTAGAAGACAATACGCAATTTCCTGTGGCGGTTTCTTTTACGATGCACTCTCGGGTACGTAAAACGTTATGTCCTGGAATATTCAACGTTTATGGTGAGCGTAGTTTATAGCTCTGGAGGCGACGACAAAAATGTGGGCGTTCTTTATTTTGTTAATAAAAATGACTCCCAGTCTAAGTTAAAATTAAGCAGCCATTTTGCTGTTGCGTGAGACGCGCAGTCAGTCTGACATAGCGCCTGACGCAACACACAGCAGCATGCTCAAAATGACTCTCGGTGTTTCTGGGTTTTGTCGTAAAGGCGACTAAAGCAATGTTTGCGGCGATTGTTCATACATTTGAGGGTTTTATAAATAAAATTTTGGTTTGGTGAGATTATCCAAATACGTTTCCCTGTGGCGTCGTAGCGCTGAAGCGGATGCATCGATTTTAATTTTGTTTTTTTTTGTATGAAGCAGTGATAGCCGATTGGTTAAGCACGCGTCATGCGGGCACCGGGTCTTGGGTTCAAATCCCGGTTCGCACCTCTGTATTTTTGGGAATCTACAACGATCGAGTGTCGATCGAACATAGATCAAGTGTCGATTGATCATCGATCGAGTGCAATCGAACATCCATCGAGTGTCAATCAGACAATCTGTTGAGTGTCATCGATCATCGATTGTAAAATTGACCGTTTTTCGATCGATCAATCAATCGAGTGTCAATCGATCATCGATCGAGTGCCAATCGGTCATTGACGAGTGTCGATCGAACAACGATCAAGTGTCATCAATTTGTGGATCAGGTGTCGATCGAGTGTCAATTGATCGTCGTTCGTAAAATTGATAAATTTTCGATCGATGATTGATTGACAGTTGACACTCCAGAAACTATTAGGTATATTCAGTCATATAGGTTTTGTCACTATTTATTTTCTATTTCCGTACCTGAATGAAACTTCAAATTCAAAAATGACAGATCTGCGTCCCGCCGATTGAACCTCCGAACATTAAAATTAACGCAATCATTCGACGGACTTATCCTTTATTCCAATGAAAAAATCTTGGTCACCCTACCAAAAGGGTGCCGAACACACAGTACCGTAATGAGTGGGATCCTTCACCCGCTTTTATGGTAATTGGAACTATAATGTATGTACCTTTTCACAGACATGTAAGTGCTATGTACCACGTCTGTAATACAACTGTAGTAAGGTACATTTTCATTTACATTTGTTTAATACAAGGTATTTCAAAGGTCCGAAATAATAATTGGGGTATGGACGACTATTGAATTTAGAATTAAATGTGTAAGTTTTAATCGAAATTGGAAATTTTTTGTCCAATTGTTCTTCAAACCAACATAAAAATATCCTGATTAGATACTATGTAACATTGTTACATACTGATAAAATTTGTTCAATATTGATGGATGCTACTCGTAGTTGAGAATATTGGGACAAATATTCAAACGCATGTAACTCAGAAAATATTATAGTAAGGCATAGTGTATTTAATAAGCATCTTATATAAGTCTTGACAACCGCTTGGCGCAGTGGTTCGAGCGTAGGCCACTGGGCTCACTGCACATGGTGGCTGCGGGTTCGATTCCCGCCGGAGCAAATTTCGGCAATGGCCTTTGTGTAATTTGCCGGGGTCTGGGTGTCACTGGGATCGCCCCCAGCCCATTGTACGGTACTCATAGTACAAGCGTTGCTTAGTTTGGGACCATAGAGTTGGTGTGTCAGTCTGGCGATATCTATTTATTTATTACTAGCTGTGCCCCGCGACTTCATCCGCGTAGTATTGGATTATTGGGTTAAAAAGTATCCTATATGTTATTCCCGGTTATAATCTATCTATGTTCCAAATTTCATCCAAATCCGTTCAGTAGTTTTTGTGTGAAGGAGTAACAAACATACATACATACATACATACATACATCCACACTCACAAACTTTCGCATTTATAATATTAGTAGGATTTATATAATTGTCAACTACCGTAAATGCAACTAAATGATTATTTCAAATTTTTGAGACACCCTACATATAGGTATTACGTCTAAATTAAAGCGGATTTTATTAACATTGGATTATGACTCTTATATCCTACTAATATTATAAATGCGAAAGTTTGTGAGTGGATGTATGTATGTATGTATGTTTGTTACTCCTTCACGCAAAAACTACTGAACGGATTTGGATGAAATTTGGAACACAGATAGATTATAACCGGGATTAACATATAGGATACTTTTTAACCCAATAATCCAATACTACGCGGATGAAGTCGCGGGGCACAGCTAGTCATTTAATATAAGCGAATTGATTTATCCTACTAAAATTATAAATGCGAAAGTTTGTGAGTGTGGATGTATGTTTGTTTGCTACGCCTTCACGCAAAAACTACTGAACGGATTTGAATGAAATTTGGAACACAGATAGATTATAACCGGGATTAACATATAGGATACTTTTTAAACCGATAATCCCGAAATTTTAGCTAAGTTAAAATACTACGTGGATGAAGTCGCGGGGCACAGCTAGTCTTTTATACTTCTTCCTTTTTAGTGGTCTCATCTAAACCCACGTTTAAAGAATTGAAAATAATTGCCTCCACCACGGCTGGGTGGGGATGACGCGCGAAATATTCACTTCATAAACAAGGCAATAATGCGTCTCTAATGGCCGAGGAAATTAGGACTGGCCCACTAATGGTGATTTATTTCTATTAAGTTACCATATATTTTTTTTTTTTTTATTTTTTTTTAAAGTTTTATGGCATTATATAGACTTTTATATAAAATTTTTGTATTTTCAAATTTTATTAGATGTAAATACCATTTGGACGCATTAGGAGGACTGTCTACCAGTGTGTCTATCTAGGAATTAGAAAAATAACTGGAATTGTTAAGCAAATTTATTGCTTAAAACAGTACCACTCCTCCGGAATCTTATTATCTTAAGTTAATGTCCGGTGGCGACGACAAATTACGAAATACGACGCACTAGTGAAGAACAAAACATTGTATTTGATTTTTTAAGTAAGTATGTATAATTTCATGGTTTATGACAAAAATATTAAATAAATACAATTACTTCTTATTTACACTTAAGTTATTTTTTTAAACACAAGCTTTTTGTAGTGTTCATTAAGACTCTTAAAACTTAGTATATTTCATCTTAATAGTAATGTAAAAATAATTCGTAAATAAGCCTGTCCCACAAATTAAAAAAAAATCTTGGTCACACCGCAAAATCATAAGTGAAATAAGGAATAATAAGCAACATTCTTTACAATCTTTGCTTAATGGTGTTGAAAACATCCGTTATGATACTTAATTGTTAAAGATTTATATGTAATCATTAATCGTTACTTAAGCCAAGGCTTTTGAGGTATTTTTTGTACTAATGGGGTCACCTGGATGGACCTTATCTATAGTTGGTCACAATAAGTAGCGCTGTTTTTGACATACAGACAATTAAATCTATGCAAGCGAACCCGCGGGCAAAAACTTGTCAATAATAAAAAATATAATATTTTGTGCAATCTCAGCCTTTTTTTCTCATAAATAAAAGGATTATAAAGCGATATTTTAAACCTTTCATTGGAAAAATACATTAGTTTCGCGTGTCAGTGTATACGGCCATTGTGGTTTAAATTGTTTGATCAAGATTAATGAGATTCAGCTTCAGCAGCAGTAATACCATTCACCATTATCTTTTCAACATTATTATTATTATTATTCATCATCGTTATGCCTCACTTCCTAATTACCTGAAGTCGACGCCGACGCAGTAAGTCATTTTAATTGTCATACTCATGTTTATCCTCATCTCTTCTATAATTATAAATAAAACTAGCTGTGCCCCGCGACTCCGTCCGCGTTCTGTTGAAATTTTTCCTGAATTTTCTTTGCTATAAACCTCACGGAGCCCGAGACCTTTCCAACGAATGCAAAACCGTGGAAATCGGTTCGTGCGTTCTGGAGTTATAGCGTCAGGAATGAAAACCCGACTTATTTTTATATAGTAGAATAGTAATAAGTACACCGTAATTCTCTTTTCTTAATATAAAAAGTCCCCAACAAGCGTACAGCTATCTTAATGTTATGCAGATACAGCCTATAAATGCTTGTAATAGGTTCTAAGATAGAGGGTAGGATTATCAATGAAATAGTTTTCAAAATTACATAATACTTGTTTCAAGTTTCGAAAATAGTCCTACTAACTTGAATAGTAAATATATTATTGTTTTATTTATATTTTTGAAAAAAAAATGGATACATATGAAAAAAAATATTTTTTTTTAAATATACGCCATATTTAAAAATAATAATTTCAATAATATTAAATCGTCATCCCCATTTTGCAAATAAATATTGAAGTAAACGGTAGCGCCTGAACGCAGGACCGCATGGTAGAGCTACTGAGCCACTCTACACTTACCTATAACTCATTAAAGCTTGATGAATGTGGGATAGTCAGGGATGCCAGAAGGCAGGTAACTGCACGGAGAACCCCTCATTTCGTCCTCAAAATATCCTGAAATCCCAGTGTCCTTGTTTAAATTCTATAAATAACAAAACGTACTTTCAGTTGCAAATACAACTACGTTTTGTTTGGTGTTCATTTGCGCACGGCGCGGTCTCCACGCGACAATGCCGTCTGAGTACTTTTACATTAGTCATAAGGCTCGCCCGTGTGGAATGACCTTTATGACGGTAGGGTTGTGCTCAGACTAAATTAAATAATAAATAAATATCCACAGCCTGACACTAACAGTATGTTCCCAAACTAAGCAACGCTTGTACTATGGGTACCGTACAATGGACTGGATGCGATCACAGTGACACCCAGGCCTGGGCTAATTACGAAAAGGCCATTTCCGAAATTTACCCCGGCGGGAATTGAACCCGCAACCACCATGTGCAGTGAGCCGAGCTGATGTTAAGCATTCACCGTGGCCCATAGATGCTTGTAATACCAAAGTTATTGCTTGTATGTTGCCGACCTGAAGGGGAGTGGTTCAAAGGGAAATGAAGGGAGGGGTTGCACTATAGATAACAACTGCTTTACTCCGACCTTTTCGTGCAGTAATTTTCTATTTCTCACTACTAGGCTCTATCTTAGTGATTTTTGCCATTTTCTCACAAAAGATTGCATAATATCAAAGTTTATAGCCACTTTTGAATATTAATTATAACAATAATAATTTAGCCCCTTTGACGTCCCACTCCTGGGCATGGGCCTGCTCTCAACACAAGGGGGATTCAGGCCATAATCCACCACGCTGGCCCAGTGCGGGTTGGCAGATTTCACATGTCTTTCGAAAATTGGTTAGATCTTCTAAGATATGCAGGTTTCCTCACGATGTTTTCCTTCACCGTAAGCAGGTGATAATCATAATAGAAATTATGATTCGCACATAGATTTTGAAAAATCCATAGGTGCGAGCCGAGGTTTGAACCCAAGACCTGGTGCCCGCAAGATGCGTGCTTTAACCAATCGGCTATCACAGATTGTTTAATTTATTAATTAATAAAAAAATATGTTCAAAACTTTAGTGTCAACCCTGCGTCCGGGGTAAATGATACTAATATTGCGGCGTGGATCAAAGAGGCTGTGTCAACTGACATTTGCATAAGAGTAGGTAATTTGATAAGCCAAGCAGGTTATACGCTTACCGGCAAATTGTCTGGGCCTGTAAATACAATAAGAAAGGTTTTTTCTGCGAGTCCCTAGCTAAGCAACACTTGAACTTATGGGTACCGCAGCGAGGACTGTGGACAATCCTATTGTCACTGTACAACGAAGGTTTTATTAAGTTTAGAATGTTTTCTGTTTCAAAATATTTGAACTGAGACCCTATAGGTTATTATTGATGCAACAGATGTCACTGAGACAGTTTTATTCTCATAAGCATTGTATTTTTATGTTTTTCATATACAAGGTGTAAGGGGCCTCGTAGTCAAAATTAATGCCATGGATTCAATTTATGATTGTAGACCCCAGAGAGTTGGATAGTTCTGTCGTTCTTTTCATTAATTATGCTATGATTTGTAGCATTTTTAAAATTCATTTAAGCTCCTTTATTATTATGCTGTGTATTATTAGTTCCTAAAATTCTAATTTAGGTACAATAGTTATTCTATGCTATTCTATTTAGAGTTAAAAATGTAATAAAATCATAATATAGTCCTTTTCACGTCCGATTCCTGGGCACGGGCCCCCTCACAACATTAGGGGGATTTAGGCCATAATCCACCACACTGGCCCAGTGCAGGTTGGCGGATTTCACATGTCTTTCGAAAATTGGTTAGATCTTCTAAGACATGCAGGTTTCCTCACGATGTTTTCCTTCACTGTAAGCAAGTGATAATCATAATTTCTAAAGCACGCGTTAAAGCACGCGTCTTGCGGGTCTCCTGATGCCCGCAAGACGCGTGCTTTAACCAATCGGCTATCACAGCTATCAGGAAAAAAATACAAAAATATAGGAAATAAAATACTGAACTTAAAAGCTATGAATAAAATAAAAATGGACACTTTTCCATAGTCGCCGTTTAAATGACTTAGCTGTAGCAGTTTTAAATAACAAGGGAAAGACAAAAACATGTCGCCGCATGTAATAATTTTGGTCACGATTTCGCTCAGTCCAATGAAATATTTGTACGGGGGTGGATTGAAGACAATATGACAGGAATTCTTAATGGCACGAGTTGTTGACTTCAGCACTCAGTTGAAGTTCGAACCCACACTCTAAAAATACTTATTTTTTTCAATACTTAATTTTTCGAGTAAGTTCAAATAAAGATAGGTATAGGTATTATCAGACAAAAAAAAAAATTGAACCGACTTCAAAAAAACCTGGGTGCACTAAAAAGCTAAAAATCACTAGGGACCCTATAATTTATTTCATTTAGAGCCGATTTTGATGAAATTTTAATGGGACCAATCTGGAGGACCATCCTTGCTAATGCAAAGATAATTTTTCAAAACGGTTTATAAATGATGGAGTAATGAGGTAACAAAAATAAATGGAACAAAAAAATACACACGAATTGAGAACCTCCTCCTTTTTGAAGTCGGTTAAAAATACACCCGTTGCTACCCCCCAACCCCCTTCCTACCCCCCTTCAGTATCCGTGCCTGGGAATATCTACTGATGCCCATTACTCAGGGTCAAAAGCAACGTCTGAAACCAACATTAGTTACTTACATCGAGAAAGCAATGTTTCAGAGGGGGAAGGCACTAGCCCTCCCCCACCTGTGACGTCACAGCGCCATGTAAACACGGGTCAGGGGTATTATGGAAATGTAATGGGAAATTTAGTTATTCTGTTAGTACATGGTCCTGTGTATCGAATAGATTAGGATTATTGAGTTACCGTTCTCTGTGCGAAGGAAACCCCAAATGTTATATTTCTTTTATTACTTTTCGCCCGCGATTCTGTCCGTGTGAAGAGATAAAAAAAAAATATGTATTATATTTGTTTTTTTATTAAGATTACTTGCAATGTGTGTTTATCACATTACTAGTATTCCCGTTAGCCCCTCCAGCTAAACTAATTGCTTGTGTTAGGAGTGCGCTCACGTCAACAATTTAAAGGCCAGGATGGGGATCGAACCCGTAATCTCTCAGATACCAGAGCGGCCCCTCTAACCACTAGGCTATTGACACTATATGTGCAAATAGGATGTATAATATAAAAAAGTGTTTAATTTATAAATGTTTATGTGGGTAGGAAGTTAAAACTCTGTCTTGTTAACTGATATCGGCCTACCCTTGATTAATCTTATATTAAGTAGTGTTGTCGCTTTCACCACCATACTTCTTGACATTCGCACACCATGACGTGGCGTAGACGTTCTCGTGCGTGCTCTGGCCTGCTACTCTTAGCAACGATAAACAATATATCGTGACATTCGTATTGTCGAATCCTCCTCTAAATTTCATATTTTTTGCCGCCGTATATCGTCTGAACGAACTATATAAAACTAACTATTTTTGTATTATTAAAAATATGGAATTATCGTTGCTAAGAGTAGCACCCCTGGTGTAGAAAATTCCTATTCAACGTCGAAATCACCTTACCGAACTATGTATTTGTGTTGTGAGTACCCTGTGAAGCCTCGGGAGCGCTCCATTTGTTGTGTCTGTGCCAGCAAAACTGAAGACCCAGTCTACCACCACAGGAATGCCTACGTCATCGTGTCGGTAAGTAACTTAAACGCTTAACTTTGACTTGAACCCTACATATTTGCCTCCCCTCAAATTGATTTGACCCAGAACGTAATTAAAATCAGGACCCAGCACTTTCCGCGACACAGAGTCTGTTTGTTTTAAAGTGTCTTTATTGATAATAAGATATTACAATAATTTCAAGACTGCATTGCAGTATGAAACATAACATAGATTTATACAAACTTTGTTAGGCTGGATCACCTTTAAAAGTTATTTTATCATGCAAGTACCGAACTGTTTACTGCAATCGAGTGTTAATGGATACAGAACAACATGAATATTTGTAAACATAGTCCTTTGGTATTAGGAACTATTTGTATGCATAGGCATTGTTATATAAATATATATTATACATTTAAAAAATGCTAAGGGTTAGGTGAATTACATCGTTATAAAAATATTATACAGACACAGAGTCTGCAAACAAGCGCAGCTACTGTAGCTAATAGAGGCATCGATACCAAAGGCATTGGTCGAACGTTGCCACTCTGAAAGGATGGCAAAGAAAGGCAGGGCAGACTTCCGGCTCCCTCGTTCACCGTACGAAACGCTGCAATAATAGTTACTTAACGCCGATCTTCTATTTAAGTTACATTGCTAGTTCCTTAAACAGTCCTTAAACACAAACATAAATATTAATCTTCGTAATTCATGCCGCCATCAAATGTTCTATTAAAGACTTTAGTTTAATCCATCCGGCGTGGGACTTTATAAAGCGGACTTGGAGTCATATCCCTCGTATTCATATCCTTCTTACAAATATGTCTTAAACACAATAGTTATATGTATGTGTATTAATGTTTGGATTATCTGGAGTAACGCTTCCATTCCGTCTGACTAGTTAGAGCAACAAAAGACTCAAATCCTATGCGATGTGAATGTTCTATTGTTTTCGGAACCAGTTTCTGGTTTATTATGATGTTAATTGTTTTGTTTTAACGATTTAGGGTGAGATTAAAGCTGTGCTATGCTGAGATGTACTGTGTTATGCTGTGTTAAGCTTTCCGTTGTTCAGTCACGCCTTAAAATAAGGTATGCATAATACTACATGTCCAGTGCCAAATGAATATTTGCAAAGATTTTAAATTAACTTTGTTATTACTAACACTAGTTTTTAAGTTAAAAATTGTTACTAACATTATGGACTACCGTCTGTAATAAAATTATTATTATTATTAAATTATTAAGAGGTATCATACTATGCTATTCTGCAGTGTCTTCCTGTTTTGAAGCGAAGCTTCTATACAGACGTTTGGGGCGCTCGGCGCTCGCCTCGCAGTCACTCTATCCATGCTAAGCATCAGAAGCGTTACACGATGACGTCAGTGGCGTTACACGATATATATATAGGTATACAGAGTGGCAGCTGCGGCGACCTACGCTTTATACTATAAAACTTCGCTCCTTTCGGGTGTCCCTAGACGGCACTGTTTTTTTTGTACTTACTTATGCTATTAAAGCTCTTACGAAGAAAAATGTAAGGGTTTCCTGATCAGAATATACACGTACCTATATATTATGTTTTTAATAAAAAAATAAACATAGCTAACCTAATGCTCGTGTTAGGATCAAGCTCACGTCAATAGTTTACCGGTCAGGATGGGGATCGAACCTGGAACCTCTCAGTTACGAGAGCGGCCCATCTAACCACTAAGCTATTGACGCCTTATTCAACTGTTATGCTGAACCTTCCACCGCGAGGTTCGCATGAGCTTTTAAGTATACAGAACTTGGCACACGAGTCCAACTCGCACTTCACGGATTTCTCATAAATCTTATATTTATTACATCTACTCTGACACTCAGGTTAAATGATTTCTTACGTGAATGTACCGGGATGGAGACACCATGTTTTGGCGCAAATCATAGACATTGTCTGAAGTGGAAAACTGGCGAAAATCTAAATAGCTTAACGGTTTTAAGAATTACCGTTCAACTGGCATTGCTATGAAGCGGGCCTCGACCAATAGGATCGCTTCATATCCTTGAAGTTGACAAAAAATTAAGCGATCCCTATTGGTCGAAGTGGGGCATGTCCGCTTCATAGCACAGCTAAGTGGGTGGTCACGCTAAGGGTCACTCGCTGAGCTGGCCACACCTCCATTTCCTGCGAGCAACCGTTACTAATTGACGCAAGCAGCTGATGTAACATTATAACCTAATTCATAGCCCAACTTGATGGCAGTATGGGCTCGCCAACCCACGCTGGGCCATCTTGTTGGACTATGGACTTAATAGTCCAGGATTGGGCCTCTTAAATATTCTGAACAGTGAACAGAGTACCTAATTCCAGTTTATTTCACACGCAGTTTTGTAGATGTGGCGCTGTAGTCACGTGACGGCAATATATTTTTTACTGTGTTCTTACTATTTACTTATGTATGTTTCCGCGGGACTTTCTACTTGGCATAGACTGCATACTCTAATAATTTATTATTTTGGTGGAGCTACGTGATCTCGGACACAAAACCGTATTTTATGGACACTTCAAAATCAGACCCTTCCTCGTGAGTGGGACACACAAACAAGCTTGAGAAATTATACAACAATATGGGTTCAGGATTTTTCATCGTAATGGTCACCCTACACTGGGCCGCAGAACACGTAATAGTGAGTTCATAAGTTATAAAATTTGCATTTCTAAACGATTTATAGTGTGCGGCCGTCCTAATGTAGTTTTAATGACTTGCAATTTATTCAATTCACTTTGTACGCGGTTCCTGTGAAATGCTGGATTGCCATTAATTAAGAGTATGTTGAGCTAATTTTGACTTTACAACGCTTTTATTCGGTGTGGGTTTGAAATTTTCAGGCGCGCCCGTAGGGTTGCCACATCTATAAACCAATAAATTTAATTCATCATAAATAATCTATGCGAAGTTCAGAAGGAACGCTTATTTAAAACATGTAATGCATCTGTTATTAATTTTATTTTGGTATAAAGTTATTCATGTTTCTTTTAGTTATTAAAAGGCCATTTCCGAAATTTTCCCCAGCGGGAATCGAACCCGCGACCACCCGGTGCGGTAAACCATAACGCCAAATGGTCTTTAAATATTGTAATACATTTATGCTTTTACAGATGTACGCCGCCGTACTTAGTTATAAATATTTCGTATTATAATTATTACATAGCAGAACGCAATTATAAAAAAAACAATACTCGCTCAGAAACACCTTTATATTGTGGAAAAAAGACACTGTTTTTAATTAAAGTCAAATATAAAACCGTCAAACGCGAAGGGCATGTATTCTTAATGGTTCTGATTATTATTAATATTTAAGAATGTCATTAATTATTAGTTTTAAAGCGCACGCCAAGACAAAACTTTTGGTTGCAAATTGAGTCACTGTCTCTCCTTCTTAATGAATAGGAGTTAATGAGACAAAATCGACATGTATTTTGTCTCGTCGTAACATTTTGTCGTTTTGCCTGTGCTAGACCAGGCCTACTGCAGGTCCAGTGATGACACATAATTTAAGATAATATGATAGATTTTGTCTCATTCTCTCCTTTGAATTATGATAGAGAGCGACTCGTGATAATATCTTCTGTAAGATTAAATTTTTCGCGTTGACATAATGTACTAGGCCTGCAGTTTTTTTTTTATTTCAAATTTTCTGAGTGTTTAGTCTATAATTTATTATTATTTTCAAAATATCATTATCCCTAATAAATGAATGATATATATAATGAATGATATAAAGAATGAATGAATAAATAAAAATCTGAATTTAAAATAATTATTGAGCGGCATTTGTTGGGTGCCAAATGGCGCACAATAATAAAAGGTTTTCTACTTACCATTTCCATCCACGGTACCCCAAAAGGGTTTCGGGTGTCCTTTAGGCTCTACCCTTATAAATCAGGAAGGTTATTACTCTTAATCTTGTATTAATTAATTTTTGTAGAGGGACGGATATTATAAAAGAAAGCCGCAGCGGTTTTGTTAATACGGGGATGATAATTTAGCCAATATCGGGGCTAGTTAGGGCGAGGTCTGAGTAGAGCGGAGCGGAGGGTGGGCTTTATAAAGTTATAATATATATTACTGCTATGTATATTCGAAGATATTTTTTTTTAACAATCCTATATACGCTTATCGCTATGTGTACAAGCCATCTTATTAATATCTTATTCATCTTATCGTGTGTGCGTGAATGGTGATTTGTCTTTTGTCTATGTCTATGGTATATTATTGTCTTTGTCTGGATCTATGGTAAAATAATAAAAAGTCTATAATTTGTCTTTCTCATGATAATCATCATCGTTTTTCATTTTAACTCAAAAACCTCATAAAATTCTACTAATCCACCATCTACACCTCGGAGAATTCCAACTGCGCGCGAACACTATGTACTAATCAAAACAGGTCCAATGGTGGTTCTAGTTACGTACTCGACAAGATACGTTTAATGGCGGTTCTAGTTACGAAAATAATTAATTTTACTTTTTCGGTTATTCGGCCTCCCAATAACAGTTTTCGGCGTCCGAAGATTGAACACGATCTCGACTGAGAACACCTTGCAAGCAACAGAGTGGTCTTGTGTTTTTTTAATTAACTTTTTTTTTGCCAATTGCTTATATTCTGTTTAAGGTGATGGCGCCTGTCTAGCCCGCGAAATTCAAAATTTTAGAGTATTTTTATAGTTTACTAGCTGTGCCCCGCGACTCCGTCCGCGTGGAATGTGGACCACCCTGAACATTTTTCCTGAATTTTCTTTGCTATAAACCTCACGGAGCCCGAGACCTTTCCAACGAATGCAAAACCGTGGAAATCGGTTCGTGCGTTCTGGAGTTATAGCGTCAGGAAGGAAAACCCGACTTATTTTTATATAGTAGATTAAAAATCTGAAAACAATTAAGACAAAATTTTGTGATTTGCGAAAAACACAGTATGCAGTGCGTTTATTAATACATTTATTTTACTCTAAATATTATCACGGTGGATATGATACTAGTAAATCACTAAATATACAAAAAATGCCAGATTATCTGGATAGCTGTCGTTCTTGAAATGTGTTAGAGTAAGTTGGATATATTAATAAATGCACTGCACACGGTCTTTTTCGCGCATTACAAAATGTGTCTTTTATTATTGTCAGATTTTGAAAAATTTCTAAAAACCTCAAAAAATTTGAACTTCGCGGGCTAGATGGGCGCTTTAGCCTTTATGTTCATCCCATGATTATAAGGTCGTTTAAAGTAACGTAAGAGTAATCTGACACGTGGCTTGTCACGTGCAGTTTTTCAATTTTACAAATAGATTTCATAGACCCCACCAAGATGCCGGATAAAACTTTAGTAGCTGTAAAAATAAATGTGAACCAGCCTGCAAACTTTACGTCGGAGAACGGAACGGAGAACGGATGTAGGAAATGATGCTAACTATAGCGTTTGGTGCAAATGTAGAGTTCTTCAAGAGTGAACTTACTATGCTTTACCTCGCTAGGCGATAGCGTGCTTTACAACTGGTCTTCAATCACCTGTAACAGTCTTACTCATATGGCAATCAGCCCGTACCAGCTATTTTTGTTTTGCCATAGACGCTAGCATCTAGTGACTCTAGAAAGTGTGTAAACTCTTTGTAGAGTTTGATGATACCAAAAATTGCAGAGCGCTGGATATAGCATTATAGATTTTTTATGAAGTTTTCTTTCATAAGCAAAGCTATTTAAATACGAATAATAAGAGAAAACCTCCGTACACCCTTACAGGTACTACCCTCTGTTTTAACAAACAATAATTACAATGATGTTTTTGTCACTACGTAGCAATGAATTGCTGTATGTTAGCACGCTTCGCGCTAATAATCGCAGCTTGCGGTAGGAGTAAAATTATCGAAATCGTCAAGATTAAAAACATTATACGTCACTTTGTAACGTCCACTCTGAAATAGTTCTCTAAAAAATAACTAGATGGTGTAAGTGAGTTATTCAGGTGCCTGGACAGTGCGACATCGAGAAACTTAACAGGGAACTATGTTCCTGACGCTAGACCCCTGACCGTATATTTTATGTTTTTCTACAGAGGGTCTAATAAAAATCGCTGTTCATTTCTACCTTTATATTTATAAACTCACGTTACCCACAATACTATCAAGTAAGTTCTCTTACCCAATTTTAAACACGACTCTACGTACCGCTTTCTTCTCAATTCCCAACTTTCCCACTCCACAATAAGGTTGAGAATGGCTTCCCGAAGCGGAGATTGTTATACGAAATGGGGGTAATATATCGGATTGTAAAAGCCGGAAGATTCGGGGAAGTTTCAGACACTCGGAGAACGAAAGTTAAAGTATACTTTTGGGTTCAGCGGAGGTGTATGTCATCTCGACTTTGTGGTACTAACTGAGCTCATTTTATTACTGTTGTTTGGGAAACTAGCTTATTATTTAAACCATGTATGTATTCTCTATGTTCCGACAAACTTATCCTTCAAAGTTTGTTATTTGTTTGGTAAATACGAAATGTCTTTACATCTATCTTACTATTGGTTTCCTTAGCATAATACTACTACATATATTTCATCATTAGTGTATCCATCATGTTTAATTTTACACGAAATGGGACTGAATAGTTTATGTATTGATTAAATGTTATTGCACACCGGAACTTGGCACATTTTAAATAACCACAGACAATATATAGACGGAACGAGATGACAAGTACATCACAGACTATGTGTTATATGACTAGTGAATTAACAATGTGTTAAACTCTCACTAACAATGAAAGTTAATCAATTTGTGCATTCAGAGCAGTTTGTAAACTGAACTTGCGGTTCAGGATGGCTCCCCCTAGTTGTCAGTTAGTGGTTGAACTGGCAAACTGCTAGCCAGTGATAAGGAAAGCCGCTGGCATTATGGCTTAATAATTTCTCATTGCCAGATACCTATGTACTTAGAAGATGTATGAATCAGACCCAGGATTCAGTAACAAAGGCCAGGTTAAATCTATGCCAATTCACCAAATATCGGTGAAGGAATATAATTTAGGTAAATCTGCACGTCTTCCAAAAGGCGTGTGAAGTTCACCAACCGGCCTTGGGCCAATGTGTTGGATTATGGTCTGAACCCCCCTTGCATTGAGGAGATAATTACAGCAAGCTAACCCCTTATTACATTAGGACTTAATACACCATGATGGTGGCTCTATAAAATAGAACATTGGCATCCCAAACTGTCGGAGTAGACGCATCATAATAATTTATCACATATTTTAAAACCATAGAAGACACACCATCCCTTTTATAAAAGCAAGTGTTCTTCCCACTCTACCGCGAACCTATTCTGAACTATCCCCCTCGTCAAAGGGAGAGGTCTTTGTCCACCGAGGGGATAGCTTTTATCCCGTGTAAATAGACCACAAACTACCTACGCAACGGTCATTAGTTTTTATCATTGCAGGTCTGTTTAGACTCGAGTGGAGTCGACTGCAATGCATGTTATGAAGGCACACAGACAAAAAAATTTAGTGTTTAAGTAAAAAATTATCACGAAATCTCCAAAATTGAAATTGGAGGCAGCTTATTAAGTTTTATATCAGCAATTTAGTAGGATTTTCCATCAAAAAGGCGAACTTACTACAGACACGTCTGATGAATTATCGGTCAAATTGTTAGTTTGCCTTGTCATCGTCGCGTGACGGTATCCCTCCGAAGTCTGAATAGAGCTAATTCATTATTGTGCTAATTACAGGCCATCAATCATTGCACACAATGCCCGGAAAATATGCAAACTGACCGGTCGTAATGCAAAATTATATTTCGGTTACACTCTGTGGTTAATTACTATTAATGAAGGTGGTGTTAACGAGGTGATTTGATGGTTTCATTAGAGAGGTTGAATGGGGCTTGCTCTATTTCCATGCCTGCGGAAATAGATGGGTTGGCGTGGATAATTTTGTGGAAAGCGAGTCCATAATCAGAAAGCTAAAGTCAGTGCTATCTCTTTATTTATATCATCTTTTCTCTTTCTTTATATTAATTACGGTGAAGGAAAACATCGTGAGGAAACCTGCATGTCTTAGAAAATCAAACGAATTTTCGCACTAGGCCAGCGTGATGGATTACGTCCCAAATCCCCCTCGTAGAGAGGGGAGGCCCGTGCCCAGTAGTGGGACGTAAAAAGGGCAAATTTTTATTTTTTTTTAAATATTAATTAGCCGTGCCGTGACTAACGGCCTGCCTCGCGAAGCAGAACCGACGAGGCAGACACGTTGGCGCTGCTTCTTCTGAGTACTGTCATTTTGCATTGAGCATCCGCGCCCGCGCAATTACCTAACTATGACATCAGAACTAATTGCTCAAGCGCGCCGTGCGTTATATGTGGACGTGGCTATTTGTTTAAATTTCAGCGAATTATAGTTATCTTTGTGTAAAATGATTGCTCTTATGTCGGAAGCGACCTCACAGTTAGTATGTTAGTACAATTTAAGTAAGGCTTCCTCACTACATACTATAAAACAAAGTCGCTTCCCGATGTCTGTCCCTATGTAGGTATGCTTAGAAATTTAAAACTACGCGAAGGATTTTGATGCGGTTTTTTAATAGAAAGAATGATGAGTGGGAGGTTATATGTATAATACATGACTAATATAGTATCAGAATTGAACCCGTGCGAAGCCGGGGCGGGTCGCTAGTTCATAATAAATAATCTTAGACCAAAGTAAATAATACATGAGCGCAAACAATTTTCAGCTCACCACATGTCACCTGATTGGACTGGAGCAATGTATAAAGTTCTTGGACTGGAGCGATGATCTGTCAATTAATTTCTGTCAGTGTCACTTAAAATACAGTCATATAGTCGGACAAAGAGAGAGATGGCCTGTTTGAGCTGTAATACAAACATTGAAGGATTGGACAATTTTACTATATAACTAAGAAGAAAAATATAAAATCCTGAAAAAAATATGAGAACCATAATAAAAGATTTGACACTTGTGCCTTTATATTGAGCTAAATAGAAGAAGAACGGATAAATAAATAATATTATCAACGCCATAGATAACTTCAGATTTGGCAGTATAGACTAGTTCCCTTGCCTGTCCTATTGGACGAATATTACTACTACCACTACGACCACTACTATTTGAGCTGTCAAGTGTAAATGTCAACTGACGTGGCGCCTGCCTGTAAGTGGCGCAGCCCTGGTGGCAAAAACAAATAATAATAAATCCGGCTTCATACTGAATGTTCGCCATGCAATTTGTGAATATAGAAGAACACTTCATTCAGTTCATTAGTTCACTCGTTCATTCAATTAACAGATCACTCATTCGTCAAACGTCCGTTCACTTTAATTATGCTGTCTGTGGGATTTTAACACGGTAATACGGGACCATATTTTGCTAAAAGATTGGGTCCCGATCCAAAAAGCGTTGCTTAGTTTATACCTACTGTTTTTATAAATTGAAAGCGTTTATTTCAATTATGAAAGATTGGATGCGGTTATTTCATAACATTTAAAAAAATATGGTTAAGTAATATATTTTTCAACATTCATAAAGCCACTAATTGCTCATTTAAAAACAGAAACCGGTCAATTGTGTGTCGGGCCACGCAGTTGTAGGGTTCCGTAGTCATTTAAATAACTAACATGTATTGTATCTAAAACCGAAGTTTTTTTGTTATTATAACGAAGTCCAAACAGTGTGTGTAACCCACCTGATGGTAACCAGTTACTGTAACTTATACTTCAATACTTGCAGTATCAAAGGCATTGCTCCCACGTATTGCTTACCTGAAGAGGTGTGGAAGACAGGGAGGGATACGTTGATATTTCTGGAGTTGAGTCAAGTTAGAATTGGATAGATAATAAATAAATATCGCCAGACGAGCACACCAACTGTATAGTCCCAAACTAAGCAACGCTTGTACTATAGGCACCGTACAATGGACTGGGGGCGATCCCAGTGACACCCAGATCACAGCATTTTTTTGCGATCACAGATCCCAGACCAGGGAAAATTACGAAAAGGCCATTTCCGAAATTTACCCTGACGGGAATCGAACCCGCAACCACCCGATGCAGTGAGCCGAGCGGCCTACGCTCGAACCACTGCGCCAAGCGGTCGTCGAGATAGCTAGTTATTACTTACAAAGAAAACTACTTAGTTTAACATTTAACTATTTGCTGTAGTACAAAATTGATGTTGTTAGAATAAAAAATGCTGTAAGTTCCAACAGAAATGTAAAATACTGTGTAGATATTAAAATCGTAATGTGTATACGTATTTTCGTTTATAACTGTACAATAAATTAATTTCAACTTGATAACTCTATCCGATTTTGAGTAAAAGGATCTTGACGAACAGACGGGCAGACAGACGGACAACGAAGTGATCCTATAAGGGTTCCGTTTTTTCCTTTTGAGGTACGGAATTACTGTCCCTGTGCCAAATTTCATTAAAATAACTCTAAATTGAAAATTTAAAAAACCCCCGATGCGACGAATTTTTAAACTACAAAAAAAACCGATAATTTTCAAACAGCTGAACCGATTTTCATGAAAGATAGCTAAGAACACCCACGATCAGAATAACTTTCAACAACAAAATTAAAATCGGTTCATCAGCTTGAGCGCTACGATGCCACAGACAGACACACAGATACACATGTTAAAATTATAACACCCCTCTTTTTTCGTCGGGGGTTAATAAAATATAATTTAATTCCAGTGTGCGCCTGTACGCAAATATTATTTTTCATTACTCATGTAATGAAAAATGTGCCTTAGAGTCATAAAAATCAAAGAGGTAGTTCGATGAGGTAGAACTTTGGAAGCATCCGTAGGTATAAGGATGTGAAGTGTCATCATTACATCATATAATGGCGAGGATTATATTATGATAATCAATCTAAACATATATAACTCAAAGGTGACTGACTGACATAGTGATCTATCAACGCACAGCCCAAACCACTGGACGGATCGTGCTGAAATTTGGCATGCAGGTAGATGTTATGACGTAGGCATCCGCTAAGAAAGGATTTTGATTAATTCTACCCCCAAGGGGATAAAATAGGGGATGAAAGTTTGTATGAAACTTTGTCAATTAAATTCCACGCGGACGAAGTCGCGGGCACAGCTAGTTAATGATATAATTTGAACGCGGTTAAAGGTAACCGGCATCTCAGTTGGCCATTAAGTGTAGGGTTGCCGCTGTTTCACATTGCTCGCTGGACGACGATGGCGTGGTCTGTGTGAAGTCTGCTTAACTCATTGGATGGAGTGGTTGTCGGTTCGATGCTCGTGTAAGAACAAAATATTGGAAAGGATAAGTAATTTTAAAAATCATTGTCTGTCTGTTTCTTGGTAGTCTTTGAATAAAACTAATGACGTTTTACGCCAACTGCTTGGCCCAGTAGGTAAAGCGTAAGCGAATCGACTCTGCACCTGAAGGCTGGAGATTGCGGGTTCGACTCCAGTCGAGAAAAGTTTTAGAAATGTCCTCGTGATTTGCCCCGGTCTGGGTGTCACTGAGATCGCCTCCTGAACATTGTGCAGTACCCATTGTACTACCGTTGCTTAGTTTGGGACCATACAGTGGTGTTTTAGTTTAGTTTGATTACTATTTCGCTCATCCGGTGCAACAAAGTCACAGTTATTTTTTTGTAATAATGGCAAAATGTTCCCAATGCGTCTAGTGCATTATTGTCAGAATTCTAACTAACGTGGTTTAAGCTAGATGGCGGCACTATCGTTGTTGCGTTAGCGCCTTTTTTTCGCCGTCTCGTACCATCATTGACCCAATGCTCATTTGTGGCGCAGCCTAGAATCGTATGCAGGTACCCCAACGACATTAAAGTAAGTGTGCTTAGCCCTTTTTGACGTTCCACTCTTGGGCAGGGCCTCCCCTCAATAGGAGGGGGATTCACGCCGTAATCCACCACGCTGGCCCAGTGCGGATTGGCAGATTTCACATGTCTTACGAAAACGGTCTGATTTTCTAAGACACGCAGGTTTCCTCACGATGTTTTCCTTCACCGTAAGCAAGTGATAATCATATTTAAAGAAATTATGATTCGCACATAGATTTGGAAAAACCCAGAGGTGCGAGCCGGTATTTGAACCCAGGACCTGTTGCCCGCAAGACGCGTGCTTAACCAATCGGCTATCACTGCTTAAACTAAGTAATGACATAAAATAACATTAACTAGTATTCCCGTTATAATGGTCGAAATTAATTTAAATTTTAATTTTAAACGTCATTAAGGTTTTATTGTCAAAGACTATTTGATACTGGCACGCAGAGTGCACTATGGAAGTCCCGCCCTCCAAAAACTGTCACCGTTTGTAGTCGACAGTCAGTCGGTGTGGAGGTTACAAACGTGTGTGTCATTCATGGTAGTGTGTGTAATTTATTATTTATTGATTTTAAGTGTATTTCTATGTATTATAATATAAAAATATTGGTATTCTGCACTCTTTCTCTAAATAATCTATAAGTGTGCCAAATTTCATACTCCTCCGACCGCGCAATTTTCGTATTAAGCGGTTGAAAGTTTTTCCTTTACGTAATAATATATAGATACCTATGTAATTTATGAGGCTGAAATACGCACTTCAGTGTCACTTCTACAATATATTTACTCAATGATTACAAAGAATTACTTTCTAATTTCCTGAAGTTAGATCCGACCTCCCCGTGCGTGTCGGTCGCATGTTATTGAACTTCCTTTTCATGAAAAACTCATTTGCCTGTTCACTTTTTTCATATTATTTTCATTTCATTTATCCAGACAGTAACGTAATTCGGGTTGACGTGTGATGTTCACGTAGGTATGTTAAGCTGTTACTGATGCTTATAGATGCTTGCAATACGTTGCCTGCCTGAAGGGAAGTGGGATAGAAGGAGTTCTCACTCTCCGTCTCATCTTATGAAATGTAGTTTTAATAGCTACTTAACGCCTATCTTCTGTGAGAGATTGGCACTACCCCGCTTGAGCCTACCCGAAGCCTTATATGAGCTATAGTTAATTGGCTAGCTTGACTATATGCCATATTGCTATTGCTATGGTCTTCTTCTAAATCGTTACGCTCTTGACAGAGCGGTCGTGGTCGTCATGTATTGTTTTCCGGGGCAGATGTTGTTCGCCTCACGATGTCTCGCCATCTCTCCCTATTGGACGTCATCCTGGTGCACTCGTGCAGGGGATCACCAATCGCAGATTTAATCTGATCGGTCCATCGCATGGGTGCCCTTCCACGTGGTCTGGTACCCTCCACTCGGCCCTGTACAACTAACCGTTCTATGGAGTCGTTTTCTTGCCGTGAGACGTGTCCAAAGAACTTTAGAATGCGAGTCTGTACTAACGTGGATAAACGCTGCTTGATACCGAGTTCTTCGAGTATGGATATATTGGTGCGAAACTCGGTGACTATAGGTACATGATACATGTTTAAACACCTTCTAGCTTACCTAAACTTTGATTATGAATTTATAATTTTAACTAGTTGCTGCCCGCGACTTCGTCCGCGTAGACTTAAGTAAAGTATTATATGTGCTAATCCAGGTTATAAACTATCTGTGTTCAAAATTTCATCCAAATCCGTTCAGTAGTTTTTTGCGTGAAAGAGTAACAAACATACATCCACACTCACAAACTTTCGCATTTATAATAATACTAGCTGTGCCCCGCGACTTCATCCGCGTAGTATTGGATTATTGGGTTAAAAAGTATCCTATACGTTAATCCCGGTTATAATCTATATGTGTTCCAAATTTCATCCAAATCCGTTCAGTAGTTTTTGCGTGAAGGAGTAACAAAAATACATACATACATACATCCACACTCACAAACTTTCGCATTTATAATATTAGTAGGATAATTATATAGTAGGATGTATCCTGCGTAAAAAAATATACAAGAGGTAAAAATATATTTAACTCAATTATCTCCTCGCTGGCGGAGCTAAATGCATCGAAAATTGAATTACACCCTGATTCGATGGATTCCTATTGGAAACATACGGGTGTATCGTTTGTAAGGGAACGCTATGATTGTTACAGTACAATATTTATAACTATGCATTCCATGATTGATTGTATTAATAGCCCAACTGATTGAACTTTCACTTACGACGTAAGGAGATCACAGTTTTGATTCGCGGCACCCAACTTGAATTCGAGGGGAACCGGAAGTTCTCCCCTCAACCCTCTAGGTGGTGAATTTGCCAGGATTTAGAAACACGTGTTTCTTTATTTTTTAATGTAAACTATTAATAGTAAGTTTTAAGTAAATCATCAATTTTTTTCTGACTACTTTCTACCCTAGTTTCACTCTATCGAACGGTGAAAATGTTGTTTTATTTCCAATAAAACAAAATTATCTCTTTTGTAGTCATTTGTAGCTAACAGAATTAACGCCACTATTATGACGCACATAATTTTTGCAATGCTCAATGCTCCTTCAGTAATATTCAACACTTAATAAAATATAGAGTTTTCGAACACAACACCTCTCCGTATGTTTCCACTTCCGGTCGCGCTCCGGCTCGGTAAATTGGCGATGAGGTATTCAGAAATGAGAATTTTTTCACCCGCGCCAATTGTTTGAGGTTATTCCGACCTCATGTATTGCATAAATGCATAAAAAGACAGGAAATGGGTCCGTTAAGCTTCCTCATATTCATGTCTTCCCACTCAAATTCAGGTCGGCAACGAGCAAGCAACGCCATTGGTATTGCAAGCATCTATAGGCTGCGGTAACAGCTTAAAAACAAATACCATAAAAATACTGCCCACTTCTTTAAAGAATCAAGTCGTAATTATGTTTTATCTATACAAATAAATAAAATTGGAGTGTCTGTTTGTAATATCAAAATAACACCTTTTCACTAAATGCATATGAAAGTACATACGACACCTATAGCAAAAACGCGATTTAAAAAAATTTTGTCTGTCCGTCTGTCTGTGTGTTTGTTCCGGGTAATCTCCGAAACTGCTGGACCGATTTTGACGGGACTTTCACTGGCAGATAGCTGATGTAATAGGGAGTAACTTAGGCTACTTTAATTTTTGAAAAACTATTAGGGTTCCGCGTGGAAAAATAAAAACACATGAAATCAAAGAGTATCTCCGAAACGGGTGGACCGATTTTGACGGGACTTTTACTGGTAGTTAGCTGATGTCATAAGCAGTAACTTAGGCTACTTTTATTTTAGAAAAACAAAATTTAAAAAAATAAAAAATGGGTTCTGTCGGTCGGGCTCAGAATGCGGGAGCGGGCATTTTTGTTAAGTTAAATTCCACGCGGACGAAGTCGCGGGCTCAGCTAGTTATAAAATAAATGGAATAATTCTAATAATTTAGCCCTTTTGACGTCCCACTCCTGGGCACGGGCCTCTCCTCAACACGAGGGGGAATCAGGCCATAATCCACCACGCTGGCCCAGTGCGGGTTGGCGGATTTCACAATGACATGTATTTCGAAAATTGGTTAGTTCTTCTAAGACATGCAGGTTTCCTCACGACGTTTTCCTTCACCGTAAGCAAGTGATAATCATAATATAAATTATGATTTGCACATAGATTTCGAAAAGTCCAGAAGTGCTGTTGGTCTTCCTACTCTCTCATTCATTGTACGAATCGCAGCTATAAGTTTTGGAGGAGAACAATAATTGTGAACGAATTATTATTATCATAATTTCATTGTTCCATCGAGCCGTGGGGTGTAATAATTTATATTTTATCTCAACAGTGATAATGCGGAATGTTTTGGCACGCAATTATTATGATTGTTATCTGGTCTGTGCAACAATAATGACTATTATTTAATTTTTACATTTAATAGCTTTTTCATTACTCATACACTGAAAGTAGGTCTGAAGTTGCCTGAGGAGCGGGTTGAAAGTAATACTTTTCTGGCCCGGGAGAATCACTTTCAACTGACAGCTGTCAAATTATAAAAAAAAACTAGTTCCATTTCTATGGAACCATGTTCAAACTTTTTCTACAGTCACTCAATTACAGCACGATGTAAAATTGAAATAACATAAAGTTGAGTATTAAATAAAGAATATATACTTTTAAATGACTTAATTATAATTTAGTTTCAACAATTTCTTTAAAATAACATAGATTTGGTCAAAATATTTAAAAATGAAAATTAAAAATACTGGCTAAATAATGAAGTTGGCCGGCCAACGAAAAAAAACAAAATAGGCGGCAATCCAATCTTTTATTTTTTTCGAGTTGTAGAGTATTGTTCATGCTTCCTTGTATTATTTCTTTAGCCAATTCCTGTTTTTATTTTTATTTTCCTTGTATTCGTAATGAAAAGCACAGTGTTTACCTCGGGTGAAAGACTTATTTTGTCCCTCGAACTATTAGCGCCCTCGCTACGCTCGGGCGCCAAACCCCGTCTCGGGAAAAATAAGTCACTTTCACGACTCGTGTAACAATGTACTATTGCCCGCGACAAAATTTATTAGCCATAGTTTAATGATAAGGTACGATGGGACTGACATGTGTTTTATACAAAAGTCCCCAAATTAAATAAAGAGAAAAAAATAAATAACATAATGCCGATGTATTTTGACCATTTTAAATAACCTCTTTAGTGTTATGTGGCTAATAGTACTTGCATAAAATATTTCAATAATATAATTATTTCACTTAAATTTACCTAATAATAGGTACACCATTATGTATAATTATTATATACTAGCTGTGCCCCCGACTTCGTCCGCGTAGTATTTAACGTAACAAAAATTTCGAGATTATCGGGATAAAAAGTATCCTATATGTTAATCCCGGTTATAAACTATCTGTGTTCCAAATTTTATTCAAATCCGTTCAATAGTTTTTGCGTGAAGGAGTAACAAACATACATACATCCACACTCACAAACTTTCACATTTATAATATTAGTAGGATAGTACATTTTGTTTTGAAATTACGAATTTATACTTGGAGATTACGCAGTTATCATAGCGTACACATGCTTGCATTACTAAAGGCTCGCACGTAGCTGACCTGAAGGGGAGTGGGACAGAAGAAGGGGAATAAAAAACAAAATATCGCCAGACTAACACACCAACGGTACGGTCCCAAACTAAGCAACGCTTGTACTATGGGTACCGTACAATGGACCAGGGCGATCCAGTGACACCCAGGCCTGGAAAACTCACGAAAAGGCCATTTCCGTAATTTGCCCCGGCGGGAATCCAACCCGCAACCACAATGTGCAGTGAGCCGAGCGGCCTACGCTCGAACTACTGCGCCGAGCGGTCGTCAAATGGACGGGGGTTGAGCTTTTAACTCTCTTTCTCATCGCTACCAATTGCAGCTAACTATTATATTACTTAGAGAAGGGATTATTAATCCGGTAGAGCCATCCCTTATATCAGTAGTCAATTGGCAACAGCTTCGCTCAACCACCTTTTAATACAAAAGGATTACATCGGTAGAGTCCAGGTGGCTTAATATACCTCGTTGATGACGCACGTTATATTGCGTCCATACATCATAGAGCGCTACCCGAAATTGGTGTTGGGCTGGCGGGGTTGCGGGGAACATGGCTCGGGTACTTTGCAAAGTTATATAGCGAATTCAATTAGAATAACTATATATTTTGTACATATATACGTAGACTAGCTGTGCCCGCGACTTCGTCCGCGTGGAATTTAATTGACAAAGTTTCATACAAACTTTCATCCTCTATTTTATCCCCTTGGGGGTTGAATTAATAAAAATCCTTTCTTATCGGATGCCTACGTCATAACATCTACCTGCATGCCAAATTTCAGCCCAATCCGTACAGTGGTTGGGATGTGCGTTGATAGATCACTATGTCAGTCAGTCAGTCAGTCAGCCAGTCAGTCACCTTTAAGTTATATATATATAGATAGAAAGGTATGCTATTTATACAGAGTTACTGGAAATTCGAAGGATGGATTTTGGCCCCTGCAAGACTTGTTGTTATAGTTTATTTGGTCCAGCTATTGGGCACGTGCCTCTCCTCAATACAAGGGGGATTCAGGCCATAATCCACTGCACTGGCCACGGCGGGTAAGCGGATTTGACATGTCGTTCGAAAATTGGTTAGATTTTCTAAGACATGCAGGATTCCTTGCGATGTTTTCCTTCACCGTAAGCAAGTGATAATGATAATTGAAATTATGATTTACACATAGTTTTTGAAATATCCAGAGGTGCGAACTGGGGTTGGAACCAGGACCTTGTGTCCGCAAAACTCGTCTATTACTGCTTTAGAGGGGCTAAAATTCTTCAACTTTTTGTTATACTAACTAAACCAGTTTGTTAAACTAAATAAGGTGTTTTCCTTTACAAATTTTAAGAAACAATTAATCACTAAAATAATTATAAATTTAGCCAAAACTTTAAACTGCTGGGTAATTAAAACATTCAATGATTCAAAACGATATATTAGGTTTCAGAAATAATTTCCTATTGAACTAAAACTAATTCAATAAGTTTTTTATTTTCAATTCATATCAATATTTTCAAAATTTAAGCGTCAATAGCCTAGTGGTTAGAGGGGCCGGCCTCGTAGCTGAGAGGTTCCTGGTTCGATCCCTATCCTGGCCATTAAACTATTGACGTGAGCCCACTCCTAGCACAAGCATTAGCTTAGTTGGAGGGGCTAAGGGGAATACTAGTAATGTGATAAACACACATGACTAGTAATCTTTTTTTAAAAAAAAAAACAAAAAAAAAAAGTCATTAGAAAGAAAGAAAGAAAGAAATATATTTTTATTGGTACCATGGCAGAGCTATACAAAACTAACTAACCATACATATACAAGCTTAGGAATATAAATGGACACATCTAGCTAGTTATGTACTATCATACCAGGCCGAAGGGTCGACAGCTCAGCATATGCCAGGGTGCATGCGTGATGCATACCATTAAGTCGGCAGACAAGCGCCCCCTTTTACCCGCATACGCAATACCAAATATGCTCGCAGATTGCCACTCTGAAGGGGAGTGGGAAAAGGGAATAAGGTAGGGGGGGGGATCATCTTTCGGCTCTCTCACTAATCGTACGAAACGCAGCACTACTAGCTGTTTTACGCCGATATTCTGTGAGAAGGAGGTACTACCCGATGATCTACTTTTGAACGGATCAAAGACATTAATTCTCAATATTTGTGCCACCAAACAATCCTGTAACGGATTTAACGAGGTATCGTGTATCAAAAGCTTTCGAGTTTCAATGAAGTTTGTATATAGTTTCAGAGAAGTCTCTTTGTTTCAGCAACTCACCGGATGTTTTGTGAAATTAAGGAATTCACCCTCTGATGTTCAGAATCTATTTACTTGACTTTATATAAAAGCTCATAGATATACAGGGTGACACTTTTAATTATTGGCAATACCTACTTTGGACACCTGAAAAAAAAATTGTCAAATTTTAAAAGAAAAATATTTTTTAATTGTCACACTGACATAATTCCATGGTTGGGATTATTAAATAGCTACACACAACTTAACAAATCGATTGATTAGGAAAATATAAAATTAATACGGACTCTACACTAATGATTGCTTTGTGAGTATATAATTAAAATAACGATTCTAGGATTAAAAACACAATTCACAATCCATGTCAGCACCATGCTATTTTATGTTAATTACAAATGTTGCCAAAATAATCCGGATCATACTGTAGAGGAATTGTTTAAAATTATTTCAACAATTTGTAGTCAGCCAGTATATGTGGAAATTATAATACCAATTAAAGCGCTTTTATAGCTGCAGTGTAAACATTAATGAATAGCGCTTTAATTGCTGCAGGGACGTGGGAAGTGCCTCAATATTCTAAATTTTCCAATTAAAGAAAAATAAAACGCGACGAGAACCGCTGCATTCAGTATTACTGAAGACGTTGAAGCGGGATAGAATAGACTCCCATCTCTCTCTACCACTGAAACGAATACCTTTTCATTATTACTTCAGTCGCGTCGCGAATTTAGTACAAGGCGGTCGTTTCGCTCGGCCGACGGTAAAAAATTGACAACACGTGCGTTCGAATTTTGAAAATTCAAAAGTGGCATTCCAATATTGTTTTAAAATCACTGTGTTAGTGGCGCAATTGCTTATTAATTCAGTCTAGGGTTGTAAAAAGTTTTAAATTAGTGTGTTTAAAAAATTAAAATATTATAGTGACTTTGTCGTTGATGCCAGCGTATTAAGATGAAAATAACTCGTGAATATTTTCGTCGAGGACGGGCCGGTGTGCCGCTAGTTCGGCGACAGTTCTGCTCTTGATATATGGATCGGGACTCGATTTCTCTAATGTACGTATATTTTTTATTTTTGGAATTGTTGTCTTGTGTTGGTACGTTGTTGCTTGCTACAAGGTCATAGGGTTGATTTTTAAATTTAAAAGTAGTTAGATTTAAAAAGAAAGAAAAATCTTGAATAATTTGTAATTTAGAAGTGGGTAATTCACAATTATATTCGCCTGAGTGAGTGATTATTTATTACTTACTAGCTGACCCCACAGACGTTGTACCGTCTTAACTTTGAATATTGAATTCGAATTGTACAACACAACATTCTTATTTTTTTCTTTCATAAGAACCTTCTCCTGACAATAATAAACAAGAAAAAAATTACTTTCGCCATTCAAACAAAAATGTTATTAATTTACCATGTTACATTTTTTTAAGGAAAATAACTTCATTTTTTTTGGGATCAAACTTCATGTTTCCTCATTGTAACTTCGTTCCCAAAGGAATCAGGGCCTCGACCCCTGAGGTCCGTGTGGCTGACAAAGAGCCGGACATTTTTGACCCCTCAATCAACTATTTATGGTTCCTTTCTGCGTGTGACGGGTTGATTTTTAAAACAAAAAAGACGCTGAATTTGTAAGTGAATCGCACCTAAGTTATGGCGGCGTTGGGACGAGTTCAGGGTTGAAAATTCACCCGTTACAACCCACTATGTGGGTTCTTTTTCTCTTTTATTAAACTATTGTATTTTTTGAATCACCAGAAACTTAATTTAGTATGACCGTCCAATTTGCCAGCTAGGTGAAAGGGGAAGGGTATATATACTATTTTTATATAATCGGTAAATCGAAAAATATAGGCTTTGGAAGATTTTTTTAGAGTCAAAGGTGATATAGGCTTATGAAATTTTTGGACAGCTATACCCCTACGAAATTAATGATTGTTCTTCAACTTTCTCCCAAAGCCGATAGTTTTAAATTCAATGTACAAACAAAATAGTATACTTACCCTATTTGTTTCACCATGTATATAAAAATATCCGGTGTGGGTGTGTTCGTAATTCTTCTTTTCCTAAACGGCTTGACCGATTTTGATGTTTATTTTTCTACTTATGCGGCCACCTGCATTGGTCTCATATAAGTGGACTCGTTAGTTAGTGCTGTTTTCCACATAGAGAAAATACGCAAGTGAAGTTGCGGACAAAACCTATTTTTTAACCCTGTGTTAACTGATGAATATTTATTTACTGAATAACGTAGCCTTTTCAGTAGTAGCACCACAAAGAAAAACCCCTTGGGAGGTAAAGGTTAGAGGTTTCGCCAAATATAATAACGATCCCCAAAAGAATTTATCCCAATTTATACTTTGATTTGGCAAAATTGTGTAACGTAGGCAATTTTAAAAGTTAAATTAGCAAAGTTTCTGATATAGAAAGTGTCCAGCGGTTGTCCTGTTTGGTTCCTATATACACGCTTTTATATTTTATAGTTGCGAGCAGAGAAGTGTCAGGATTATACAAGGTGTATTCTTAAAAGAGCGAGGAACGCAAGCTTCATCTTGTCACATTTGGAAATCATAATTATTTCAGACGTAGCTACACCATCTTGCCTTTGTTCCTAGAAGGGGTGATAGATAGCAGTGATAGCCGATTGGTTAAAGCACGCGTCTTGCGGGCACCAGGTCTTGGGTTCTAATCCCGGCTCGCACCTCTGGATTTTTCGAAATCTATGTGCGAATCATAAATTATATATGATTATCACTTGCTTACGGTGAAGGAAAACATCGTGAGGAAACCTGCATGTCTTAGAAGATCTAACCAATTTTCGAAAGACATGTGAAATCCGCCAACCCGCACTGGGCCAGCGTGGTGGATTATGGCCTGAATCCCCCTCATATTGAGGGGAGGCCCGTGCCCAGCAGTGGGACGTCAAAAGGGCCAAATTATTATTATTATATATTATTATTATTATTCCGAACAAAATATATTATAAAACAAAATTACGCTTTATACTTTAATGATTTTGGACAGCAATTTTATACACCTTCGCTACCCGTTACCTGCCAAAGCCAGGAAGACTCTAGGTTCATAGTAGCCAATCGTTCATACCTCTATTTGAGATATATTCGCAGATAAACTTTTAGTTTTTATACTATGACGAAGGTCTGGGGTGCACGGGAAATTGGACCATAAAGTAACCCGTCCAGGATTGTTGCTAGCAGTATCTCGTAGGTCCTTTCAACTAAGCTCAAAGTATTTAAAACTTCGTTACGAGTGCGCTCTCTATATCGGTGGTAGAGCCGACCTGTAGCCAACTGACTACAGCTCATATACGGGTTCGCTCGACAGGGTAGTACCACCTTCTCACAAAAGATCGGCGTAAAGTAGCTATAATAGGTAACTGTGTTTCGTACAATGGGTAAGAGATCTGGAAGACCAATCCCCCCTTAACCTGCCTCTATCCCAATCCCCACTACCCTTCAGGTGGCAACGTGCGAGCAATGCCATTGGAATTGCAAGCATCTAAAAACTACGGTAATTGCTTAACATCAGGCGGCTCCTCCGCTTTTTTGCGACTCGGTTATATAACACTTTAAAAAGTAATATAACCACTTGGCTATAGTAACAATTTCGTATAACATAAGTCAAACTAAGTTTCGTTATATGTTTTATTCAATATAAACTCGGCAGTCAAGTTATAGATGGTTGTGCCCATGGGACGTGGCCGCTGCCTTGCCTTCTCTATTGATCATCAATATAACCATTAATCAAAGAACCATTCCTTACATAGGTATTGACATTACATCCCACTAATATTATAAATGCGAAAGTTTGTGAGTGTGGATGTATGTTTGTTACACTTTCACGCAAAAACTACTGAACGGATTCGGATGGCATTTGGAACACAGGTAGTTTATAACCTGGATTAACACATAAAGTACTTTACTTAAGTCTACGCGGATGAAGTCGCGGGCAGAAACTAATAAATAATATATTAAAGTTGGAAAACAAGCGTGCGACCCGCCTGATGTTGAGCTGTTACCGTGGCCTATAGAATGCATGCAGTACCAAAGGCATTTCTCTTGTATTGTCCCACGTTCTGGGCATTGGTCTCCCCTCAAGACGGGGGGATTCATGCCACAATCCACCACGCTGGCTCAGTGTGGGCTGGCGGGTTTGACATGTAATTTTAATCATATTAAAATAATGATTCGCACATAGATTTCTAAAAACCCAGAGGTGTGAGCCACGGTTTGAACTCAGGACCACGTGCATGCATTTGGCGTGGTTAACCAATCGGCAATCGCCCCTTTTTTAACCGACTTCAGAAAAGAGAAGGTTCTTTATTCGACTGTATTTATGCTTATTTTTGTTTGTGTATGTTCACCGATTTCTCCGTTCATAATAAAATTGTGGACCGATTTTGAAAATTTTCCGACTCCAAATGAAATAAATTACAAGGTCCCTAGTTATGACTGGTGTTCACTGGGTGTCACTAGGTGTCACTGGGATCGCCCCCAGTCCATTGTATGGTACCCATAGTACAAGCGTTGCTTAGTTTGGGACCATACAGTTGGTGTGTCAGTCTTGTGATATTTATTCATTTGTTTATTAATGCACCCAGTTCTTTTATAAGTCGGTTTAATTTTTTTAATAATATCTATCTATAATTTTAATATTTTTATTAATATGCTAATAGTCTAATATTGTTATCTACCATTATAATGAGTTAAAATAAATTCAACACACAAGACAAAAGTCGCCAAAAATATTCTAGAGGTGTTAATTAACTTTTGTAAAAGAATAAATTAATTACACAGTCCACGTTATAACAAGGTTTTGTGGTGACTGTCGTGAATATAAATGTTTGAAGCTCATCCTGACTCTTCACAAAAACTGTTCGAAGGAACGGGAAAAATGGACCGGTAAAAGGTACCAACCCGGCTTAACGCTCCATGACCTCAATAATAAATATCGCCAGACGAACACATCAACTGTATGGTCCCAAACTAAGCAACGCTTGTACTATGGGTACCGTAAATGGACTGGGGGCGATCCCAGTGTCACCCACCCCAGGGCAAATTATAAAGAGGCCATATCCGAAATTTGACCCAGCGGGAATCGAACCCGCAACCACCATGTGCAGTGCGCCGAGCGGCCTACGCTCGAACCACTGCGCCAAGCGGTCGTCTACAAGTTAATATACAGTATCTTTCAAAAGTCCGAAATAAAACTTGGGTTTACGAGCCCGCAGCTTCGCTAGCGAATGTTCTGGATGTCGACAACACTACCACCTGGTCCATCTATAAAAAGCTAAGAGCCATCCGGGAGAGCCCATAAGTACAAAGAATAAGTATCAAAATCGGTCGAGCCGTTTAGGAGTAGAAGAACTACGAACACATCCACACCGGATTTTTATAGGTATACTAGCTGTGCCCGTGACTTCGTCCGCGTAGTATTTAACTTAACAAAAATTTCGGGATTATCGGGATAAAAAGTATCCTATGTGTTAATCTCGGTTATAAACTATCTGTGTTCCAAATTTCATCCAAATCCATTCAGTAGTTTTTGCGTGAAAGAGTAACAAACATACATCCACACTCACAAACTTTCGCATTTATAATATTAGTAGAATGAAGATAACCTGACCAACTTTAAACTGACAGCCCATAACAAAAACGTAGGTAGGTACCTAAATAAAACCTGAATGAGTTCATTTAAAATCTCATTTCAAGTATTGTTGTTTGAAAAAAGATAATGTAGAAATTTAAACAGACATTTTTCCATGCTAACTTTCTTTTCAAACGTTTTATAAAAACATGGACCATGATGGAACACACATGTTTAACTTAAAAACAGTATTTTAGTTCCTTTGTGCGCTCGACAGGTTCATTTTATAGTTAAATGCAGTTAAATATGAAAGAAAATTGTTATAAAGCCAGATTATAATAATACCCCCATTTGAAAGCTTAACAAATCTTATTTTAACAATGTACGAAATTTTGCATGGCTGCTTATTATAAAAGTAAAAGAATTCCTAATGCTTTTATTTATGTAAGTAAGCTAACAAAGCACTTATGAATAGTCAGAATCTACCACCGGTTCGGAATGCTGCTTCCACTGAGAAGATCCGGCAAGAAACAAAACTCCATGGTTACTCTTTTCAAATGAATAATTAGTGTTCATTCTCGAAAACAGACACGCAATGTGAGCAGGCAACACCATTTTCACTAAAGAGTATTAGAAACTAATACACTCGGATTTAGGTATTTAAATTAAAAAGCCAGTTTAGTGAGGTGTGCACCTTATCCCACTTTACAGCAATTTCACGGTTTAGAAAAAATAAAATAAAGGTGTATATGAAAAACAATTGCTTTGATGTGATGCCTTCCGTGCTAAATAAATGAAGAGAGTTTAAGAACAATGTTGTCAAGAGGAAAGTCTGTGTCTCGAGGAGCGGCTTCACTGTCCTCAATCATAATAAAGGGCAGGGGGCGACCCCCTATAAATAAGTTATGATGACTGGTATGACCTGCATATCGACTTGCTGATAAGCCAGCCTACCAACTTATCGGGCGACAGGTCGACGGCGCCGTCACAATTAATTGCCAATGACACGATAACCATTGAAGTGTTTCCGCGTGCGGACTAAAATAGCCGCCCTAAATACTGGCGCATACATCGCGATGTTGAGGACCGCTGGATAAATGGACGTAGTTTTACAAAATGAAACCAACCCATACACACATTTGCAAGCTGAAACCAACCTAGAACCACTAACAGAAGGTTGGTTTTGGTCTACAGCAGTGCATGTGGGTTGATACCGTTCTGCAAAACGATATCCAATTGTAAGTTTTCGCGTAAATGTTGTAACTATTGTAGCTGTGCCTCGATGATGGGTGTGAGACCCAGAAGACCAATCCAGGGATTGATCTTGGGCGGGAGCCCTCTCTTTCCCTCCCTCAGTCCCAGAAACGTGTGAGCAATGCCTTTGGTTTTGCAAGAAAAATAGATAATAGGGAATATGCACGATTTTTTTTAATATTTAACCCACTGTATATTACTTGGAATAAAAAATACTTTGTTCTAATTATTTGTCCTTTTCTAATAATTATCGAGATATTAAGTACCTACTTATGTAATTATAACACGTCAACGCCAGCGGTGTACCGTACGCCATATAGGTAGGTTATGTCGTTAAGCGAGGTCGGCAATACGCCGGCCCGTGGGTACAATTCACAAGAAGTTTTCGCTAAAGCTCCTACTTAAGTATATAAGTACCTACTAGAAAATTATTTGTTATAAGTACCATACTTAGTGTGTGATGGGAACACGAACACCAGGACAACGTAAAAAGAAATTTTAGGGTCAGAAATTTATAATTGTTTTTGTTATATGTTATTAATGCATGTAACTTAGAAACTACTAGATTAGTTGATTAAAGCCTATATCAAATCCAGTTTGAAACAAAAATGGATGTATTTCTTGTCATTCATTGTTGCAAAAAATTTAAGAGATTTTTTACGACCCATATATATTCCCCATTATTAGTAGTGTACTAAACGATCAAATAAACAGTTGGGGGTTATAATAATGCTGACCAAAACCCCCCACTGGGTGGAGGCTAAGGTGAAGGCGCCTGTCTAGCCCGCGAAATTCAAAATTTTCGAGTATTCTTATAGTTTATCCAAAATCTGAAAACATTTAAGACAACATTTTGTGATTTGCGACAAACACAGAATGCAGTGCGTTTATTAATACATTTATTTTACTCTAAATATTATCACGGTGGATATGATACTAGTAAATCACTAAATATACAAAAATTGCCAGATTATCTGGATAGCTGTCGTTCTTGAAATGTTTTAGAGTTAGTTGGATATATTAATAAATGCACTGCACACGGTCTTTCTCACGAATTACAAAATGTGCCTTTTAATATTGTCAGATTTTGAAAAAAAATTAAAAAACCTCAAAAAATTTGAACTTCGCGGGCTAGATGGGCGCTTTAGCCTTAATAGAAAGTTCTCATCCAATCAACATCCAATTTATTCTTCATTGAAATCTAATTTGCGAGTAAACAAAGTTTCATATTTTTCTAATGTTTTCCACCGGCCAGGGTTCAAGTTGAACAGATTAATATTTACGTAAAAATGTTAGAACGTTCACGAACTTTAATAATTAATGTTACCTAAGTTGAGATACAGTTTTACAACTGTATTTCACAAGGAGTAAGGCGATATTGTTCAATTTGTCCACGGCATCAGATAGGTACTGAAGTTTACTAAATATTCATTTTGCTTAAAAGGGAACATTCCTCGGTGGTAATATTTGCGTAAAAGTATGATCCAGTAGTTTCAATTTACGATAAGTTGTACATTCTCCGGTTCTAATTTTGTTAAAAAAGGACATTCTGCGATATTAATCTTTCTGAAAACGGAACATTCTGCAATACTAATAATTGCCTAAAGTGATTGTTCCGTCAAATTTTGGTGAAATCTGTGCAAAGCTTTGGAATGCCTCTCATCACCATTCCAAGGCACACGGGTTGATTAGAGTAACACCTTATATCTAAACACGCCTTAATCCATGGGGAGATAGGCTATATTTACATTAGCAGACATGACTCAAGGGATGTACACACCCTGCGGCTCTGTTTGCCGTACAAGATGAAAGCATGGGAGACAAATAGATTAATTACTGTACGGAATGTTTATTGTTAGTAAGTAAATAATTAATTAAGAGTTGATGATAAAATAATTAATTAAAAATAGGTGGTGAAGATGTTGTAGAAAAATGATTAAGTTGTAACTCCTTACAAAACGGAGTGTTTTCAGTTGATCTATGAATGATTTTTTAATTATTTTTTTTACGCAATTTATTTAAAAGATTATATTATGAATGTATTAGTATGACAACACCCTCTGTCTAAAGACATCTGTAACTGTACTTTCGTATTATATTATTCTGTCATCGTTTATATTGCACACACCCTGTACACCTACCCTGTGTTTGCAGACAGTTGAGGCTCGTCGCGTTCCCGCGAACCCCTCCGGCTGAATATTATATAAGCGGCTATATCCACCTGTCCTCGCTTGTTGTTATTAAATATCTTTCATATCTAACTAGTAGCAAACTGTACACGGATGTTACATAGACGACCGCTTGGCGCAGTGGTTCGAGCGTAGGCCGCTCGGGTCACTACACCGGGTGTTTGCGGGTTCGATTCCCGTCAGGGTAAATTTCGGAAATGGCCTTTTCGTAATTTTCCCTGGTCTGGGTGTCACTGGAATCGCCCCCAGTCCATTGTACGGTACCCATAGTATAAACGTTGCTTAGTTTGGGACCATACAGTTGGTGTGTTCGTCTGGCGATATTTATTTATTTATTTATATATGACTTTCAGAAATTTGTTAGAACAGCCAAAGTAATGTCTTACGGTAACAGTAACTGTTCAATTGGCTTAAAGTATTATTATTAGTATTGGCGTACAGTAGCTATTGTAACAGCTGCGTTTTGTAGGATAAGTGGAAGAGCTAGAGCCCCAAACCCTTGTCTCTTCCCTTCCCTGTCTCCTACTTCCCTTCAAGTCCGCAATGTGTGGCTACGGTCGCACGCATGGGTCCAGACTTCGTTGTAAAAAAAAATCTTATCGGAATAAAATTTAAATTAATCGAGCGCCCATGTAGAGACTAAATATAAATTTTGAACTCTACATGAAACGGTGGCACACCAAGACAAACGGCTGCAATAAATAAACAACGACGCGAAATAACCGGCTGGAGATATTTTATGTTAATTATGGAGGCAATTTGAAGCATCCACTTCCGGTGGCGCGACGATTTTCAGGCTGAAAGCTTGAAAAGGGAATTATTATTGTAATTATGACGTAACCGGGGAGAGATTCTGCATTTAAACACCGAATGCTGAAACGTTACTCAATAATTTAAGTCCTATTTAACTTTTTAAGAAGCCGTTATCCGTAATTGCATTTAAGCAGCTTTCAAATATGAGTTTGCGTTTGAGTGTTCAGGGTTAGCTATTTCTTCTCTTACTTCTATTTCTTCGCCATCTCTCTTGTTGGAATTTTCAGGCCTCCTGAAGGCCTCTGACATGGCTTAACGACTGTGATAGCTGGGACCGACAACTTAACGTGCCCAATGACTATGATACTAGTGGTCACCCATCCAGGAGTTTACCGCTTCGAGCGCTTCCGTTTTGGAAAAGAGGTTTGAGGAGCCAGGCCGGATTATGTGCTGTGAGTCAATTGACCACAACGAGGCTCTACCAGAGTCACCTACATTAATGGTAACTCTTGTTTTCTCATTGTCTGTTAACATCACTGCAAAACAACCAAATTTTTTCAGAGGGTGGGGCCCAGGTGACCTGTAATACAAGCTTTTTTTAAAATAACCTACATCAGGTATTAGTCTCTTAATAAGGTGGTTCTAGTAAAGCAGTTTTTAGGGTTTCTGAGTCTCTACGAGGAACCCAGTCTGTCACAGTACCATAACTTTTACAGTTTTTGATGGAAGTAGACGATATTTGGTACAGATATACCTTAGGATAATAGATCTCACTTTCAAAAATATAAAATGTAGCGAAATTACTTTTTTTGAGGTACCTCCACAAACATGGAAAGAGGGGATATTTTTTTTAGTTTCATCATCACGTGGGTTGTCTTTGAAAGGGTATTTTTAAATTAAATGGTGTTTCCATACAATATTGCTTCTTACATTTTTATGATAATCGACAAAACTAGTCTGCCAAAAATATCATTTCGTTATTGAAATGGCTACAGAACCCTACATTGTGCGGGACACGGCACGCACTTGGCCAGTTTTTTTTAATTTTAAGATAACCGTCTGTTGAGTGAAAATAAATTGTATTTTATTTATTTATAAGGTATATTATTATTATACCTTGTGTTGTAATAATTCCCCAGTATTTAACAGATATCCTCAGATCGTTTATCGAACGATTCAGAGGAACCATTACCTCGTTTCAAGATTATAGTAATTTCCAAATTATACACCATTTGCGTGCAGGCCTTCTGCTTACGACTGGTGATTAAGATAATTGTAATTTGCCCATTCTGACAATGGCAATTGTGGCAATGAAGGCAAGATTAGGAATGTTGAATAAGCATTTTCCAATTTCAAATGTTTAGTGGTGCTGGTAATCTTAGTTAGTTTAGCCCTTTTTGATGTCCCACTCCTGGGCACGGGCCTCCCCCCAACCGTGCGGGTTGGCGGATTTCACATATATTTCGAAAATTGGTTAGATCTTCTAAGACAGGCAGGGTTCCTCACGATGTTTTTCTTCACCGTAAGTAAGCATTATGGAAATTTAGATTCGCACATAGATTTCGAAAAATCCAGAGGTGCGAGCCGGGATTTGAACCCAAGACCTGGTGCCCGCAAGACGCGTGCTTTAACCAATCGGCTATCACAGCTTACTGGTAATCCTATTGGGAGTTATCTAAATAATAATAAAGATATCGCCACGCTCGCTGGTCCCTCAAAGATGTTGACTGAGTTACTATTTGTACCATATTTGTGAAGACAATTTCTACAGGGTGATTCAAAAATCTATACAAATAAATAAAATTGGGGTGTCTGTTTGTAATATTAAAATAACACCTTTTCATTAAGTGCATATCAAAGTTCATACGACACCTATAGCAAAAACGCGATTTAATTTTTTTCTGTCTGTCTGTCTGTCTGTCTGTGTGTTTGTTCCAGGTAATCTCCAAAACGGCTGGACCGATTTTGACGGGACTTTCACTGGCAGATAGCTGATGATAAAAGGAGTAACTTAGGCTACTTTAATTTTGGAAAACAATTAGGGTTCCGCGTAAAAAAATAAAAACACATGAAATCAAAGAGTATCTCCGAAACGGGTGGACCGATTTTGACGGGACTTTCACTGGTAGATAGCTGATGTTATAAGCAGTAACTTAGGTTACTTTTATTTTAGAAAAACAAAATTAAAAAAAAATTAGTCCTGTCGCGCGGGCTCAGAACGCGGGAGCGGGCATTAAATTCCACGCGGACGAAGTCGCGGGCTCAGCTAGTGTTAAATAAATCTGTAGCCAATTGATTGCAGCACATATACGGGCTGGCTCAACCGGGGTAGTACCACCCTCTCACAGAAGATCGGCCTAAAGTAGCTGTATAGCTGTCTTTCGTACGTTGAGTGAGAAAGCCGGAAGCCCGACCCCCCATGCCTTCATCTCCCTCTATCCCACCCTACTTCAGGTCACCAACATGCGAGTTTATTTTTTTTATATTCTTAATCTTAATTCTATTGGTATTGCAAGCATCTATAGGCTACGGTAACTGCTTAACATTTTTTAAAAAAATATTACTAGTAATGTGATTCAATCACAATACTAATATTCCCGTTAGGCCCTCCAGCTAAGCTAATGCTTGTGTTAGGAGTGGGCTTCGTCAATAGTTTAATGGCCAGGATGGTAATCGAACCCGGAACCTCTCAGCTACGAGGACGGCCCCTCTAACCACTAGGCTATTGACACCTTGACGTTAGGTCGATAAATGTGGTAACACCCTTATTGGTCCTTTTTTTGGATACGTAACTAAGAATCAAAGGAATCCGACCTTAAAAAACGGTCAAAGACTTTCAGTGCTTGTTCAAAAAGACGTCCTAAAGAATCATTCGCGGAGTAAGTAACAGAAACCGTTCGTTGGGGTGTAAACCCCCGATTTATTGCCAACCTTATAGCCCTATATACCCCCGTTTCAGGCTTATAAGGGTTGAATACATGTGCCTTTAAATATCCAAGTTTTTCAGCAAGTAATAATAAATCTATATATATGTATAACATCGTGAGGAAACCTGCATGTCTTAGAAGATCTAACCAATTTTCGAAAGACATGTGAAATCCGCCAGCCCGCACTGGGCCAGCGTGGTGGATTATGGCCTGAATCCCCCTCATGTTGAGGGGAGGCCCGTGCCCAGGAGTGGGACGTCAAAAAGGGCTAAATTATTTTTTTTTTATTATTATATATGTATATAAATGAATCTCTATTTGCTTGGTCATGGCTTCACGCGTGAACAATGGACCGATTTCGCTAAGTCTCTTTTTTGTGTTTATTATTGTCAGGAGAAGGTTCTTGTGAAGGAAAAAAATAAGAAAGTTGAGCGAAACAATTCGAATTCAATATTCAAAGTTAAGACAGGACAACGTTTGTCGGGTCAGCTAGTAATCTAGTAATAAATATATATCGCCAGACTGACACACCAACTGTATGGTTCCAAACCAAGCAACGCTTGTACTATGGGTACCATACAATGCACTGGGAGCGATCCCAATGACACCCAGACCAGGTCAAATTACGAAAGGTCATTTCCGAAATTTACCCCAGCGGGAATCAAACCTTCAACCACCATGAGGAGTGAGCCGAGCGGCCAACGCTCGAACCACTGCGCCAAGCGGTCGTCAAATGACGAAATAGTTTTTCCAGCATTTGTTTTCGGCTTAGAAAAAAGTGGCTGCATTCATATCGGGAATATTCACGTTATCACGATAGGTTGGACCCAGACACAACTTGAACGATTTATGCATACTACATATTGTAGAGTACAATAACCCTCATACATTTTATTTTATTTGGACTCAAATATGAACGATAGACGGGACAAAGGGAACAAAATTCCGATCCCTACTTGTTCCCTGGGTAACAAATCGCTCATTGTTGTGTGAAACGCACGAATGAGTAGTCACATTTGTGTGTTAAAAAATATATTTTATTCGAATTATTTTTGTTTCTATTATTCTAATAAGATGTTGTGTATTCTAATTATTTTAATACGTGTTTTTGCTGCCTATTTTTTATTAAACATCAAAGTAATCACACCGGAGCAATTATTTTGTTTGGGTCTTAGTTAATTAACTTATGTAGGTACTTTTTCTTTTTAAAGAGCAACCTTAGAATGCCTTGCCGGCCTTTCCTAATGGAAGCAGCATTACAAACCGGTGTCACCTAGATTCTGATTATTAATAATAATTTAAGTGCTTTGTTGGCTTACTTGAATAAAATAAAATAGGGCTGGACAGCTCGGGCTCCTACCTCTGGTTTTTTACGGGAATTCGACGATTTAATTGCGAAAAAAGAGGCTTAAATCTAATATAATATCGTGAGCTACGTGTACATCACAGGATGTAGTTCCCCCCCGACCAACTCACCGCTTTCCTAGACTCAGATGTCGAGGAGAACGACACACGCACACTCCCCACCAGACACCGACCTCGCCGGCGAGGTCGACGTACCCCCGCTTCCGCTAGAAGGTGCGTCTACTTACCTAGACGCACCTTGGCACCCGACAAGCCCGCTGAGTTTCTTGCCGGATCTTCTCAGTCGAGGTCGCGTTCCGATCCGGTGGTAGATTTACCCTCGCCACCTCTCCTGGCAGCGGCCCAAGCCGAGGTCGTGTCCCTTGTGGCGCCCTTGAGCTAGCTGCCCCCCTGCCCCTCTGGCTGGAGCGCACTTGCGCTCGCCCTCTGTCCGGGTGAAGTTGTTATGGCCACTCTGGCCAACAACATATAGTCAAAAAAAAAAAAAAGATGTAGTTCATTAAAAGTGGGTCAAGCATAATCTTTATCCCCGTTATTAATTAAAGTGGTTTAGCGGTTGTATAGTTACACCACGCTTTGTCTTCTCGTTTCAAATGTCAAACTACTGATGACAGAAAGAGGTAATTGGAGTTTAACTATTCGCCCGCTATACCACGCTTATTAATACGGGGGTATAAGTATATAAAATTATTGTCTGCGTGTGTTTGTCTTCTCATCCTCAGCGGCTTTTATATTTTTTTGTAGTTAAAAGGTTACCCCTTAGCTATAGTTGTTTCCGGTAGGTATATAAATATAAATATCGCCAGACAGACACACCAACTGTACGGTCCCAAACTAATCAAAGCTTGTACTATGGGTACC
This sequence comes from Notodonta dromedarius, assembly GCA_905147325.1. Classification (NCBI taxonomy): domain Eukaryota; kingdom Metazoa; phylum Arthropoda; class Insecta; order Lepidoptera; family Notodontidae; genus Notodonta; species Notodonta dromedarius. Next base: position 7,430,961 of record LR990183.1, on the reverse strand, counting down.
GTACAATGGACTGGGGGCGATCCCAGTGACACCCAGACCTGGGCAAATTACGAAAAGGCCATTTCCGAAATTTGCCCTGGCGAGAATCGAACCCGCAACCACCATGTGCAGTGAGCCGAGCGGCCTACGCTCGAACCACTGCGCCAAGCGGTCGTGGCCAAGGTGGCTCTGTTGTTGACATTGAGACTTTCACTAGCGTATTAGTGAAGGTTCGGACAACAGTAGTATCTTTGTATAATCGCCGGATGGATCTTAACAATGATGACAATTACTTTTATAACTTACAAAGTTTGGGCGGCACGAAGCTTTCAAAAGTACGTGTTATTGTGTCCCAACTTTATGGAATGGAATGGATATTCCTGTCCACTTTTGTTGGACGAATTTGGTCGATTCATAGCACAGCCAGGTGGACGGTCACCCTAAAACGTTCAACGAATTCGCGTCAAAAATGATTCATTATTATTTGACCAAACGCAATACACCTTCATATATCAACCTGAACCATTTCAATGCTGACTGCTAATGGTCACGGCAACTAAAAATCTCGAACGGAGTGCTAATGTGTCTGCGAACTCCTTCCCGAGACGAGTGGGGACCGATGCTTGTTGTTATTTATTTCTTTTATTCTTGTTTCTTTATTCCTGTACTCACTTTCAAAAATATAAAATGTAGCAAAATTACTTTTTTTGAGGTACCTCCCCGAACATGGAAAGAGGGGATATTTTTTTTTAGTTTCATCATCACGTGGGTTGTCTTTGAAAGGGTATTTTTAAATTAAATGGTGTTTCCATACAATATTGCTTCTTACATTTTTATGATAATCGACAAAACTAGTCTGCCAAAAAAATCATTTCGTTATTGAAATGGCTACAGAACCCTACATTGTGCGGGACACGGCACGCACTTGGCCAGTTTTTTTTAATTTTAAGATAACCGTCTGTTGAGTGAAAATAAATTGTATTTTATTTATTTATTAGGTATATTATTATTATACCTTGTGTTGTAATAATTCCCCAGTATTTAACAGATATCCTCAGATCGTTTATCGAACGATTCAGAGGAACCATTACCTCGTTTCAAGATTATAGTAATTTCCAAATTATACACCATTTGCGTGCAGGCCTTCTGCTTACGACTGGTGATTAAGATAATTGTAATTTGCCCATTCTGACAATGGCAATTGTGGCAATGAAGGCAAGATTAGGAATGTTGAATAAGCATTTTCCAATTTCAAATATTCAGTGGTACTGGTAATCTTAGTTAGTTTATCCCTTTTTGATGTCCCACTCCTGGGCACGGGCCTCCCCTCAACACGAGGGGGATTCAGGCCATAATCCACCACGCTGGCCCAGTGCGGGTTGGCGGATTTCACATATATTTCGAAAATTGGTTAGATCTTCTAAGACAGGCAGGGTTCCTCACGATGTTTTTCTTCACCGTAAGTAAGCATTATGGAAATTTAGATTCGCACATAGATTTCGAAAAATCCAGAGGTGCGAGCCGGGATTTGAACCCAAGACCTGGTGCCCGCAAGACGCGTGCTTTAACCAATCGGCTATCACAGCTTACTGGTAATCCTATTGGGAGTTATCTAAATAATAATAAAGATATCGCCACGCTCGCTGGTCCCTCAAAGATGTTGACTGAGTTACTATTTGTACCATATTTGTGAAGACAATTTCTACAGGGTGATTCAAAAATCTATACAAATAAATAAAATTGGGGTGTCTGTTTGTAATATTAAAATAACACCTTTTCATTAAGTGCATATCAAAGTTCATACGACACCTATAGCAAAAACGCGATTTAATTTTTTTCTGTCTGTCTGTCTGTCTGTCTGTCTGTCTGTGTGTTTGTTCCAGGTAATCTCCAAAACGGCTGGACCGATTTTGACGGGACTTTCACTGGCAGATAGCTGATGATAAAAGGAGTAACTTAGGCTACTTTAATTTTGGAAAACAATTAGGGTTCCGCGTAAAAAAATAAAAACACATGAAATCAAAGAGTATCTCCGAAACGGGTGGACCGATTTTGACGGGACTTTCACTGGTAGATAGCTGATGTTATAAGCAGTAACTTAGGTTACTTTTATTTTAGAAAAACAAAATTTAAAAAAAATGAGTCCTGTCGCGCGGGCTCAGAACGCGGGAGCGGGCATTAAATTCCACGCGGACGAAGTCGCGGGCTCAGCTAGTGTTAAATAAATCTGTAGCCAATTGATTGCAGCACATATACGGGCTGGCTCAACCGGGGTAGTACCACCCTCTCACAGAAGATCGGCCTAAAGTAGCTGTATAGCTGTCTTTCGTACGTTGAGTGAGAAAGCCGGAAGCCCGACCCCCCATGCCTTCATCTCCCTCTATCCCACCCTACTTCAGGTCACCAACATGCGAGTTTATTTTTTTTATATTCTTAATCTTAATTCTATTGGTATTGCAAGCATCTATAGGCTACGGTAACTGCTTAACATTTTTTAAAAAAATATTACTAGTAATGTGATTCAATCACAATAATATTCCCGTTAGGCCCTCCAGCTAAGCTAATGCTTGTGTTAGGAGTGGGCTTCGTCAATAGTTTAATGGCCAGGATGGTAATCGAGCCCGGAACCTCTCAGCTACGAGGACGGCCCCTCTAACCACTAGGGTATTGACACCTTGACGTTAGGTCTATAAATGTGGTAACACCCTTATTGGTCCTTTTTTTGGATACGTAGCTAAGAATCAAAGGAATCCGACCTTAAAAAACGGTCAAAGACTTTCAGTGCTTGTTCAAAAAGACGTCCTAAAGAATCATTCGCGGAGTAAGTAACAGAAACCGTTCGTTGGGGTGTAAACCCCCAATTTATTGCCAACCTTATAAGCCTATATACCCCCGTTTCAGGCTTATAAGGGTTGAATACATGTGCCTTTAAATATCCAAGTTTTTCAGCAAGTAATAATAAATCTATATATATGTATAACATCGTGAGGAAACCTGCATGTCTTAGAAGATCTAACCAATTTTCGAAAGACATGTGAAATCCGCCAGCCCGCACTGGGCCAGCGTGGTGGATTATGGCCTGAATCCCCCTCGTGTTGAGGGGAGGCCCGTGCCCAGGAGTGGGACGTCAAAAAGGGCTATTTTTTTTTTTTATTATTATATATGTATATAAATGAATCTCTACTTCCTTGGTCATGGCATCACGCGTGAACGAATGGACTGATTTCGCTAAGTCTTTTTTGTTGTGTTTATTATTGTCAGGAGAAGGTTCTTGTGAAGGAAAAAAAAAAGAAAGTTGAGCGAAACAATTCGAATTCAATATTCAAAGTTAAGACAGGACAACGTTTGTCGGGTCAGCTAGTAATCTAGTAATAAATATATATCGCCAGACTGACACACCAACTGTATGGTTCCAAACCAAGCAACGCTTGTACTATGGGTACCATACAATGCACTGGGAGCGATCCCAATGACACCCAGACCAGGTCAAATTACGAAAGGTCATTTCCGAAATTTACCCCAGCGGGAATCAAACCTTCAACCACCATGAGGAGTGAGCCGAGCGGCCAACGCTCGAACCACTGCGCCAAGCGGTCGTCAAATGACGAAATAGTTTTTCCAGCATTTGTTTTCGGCTTAGAAAGAAGTGGCTGCATTCATATCGGGAATATTCACGTTATCACGATAGGTTGGACCCAGACACAACTTGAACGATTTATGCATACTACATATTGTAGAGTACAATAACCCTCATACATTTTATTTTATTTGGACTCAAATATGAACGATAGACGGGACAAAGGGAACAAAATTCCGATCCCTACTTGTTCCCTGGGTAACAAATCGCTCATTGTTGTGTGAAACGCACGAATGAGTAGTCACATTTTTGTGTTAAAAAATATATTTTATTCGAATTATTTTTGTTTCTATTATTCTAATAAGATGTTGTGTATTCTAATTATTTTAATACGTGTTTTTGCTGCCTATTTTTTATTAAACATCAAAGTAATCACACCGGAGCAATTATTTTGTTTGGGTCTTAGTTAATTAACTTATGTAGGTACTTTTTCTTTTTAAAGAGCAACCTTAGAATGCCTTGCCGGCCTTTCCTAATGGAAGCAGCATTACAAACCGGTGTCACCTAGATTCTGATTATTAATAATAATTTAAGTGCTTTGTTGGCTTACTTGAATAAAATTAAATAGGGCTGGACAGCTCGGGCTCCTACCTCTGGTTTTTTACGGGAATTCGACGATTTAATTGCGAAAAAAGAGGCTTAAATCTAATATAATATCGTGAGCTACGTGTACATCACAGGATGTAGTTCCCCCCCGACCAACTCACCGCTTTCCTAGACTCAGATGTCGAGGAGAACGACACACGCACACTCCCCACCAGACACCGACCTCGCCGGCGAGGTCGACGTACCCCCGCTTCCGCTAGAAGGTGCGTCTACTTACCTAGACGCACCTTGGCACCCGACAAGCCCGCTGAGTTTCTTGCCGGATCTTCTCAGTCGAGGTCGCGTTCCGATCCGGTGGTAGATTTACCCTCGCCACCTCTTCTGGCAGCGGCCCAAGCCGAGGTCGTGTCCCTTGTGGCGCCCTTGAGCTAGCTGCCCCCCTGCCCCTCTGGCTGGAGCGCACTTGCGCTCGCCCTCTGTCCGGGTGAAGTTGTTATGGCCACTCTGGCCAACAACATATAGTAAAAAAATTAAAAAGGATGTAGTTCATTAAAAGTGGGTCAAGCATAATCTTTATCCCCCTTATTAATAATTAACGTGGTTTAGCGGTTGTATAGTTACACCACGCTTTGTCTTCTCGTTTCAAATGTCAAACTACTGATGACAGTAAGAGATAATTGGGAGTTTAACTATTCGCCCGTTATACCCACGTTTATTAATAATAAGGGGGTATAAGTATATAAAATTATTGTCTGCGTGTGTTTGTCTTCTCATCCTCAGCGGCTTTTATATTTTTTTGTAGTTAAAAGGTTACCCCTTAGCTATAGTTGTTTCCGGTAGGTATATAAATATAAATATCGCCAGACAGACACACCAACTGTACGGTCCCAAACTAAGCAAAGCTTGTACTATGGGTACCGTACAATGGACTGGGGGCGATCCCAGTGACACCCAGACCTGGGCAAATTACGAAAAGGCCATTTCCGAAATTTGCCCTGGCGGGAATCGAACCCGCAACCACCATGTGCAGTGAGCCGAGCGGCCTACGCTCGAACCACTGCGCCAAGCGGTCGTGGCCAAGGTGGCTCTGTTGTTGACATTGAGACTTTCACTAGCGTATTAGTGAAGGTTCGGACAACAGTAGTATCTTTGTATAATCGCCGGATGGATCTTAACAATGATGACAATTACTTTTATAACTTACAAAGTTTGGGCGGCACGAAGCTTTCAAAAGTGCGTGTTATTGTGTCCCAACTTTATGGAATGGAATGGATATTCCTGTCCACTTTTGTTGGACGAATTTGGTCGATTCATAGCACAGCCAGGTGGACGGTCACCCTAACACGTTCAACGAATTCGCGTCAAAAATGATTCATTATTATTTGACCAAACGCAATACACCTTCATATATCAACCTGAACCATTTCAATGCTGACTGCTAATGGTCACGGCGACTAAAAATCTCGAACGGAGTGCTAATGTGTCTGCGAACTCCTTCCCGAGGCGAGTGGGGACCGATGCTTGTTGTTATTTATTTTCCTGTCACCCGTAGCCGAGACACACTGCTTTGAAAGTGGACAAGCGAACAAATCGAACAAATAATTAAGAATTGATGATTTTGAAAACAAAAGTACTATTTTTTAATTTATGTTTGTATCCATATTATCTAGATAGCTGTTTGACCTAAAGATTTATGTAGACCATTCATCAAGTAATGTCAATTAATTCTGTATTTTACGAATTTACTAGTTCAAAAATTTCCACAAGAACGAATATCTAATAATTCGCGAATCAAATGCTTTCCCGCTTACCCGTTCGAGATATCGATATCGTGTCAAACGTAACGTGGGTATAACGTGTCAAAAAGTAAAACTCAAATTTGAGCTGCCTTTAGTATCATATTCCTATAATGGCGGTGACGGAAAATATAGTAGCAAAAAAAACTGACAATTAAAAAAGTTGTTTTTCTCATGCTTCGGTACATGTCTGTCAACGGAATAAGGAAAATCGCAAGAGTGACCATGGTCACACCAATCGATCGACGTCGATCGATCAATTGATCGGCCATCGATCGATTGTAGAAGAAATGAGTCAACGTCCATTGACAGTTTTTGCAAAGAGCAACGTTCGACCGGTCATTGATCGACGATCGATCAATTGGTGTGGCACCACCATAACCCACTATAAGACCACTTCTCGGTGCCATTCATCATTTCTATAAAAACGTACTAAAAGGCAAACATTAATCTAATTCAGTCTGATTAAATCGCATTGAGCGGATAGTTCAACTGAAGTTGGTCGCAAACTTTCTTACTACACATTTTGATAGGTACGCAAAAGTTTTCAGACGCCGACATACTTCAGACATTACTGAATGAACGAGTACTGAGCGAACGAATGGAAACTTACTTTAATAGGTATAATACTAAAGATGTTATGCTACTAACCTTTCGAAAGGTCGGAGTTGAAATATCGGTAATAATGGTAAAATTGCCTCTTACATATAACATTGACAAGATGAGATAGACATTATCTTGTTAAGGCCGACCAATATTTTATGCAGAAAATGCGAATCACGCATAGATTTTGACGGTGATTGAGCTAAGCTGTACCTTATTGACAACAGCTCATATACGAGATGGCTCAACTGAAGTAGTACCACCCTTTCACAGAAGATCGGATTATTAAAGAACCTATGATAGCTGCGTTTTGTATAACAAGTGAAAGAGCCGAAAGCCTCACTCATTTTCCCCTCCTTGTGTCCAGCTTCAAGTCAGCAAAGTGCAAGCAATACCTTTGGCATTGCAAGAATCTACTGCCTAAAGTGATAGCTTAACATCAGCTAGTTTGCCGACTTTGTGAAATAGTGTTTATATACAACATTTTATTATCAGCCGGGCTGTTTGTGAGTTTTTTTCGTTATTGCAATGGCTACGGAACCCTATATTGTATGTGGCCTGATACGCACTTGGCAGGATTTTTTTGCATAAAAATTATCCCTATTTATCTTATGTTTAGACACATTTTTTTAATAACTCTCTAGCAGTACAGTGTGTAAACTTCGTCCAGGGACGGCTGCGCTACTGCCAGAGATGGGAGCAGAGATTCTCTGCAAACTCAGCCTCCGCTCGCAGTGTACACTGCGAGACACATGTGATTTGTTTGAGAAAGTTTCCGGCGATGTTACTTCCTATATATGGCGAGTTATGTGTGATAGATGCAAGCCAAGTAAGGGAGACAGAAAATATTGAATAGTGTGATGAAACATAGAGAAATTGAAATTAAAAAAAACAATAATATTGCACGGAAATCCTACTAATATTATAAATGCGAAAGTTTGTGAGTGTGGATGTATGTATGTATGTATGTATGTATGTTTGTTACTCCTTCACGCAAAAACTACTGAACGGATTTGGATGAAATTTGGACCATAGATAGATTATAACCGGGATTAACATATAGGATACTTTTTAACCCAATAATCCAATACTACGCGGATGAAGTCGCGGGGCACAGCTAGTTATTAATATGTTTCTTTATGGTCCCAAACTGAACAACGCTTGTATTAAGATTCCCGTATAATAGAAAGCACCCAGACTGGGAAAAAATGTGTTTTTTTTCGAACCGGGGATCAATTCTGCAACGACCCGGTACAGTGAACAGTAGAGAGAAACACAGAGTCACATAGTCGATAAACTCAGTACCGGAATTACAAGTTCAAACATTTTATATTTGTTTTCCAAACTCCGATGCCGTGTGTCACAACGAAATCACAACCTAACCCTTCCAATGCACGTTGCCCGGGCCCTTAGGCCCGAACGGGAAATCCGATAGCAGATAACGTTTGTAAATACAGTAGGTACCTACATGATGTAAAAATATTTACATGTTATTTCGAATGTATTATGTTCAGACAGGTATACATTTATCAAGGTGTCGGTGGAGCTGCTTTATTACAAAGTAAGAGGAAGTAATTTTCGTATCACGAAGAAAACCCCCCCCCCCCCCCCCCCATCCCTCTAACCCACTCACTTAGGTCGACAACGTGCGAGCATTGCGTTTCGTATTGCAAGCCGGTAACAGCTGAAAATTAAGCGGGTCGCACGCATGTATGTCGACTTGGTAAATTAATATCGCCAGACAGATACACCAAGTGTATGGTCCCAAACTAAGCAATGCTTGTACTATGGGTACTGTACAATGGACTGGGAGTGATCCTAGTGACACCCAGACCTGGGCTAACTACGAAAATTTGCCCCAGCGGGTATCGAACCCGCAACCACCAGCGGCTTACGCTCAAACCACTGCGCCAAGCGGTCGTCAAACGTAAGTAACGAAACATGGTCTAAATTGATTTTATAACTACAGTACACAGAAAAAGCCTAGAAAAAAAATTTTGCTCATACTTCCTACATTATATGAAAAGTAACTCTACATTTTCTGTTCATTGACTGCTCCTCAAACCCGTGCTCCACTCAGTACCCACATGAAACCTAGCTAAAGTGCCCTTTTAAGGGCATCAAAACCCCGCCACTTGCTTTTAAATCGAACCTTTACATTTGTAACCTTAGTGTGTCAAAGGCACCGAAATAGTCCATCTTGAGAAAAGGCCTCAAGATGACTCTACATTATCCGGAGTCTCCAATAGATTAATCGAGCACTTGTAACAGGCCATAGAGAAAATGAAATACATTGGTCAAGAGAGTCGATGTAAGCGTTTCGAGAGCTTCAAAAAGTAGAGACACACATATACTATCATTCTACGCTCAGACCACAAGTATGATAATGATCCAATAAATTACTTTATAATTCTTGGTAATCTCAAAAGGCAACACAGTGGAGCTATTATATTTATATTAATATCTACTACTCTTTATAATTATTAAATAAGCGACTGGCGATCTCAAATTAAATTGAAAATAAATATATATAAGAAAATGTAAAAAGACAAGCCCGCTGAGTTTCTTGCCGGATCTTCTCAGTCGAGGTCGCGTTCGGATCCGGTTGTAGATGTAAGAAAAAAACGTAATATTGACAATTTGTAAGTGGCCCTGTAGGCCTAAACAAAATAAACGCTTTGACTTTGACAAAAACATATTGCATCCGACTATAATTTAAAGGTACCTTTCCAGCCACCTTAACAACTGGTTCTGAGGTCGGCTACGAAGGTGAAATATTGCGGGAGCTGATACATTACATGTCTATCCCGACATAAGCTCCTTTTCAATACTCGAGTAATGGAGAATAGAGTAATAAAACAAAAAGGATTCCTTATTAGAGATCCGTAGCCAAAGAAAGGAACTAATTTTAATCTAACAATACCGTGGAACTTGGATGCCATAGAAACGTGATACTGCGTACAAGGATAAGCAACAGTACGTAGAAATATCAATTAATGCAATTCCAACAATTTTTGAATGACTCTCACAATACTTAATGATAATATCAATGTTACACTGAATTAAGTACACGGTCATAGAGCCAAGCTGTAGCCAATTGACTACAGCTCAGATACGGGCTGGTTTTCCCGCGGTAGTTCCACCCTCTCACAGAAGATCGGCTTAAAGTAGCCATTAAAAGCTACGGTTCGTATGATGAGTGAGAGAGCCGGAAGCGGGAGGAGTCCTTTCTCCTCTCTTTGTGCCACTCCCCTTCAGGTCGGCAACGTGTGAGCAATGCCATTGGTATTGCAAGCATCTATAGACTACGGTGACTGCTTAAAATCGATTGGATTTTGCTGATTTTGAATAATAATAAAAAAACCGATTTATTTAAGGATATCCTTAAATACGGAACCGCGGTGTCAAGCGTGACGGACGCCCGGTTTTTTTTCCAATCCGGTTAATACACCCCGCCTGGGTATATCAGGGGTCGTAAATAACATTGATATATGGCCCGCGACGATTGAAACGTTCGCTGCGAGCGGTCTCCTTTTATTTTAACACAATCATTTATTGTTCAGCCTTGATATGCTTGTGTGCAAATTAGGTGTTAAATTTGTTGCATTGTATCGATTAGGTCGTGGGTTTGATTCCCGGGTCATTAAAATCGTTATTATGTTAACCAAAATACTATTGAAGAAATGCTACCTGTAAATGCAGTTTCACAACACGAAAATTGAGGCGTTCCGATCCGGTGGTAGATTTATCCTCGCCACCTCTCCTGGCAGCGGCCCAAGCCGAGGTCGTGTCCCTTGTGGCGCCCCCTGCCCCTCTGGCTGGAGCGCACTTGCGCTCGCCCTCTGTCCGGGTGAAGTTGTTATGGCCACTCTGGCCAACAACATATAGTCAATTAAAAAAAAAAACGAAAATTGAGACAAATCTTCATAGTCCCGATACTCAGAAAATATGCCAGTTTCATATATATTTTTTCATCACTAATAAAGATGGAAAATTTCACAGGTAGCGTGTGAAAAATCATATTATATAGGTTTTCATACGGAGTACCTGCAACCGACCCAGGTAGAAACTGTTAAAAATAATTGCAATTAAATAACAAACCGTTCCGTACAGTCCCGGTTTTCATGATAAATCATCGACTAGTGACGTCATAGGATTAAGTATTATAGTGAAAATTCATTGTGAATAAAATCAATGTCTCTGATAAATCACCGGTGAAATAACAGTGAAAGAAAAACATAATATCACGTCATGAAAATTTATTGAAAGTAGCAAGCATTTCCATGCTTTATCACAAGGCTTCTACATAATAATAGCAGCAAAAGTAATTTACCTAAAATATAATAAAGGTCTTTCATTTCAATACACCCTGTATAATTATTATGACACATTATATCTTGACTATAAATTTCATACCACGTTAAGCAACAGTTTCCACAATGTTATACCTACGGCAAACAATGTTCTAGGCACTTTGCTTGTTGGAGCTTCCCTAGTGAACTTAGCAAGTACTTAAGTGCAGGCTTAAGTATTTGGAACAAATATACATTGTCTTATAACCATTTTTTTACATAATATAACAAAGTCGACCAAAGAATTTGTAATAATAATTGACATTATTATTGCATACTAGCTGAGCCCGCGACTTCGTCCGCGTGGAATTTAACTTAACAAAAAAGCCCGCTCCCGCGTTCTGAGCCCGCACGAAAGAAACCATTTTTTAAAATTTTGTTTTTCTAAAATAGAAGTTACTCCCTATTACAACAGCTATCTGCGTCCCGTCAAAATCGGTCCAGCCGTTTCGGAGATTACCCGGAACAAACACACAGACAGACAGACAATTTTTTTTTAAATCGCGTTTTTGCTATAAGGTTCGTATGTACTTTCATATGCATTAAGTCAAAAGGTGTTATTTTGATATTACAAACAGACACTCCAATTTTATTTATTTGTATAGATTCTTTGAAATCGACCAATAAGTACGACTCTTAGCTAGCTCATAAATGCTTGTTAATACCAAAAACATAGCTCGCACGTTGCTCTCCTGAAGAGGAGTAGGACATGGGGGAACTAGGGGGGGTTGGACTTCCGGTGGCTCTCTCAATATATAGCTACTTTATGCCGATCCCTGCCTGCCCATCTGTCCCACTTTTAGCATTGCAACCATCTATAGGCTACGGCAATTGCTTAACCTCAGGCGGGTCGTACGGTACGCTTGTTTGCCGACTTTATTATATAAATAAAAACTGGCCTAATGCGTGTTGTGCTACGTACAATTAGGGTTCCGTAGCCATTTCAATAACGAAATTATATTTTTGGCTATCTAGTTTGCTCGATTATCATAAAAATTTAAGAAATGTGTTTTGGAATTCATTACGTAAATTACCCCATCATGTGGGGTATCTTTAAAAGTTAAAAATCTCGCAAGCGGTATTTTCGATACTAAAATGTTGTATTGAAACACCATTTCATTTGAAAATACCTAACATACCCCACATGATGGGGTAACTAAAAAAAATACGTCCCCCTTACCATGTTCGGGCGGTACCGCAAAAAAGAAAATTTTGCTATTATAAATTATTATTATTTATTATAAATATAAGAAATTTTAATATTTATATTTTTGAAAGTGAGATCTATTTTTAAGCTATATCTGTACCTGACTTCGTCAACTTCCGACAAAATCTGTAGAAGTTATGGTACTGTGACAGACTGGGACGGACGGACGGATGGACGGACTGGATGATCTTATAAGGATTTCTCGTAGGGACTACGGAGCCCTAAAAAACTCGCCTACAAAATAACATTTTTGGCTTACTAGTGGAACAACAAGTTTTCTGTAAATACTTTTGTTATATTGGATACCAATGTTTGATGCAACTTCTTTCCCCATTGTTTGCTTCCAATGTGTGCTTATTACCTATTTGGTTAGGCGGGATCTCACATGATGGGAATTGTTTTCATAGAGCCGAATATTTGAGCCACTTCATAACATTTTGTGATTGCGCAAATGTTTGCTGGGCTATTTCTTTATTTAGGTTAGATTAAGGTTGAATATGTACCTACCGTGACTTTTTGTGGATGGAAAATGGAACAAAAGTGGCTCAGAATGTTTTGTAAGATTGAAGTCAGAATGAAGAACAGTAGTTTTTTTTTATAACACAGTCGCGTTTTGATAATGTTTGTCAATAAAATAATCTAAAATATCTAAATAACTAAATCGTAACTTTATTTAATGATGTTTTTCAAAGAATATAAAAGATTAAATATCTTTTAGTAGCAAACAAATATTTGGGTATAAAAATTGGCCTCATTTATTCCAAAGTATGAGCTACCTTTGCAACAAATTTTATCTAAATTAGTCTAGTTGGTTTTGCGTTATTCTCAGTCAAACAAACAATCACACACATAAATAATATAACAATATTAGTATAGATAACTGACGGCCGCTTGGCGCAGTGCATCGGGTGGTCGCGGGTTCAATTCCCGTCGGGTTAAATATCTGAAATGACCTTTTCGTAATTTGCCCAGGTCTAAGTGTCACTGGAATCACCCCCAGTCCATTGTACGGAACCCATAGTACAATCGTTGCTTAGTTTGGGGCCATACAGTTGGTGTGTCAGTCTGGCGATTTTTATTTATAACTCAAACGTTACTTCAAACGAGTTCTCTCTCTCATAATTATTATCAAAACCAACTTAACTATAATCCTATTGATCTTTCGCGAATGAATCTTGATCCGGAAATAAATGAGATCTCACCTCCGCACGCTACACTGTAGGATAAGCTGAGCCAATTAGCTGTCAGACATTAGATGAATAGGTCCACCGATACAAATCTTCTAATTCCTACAGTGACCAATGAGAGAAGACCTTTGCTGAAGTATTGGAGATCCTCTTTCAGCTTAAAACTAGCTGTGTCCACCGAATTTGGTCAACATTTTGTATAAGAGTTCATCAATACCATACCATAATACAGTGGTGGAGACAGGACATCGGAGTAGTACCACGCTCACACAGAAGATCAGTGTAAGGTAGCCATTACAGCTGCGTTTCGCACGTTGAGTGACAGCCCTGGAAGCCTGATCCCCCGTTGGTTTCCCTCCTTCTGTGACACTACCCTTCAGGTGGGCATCGTGCGAACAATGCCTTTGACATTGCAAGCATCTATAGGCTACGATAATTGCTTAACATCAGGCGGGTCAGGTTGATTAGTCTTATTTACCGACTTTGTAATATCAAACAAATATGTATCCATATTGAGACATTTTCTTCTAGCAGTGTCGTTAGCTCAACCGGCTAAGCTATGTGTCGTGCGTACTAGGAGTTAGCTAACAGCTGTCAGCAAAAGTGTAACGCTTTCTGGTTAGTATTGAACTCGCGACCTTACTGCGGACAGAGACCCCCATCGATCACTAAGCGATTGGTACTTCATTTCACGACTAATTATAAAGATAAAAGCAATATTGAATTCAAGACGTATTTCGGTAGGGACCAAATTACTTTGGACATGTCTTCTTGACCTAATTGGGACACACGGAAGGGAAGTTCGGTAAACATAATTGATTAAGTAATATATTTTTTGTTCGCCAAATTATATTGGGTTTACGTAATGAGATGAGAGTCGATGTTGAATCTTATAAGCCAATCAGCTTATTGTCTCCGTAGCGAGAGAAAGTTCCTTATTTCCTTGGAATAATAAAGGTTTAATATCGTCAGACTAATTACCAACTGTATGGTCCCAAACCAAGCAACGCTTGTAGTATGGGTTCTGTACAATGGACTGCGGGCGATCCCAGTGTCACCCAAATAAGACCAAGTTCCGAAAAGCCATGTTCGAAATTTTCCCGGCTAGAATCGAACCCGCAACCATTCGGTGCAGTGAGCCGAGCGGCCTACTACGCTCGAACAATTTTTTAAAGGCTAAGAAATAATGTCCAGTTTTGAACTTGCTTACTTAACGGGTCATCTTTACATTGTAGTAAAATCGTGACTTGTTGTGTAAACACCCAGGGGTATACAAAATAATATGCTAAAATAAATTAGTTGTTAATTCGCGGCCTGCTTCTACAAAACCATTTCCCCCAAAAAAGCGTCCTAATTACATTTTTAATGGCTTCCTTTTCAAATTCACTAGGAAACTGATTAAATTAACACTCCGCTGTTGAAATGGTGATTAATATAAATTTACAGCACAATAAAAATAAAATGTCTGGACGTCTGAACTTAGTTTAGAGCCAAAAGTGTCGCCGTTATTTAAGATCAGTGAGTCAGAAAGGTTTTTACGAATAACTATTTAGTTCATATTTATAGTCTCGGTTTTTTATAGTTTCCGTGTATTGCCAACATTAATAAATCGATCTCAAATCTGAGGACCAACTTAGAATTTCGTTGCACAAAATGATCCAGTAGCTAGGTATAAAATGTTTCAATAGCTCACAAAAAAGAACAAAAAAAAATTAATACCTAAGAGTCAAAATTTGTATCAGTTTAAGCCATTTTAACCGACTTCAAAAGAGGAGGAGGTTCTCAATTTGGCTGTATTTTTTTAAATGTGTGTTACCTCGTTAATCTCTGTCATCTATAAACCAATTTGAATAAACATTTTTTATCAAGCAATATAGATTAATTTTGGCGTCAAGTCTGAAAATAATCAAGATTTAACTAACTACGTGTAAAAGCTATTTAAACATAAATCAAATCTACTTAGCTGAACATCCAATTTCATTACCAAAAGGCCGTCATATAAGGCTCGTTCCCACAATCATACCTATTCAATTAGATAGACATTTGTCGGCCCGGCCGCAAATTGGCAGTACAAACATCCGTGGGATTAGGACAACTTGATACTGCCCCGGGTGTCATTAGGGGAGGTTTGATCCGTTTAGACAGGTGTCCGTTGATCGGATTAGCTTATAAAGCTAAAGTTGTAATCAGACTTGTTTGAAATACATTAAAAAAGTGTCCTAATGTGTGTGTGATAGAGTTTATAGTCTTTTTACCAGAATTTGTTTAATCGGAATTTGAAGACCTCTAAGCCTAGATATGAACGGTGAATGGAGAACGTACGAGCGATGTTTTTGTTATTGCAAGCATGTTTTATAAATTACGATAACGGCTTAACATCATGATGGTCGTAGCATGTTTGCCAACTTTGTTATCAAAAAGAATAAAAAAAATGTTAGATCTTTGATACTACTAAAGTGAGGTCAAAACATAGAATTTTATGTATTTTAATGATTTTGTCTCATTCTCTCTTATCGAGTAAGGACTCAGAAAAGTAAGATACTCAGAATCTTCTTGGCTCACGTGCTATAACCGAATGTCAGGACATAAATAACAGTGTTTTAAATTGTCTATGTTGCCTTCACAATCTTATCCCTAGGTCCGGACTAATTTAAGTCCGCCGTCAAAGTTTAATTATAAAGTGAGTTCGCAACTGCTCTCATTATTATTTATATATTAATTCGATAGAAGCGGATTTGAATAAAATTGTGGAAAACAAATCAAGCCAGCAAAACTGGGGCTGATAAACTGTGATCACTAGATCTAGTGAGCCGCAATCCCAGGTTTGATTGCTGTTAGAGATGATATTTTCTTGTTAATTCCTAATCTGGGTGTTACTGGGACCGCCCCCAGCCCATTGTAGTATGTAGACACCTATAATACGAAGCAAAGCTAATTCCGTTCGGAAGCAGGTTATTGGCTTGGTTTGACGAGAATTGCTTTTGAAGCGAAGCTTCTATACGGACGTTCAGGGCGCTCGCCGCGCGGCCACTCTATCCGTGCTAAGTATCAGTAGCGTTACACTATGATGTCAGTAGAGTTACACGATATATATAGGTATACAGAGTAGCAGCTGCGGCGCCATACACTTTTTACTCTAGGTAAAGCTTCGCTTCTTTCGGGCGTCCCTAGACGGCACTGTTTTTTTCTACATACAATTTTAATGACAATTTTTTAATATATATTTTTGTACAAAATCTGCCTGAAACAATGTTATGGAAGAATGATAAAGAAAACAGTTAATTTAGAATGTCGTAGATTTTTTAAAAATATTTTTGCTCATGTTAGCTTACAAAGCAATTATGAATAGTCAGAGTCTGCTATCGGCTCGGAATGCTGCTTCCACTGAGAACAAACTCTTCTCAATACTCGTAGAAATCAAAATGAGTCTACATTCTCGGACACAGCAACACAATGTGAGCAGGCAACACCATTGACAATACAAAGTATTACACAATAATACGACCGCTTGACGACCGCTTGGCGCAGTGGTCCGAGCGTAGGCCGCTCGGCTCACTGCACATGGTGGTCGCGGGTTCGATTCCCGCCGGGACAAATTTCGGAAATGGCCTTTTCGTCATTTGCCCTGGTCTGGGTGTTACTGGGTTCGCCCCCAGTCCATTGTACGGTACCCATAGTACAAGCTTTGCTTAGTTTGGGACCGTACAGTTGGTGTGTCTGTCTGGCGATATTTATATTAATATTTATATATATACATTGGTAATTCAATATTGCCCAGCTAATTAAGTCTTACTCAGATTTAAGGAATAAGTTAAATACATAACAAAGCTAGCTTAGTGAGGTGGGCATACCTACACCCACTGATAATTAGTAATTAGGTACATTAATTCATTATTATCAAAAGGCGGCTTATAATTGACAACACTCTGGTCTATTACAGTAAGCCGTAATCCTCTAGCGGTTGGTACTGATTATGTTGTATTATAGGTCGTATATAATTCAACTGTTAATACGTAAGGACTAATTAGTGACTGCGGTTTTATACTAACACTAGCTGTGCCCGCGGCTTCGTCCCCGTGTAATTTAACTTAACATAAATTTCGGGATTATTCTTCATTTTATCCCCTTGGGGGTAGAAATAATTAAAATCCTTTCTTAGCGGATGCCTACGTCATAACATCTACCTGCATGCCAAATTTCAGCCCGATCGGTCCAGTGGTTTGGGCTGTGCGTTGATAGATCACTATGTCAGTCAGTCAGTCAGTCACCTTTGAGTTATATATATATATAGATTTGCTTTCTGACTAAGGACTAATATGAGAATAGATTCTGGACAACCTGAGTAACATCTCTTGTGTCAGCTAACTGCTGTATTATTTGACGACCGCTTGGCGCAGTGTTTCGAGCGTAGGCCGCTCGGCTCACTACACATGGTGGCTGTGGGTTCGATTCCCGCCGGGACAAATTTCGGAATTGGCCTTTTCATAATTTGCCCTGGTCTGGGTGTCATTGGGATCGCCCCGGTCCATTGTACGGTACCCATAGTACAAGCGCTGATTAATTTGGGAACATACAGTTGGTGTGTCAGACTGGCGATATGATATTTATTAATTTTATTTTGTTAGTTTCCATAGTGACAATAATCTGAATGTTTAGTTAGGCCGCGTTTCGTTCTATGAGAAGGAGAAATGGAAGCCAACATATTTATATATTTCCGTGGCTAGTACTGTTTTTGATAAATGAAGCGGCTTTTTTTAAATATTGCGAATATTATATTTGTTTTTTTCCAAATACCGCATTGCCACGCTCATGGCTATAGCCCCAATTGCTTTAGCAGGGAGATGCTTAGTCCAGGCTACTTTGTCCGTATCTATGTGATATCGACATAATGTGGAAGATATTTTCCCTTCACAATATTCTAAAAAGGTTTTCTCCACATTTCCTCGGCACAGCCTCCATATTTATGAATGTTACACCAAAATAACGATACACCCAGATTGCTCTTCAATCATTTTAATGAACCACGACCGCTCCCGTCGGGAACCGACAAGGATCTCCGGGATTATTATTGATGGAATATCTGATCTGAACTAGTTACAACATGATTTTCTCTAGACAGGCTGGAATTAAAGGTTCTGAGAAGAAGACACTTAATAAAAGCATTATACGAAATAGATTGACATTGGTAGAGCCAAGCGGTAGCCAAGTGACTACAGCTCAGATATGGGCTAGCTCGACTGGGGTAGTACCACCCTCTCACAAAAATAATAGCTGCGTTTCGTACGATGCGTCAGAGAGCCAGAACCCCACCCCCTTTTTACCCTCCCTCTATTCCAAGTCCCTTCAGGTCAAAGTGCAAGCATCTATAGGCTGAGCTTGTTTGCTAGCTTTGCAATATAAAAAACAACAAAAGTTACAATATAAGCTAGCCACAGAACCGTCAAACAATTTCAGCCCGAACTAGCCGGTATTTCCTAACTTCAGAGAGTTTCAGTATTAAAACTGCGCTCCTGAAACTCTGAATGGGGATGTGAAAATAGGCAACGAACGTAGAGAACAGTTTTTGTAGAGCGGAAACTCCATTTTAGTTGGCGTTTCAATAAAAAAATAACTTTTTGTTCGCAGGTGGGCTGCTGGAACACTTTGGAGTTTGTGAAGTGCTTTAAAATAGGTAAGCTAGCATTTTAATTAAGAAATTCACATTGAACTAATTATAAATTGAAGTATTGGCAAATATTTGTAAACAATTATCGATTGATCAAACTATTCACGTCAAACAAATCTCAGCGCAGTCGTTTAGTTTAGTATGTTAGGCTAACAGAACTTTCAAAAAATTTTTATAAACCTGCAATGTTTGTAAGCTATTTAAAAACTACTTTAACAAATAAGAAAAAGACTAATTAAGTCCTTATAGATCATTATCTACACGGACTTATTTAGATTTCCTGATTATGTTTTAGATCTCGTGGTTATGGGAGGCCCGTGCCCAGGGCCCTAACCACGCTAGCTACTCAAACCGTAATAGAAAAGCAAACGCTCGCGATTACGTTTCAAACGCTCCGCTTTTGACGTTTTGCTGACACGAGCTTCACGATTTCTACTGACATTGATATGGTATGGTGTCAGCAAAACGTCAAAAGTGGAGCGTTTGAAACGTAATCGCGAGCGTTTGCTTTTCTATTACGGTTTGAGTAGCTAGCGTGGTTAGGGCCCAGGAGTTTGGATAGAGTCTTGATAGATCTAGAACGATCATCCTAGAGCTAGATAGACAAATAAAAATCTTAGAATTTCACCCGGATGGATAGATCACGTAGTACATAGCTTGTACATCACCCGAGCAATATCCTTTCCGGAAGCGGGGAATGTTCGCTTAATGAACCGGCTAATGGTGGGAGAGTAGAGTTCAATAATAAATTGGAGAGGAGGCATGTAGAGATGGTAGGAAGTTGATCATAATTACGTGTACCCGCCTTTTATGTGTAAGAAATTGCGAAATTAATACGTGTATAAGTATGAAAAAATATTGTAAATCTTGGTTTACAGCTTAGTTCTACCACTGTAACGAATCCTGAAACTTGTAACATGAACTGAACAGGGTAATAAGTCTACATTATAATCACGATATTGTGGTTTAAATATCCGGATTTCGGCTTTAGTGTGGTAGGAAATAAATAACAGCGACGGCCAGTGAGCTGGCAGTTTGCTGTTCAAACATTATTTGTGTTGTACCGCGTTCATAGTTCCATGTTAGGGTCTGTGTAGATTGGACCGTAATAAAGAGAACACCCTGTTCGATAGGCTGCACATGTTTATATACAGCGTGTTTCAGAAGTCTGCGAAAATAATTAATAATTTTATATTGCGTGCGTATCGGACGTAGAACGAAAATTAAGTGGTAAGTAATATATTTTTTTATACAAAACAGTAAACATGGTGTTGTTTTTATCGTGTGCATGACCGCTTAGTGACGTGTTTGTTATTTTAGTTTAGTTTTATATAATAAATAATTTTATTTATGTAATTTACTCGTTAAATAAAAATAATGTGCCTATTAGAATCTGGTGGTCATACTTTAAAATTAAGTTTTGTTTAGAGACATGTATTGAAGTCATCCTGTATAATTATAAAATGGCTTAGTATATAATCCACCCTTACTGGCTATCCCCTAAATATATCATGTATTTTCATAAGCTCCCTGAAACTCATGCGCCGCGATAAATTAAAATTCAAAGAGGCGGCTTCAAACCTATTAGAAAAGATAATTTTGGGATAGGGTTGTCAATTTTACTGTAATTTTCTCGGTGGTAAAGTAAACAGGCAGGGCAGTACCAACCTCTCACAGTAGATCGGCGTAAAGTATTTCAAACGATGACATCTTGCTTCAGAGCCGGAAGCCGAACCCCACTCCCTCTGTCCCACACCATTTCTGTTCTGTAACGTGCAAGCAATGCCGTTAGTATTGCAAGTACCTATATGCCACGGGAACTGCTTAACATCAGGTCGTACGCTTATTTGCCGACTTTTTTATAGTATATAAATGGTACGTTTATTGGCTTATTTAGTTATCTACAAAGAGTTATATCATATTCATCTCTAACTCTGCCAGCTTGTGACAACCCTACGGGAGTAGCTTATCTAAACCAGCTCGTAAAATCCGGTTTGATCCGGGCATAAATTCAACCAGTCACGTTTATCCCTTGTCTGAGCTTTATGTTCGATATCAGAGATCAAGTAACGTTGGAAATTATTTCAGACCGCATAGGATGATCTATTGAAGTCACGGAAACAGAATTGGTACAAAGTAATTGCATACAATACCATTATCCTACTAATATTATAAATGCGAAAGTTTGTGAGTGTGGATGTATGTATGTATGTATGTATGTATGTATGTTTGTTACTCCTTCACGCAAAAACTACTGAACGGATTTGGATGAAATTTGGAACACAGATAGATTATAACCGGGATTAACATATAGGATACTTTTTAACCCAATAATCCAATACTACGCGGATGAAGTCGCGGGGCACAGCTAGTGTTTACACATACATTGAAGGGTAGGCAGGGGTGCATCGTAATGCACCCACATTTTCTCTAATAGTATTTTATTCTCATATTATATTATAGCGAGTCCAATTGCCATCATAGGTACTTGGCACATTCCCCCCAATTATCTTTCGTAAGAGGGTGCTACTACCTGTTCCAGCGAGCCAGTATATGAGCTATAGTCAAATGGCTACAGCTAAGCTCTACTACCTAAAAAATGACTTTTGGTTTTTTTCTATGGCGCGTCAGAATTAAGCAGCTTTCAAATTTGAGTTCACAACGCAATATTCAGTGACACTTATAACTATATTGTAACTTTGACCCCCCCACCCCCTTAAAGGGCGATACAAAGGGCGATCCCAATTTCGCAATTCCCACCGATCTACTAAACACCAAAAAGGAGAAGAAATAAAAAATGGGTCAAGTGCGCATGTATTTGCTGCCAAAGGGTCCCGTACAATAAGTAACTATTGGAAATGTTACTTGCTATCTAAATAAAAACATATTTAATTTAACGTCTCTTATCACTGATTGATAGGAAAGATCACCATTCTTAACAAGAACGCACCAAAGGGCACAGAAAGTGTGATTACGACTCCATAATTATCTAAGACAATTCCATAATAGCGAGATTCCTCGTAAGCCAAGCATAAAGTTTACTGTCCCCCACGCTTTGTATGGAGAATTGAAAGTTTTGCAACCATCCGCTAGGGCTGTTGTTCAATTTGCTATTCAGAATGACAGTTATATACGCAAACTATAGAATATGCTAATGCATATTTTAGCATATGCAAGCATTTTTCTTTAGCATAATTGCTAACGAAAAACCTCTCACCAAGAGCTAGACTATTTAGACTTGAATTGACTAGTTTAGTAGTAATAGCCGATTAGTTAAGCACGCATCTTGCGTGCACAAGTTCCTGGGTTCAAACCCCGGCTCGCACCTACGGGTTATGATTATGACACGCCCACGATGAAGAAAAACATTGTGCCAAAACCTGCATGCCTTAGAAAATCTAACCAATAATCGAAAGATACATAAAATCCACCAACCCGTACTAGCGTAAATCCCCCTTGTGTTAAGGGGAGGCTCGTGCCGAGTAGCAGTAAAGAAGGCTAACTAGCCCAGTAAAGTACGAAAAACGAGTAGGCTATTGAAATTTCCTGTTTAGGGAACCCTAAAAACTGTCGCACTGCAGTGTGAGCCGGTCAGCGCTTTCGATTTTATGTGCGGACCGCGCCATCCACGCGGACCCTCCGCGACGTTGCCCTTCCAACAAATGTCTATATTGTTTCAGGAAAAAGATTTTTCAGATTGAAATCATGTCCCGACAATCGTCGCTTGTTTTTGGCAGAAAAAGGAACCAGCTGTGATATTCTGAAAAGTTAATTTACGAAATCATAACGGTGAGATCAAAGTGCTACTCACCATCATCATGTGGTAGAGATTCCAGCTCTACACACAAGATTCATTCTGCAATAAAGTCGTTAATAATAAACCTGGCCTATTGTTACATATTTTAAACAATTAATATTTATTTAATTGAAAATCCTCGACTCATACCCGTTCTCATCACACAAACGTTCAACCCGTCAACGGTAGAGTTAAAAATATTGAATTACCCACGTCTGGCTACCTGTGTGGAAATTTTTAATATTCCACAAAGCGATGGTACACAGTGAGATTAAAAAGTTAATGGAAGGAGCCGAGGCGACCGACGCGTGCCGAAATGTACCGTAGGCTCGGTGCACAGCGGCGATTGATCGCAGCTTTAGGCTGTGTACACACTTACGGGCCTGATGCAGTAAAAGAAGTGAAAAAATCGAAATTTGGAATAATAAATAAATAAATATAAATATCGCCAGACGAACACACCAACTATACGGTCCCAAACTAAGCAACGCTTGTACCGTACAATGGACTGGGGGCGATCCCAGTGACGCCCAGACCAGGGAAAATTCCTAAAAGGCCATTTCCGAAATTGACCCTGACGGGAATCGAACCCGCAACCACCCGATGCAGTGAGCCGAGCGGCCTACGCTCGAACCACTGCGCCAAGCGGTCGTCAAGAATACTTTGTCACGTCATAATAAATTGTTCCTATTGGTCGAATTTCAAGGTTTTTTTTTGGTATGGTGGTAGAGCTAAGCTGTAGCTAATTGAATACAGCTCATATACGGGCTCTACCGGACTTTACCGGGGTAGTACCACCCTCTCACAGAAGATCGGCGGATCGGTAGCCAGCCCAACACTACACCTCCCTCCCCCTCTGTCCCTCTCCCCTTCAGGTTGGCAACGTACGAGCAATGTCTTTGGTATTGCAAGCTTCTATAGGCTACTGTAACTGCTTAACATCATCGTGCGCTTGTTTGTCGACTTTGCAAGTCTCCAATCTCGGAGTTAAGAAAATGTTTTTAACGGATGTCAAGACCAATAAAAATCATCTTACAAATTACAAGGCGTCATGAAAATTTAATAAATATTTATTATAATTTTTGATGACTTTTCCTGTTCCAGAATTCATAAACATTTTTTCTTTATGTAGAAAGATTTAATTAATTATTTATTTCATAAATCTGTTTTTCTCATATTTTTTGTGAGCGTTGATGTAAGTTTGCAAGATCAAGATCAGTTTACAGAAATATGTTGAGTGGTTCCCACTCAACATATTTCTGTAAACTGAAATCAACCTACAATCACCCGCACTTGAGTTTATTTTGTTCTTTCCAGTTTGAAAACCTGCATCCAAATAATATCAAAAATGTAGGATAGATATACGATTAAATTCCAGGATAAATGAAATAAATTTGGTGGCACTACAATACTTAAATTTTCAAAATTGTAGTCCAAAATTTCTTTAAAAATCAGTTCAATTCCTTCAGTGCTGAACGAAAATCGTTAGGAGCGACACTCGACGCGCCAAGTCTCCGCAATAAATAGGGATGGAACTCTCTCCGGAATCCCGTGCTTACGACACGTCCCGGAATTCCCGAGTGAATATTTTCAAATAAATAAAAGATATACGAATAACATTAACATAAGATGTTTTTTAATGTTCTGTTATTCGTTTACAAGTTTGAACTGCAATATAACATGTTGTATCTTCTGTCTAGGAGCTCTTATAGGTACTTATACAGGTGTGATAACTAATATTTTCTATTACGTTACTACACGCGCCTTAATTTTAATCGCCCATATTTTTTTAGGCCAAATACTATCCTATAAATACTTTTCCAGGCATATAACGTTCCTATTTTATTACCAAACATGTTTTTCGCAGAAAATTGCATAAAGGTAACAATAATTATTTGTGCAAATCCCGGGATTTTCAAATCCCCAATTGTATTCAAATTCCGGGACCGAGTGAACATGACATCACCGTTAGGGGTTCGATCCTTGATCCCTTCCAAAGGGCATGACTACATTTTGTTATATTTCGCCCCCTTTGGCGGAGCCTGTCTGTATTTATTAGGGTTCTGTTCGAATAACAGAGGTCTTCTATAATTTAGTTTGCACCGTTCTGTACGGAGAATTGTTTGGTTGTAATGAAAAGTAATGACTTCGTTCATGTAGATGTTTTATTTTTTGACAAACCTCATGGGAATGCTGTCATTTCCCGGGATAAAAAGTTCCTTAGATGTTAATCCGGGATAAGCAATCCCTATATCTAATATCTCAATATTCTCAATGCCTCCAGGTAGGTAATTTTTGCGTGTTGAGTGCTAAAAATTATACAAAATGGTGACTTTAAAAACATTGCGTTTAAGAATAATGTCAAAGTTATTTTCAAACGCTATATTTCTTATCTTTGCGGGATATAGTTTGCAAAGCTGATCTTCCCGGGTTCCATTTGTTGACATTACTTATCTTTTCCACTTTTATGAAAGAGTAAATTTAGTCTCAGAATTATTAGGCAATAAGAAACAGACAAATTGACGCAATAATCGTTGCCTACATAAAAATGCTGATGAGAGCCTGGCTAATGATAATTCTTCTGTATTAACCCTCGAATAGCAGCCTTAATATGAAGGTCATAGCATTCCTTATTAATACATCAAGCCACAGTTAAATTACTGCTGTTAGACACACTTTTTGTTATTGAAGCGAAGCTTCTATACGGACGTTTGGGGCGCTCGCCGCGCGGCCACTCTATCCGTGCTAAGCGTCAGTAGCGTTACACGATGACGTCAGAGCTGCGGCGCCGTACGCTTTATACTATAAAGCTTCGCTTCTTTCAGGCGTCCCTAGACGGCACTGTTTTTTTTGTTTCATCGCGTCTTTATACGACTGCTATTGTACACAATATTATACACAACAGTACAACACTGCCCACCCCATTGACGACTACAAGCGTAATGACCATTACACACCCACACCCGGACATGACGTCACCGTCATAAAGGCACCCGGATACACAGTTCGTATCTGAACTCCCGGTGGTGACCGGAAGTGTGGTCAATTTTTTGTATGCTGAAAACAAAAAGGGGTTGTGCTGTTTTGCACGTTATCGGGTCCTCCCCCTCCATTACATGATAAAATAGGAGGGACTAACTAAGCACATAATAATGGTGTCTATTTTTATTTGATAGTAGGTATGTACGTGATACGTGGCGATGTATTAAAGGTTGGCTAGGGTAGACGATGGATACTACACACATTCTGACACAGTAGCCTTGATAGGTGCCTTGTCCCGAAAACGTGTCTCGTCAGAGGCAAACATTCACTGCCTTGCCCGAGCGCTGTCATTATTGTCCTTATCCTCGCTAACAGTCTGCCTTTTTATTTCGATTTCGGGAACTGATTGATGAGTCAAATTGACGATGGCGAGCACGGTATTCACTCGTGGCAGCCTCGCGAGGCACCATGGTAGATAAAACATACTGTTCAAGAAAAAAAAACCTAAACTTTTTGTTATCATAAAGGCAGCTTCATGAGTGTTTACCAAGAAATAAGACATACATAAATATCCGCCTTCTCAGAGGCTGCAAGTCTCTTCAGGGACTCTGACTTATTCGGAATACCGAAGCTTGAGTAAATACTGAGCAGTTTGCTCGTTTACATGCAAGCCGTTGCCTCGAGGTCGCGAAAAGCCTGCCGAAGCTGTTACGTTTCGCTGCCTATTAGAATTACAATGCGGTCTGTGACACGAGAAACAGCGATTTGATTGATTAACTGCGTACTAACCCGTGATGCCTCTCAGCTATGACGACCGCTTGGCGTAGTGGTTGGAGCGTAGGCCGCTCGCCTCACTATACCGGATGGGTGCGGGTTCGATTCCCGTCAGGGTAAATTTCAGATATAGCCTTTTTGGATTTTGCCCTGGTCTGGGTGTCACTAGGATCGCCCCCAGTCCATTGTACGCTACCCATAGTACAAGCCTTGCTTAGTTTGGGACCATACAGTTGGTGTGTTCGTCTGGCGATATTTATTTCTTTTTATTATTAAAGCTGCGCCTCGTTCAATCAGTACTTATCAGCTTCGTTCGAGGAGTATGCTGTTGCGTCCGAACGTTACATCTATACAAATAAATAAAATTGGAGTGTCTGTTTGTAATATCAAAATAACATCTTCTCACTAAATGCATATGAAAGTACATAGGACACCTATAACAAAAATGCGATTAAATTTTTTTTGTCTAGTCTGTCTGTCTGTCTGTCTGTGTGTTTGTTCCGGGTAATCTCCGAAACGGCTAGACCGATTTTGACGGGACTTTCACTGGTAGATAGCTGTTGGTATAAGCAGTAACTGAGGATACTTTTGTTTTAGAAAAAACTAAATTAAAAAAAATGGGTCCTGTCGCGCGGGCTCAAAACGCGGGAGCGGGCTTTTTTGTAAGTTAAATTCCACGCGGACGAAGTCGCGGGCTCAGCTAGTCTTTCATAGTAATAGCTGACGGACGAGTTTGTAGAACGGTCTTTGAAAACAAAGGAGGTTCAAACCTCGGCTCACATCTTTAGACTTTCAAATTCTATGCGTGAATTCCACTCGCTAAACGAAGAAGGTGCATATCGCGAGGAAAATTGTATGACTTACAGAAAGACCTATGAAGTTCTCCAACTCTGGTAGACTAATGCCTAAATCTACCCAGCATTGGGGGGAGTGTATAATGGAATAATGGAAATAGGCTCGCCCCCTTTACACTTGAACCAAAACAATTGGAATTCACTGGAGTGTCTATCTTTTATGTCTACAGGATATTGTCGCGGCGATTGTTGTCGGTTTGTGTGACCACAGAAATGTTACTGTGTTGTCCTATCAGTGGCCTTTACGACCCACAACACAGCGGCGGTAATCGCACCAGTTTCATTCATACAACTAAAATTAAAATCTACCCGCCTATCTCTTCTAACCCACATACAGCTGTATAGGCACATAAAAATGTGGGTCCACTGTTTCCTGGGACGGAAAACACCGGGGTAACTTCGTCCAAAGCGGCGCCAATAAAACCCGATAAAAAACCGGATACGGTACATTTTAGCGGGAAATTTCTGCGGTGGTACGCGAAGCACCTGTTAGCAGCGGTGGGGTTGAACCGTTTTTGGTGTTGCCGTCGGTTTTGGTGTGCAAAATGTGAGGATTCATTTATTTTGGTTCGACGCTTCTACTGTTGGATTGAATTTAGTCTGTTTATTTAAAGGAGCAAAATAATTATTTATTTAAAATACTGTGCGTCCCGTGGTATTTTTATTTGTTCAATCGGTAGAGCAAATTTTGTGCCGTATGAATAAACTCGGAGATCCGTCCGTCCGTATTGACGATATTCAGAAAATCCGCTAGCAAATTTGCCGAAAAAACTTATTTTAAGTAATAATATTTCATATGCCTACCAGTACGGCATAAAGGGTAGAACACTAAAAGGCTTTTACAACTAACATAAAAAACATTACATTCAATATTATCGGTTACACGGTCGAACAGCTTTAAAAGCGCGCCATTTTGTTTTTTCGTGGAACCAGTTCGGACCGGTTCGAACCGGTCGGAAGCAGTTTGCACAGGTTAATGAGACGGAACAGAGGGATTTAAATACGGGAAAGGGATGCAGCTTGAGGAGCTTATCTACTTTGATAAATATTGTTAATTTCCTTCTTAGGGAAAGCGGATTAGTAAAATACTTTATCTCCACTCGTAATGGGAAGAAGATGAGTAATGTGAAATTTACCAGTTCCACTCTTTGCAACACCTTAAGCCTTCTATACATCCAACAGAGAGAAACAAAGCTAGATCAAAAATTAATAAATAAGTATACTTTAGTTTTTAGTGATAACGTCGAGTCTGTCTGTTGGACGGAAAAGCCTTTCTTTGATTGGTTCATATCGGGTTTGTAACTCGTGGTGGGTTTGTAATAATACCTAAGTAAGAAGCAGGTATAGTTTTAAAATAATCAAACTTAATGTTAATTATGTAGGTACCTGTTTGTTGTCCCTAAGAAAAAAAAAATGCTGGTTTTTTTTAAGTGTTCATATAATATCTAACTCTCATCTTTACCCCGGAGTGAGTATTATTTCGGACATTTGAGACATCCTCTAAATCAACTACTTATAAACTTTCAAACTCTTGGACACCATGTTTTCGGGTGCAAAGGAGGTTGTGTTGTGATCTGATAATATTCATATTACAGAACTAGCTGAGCCCGCGACGTCGTCCGCGTGGAATTTAACTTAACCATAAAGCCCGCTCCCGCGTTCTGAGCCCGCACGACAGGACCCATTTTTTCATTTTTTTAAATTTTGTTTTTCTAAAATAAAAGCCTAAGTTACTCCCTATAACATCAGCTATCTGCCAGTGAAAGTCCCGTCAAAATCGGTCCAGCCGTTTCGGAGATTACCCGGAACAAACACACAGACAGACAGACAGACAGACAAAAATGTTTTAAATCGCGTTTTTGCTATAGGTGCCGTATGTACTTTCATATGCATTTTGTGAAAAGGTGTTATTTTGGTATTACAAACAGACACTCCAATTTTATTTATTTGTATAGATGTATAGATATGCGTGCAAAAGAGGGCGCACGTCATGTTCATATTACAGCAACAACTTCAAACCATGTCTTGATGTCATGCGACGATGCACATCAAAGCGGAGGACGTTATTTATGTACTAATGAGGACATATTGAAATATTTTGAAGTCTTCACGACGTTACGACAGTCTTTGAACTTGTGTGAAGAAAATTATGTTTTCTTTGATCTCTGTTTGCATATTAATATTTACATACTTTCGTTTTCGTATTGCTAAGTAATTACTTATGGAGGATTTGGTGGAGGTATTTTAAGTTTCAAGCCATAGAATGCTAAACATGATTACGTGTAGAAGCTACACTAAGTGGTCATTCACACGAAGAAGTTGGCAGCGTTTTATTTATACATTTTCGACAGAAAATGTTCGTATTCAACGTCCGGGTACTGTAAAATGTATAGAAATTATCTGTGCCGGGTTAACCGTGTGAATTGCCGCTAGCTCTAATCCTCCTAAATAGCTTGACCGATTTTGATGGTTTTCGATCCGGTAAGTTAGACTGTTGTTGAAAGCCATAAAATAAAATCTTAACTAGCCAAAGCTGTATGATTAATAAAACAATACAGATAAAATTACCAAGGAGTTTGGCTTCCACTGATCAAGTATAATAAATTCTCCGTCCAATCGGGAGCCTAGCCATGCGTGCCTTAACTGCCGCCATCCTAGTCCTTTATGCCCCTCGGTGTCTTCTCAATGGCGTCAATAAATTCCAGTCAAGAAATTAACCCGGTACTGTTACTAATACTTATATTTCCTGTGCCTCGCTACTGTGCCAGATTATAATACCTCTCTTGATGATAACATTTTAATAAATATTAATATTAAAATACTAGATTTTACCCGTGTCTCCGCCTGCATGGTACTCTGATAAAATTAAACATCAGCTATCTGCCAGTGAAAGTCCCGTCAAAATCGGTGCAACCGTTTCGGAGATTAGCCGGAACAAACCCACAGACCGACAGAATTTTTAAAAGATATTGTTATTTATCTATGAGTATTTAGGTGCCATATATACTTTCATGTGCGTATAGTAAAACTGTTATTTTAACATTGCAAACAGATACTTTAATTTTATTTATTTGTATAGATCATATTTGTTGACGGTGAAGGAAAACATCGTGAGGAAACCTTCATATCGAAATGACAATTGAACATTGTATCACGTACAGATACCCTGTAGGCCGTTCACCATCTTACCAAGAGATGAAATCCTACTAATATTATAAATGCGAAAGTTTGTGAATGTGGATGTATGTTACTCTTTCACGCAAAAACTACTGAACGGATTAGAATGAAATTTGGAACACAGATAGTTTATAACCGGGATTAACACATAGGTACTTTTTATCCCGATTTTTTTTTAAATTAAATACTACGCGGATGAAGTCGCGGGCCACAGCTAGTATCTCTATATTTCGACGCGAGGATACCGAATCTGAATATCCGATATTTTTGTATGGAATTACTGATGGAATGTCACTGTTCCGCACTGATTTGCATGTCCAATAAGGTAACAGTTGTCTCTATCGTTGTGTAGATATGTATGTATAGAAGTTGATTGGATGGTTTTGTATTATTACGTACAACACGCCCGATGTTAAGCAGTTACCGTAGCCAATACCGCAGCCGACGTTTGCTGTAAGCACCAGGAAAATATTAAACCACTAGCTGTGCCCCGCGACTTCATCCGCGTAGTATTGGATTATTAGGTTAAAAAGTATCCTATATGTTAATCCCGGTTATAATCTATCTGTGTTCCAAATTTCATCCAAATCCGTTTAGTAGTTTTTGCGTGAAGGAGTAACAAACATACATACATACATACATACATCCACACTCACAAACTTTCGCATTTATAATACTCGTATTAGTAGGATGACGTACTTTTGAAATGTATGTGTGTTTTTCTTGTACAAAAGATTGACAACCAAATCTAAAACAGAAAACGTACGCAATTCGCACTTTGCCGACTTTAAGGGGGAGGAAGGGGTTGGGCTACCGGCTCTCTCAGTGTTCGTACGGAGCTATCCCCTTGGACGTGACTAGCATAATTATATAGTTAATAAATAAATAAATATCGCCAGACTGGCACACCAACTGTATGATCCCAAACTAAGCAACGCTTGTACTATGGGCACTGTACAATGGACTGGGGGCGATCCCAGTGACACCCAGAACAAGGCAAATTACGAAAAGGCCATTTCCGAAATTTGCCCCGGTGGGAATCAAACCCGCAACCAACATGTGCAGTGAGCCGAGCGGCCTACGCTTGAACCACTGCGCCGAGCGGTCGTCGTAATAAAGAAAAATATAATCTAAACGCACTTGGATAGAGTCTAGAATATTATTTTATTACATGGCATTAACTTTCACAATGGGATATACAGACATATAAAACTGTTACAAGAAAAAAACGCTTCTGTATACCTACTACTGAGCTTCCAGAGATCGACACTCGCCAGGGGAAATACAGATTAAACTCAAAATTCACTGCTCAACGCAAAGCCTCGGATCTTACGTAGGCAGTCCAAATAATGTTCTTTATAAATAATTCAGCCGATGAAAGCATTTCTTTATTTGAGGCTATAAATTCAGAGGGTTATTATTTTAGATAATCTTTATACGTTATAACTCCGTTATAAAATAAATAAGTATTTTCCTTTTAATTTAGAAAAAATACAAGGGATGTTGGTTTGGTCCAGTTTATCTCCGAAATGGCTCGATCGATTTTGAAGGGACTTTCACTGGCACATAGCTGATGTTATATGGAAGAAACTTTGAAGGCTATTTTAAAGGCTTTTTTATGGAAGCTTTTTATATTTATTTAGTTTTATTTTATGGAAGTAGTACACAGGCCGAGCCGCAGGCAACAAATATTTTCTCGTAAAACTAAATGTACCTATACTATTCACACAAGATATTCATCTAAATCGTGAACATTTCCATCTCAGTTTACAAATGTTGACAAAACAATCCACCACTATCGCGTCTCGGCTCCACAGAAGTGACGACCGCCGGGGGATATACAAATTATGCTCCAAAATTCAGACCTCAAAAATCCTTGGATTCGCGGCAAATAACCCCGTTTTATGAATTATTCAAGGGCTTCAAGAGTTTGGTGGCCGTGGGAGGTTATATATGGACTATGTATACTTTTGTTTAGAAAAATTTTTCGTTAATCAGTGCTGATTTCATTGGTATAAAAACTAAGCTGAACATATTAGCACCCTTTGTCTTACTTTCCTGCAGGTCGAAGAGCAACAACATGCGAGCAATGCCTTTGGTATTGTAAGGATCTATAGATAACGGTAACAACTTAAAATTAGGCAAGAGATTCGCATGTTTGCCGATTTTGTTATATAAAATTTACCAAATTTCTCTTCAATATCCACCATTATATTGTCCGTCAAAACATTTCTCAGAAAAATAGCTGTAACTGACGCGCCAGTGATTCCGTATTTACCTTTCAAGACACGAAACTTAAAAAAATATTCCATTCTGAAAATGGAATGGATATTGTTTTGGACGTTCGTCAGAATGGAACGAGGAAATTAAGTAGCGTCTACCAACAATACAATGTTCTTATTATTACACTGAAGAATTTCTGATTTGTAAAGAAATTTCGGGAAAATCTCAGAATAAAAACAAAAATCCGATGGAGTTACTTTGATTAGATGATGTTAATTTCTCCAGGTTGTAATAATACACAAACTAATTGGACTAAGCTGTCTATAAATATTACCGTCTTTACATAATAATTAGTAGGTAAGACTGAAAAATTATAATGTTCATAATAAAATAAATTTAACACATGTCTAATAAGAGATGTGTTAAGGTTAATTTATTCCCAATCTGCCGTCATGAGATTTAGCATCATGATTACAAATAATATATTATTTTTTTAACAAAGTAGCCTTAAACCGTTAATAAAATTCAAGAGCAATGCACCTAGTTGATCAATGAGCCAAGCCTTAGGGCGCTTAAAGACCAAAAGCCCAGCAAGCGTCAACAGGTGAGATGGGTCCAGCTCTCTGGAGGTATAACAATTAATAGGTCACTAGTTATGCGTGAGTCTATAAGCAACAGTATACCATTTTATATATGGAATTTCAAGTTTTGTGGCTGGACTTTCATAATTGAATTAGTTTTAGATTTCCCCTATTTGTTATAAATAGCAGATTAAATATGTAATTTATATTCGTGAATAAGCAGATCATCAGACTCTACCTACTACCATTAACTACCATTAATCCCCAATATTGAACATTAGGAACTTACTTAAATTTGTATTTGAATGGCGTTTCTTCCATGGACATATTCACAGGATGCGACTGAGATGCGATACATAGGTCGCTATGCTATGCTACTCTATTATAATTTAGGTAGCGTTATATACGGAATGGACCGTATACGACGCTATTCGACTCTATTTCCTACTTCATAGAGTAGCATATCAATAGGCGACCTATGTGCCGCATCAAAGTCACGTAATTTGTGAATATGTCCGCGCTAGAGAAAGGTCTGAGCTTTTCATGCTAAAAAAAGAATCCATAAATATAATTAATACAGTCTACGGTTAAACTGTGATCTAGTTATATGTTTAAAATGTAATTTAAGTAATAATAAGAGCGTTCCACACATTTTGTTAAAGCAATAATCCCACGATCCGGGCCTGTCGCCCGCTCGCAGTCCCGAGGTTTTGCGTTTCAAGTAGTTACGCCTTTTTGCGCGACCCTGCTTCACAGGGATTTAAATTTTTAAGCTTCGCACAAAATAAAACCAGACACCATTTTAAATGTGTCACTGTTGTGTTTCGGTCCTACCATTCTCAAAATGGAACGAAATTCTCTTTTTAAAATGTACTTCTACGTTTTCCAAATTTGAAATGGTTTTTACATTTTATTTGTTGTTTTGTTAAATTAGAACGTGGAATGTAAAATCTACGTAAATATTATAAAAATCTCTACCTATATAATTGGAGAAGCCTTTTAAAAATCCTTCCAAAATTTTAGCGAAACTTTCCGACCGATGAATAAGTAAATTAACTGAAACTTTCAAACCAACGAGAGCGAAGATTTTTAATATAACCCTTTCTTTTGCCATTCAAACTTAAGGCTAAAGTGCCCATCTAGCCCGCGAAGTTCAAAAATTTTGAGGTTTTTTAGATTTTTTTCAAAATCGGACAATAATATAAGGCACATTTTGTAATTCGCGAAAAAGACCGTGTGCAGTGCATTTATTAAATAATCCAACTTACTCTAAAACATTTCAAGAAGGACCGCTATCCAGATAATCTGGCAATTTTTGTATATTTAGTGATTTACTAGTATCATATTCACCATGATAATATTTAGAGTAAAATAAATGTATTAATAAACGCACTGCATACTGTGTTTGTCGCAAATCACAAAATGTTTTCAGATTTTGGATAAACTAAAAAAATACTCGAAAATTTTGAATTTCGCGGGCTATACAGGCGCCTTCACCTTAAGCAAACATTCAAACTTAACACCAATTTCACAAAATGGCGTCTCGTTGGTGAAAAAAAAGGAAAATTAAATTGTGCTCAAAACTCAGGGTTTTAGATAAAAATCTTTAATTCCAAACGCAAACAGTTGTCAAGTTAACCCTAACGAAATTGTCGGTTAGGGCCCGGGCACACCGAGCGTGTCACAGAAATATAGGATTTTAGGGTGATTTCGTGTTTGACACTGAAATTGTTAAGAGTCTACCATACATTAAAATATCTTGTCGATAAGCGAGAGAGCCGGAATACTGCCCGGACGGGGAAGATTCTAGTGACATCCGGTTCAGAAAAAAATAATATAAGGCCTTTTTCGAAATTTACCGCGACGGGAATTGAACACTCCACCACCCGGTGCAGAGACCCAACCGGCCCACACTCGAACCACTACGCTTAAAAGGTTGTAAAAAAAGAATATTTTTAAGTAAGTAAGTGACCATACGCATACGTTTTTATCTGGCGGTTTTATTTATTTCACTCACATAAAAAACGTTTAATATATCCCAGCCCTTAGCCCTAACAAAATTGTCGGTTATGCAAAACAATGCTCACTTGAAAATGTCGCGTATTTACGCAGAGAGAGTGGGTGGGGTGCCACTTCGAGCGGTTTAAAACAAGTGTTTTTAAACCATTGAAAGGAGTTAATGGCTGTTAGCGAGTCTTCCTACGCGAGTTGTAAAAATGAATGGTGCGTAATTAAAAGTAATTTTATTTAATTTTTCATTTAAAATCCGTGTTAATTGACTAGGTATGTTTGAAGATGGTTTTAACGTTTATTTTTTGTCTGTGTTAATTGGTAGGTTATCCTCAAAGTTGGCGAGTGCTTCAAAATTATTATATTATTAACGTCGGGAACATGAAGTTAATAAACGCGATAAAATCCGAAAAATAGTTATATTTCAATATATTATTATCCATTTAAAATTGTAACTAAGTATGTACTACTATAAAAACGTGTAATATTTAGATTTTTTCATATTTATGTAGTATCGCTGCCAACCTATATTTTGGAAAAGTGAATAGGCTCGCCTAGGTACCTATAGTATAAAAATATTTAAAATCTAATACCATTCGTGAAATGTGTATCTCCGGTTATCATGGCAGGGAAAATTTTCCTACTACAAATTACTGTGTGTTCCACTCAAAAACCTTTTATTTATTGCTGCCCACATTCTGTTGCTGTTCCTGAGAATGTATACCATATTTTATTCATTGAAAAGAGTAACCATTGAGTTTCTTGCCAGATCTTCTCAGTGGAAGCAGCATTCCGAACCGATGGTAGATTCTGACTATTCAGAAATGCTTTGTTGGCTTACATGAATAAAAACCATTTTGAGATTGAGTTTATTTTGAAATGTGAATAGTAGTACAATAATATTATTATTCCCTCGCGTATGTATAAATTATAACAAAACACTTTAAAATAAAATAATAAACAGCATAAGTACTTTCATTAATTTATTTTACAATAAGCGGTTGTTTCCGCCACAACTGCGGCCACAGGGGCATTACCGCCACCGGTCCGATGCTTATCCTTGATATGTAACGTGCCAATTAACTGCTGCTGCTTCCGTATGTGTGCACGCATGGTTTGAATATAAAGAAGCCTTATTTACATTATTCTCCCTAGTCTTTACCCAATTTGTAGGAGGCGGCAAAGGTTCACCCGGATTGGGCTAGTATTTTTACGGAGTCGAGACTTTTAAAACCAGTGGACTAAGGTTAGAAAGGTACCCAAATTGCACTTGGTAATCTCATAAGGCAACACATTGGAGCTATTATATTTACATTAATATCTACTAATCTTTATAATTATATAAGCAACTGGCGATAAAAAAAAAAAAGACAAGCGACCTGAGTTTCTTGCCCGATCTTCTCAGTCAATTTCGCGTTCCGATTCGGTTGTAAATATAAGAAAAAAAATAAAAATTGAATTTGTAAATGCCCCCTTAGGCCTAAATAAAATAAACGCTTTTTACTTTGACAAAAGATCTCCCTCCTGAAGTCTTTCCTTTGCACTGCAACATGGGTTTCTTCAAAGTCAAGTCTACATGTCTCTAAAAGGCCGGCACCGCGTTTGCTCCCCTCGAGTTTCAGATGTCCTGGGCGACTGTTACCACTTACCATCAGGTGGACCGTCTGCCAGTGTCGACTCAGGCAATTAAAAAACACGGTATATTATTATATTTGTTTACGGTATATGCCATTAACCCCCACCAAAAAAGAGTATCTGCGTATCTGTGTCTGTGGCATCGTAGCGCCCAAGCGGATGAACCGATTTTAATTTAGTTTTTTTTGCAAGAAAAATGTTTTGATCGAGAGTGTTCTTACCTATGTTTCATGAAAATCGGTTCAGCCGGATGGAAATTATCAGCTCTTTTGTAGTTTAAAAAGTCGTTGCATGGGGACTTTTTTTAAATTTTTAATTTTATTTTATAATTATGTTTAGGAGCCCCATTACAAATTGTTTCTGTCATATTCTTTCTCAAGTATTTGTACATTTGTGAAAGTAAGTACACATTTGTCATTTCCATTTTTCATTCCATTTCAAGTGATCACAATTTTTCAGGCTGTCGCGTCGTAACGACTTCCGTTTGAATTGACGCAGATCACAGAGGAAAACATTCGTCTAATCATTATATAAAAGGAAGCGGCATATTACTTATCTTCTTCATTAAATCCCGGTGTGGGTGTGTTCGTAATTACTCTCCTCCTAAACGGCTCGACCGATTTTGAATATTTTCTTTCGGTCACCTGGATGGTCCACTCACTCGCTACTAAATAGCCCAGCCAACAGAAAATATTTATAAGTACTTACTTAATGATAGATTGGTGTAGATTGGTACAGCTCTGCCAACCCCTTAAGGCTTAACAGCAGTAATGGTATTAAAAACGCATAAAATTATGCAAATAACGATGATCCCATGTCTCCTCAACGTCAATGTCGCTGACAAATAGCGCGCCATTACCGCGCGCCATCTTGCGACGCCATCTTGTCGAATTATTTATGGCCGCCATTCCGTGAGGCTTAACGCGGTTTACTGTTGCTTTCAAAGGTAAACGAGCTTTTAAATTATTTTTTAAGTTGCCGAAAGACAAACTTGCTTTTCTATTTAGTATATAAAGTCCTTTTTTATTGATGTACCTACCGCAAAAAAATACATACGTACCTTTTGAAAAATTGAAGAATTGCGATTGTTCGGCGATATATTGATGACTGTACAAGATTATATTATAACTAGCTGTGCCCGCGACTTCATCCGCGTGGAATTTAATTGACAAAGTTTCATACAAACTTTCATCCCCTATTTTATCCCCTTGGAAGTAGAATTAATCAAAATCCTTTCTTAGCGGATGCCTACGTCATAACATCTACCTGCATGCCAAATTTCAGCCCGATCCGTGCAGTGGTTTGGGCTGTGCGTTGATAGATCACTATGTCAGTCAGTCAGTCACCTTTGAGTTATATATATTTAGAAGATATAGATGGATGTTCGTTGAAAGATTAAAGGCTTACCTATAATCCACATACCCATCGCTTCAATCTAAACAGGACGCCTCATTCATATTCTATCGCCGGCTCTCACAATAATAGAATATCTTATGAATTCAGAGCCTTGTAATCTTATTTTTTAATTAACCCTTATTTGTTATAGGGTAACCCAATTTGGGGGCCGTAAGTCAATTCTGATATGGGTTACGTGGAGAAAATTGGTGTTATTTGACCAGTAGCACCCATTTTCGTAGGGGAGATAAGCACCTACTGCGTTACTTTGTACTAAGTAATATAAATACGTCAACATTTTTTTGTAGTTTCCAACTATTTTTACCCCCCGACAAAAAAAGAGTGGAGTTATAAGTTTAACATATTGTGTATCTGTCTGTGTCATTGTAGCGCCCAAGCGGATGGTCCGATTATAATTTTGTTTGTTTTTGTTAGAAATATATTCTGATCGAGAGTGTTCTTAGCAATGTTTCATGAAAATCGGTTCAGCCGTGGGAAAAAGAAGTCGTCGCATCGGGGTTTTTTTATTTTTCAATTTAAAGTTATGTTTTAATTTTTAAATTAACTGACATTTTTGTAATTACAGCCATGTGTTATGCCGTAACCGCCTCGTGTTCATTAATTAATTAAGTCCGAAAGCTCGCGTACGAGCCGTTTAATGTTAATGCAGTTACCGTAGCCTATAGATGCTTGCAGTACCAAAGGCGTTGCTCGCACGTTACCGATCTGAAAGGGATTGGGACTGAGGGAGGGGTAGGGGATTGTGCTTGGTGAACTATGGCCCGAATCCTCCTTGCAATGAGGGGAATATGCCCGGTATAGGCAATAGACTCGGCCCCTCTTGCTTTGCGACCAAAAAACTTCAGGCAAATATTATGTATTCTTGGAGCTAGTCCCGTCACACACTCCCACTACTATTACTCCTAAAAGTCAGGGTTGCTACTCTTAGCTACGATAATCTATATATCGTGACATTCGTATTGTAGAATCCTAATCTAAATTACTTAGTTTTGCCATACAAAATTATTTTTCGTTCAGGGGATATAGGTACGACGGCAAAAAACATGGAATTTAGAGTAGGATTCGACAATCCGAAAGTCACGATATATCGATTTATCGGTGCTAAGAGTAGCACCCCAGGATAGACAATGCTGTTCAATGGTGACCACTAACTGTAAGCTCAACCCGAGAACAGTACCCGGACTCTCACATTAGGCATCCTACATTTACAACCACTGGACCGATGATGATTATACTTTATTAACCACCAATAAATATTTAATTCAATAACCCAACAACCATAATAAAATATTCCAACAATGCCCCGATAAATTAGGAGCAAAAGGAATCATGTACAATCGCGCATAAAAGCTTTAAGCCTCGTGTCCTTAGAGACGTCTTAACGAGGCACTCACGACGAAAATATGGCCGATTATGGCCTCCTCTAACTGTCGCTCGTCTTTTGTTAAAGGTCATTATTATTATCCACATAACGACTGTTGGCAGTAGTGGCGTATTTATTTTGCGATAAACACTTTTGTGTGCGATTGTACGCGAGCGTATCGCTGATTCGTTTTGTGACCTGTGTGCAGATTTCTTTAGAATTCCTGTAAAAATATAAATTAATTTGAATGGTATTATAATGGCTTATATATCGAAATGAAAATGCAGATTAGGTACGAAAATATCTATGTAGATTGTGTGGTCACTGCTCCGGGTTCGATTCTCTTTGGGGCCTCTTGAAATAGCACTAGTAATCCTACTAATCCTACTAATATTATAAATGCGAAAGTTTGTGAGTGTGGATGTATGTATGTATGTATGTATGAATGTATGAATGTATGTATGTTTGTTACTCCTTCACGCAAAAACTACTGAACGGATTTGGATGAAATTTGGAACACAGATAGATTATAACCGGGATTAACATATAGGATACTTTTTAACCCAATAATCCAATACTACGCGGATGAAGTCGCGGGGCACAGCTAGTATTATAAATGCGAAAGTTAGTGAGTGTGGATGTATGTATGTTTGTTACTCCTTCACGCAAAAACTACTGAACGGATTTGGATGAAATTTGGAACACAGATAGATTATAACCGGGATTAACATATAGGATACTTTTTAACCCAATAATCCAATACTACGCGGATGAAGTCGCGGGGCACAGCTAGTAATAATACGAGTATAATACTAGTACTAGTAATAGTACTAAACAGCGGTATCCGCTGTATATAGTCCCTGAGTACAAGCATCGCTTAGTTTCTTTCACATAACAAAGTCAACAATCAAGTGTGCGGCCCGCCTAATAGGTTAAGCAGTTACCGTAGTCCATATAAGTACTTATGCTTGCAATACCAAAGACCTTACTCGCACGTTGCCAATCTGAAGTGCGACAGAGTTCTGAAGTTTAATTTGTTGTTCAAACACCAACTGTATGGTCCTTAACATAGGTAGAGTCAAGCTATAGCTAACTGACTACAGGTTATATATGAGCTGGCTCGAACCGGGTGAACCACACT
Source organism: Notodonta dromedarius (assembly GCA_905147325.1). Classification (NCBI taxonomy): domain Eukaryota; kingdom Metazoa; phylum Arthropoda; class Insecta; order Lepidoptera; family Notodontidae; genus Notodonta; species Notodonta dromedarius. Next base: position 7,390,037 of record LR990183.1, on the reverse strand, counting down.
CTGTAACAGTTCATACTGCAGGCGACCTAAACTCGACTTAAATACCTAAATAAATTATTCAATGCGTCTTTTGTCTAAAACAACTGCGTAGGATTCCAGTCTACAAAAAATTAAAATGTCCAAAAGCTGAGCTTTCACACACTTCGTCAAAAATGTGTTAGCAATTAATATTTGTTTCAAGTAGTTTGGAAACATGAGATTTAGTCCCAGACCATTGTATGGACATCTTAAGAGAAATTCGATAACAATGTTTGGGAGTAGCTATGGCTAATAAAAAATTAAACACTCCCATGCAAACACATTTCGACTCACAAACTTAGGTGAACAAAAAAACATGCTGTGAAGGCCAAGGGTCATAAAATCTATGATAAAGCACGAAGTATCTGTCATCCTACAATTGACTTTTTTTTGTGATGTGAACTTAATTGTCTACACGTGGTGACGCTGTTAGCCGTTTTGTTCTTTGCACATGCTTAAAGTGTTTGGCTCTTTTTACGCCCATACAATTGAAATTTGAACCAAACGAAATAAAATCTGTCAAACGAGAGAGTAAATTATGAGCCCTCAACCCAAACACTCATAATTGCGAGAAAAAAGGGGTCCGTGGGCGTGGCCTATGCACTTGTCCATGCAAAGATGCGGCATTTAATTATAATCCTTAGAAACATTGTTCTAAGATAGTTTCTGGGTTAAAACAAAAATACAAGACGGAGAGGGGGCTCTTCTGGGTTTTGCTTTCCTTGGTTTTGGAAGTTGAGACATTCAGGACAGTGGGGTTTTAGGGACGGGACAGTCAGGTCTTGACTACAGGGCAGTGAAGTTTTAGCGATGGGAGAGTCAGGGCTTGACTACAGGACGGTCGGGTTCGATTCCCGGGAGTGATCCTTTGAGACGTGTACGAGTGCGCGAACCGCGAATATTTTAATTTAAATTTTGATTTATTTGCAAATGTTGTTTTAGAGTAATTACAAATAATTTTCCGGAGCGTCTAAACTGAGTGTTGTAGGTAAAAATATTATAAGGTATGTAGTATAGTTTTGTACCATGTTGTCCAGAATTGTCGATATATCTGCTATTTTCTCTTATTTTGTTGGGTTAATAGGAGAGTTCATTCATTCATTCATTCCCAGGGAAAGCTGAAGACGACGGGGTAGTAGTTGGTATGATTTGGAGATGGATGTGAGCGAATACCGACTGAATTATATTTGTCTTATGCGATCAAAGGATTAAATAGTAAACTCTTGTCTGTACGAACAAATGTTCTTAAAACCAACCGATATAAGAATTGTGGAGCTCTGCCGTAGGGAAGATGATTGACTGCAAGATGATTTAGATTGGTACAATCGCTAGGTAACGTCGAATGAATCTTAACTCAGTCGAGCTCGCTAAGGTCGGATTAGATTGCTGGTTTTGTTGGGGCACGTTGTTCATCTGCCACCAGGTTCTGACTATGAGGTGTGTTGGGAGGTCAGAAAATATCAATCGCTAGGTCTAGGTCATAAGTCTGTAAGTCTAGATCTTTCCTCTAACTACAGACGGGATATGTAGTCCACGTTGCCAGAGCATCGAGAACAGATTTTCAGATCTACGTCGATTTGGTCCTGCCTTACTATTATTCATACAATATACATGTATTTATGTAAAATATTCTGATTTATCAATAAAATAATTCCGTCTGCGTGTGCGCTAAAAGTCAATATAAAAATGGCAAAGTGCGGGTATTGCCTATTTCGCGAGTGTGTGAGTGCGAACGCGATTCAGGTGTGTTGCTGATACATTGGTGAGCGTAGATTGTAAGAATTGGCTTTATAGTCTCATTGTATGTGTTAGAATAAATACGATTATGATAAGTCCTCATGACTAATTTCTTCAATGAACTGATGAGACTATAATGTTGTTCAATTGCATCGTGTATATTTATTTAGCGGGATTTTATAGGATGGCGACCGACGGCCGAGAAGTGCATGATATGTTTTGTTGCTTCGCCATGTGTGATGTTTTAAACCCTACAGTAACTACAAATGATCCTCGGCGACGGCTGGCGACAACTACGAGTCTTTGTATAAATGTTTATTGTCTGTGTACTGTGTTCCTATGTTCATTTCCACAGGAGTTTGTTTTTAGATCTTCTAGTATTGTTATATTTATTTATGTTTTTTGACGATTAAGGAACAACATGTGTAATAGATTGAATTGACGACTCTAATTAAAAAGTTTAATTGCCATAAATATGAAAAACCCACGACACTCAGTAGATAAACACAATGTAGCGATTTTTAAACGGAATAGTACTTTAAATATAATAAATAAATATAGTCTCGAAGAAAAAACGTTACAGATGGTGCCGTGACCAGGATCTCGTAATAACCTATAGATATCGTAACAAAACGTACTCGAATAAAAATGTTTCAGATGGTGCCGTGACCAGGATAATTGCGTACCTATCAAATATAAAAATAAATAATAAACATAGTCGTCGTAACCAAACAAAACGTTTCAACTCTCACAGAAAATCGGCGTAGAGTCGCTATTATAGTTGACGACCGCTTGGCGCAGTGGTTCGACCGTAGGCCGCTCGGATCACTGAACATGGTGGTCGCGGGTTCGATTCCCGCCGGGGCAAATTTCGGAAATGGCCTTTTCGTAATTTACCCTGGTCTGGGTGTCACTGGGATCGCCCCCAGTCCATTGTACGGTACCCATAGTACAAGCTTTGCTTAGTTTGGGACCGTACAGTTGGTGTGTCTGCCTGGCGATATTTATTTATTTTTATTTATTCATTTCGTGCGATGGCTGAGAGGACCAAAAGCCCAATCGTCGATAAACCTCGTTCAACCATCGACTGACGTTCGATTGGCGTGTTAGCTCGGACCTTACAGTAATGTCGAGTAATACAAATATTTTAACGGCGTTTAAACTAAACTAGCAACGACAGTGTGTTTGTTGACGTTGGACGTGATGCCCGCTGTCAATTACACCCGGTTTATTTTGGCAAGGCATATACAGACTTGCCCAACCGTCTTTTGAAGATAAGTATTCGATATTTTTAGTTTATTTAGTCTATTTATCTTATTTTAATTAACTGTCGTCTGGGTTTAATTTTAGTCCATCATTTTCTTTGTATAACCTCTGTTATTTTCTAATGGAGATATGCAATCGTTAGAGCTTACTCTTGAAGATTTTTTTTTGTATACTGGCCTTTATGGCCCGGCCGCGTTCAACCTCTGATATGTGGGTCAGAACCCTTAATTATCACTTTAAAAATAAATGTTCATACAATTTTTATCCTACTAATATTATAAATGCGAAAGTTTGTGAGTGTAGATGTATGTTTGTTACTCCTTCACGCAAAAACTATAGCACGGATTTGGATGAAATTTGGAACACAGATAGTTTATAACCGGTATTAACACAAAGGATACTTTATATCCCGATAATCCCGAAATGTGTGTTAAGTTAAATACAGTATTAGAATTACATATTTCTCGAAAACAATTAAAATGTAACAATAACAACTTGAAGATTACCTCAGAATAGTTTTGTGACTACAGCTGATATACGGGCAGGCTTAACCAAGGTAATACCACCTTCTCACAGAAAATCGGCGTAAAGTAGCTATTATAATGACGTTTTGCACGATGAGTGAGCAGACCGGCAGACCAATCCTTCCATCTCTTCCAACAGGTCAGAAACGTGCAAACAATGCCTTTGGTATTAGCAGCATCTAATATAGGCTACGTTAACTGCTTAACATCGGGCCGGTCGTACGCTTGTGGGACGACTTTATTACCTATACATCTATACAAATAAATAAAATTGGTATCAAAATAACACCTTTTCACTGAATGCATATGAAAGTACATAAGACACCTATAACAAAAACGCGATTTAATTTTTTTTTGTCTGTCTGTCTATCTGTGTGTTTGTTCCGGGTAATCTCCGAAATGGCTGGGCCAATTTTGACGGGAATTTCACTGGCAGTTAGCTGATGTTTTAAGGAGTAACATAGGCTATTTTCATTTTAGAAAAACAATTAGGGTTCCGCGTAAAAAAATAAAAACACATGAAATCAAAGAGTATCTCCGAACCCGATCCGGGGTTTTAACCCAGGACCTAGTGCCCGCAAGACGCATGGCTAACCAATCGGCTATCGCTGCTGCTAAAGGTTATGATTAGGTAAAATATAAAATAACATGAATAGCCTAGACAGAGGTATAAATTATAACGCGTCATCGATTGGTCAGTTCATCAACCAATGAAATCACTCGTAATTTGATCGGAATGGGAAATGCATTTGCATTACAAACACGCGTTTATGTGAAGATACGATGACACTGATGGCGCGGTGTTTAATGATCATTGATCCAATATTGTATGGATGACTGAGCGGTCATTCACACGGTAACCCCGGCACTGATATTTTTTATAAATGCAACTGTATCAGACTGACATAAAAGGGAATTATTATAGTTAAAAGTGTATACATATATAATTTTATTTTTACCGACTTCACAATAACTTGGGTGCATTTAAAAGCTAGAAGTAACTAGGGACCTTGTAATTTCTTGCCTTTGGAGTCGGTACCAATTTAAGTAACTATGGTTAGATACCTAAGAAGTAGTCCTAACGTAGTGTTATGATATTGGCACTGACGTACATGCAGACGAATAAAGAAGCTCCTCCTTTTTTGGAAGTCGGTTAAAAACGATACCCGGTTCATAGTGTAAATGACCGCTAAGTACTTTAGTTAGAATCAATACAGGACGTTTTTACTAACATTGAATTTAGTTTTTTATCTATATCAGTACTAACTAGTTAGTACGGTAGTACCAATACTTTTTGACATTTTTCTCAATTAATACAATTAATACTAGCTGTACCCTGCGCGCGATGCTACGCTGTCAAAGATTGGTCGTGCCAACTTAGAAACCTTTGTGGGATCATGCACAACACTTTGCTGAAGATCATGACATGATCAAATGCATAGTTTACGATTCTATAAAGGACATACAGACAAACATCCATTTTTCATACTAATATTATAAAGAGGAAAAGTTTGTTTGTTTGATTGTAATGAATAGGCTCCGAAACTACTGAACCGATTTGAAAAATCTTTCACTGTTGGGAAGCTACACTATCCCCGGATGACATAGGCTTTAATATATTTTAAAAAAAATTAGGGATCCTTACTAAAACTCGAATAATGTAACCGCAATGTACCCGTGCGAAGCCGGGGCGGGCCGCTAGTATATTATATAGATATAAAATTATATTCGCCATGACAGTTTGTTAAAAATACTTAGTTATGACTACTTCACTAGCTATTACTGTTTTTAATACATTAAACGTCAGTATTTATAGATTAATAGCTTCTGCCCGCGACTTCGTCTGATCAGGTTAATAAGGCATAATAAATGTATTAATCTAGGTTATAAACTATCAGTGTGCTAAATTTCATCCAAGTCTATTCAGTCGTTTTTGCATAACAAAAATCCAAACATTAAAAATATACAAACTTTATCTATACAAATAAATAATATTGGAGTGTCTGTTTGTAATATCAAAATAACACCTTTTCACTAAATGCACATGAAAGTACATACGGCACCTATAGCAAAAACGCGATTTAAAACATTTTTGTCTGTCTGTCTGTCTGTGTGTTTGTTCCGGGTAATCTCCGAAACGGCTGGACCGATTTCGACGGCACTTTCACTGGCAGATAGCTGATGTTATAGGGAGTAACTTAGGCTACTTTAATTTTAGAAAAACAATTAGAGTTCCGCGTAAAAAAATAAAAACACATGAAATCAAAGAGTATCTCCGAAACGGGTGGACCGATTTTCACGGGACTTTCGCTGGTAGATAGCTGATGTTATATGCAGTAACTTAGGCAACTGTTATTTTAGAAAAACAACATTTAAAAAAATGAAAAAATGGGTCCTGTCGTGCGGGCTCAGAACGCGGGAGCGGGCTTTTTTGTTAAGTTAAATTCCACGCGGACGAAGTCGCGGGCTCAGCTAGTTCTTAATAGTAGGATTTATTTTGTAGCAGGTACCTTCATACCCTTGTAAGATCAAGGGCGCCATGTAAAATATCGAGCATTATTACAATAAGACCGTATATAGCTTACTGTTGGCCCAAAAATCTCAACTTATAAAGGTATTTTTCATTCAATTTTATAAAACAACTAGCTGAGCCCGCGACTTTTTCCGCGTGGAATTTAACTTAACAAAAAAGCCCGCTCCCGCGTTCTGAGTCCGCACGACAGGACCCATTTTTTCATATTTTTAAATTTTGTTTTTCTAAAATAAAAGTTATTAAACATCAGCTATCTGCCAGTGAAAGTCCCGTCGAAATCGGTCCAGCCGTTTCGGAGATTACCCGGAACAAACACACAGACAGACAGACAGACAGACAAAAATGTTTTAAATCGCGTTTTTGCTATAGGTGTCGTATGTACTTTCATGTGCATTTAGTGAAAACGTGTTATTTTGATATTACAAACAGACACTCCAATTTTATTTATTTGTATAGATAATATTAATAATAATAATAATTTAGCCCTTTTGACGTCTCACTGCTGGGCACGGGCCTCCCCTCAACATGAGGGGGATTCAGGCCACAATCCACCACGCTGGCCCAGTGCGGGTTGGCGGATTTCACATGTCTTTCGAAAATTGGTTAGATCTTCTAAGACATGCAGGTTTCCTCACGATGTTTTCCTTCACCGTAAGCAAGTGATAGAAATTATGATTCGCACATAGATTTCGAAAAATCCAGAGGTGCGAGCCGGGATTTGAACCCAAGACGTGGTGCCCGCAGGACGCGTGCTTTAACCAATCGGCTATCACTGCTCTCTAGATAATATTAGTAATAATATTAGTATTAGTATATTAGTATTAGTTAATAATATTAGTATTAGTAGTAGTAGTGATAATATTAGTATAGATAATATCAGTAGGATTTATTTAGTACCTTCATCATCTTACAAGGGCGCCATGTAAAATATCGAGCATTATTACAATAAGACCTTATATAGCTTACTTTGGCCCAAACATCTCAACTTATAAGGGATTTTTCATTCAATTTTATAAAACAATGGCATCCGCTATTCCTGAATCAGATAGGTAAAACAATGTTGGACCCCCAGCATTATTATTAATTCAACGGGCTATCAAACGATTCTTTGTTATCTACGTTTGCCCGTTCTCACTTTTTGCCCGTTTTTGCCTGTTTTTCGCTTTGTTGCCTTCATCTTCGTGTTTGTTTTGGCCAAATCACTTTAATGTCAGTTCATTTTTATAACGAGCCGCTGGCATTCTTAATGCGAGGTTCCCAGTTTTTAAAGTTACACCTTTTTAAATAAAATGTATATTTCTGCGAGTTTTTTGTTGGGAGTGCTTAAGGTTAAGTAGGTCCGTTAATATTGTTAGGTACTTTTCCTTGTTGTTTGAGATCATTTTAGCCTGCTCATTCGTTATGGTCGGTCTTTGATTTGAAGCAATTTATTTTTTATATTATTTCCAAGAATTACAGACTATTTTCAGGAATTATGCAAAAGGTCTTCCATGCGTTTGGAACGACAGTTCCAGTATTGCGTATTCTAATTTTCTTTTGCTAACCTTTTTCATGTCTTTCTTTTATCTTTTTTCTTTCTTATCTTTTCCTCATATCTTTTCTTATAAGTGTCGACTTCAGTTTGGCTGAATATCGGTAACATTAGGCTTTGAAAATATTTTTCAATCATACAAAACTCAAAACCTTTTCGAACCGGTGTTAGATTCTGACTATTCACAAATGCTTTGTTGGCTTACATGAATAAAAACAATATTGAGTTTTGGCTTTGAGTTTTTAATGTAAGCCAACAAAGAACTTATGACTAGTCAGTATCTAACACCGGTTCGGAATTATGCTTCCACAAATTTACAAGAATTCCCTCAATACCCTCAATACCCTCAATACCCTGAAACAATCCTTCACTGACATCTAAAAAGCTTACGTCACCCCTGACCAGACCCTATTTCTATTCAGAGGGCCAGCATTATCCCACACACATTATCTTTAAGGGCTACAGGTCCGTGTTTACAAAGGGCACACTCTAAATGGATTCTTTTTTTTCTACGGCAACCCTATGAATAAGTTAGTGTAGGTGTCTCGCAAGGCAGCGTGCTGGGTCCGATACATTGATTGAAATATGTAGGTACCTAAATTGGCGGTGGAAAAACAGAAATGGTGGGGTGTCTTGGTTCTGGAAATATTTTAGAATTCGTTGACTACCGGACTACCGGTTGCGGGTTCGATTCCCGTCTGGGTAAATTTTGGAAATTGTATTTCCATAATTTTCCCTAGTCTGAGTGTCACTGGGATCGCCCCCAGTAAAATAGTACGGAACCCATAGTACAAGCGTTGCTTAGTTTGGGACCATACAATGGGTGTGTTCGTATGGTGAGATTTATATTAAGTAATGTAAAGTACTTATTAACGTAACTTACTCAATATAGCAGTCTATTAAGTACAAAAAAATGTAGGCGGTAGAGCCAAGCTGTAACCTAGCGACAACAGCTCTCATATGGGCTCGACCAGGGTAGCACCAACCTCTCACGGAAGCTCGGCGTAAAGTAGCTATTATAGCTGCGTTTCCTACAGTATGTGAGAGAGTTGGAAGAATAACCCCTGTTTCTTCCCCTCCCTCTGTCCCACTCCACTTCACAATGGTAGGTAACTCAAGCGTCTATAGGCTACGGTAACTGCTTAACATTATCATATAACATCTGTCATATTGATTTTGTTCATATAAAATGTAGCCTATGTGACCCAGACTACTCGTATAATAACGAATCAATTAGTACATCGTTCATTAAAATCAGATGGGTAGTTTAGGCGCTAAGGTGGAACATAAAAAATAATCGTACATACATAGACCGCTAAATACTTAACCCTTCCTTTTGGCTTTGCCGTAGTTGGGTAAAATAGATAGACCATTGCTAGATTGCCTTGTTAAACTAATTATTTAAATTGAACTTCGGGAGGAGAACCTTTGCTCCACATCATTTCAATATTAGACTGAAATTAATGGATAGCCCTACAACGGAGCCTCAACAACATCGAAGCATCCTTCAAATAGTTTACTAAAACCAGACAGCGATGAAAATGAAATAATTAAATTTGAAACTAATTTACACGTTGTTCAAGAGGTAGGTAATAAATGTTGATAATAATTATTGATTCAGGAGTCGAATATTCGTCTTCTTTGGTAGATACTAGTCCTGCCACACACTCCCACCACTGTTACTCCTGTAAGCCAGGATCGACAATGGTATGCAATGATGTTGCCGAGTTTTGACCTTCGACGAGTCCCGGGGTAAAGCGAAATCGTCTTGGAACCCGCATGAATTTAATCGAAATAGAAATAGGAGGAGTTTGATTAAAATTATCCACTTCTGTCCATTGCAAGGCGGGTTAACTGTTACCGTAGTCTATATAAGCTTGCGATACCAAAGGTATTGCTCGCACGTTGTCAACCTGAAAGGGAATTGAACAGAAGGAGGCAAAGGCATTTGGACTTCCGGTTCTCTCACTCATCGTACGAACCGTTATTCTGTGAGAGGATGGTACTACCACAGCCAAGCCAGTCCGTATATGAGTTGTAGTCAATTATGCTGTTAAGTCTGCCGCCTTGGTTAAAACATATTTTTGCATCAAATGCATTGGGAAAGCGAGCTATGGCCGCGGGGTATACCATGTTAAAATGAAAAGTATGTAATCCGAGCGAGCGCAGGCGCCGGGTCGATGGCAGGTTCTAATCGGCTTATAGCGAACAACTTCAACGTGGAATACGGCAACATACGGCACATTTGACGACCGTTCGGCGCAGTGGTTCGAGCGTAGGCCGCTCGGTCACTACACCAGGTGGTTGCGGGTTCGATTCCCGTCAGGGTAAATTTCGGAAATGGCCTTTTCGAAATTTGCCCAGGTCTGGGTGTCACTGGGATCGCCCCCAGTCCATTGTACTGTACCTATAGTACAAGCCTTGCTTAGTTTGGGACCATACAGTTGGTGTGTTCGTCTGGCGATATTTATTTATATTCATAAATGTAGAGTCCATTCCAATCGCTAAAGCCTTTATAGTTAGCTTGCACTTACCACTCACAGCAAAGCTACCTGCTACAGGCAAGTCTGAGAGCAATCTTGGAAATCTCTTTACAAAATGACAAGACATAAGCGTATTCAAGATCGCTCCCGGACTTGAGATTGATTCATTAATGCGGCCGTTAAAATGGTAGAGCAAAGCTGTAGCCAATTTATTACAGTTTATATACATACTGGCTCTTCCAGGGTAGATCACCCTTGTATAGTAGAGCGGCGTAAAGTAGCTATTATAGCTGCATTCCTACGATAAGTGTGAGAGCCGGAAACCTAACCCTTCGTCTATTTATCTCCCTCTGTTCTAGTACACCTAGTACTCCTATCCAAACAAGTGTTAATGAGGCAAGCGTATGGGAAAAGAAAGCCGGGCCGCCCTTTAATTATGGCGCTCGATACTCATAGGCCCGTATAAATAAATCGATCTCAAGTCTGAGAGCCATCTTGGAAATTTAATTATAATTTCATACCATACCAGTACTAAATGACATGTCAAAAGCGTACTCAAGATTGCTCTCAGACTTGAGATTGTTTTATTAATACGGACGAACCATAGGTTCCGTCCAACACTGAAAACAAAACACCGTCGTATTTGGTATTAAATTAATGACACCATTTTGTTTCATTCTTCCCGCGTGTTACGTCATCGTACCTTATAATATAAGTACTCAATAAATATCCAGAACATGTACTAACTTCAGACTTTATCCTTTAATCTACCAATTCGTCCTGAGGCTGAATTTCAGCCTAAAGCCTTGAAGACATACTACACTTTTCCAGCTTTTGCTCTACCCTCTTGAATTATGGAACAGATAGCCATTTTCTACATAAATACTTACTATACTTATATACTTATTAGGGCCTATGCACACCACGTTTTTTAAACGCGCCGTCGACGAGCGTTTTAGAAACGTGCGTCGACGGCGCGCTTTTATCCTATTTTAGCTGACTCGCGTGCGTATCGCGTCTGTATCGCTACAAACGCGTGTCGACGGCGCGTTTAAAAAACGTGGTGTGCACAGTGCCTTATTTTTATCTTTCAGATATATTTCGATGTCTTTATTCAATAACAGATCATAGACTGAACCCCATCTATCGCAAATGGAACGTTAGAAGTCTCCTTTTAAAGTTGAAATTGTAATGTCATAACATCAATGATTGATTCTTTGTTGAGTACTTACGTATGTATTATTGGACATCATTTTGCAAAATGGAACCACACCACTGCCCATTTACAAACTGAAATCAACCTAACAATCACTCGAATTAGGGTTAGTTTTGATCTGCAGAAGTACTTATGTGTGTAAGACATTAATTTCCAATACCAACTGGAAAGTAATTTACGATTCAAAGGATACCTACGCCATTTTGAATCGTCACACTGACTGACTACCACATTAATTTGGGCCAGCTTACGAGATATTGTAGTATGAAAAGACGATCCGAGACGTGCAACGAAGGGGTGCTAGTCTTAAGAACGATAATCGATATATCGTAACATTCGTATTGTCGAATTACACTCTACATTCGTCTGAACGAACGATAATTTTGTATTGTTCGTTCAGTAACGATACGGTTGCAATAAAGATGGAATTTAGAGTAGGATTCGACAATACGAATGTCACGATATATCGATTATCGTTGCTAAGAGTTGCACCCCAAGCATTAAGTCGCCTCGTCTCGGCCAACACATACCTACAACATCCTATCTTGGGAAATAAGAGGATGGGAACTGATCAGATCAGGGTTTGAGGAAATCTATTGTTCAAACTAATTGGGGTCACCCTTAGGCGGAAAACCCAACACAAATTGATTTAGGTACTCACATAAAACGGATAAGCCAAATTACTTTTGATTTTAACTTCATAAAAGTAATAGAGACGATGTTTTTACGTTAATAAAATGACTGAAACGCAAACTCAAAATTGTTTTAATTCATGTAAGCCTACAAATAATTTATGAATAGTCAGAATCTACCACCGGTTCGGAATGCTGCTGCCACTGAAAAGATACGGCAAGAAACTCAATGGTTACTCTTTTCAATGAATAAAAGATACATTCTCAGGAACAGCAACAGAACGTGAGCAGGCAACACCATTGTCATTATATAAGTAAACTAGCTGTGCCCCGCGACTCCGTCCGCGTGGAATGTGCATCACCCTTAACATTTTTCCTGAATTTTCTTTGCTATAAACCTCACGGAGCCCGAGACCTTTCCAACGAATGCAAAACCGTGGAAATCGGTTCGTGCGTTCTGGAGTTATAGCGTCAGGAAGGAAAACCCGACTTATTTTTATATAGTAGATAATAATAATGAAATCTCACCCAGATTTAGGTCTTTAAATAAGAAAGCTAGTTTAGTGGGGTGTGCATACCTACTCAAACTTTACATCAATTTATCAAAATGTCTACAAATCCAAATAATAATCATAATAAATAAAACAGAGGTGGATAAGAAAATAATTGCTTTGGTGTGATGCCTTCCATGCTAAATAAATGAAAAGAGTTTGACAACAATGTTGTTAAGAAGAAAGTGAGTGGACCGATCCCCGCAAGCAGCGCCCGCGCACGAGCATGACTTGAAAAGCGGCACCACTCTCCTCAACCATAATAGAGGGAAGAGGGTGACCTGCTTCACAAAGTCACCGGAAATGAAATTGTAGAGTCGTGGTTCCAACTGCATTATTTACTTCGCTTTCTACGATGATACAATGTTTATTCTGGAAAAGAATAGATACAATAATCTGTTTTTTTCTGCAACTTAGCTGACGTAGATTTCATTTTCTGGATGTCGACGACAGCGCCGTCTACCGGATCCAATTATAGCAAAGAACCAACCATCCAGGGCCCTAACCACGCTAGCTACTCAAATCGTAATAGACAAGCAAACGCTCGCGATTACGTTTCAAACGCTCGGCTTTTGATGTTTTGCTGACACCATACAATATCAATGTCAGTAGAAATCGTGAAGCTCGTGTCAGCAAAACGTCAAAATCGGAGCGTTTGAAACGTAATCGCGAGCGTTTGCTTTTCTATTACGATTTGAGTAGCTAGCGTGGGTAGGGCCCAGGTGACCACATAAGTACACATAAAATAAATTGACATCTGTCTAGCCGTTTAGAAGGAGAAGGATTACGAGGGGACCCGCACAGGATTTTTGAATATTTACGAATCATTATTTCACAATGAATTTCTATAATGATTATCACTTGCTTACGGTGAAGAAAAAACATCGTGAGGAAACCTGCATGTCTTAGGAATACTAACCTATTTTCGAAAGACATGTGAAATCCAACCCGCACTGGGCCAGTGTGGTTTCCTCCCTCGTAGTGAGGCGAAGCCCGTGCCCAGGAGTGGGACGTCAAAAGGGCTGAATTACTATTATTTATTTTATTATAATTTCGCATTAAGTATGTCAATAAGAAATGATTTGTATCAAAACTATATTAAATTCGAAATTAGTTATCATCACCAAAATTCGTTACGCTTTGAGTATTAAGCAAATTTATTTAGTGTTTTGTATAATCCACCGTAAATGTTTGCTCGTCTAAAACTCTCGATATTGGACCACGGTCTAGTAGGTAAGCCAATTTGTAATTACTACTCCGTGGTGTATTAAGTATTGCAATAGCAATAGCAATTTGAAGATTGCATCGATTAACTTATGATGATTCTTGTCTGCGGAATATTTAACTCAAGTTTGCGCCAGCCAAAAATTATCTGTACAAACTTGGATGTTATTAATTGTACTTTACTCATCTTTAAATACAAAATTCCGCTGTGTGTCTGTTCGTAATTGTTATCCACATAAACGGTTTAACCTTTTTGGTTCATTAATTCATATTTCTCTTTTTTTTTCGGAGAGTTTGATTGTTTTTGTTTGTCTATTGAAAACTAATGGAGAGCCAAGCTGTAGCCAATTGACTACAGGTCATATACGGGCTGACTCGATCGGGATAGTACCACCCTCTCACAGAAGATCGGTGTCAAGTAGCTATTATAGCGGCATTTCGCACGATGAGTGAGATAGGCTGCAACCCAACCCCTACTGACCCCGGAGGTCAGTTGCCTCAAGGGAAGCCAGTTCCGCCAAGCTGGTCTAAGTTGGTGGTCATTCAGATGTAGCCATTGTGGTAAACAAAGGTTGAATTGAAACAAGTAATGAGTAAAGCCCAACCCCTAGTTACTACTGTCTCTATCCCACTCTGAACCAAACCTAGGTAATTTTTTAATATAAATAATTTCGCTAGCTGGCAGCAACAGTTGCCAAATATTTAAGAAGCGAACCGCACGCGTGGATTGTGAAAAAAATATTAAAATAAAAAGTTTTTACTAAAAAGTGACTTCAAAATTATGTGCCAAACACTAGCCAGCACGCACTTCTCTTTAGGTCGGCAACTTGCGAGCAGTGCCATTCGTATTGCGAGCATCTTTAAGCTACGGTAAAAAAAAAACTGTCATCAAATTCACACGTAATACCGCCCAACAGCGATCCATCTTGTCGCTCGACATTTCACTTCCCGAACCGATCGGTTTTTCCCTCTGCCCTCCGAGGACAAATAATTGACTCTGTGACCCACTCCGGCTCGCTCGGTAACACTTAATAATACTTTTATCTTGTTTATTTATTCTCCGTGGAAATAGAGTAGAAATAGCTCTAGGGTTTTTATATTAGGATAAGCTATCCTAGTGGTACCTAAATGTTATTTGCTAAACATTGAACATGATATAAAGTGTGAGTAGGTATGCACAGTGCACACCTCACTAAACAAGCTTTCTAATTTAATTACCTAAATCTGGGTAAGATTTGATTACTATTTACTTATTTAGTGACAATGGTGTTGCCTGCTCACATGATGTTGCTGTTCCTGAGAATGTACTCCTTTTATTCATTGCAAAGAGAAACCATTTCTGGCGGATCTTTTCAGTGGCAGCAGCTTTCCGAACCGGTGGTAGATTCTGACTATTCATAAATGCTTTGTTGGCTTACATGAAAAAAAAACAATTTTGAGTTAGAGTTCAAATGACGCTGGTTGTCGCTAAAATACGAGTATGTTGTTTTGGTTTGAAGGCAGCACGGTTAGCACGAATTAATCAGATTTATTCAGTGATGTGATAACCGGCTCCACCAGCGCGGTTGAATCTACGAGATGGATATATACATCCTACTAATATTATAAATGCGAAAGTTTGTGAGTGTGGATGTATGTATGTATGTATGTATGTATGTATGTATGTATGTATGTATGTTACTCCTTCACGCAAAAACTACTGACCGGATTTGGATGAAATTTGGAACACAGATAGATTATAACCGGGATTAACATATAGGATACTTTTTAACCCAATAATCCAATACTACGCGGATGAAGTCGCGGGGCACAGCTAGTAAGTAAGTAAAGTTAAAACGCAATTTGAGTATAATTCATGGAAATATCGACGAAATGTCCCAAGTCTGGGGGCTCTAGAATCATAAGTTGAATCCGTGTGGTATCAGTTTGCGTTACGAGGTACCTTACACACTATATGCTTACCCTAAGAGTCTGATCAAAAGTTAGACAAAGTTGGCATTTCAGACTAGTTTCTCTTTCAGCCAGACATTCACTAATGGAATATTTGCTGTATGACACATCGGTATCACGGGCGCCTTGACCGGCGCGCGCGCAGTTGCCAAGTGGGCGAGGCCGCGTCCAGACCGATGGGTCTCTACTATGTTTACAGTGACCGACATTAGTGAGACTCTATTTATTTTAATGGAACACATTTTTCCGTGACAGCAATGGCTGTGACATAAATAAACATAGGTAGAGAGAGATATGTTTAGACGACCTGGGTTTGATGCCGGTTCGATTCCCGTGGGGGTATCTGGTCGTAATTTGGAGCGGTGTGGGATTACGTGGCTTAGTATGGGACCATACAGTTGGTGTGTTAGTCTGGTATAATTTTAAAAACAACCATTGGCATCTCTTAATTTAATTTCTAAGTTGATTCAACGGGAAGACGCCCGTCGTCGGACGTATTCCACACTATTCTCAATGCTTAATATAACCCGGGAATCAAACCAGAGACCACATGACCAGCAGGCAGAATTAATAACCGCTGAACCAACAAAATAACCTTTGAAAAAGTTTCGTAAAATAAATTAGTAGATAAGTATCTACAATCAAGAAACTAAATAGGTTTATCCAAATTCAACTAAAATAATTTTCCTCTAACGTTCAATATTGTATTCTGTTGATTGTGGTTAGAAACGGTTTTGCCATAATGGTGTAATTTCGAATTTGGGGTTAATGGCCAGGAAGGGTAGCGCAAACACAAAGCGATGGACACACGAACTTTAGTCATTTAACCTCCCTACCACGGCCAACGAGGAGCGATACGAGAATGAATTGATTATTCTGCCGACATTTATATTAAGTTAATATAACGGTTTCCGTCACAGGATCAATGACACATTAATAAAAAGGCCGCCCGAATGTTGGTGACCCCAGCGGTGACCGACTTGAACTCGAACATTATTGCCATCCGAATTTTTGATTGCAATTTTATCGATGAATTCACTTGATTTAGCAACCTGTAATATCGTCCCTCCTCTTCCTTCCATCAGGTCGGCATCGTGCGGACAATGCTTTTGGTATTGCAAGCATGTATAGGCAACGGTAACTGCTTAACACCAGGCAGAACGTGCGCTTACTTGCCGAATTTGTTGTTTAAAAAACGTACTTAAATAATTTATGTCTTACATTATAACCATATATGAAGTATGACAACATATTAGTTTAGTTTAGTTTATAGTTTAGTTAGCGAGTCACCTGAATCAGCACTAGTGTCAACAATGAAGCGATAACAACTGGCACGTCAGGAATGTAACGGGTGTGAACGGAACAGTGCCACGGTCGCCCCGCGAGAAGCGTGCCGCGACGCGACCCTATTCAAATTTGATACGCACCGCTCTCATTTCAAAAAGAAAACAACACATAGAGCTAATTGTTGTTTAGACAATCGGTAGAGTTTAGTTTAAAGGGGAGTGGGAAATGGGAGAAAGGGAGGGTAAGGCTCGAGGGTCCATGCCTCCGGCTTTCTTAGTCATCGTACGTAACGCAGCTATAATATCCACTTTACGCTGATTATCTGTAAGAGAGCAATACTGCCCTAGTAGAGCCAGACAGTATTTGAATTATACATTTTATTATCGTAACTGTAACTTTCATTTATTCCCATCACTAGTCGTGACACAAATCAAACTTTCTTTCCGTGCGTTATGGGGCCGAATCGATGGCATAAATATTATCTTCATTTGTTCAATATCTAAATGTCATAACTGCTGGCGACTCTAGATTTAGCTTTATCAACAATTTAACTATAACATGTTAATACCTCAAACAAATATTGTAATTATTCAGCTGGATATAACGAGTTTTAAAAAACGTTTTTTTGTGGGGCCTAAAAGATCGCAAACGCACTGTAGAAAAGTTTTACTTTGCCCCGAATAGACCCCATACGCACTGGCTTAAAGTCCGCTAAAAACGTAACGTCCGTTAAAGACTCGCAGTGAACGTGTTAATTCGTAATTCCCAGAGGTGTCAAGCGTAGCCTCAAATACGAACACTAAGCTATCATTTCTATTCGTTCTATTTTACAAGAGAGCTTTTATTTTATTGTCGAAAATCACTAGGATTTCAGTAATAGCTTTAGCATCCCAGATCTTCAGTAGCTACAACTCGTAAACCAGATGCAAATGCATCGCGTGAACTTTACGATTGGCTGTAAAGTGGTTGCGATTTCCGAAACGTTACCGTTACGTTATAACGCTGTTAAATAATACAAATCTTTGGTGAGACGTTGATTTTGTTGTATTAGGACATTTTGGATCAGAGACATGTCAGAGGCGCTACTCTTAGCAACGTAAAATCGATATATCGTGACATTCGTATCGTCGATTATTATCGAATCCTCCGTTCAGACGATATAAGACGGCAAAAAATATGGAATTTAGAGTAGGATTCGACAATACGAATGTCACGATATATCGATTATCGTTGTTAAGAGTAGCACCTCTGTTTTCTTCGCCGTGTGAGTTTTCGTAATCATTCTCCGCCTAAACGGCTTGACAGATTTTAATGATATTTTGTACCTATGGGGTCACCCGGACGGATCTTAGTTATAGTTGGAAACGGTAGGTGGCGTGGTTGTTGACAGCCAGAAAATAAAACCAACAGGATAAAGCTACTTTATATTTAACTAGCTGTGCCCCGCGACTTCATCCGCGTAGTATTGGATTATTGGATTAAAAAGTATCCTATATGTTAATCCCGGTTATAATCTATCTGTGTTCCAAATTTCATCCAAATCCGTTCAGTAGTTTTTGCGTGAAGGAGTAACAAACATACATACATCCACACTCACAAACTTTCGCATTTATAATATTAGTAGGATAAAAGGTCGATATCACCCACATATTACCAATAAACAGACTTGGAGCGTCGACACATACCGAGCAGCCGTGCGAGGTATGCCTTGTGCTCTGACTAAAGTTATGTTCAAGTCGTCTGAAGTCAAACTTATTGCTCAAGTACTCGTATAGTCTTAACTCTCCTTGCCTCGCGATAGCTAGACGCGCCAAATTATATTAATTCCGTAGGTACACAAACCCAACCGCCTCTTCGCTACTCCCCCCCTGTCCCACCCCCAAATTGGGAGCGAAGTCTACTGCATTGCAAGCATCTATAGGCTACGGTAACTGCTTAACGGCAGGCGGATCATAAGCTTGTTTGCTGACCTTGTTGCTTATAAAAAATAAAGAAACGAAATTCTACAAAAGCCGTCCTATTGCTGTCTTTGTTATCTACTATATAAAAATAAGTCGGGTTTTCCTTCCTGACGCTATAACTCCAGAACGCGCGAACCGATTTCCACGGTTTTGCATTCGTTGGAAAGATCTCGGGCTCCGTGAGGTTTATAGCAAAGAAAATTCAGGAAAAATTTCAGCAGAACGCGGACGGAGTCGCGGGGCACAGCTAGTAATTGTATAATGAGAGGGACAACAATATATTGATGTAGGTCAAATTTAGTTTAATATCTATGGAAAAAGGAGCAATTGCAGTAACAGGCATTATAAAACAAATTAAATAATGCTGTGTAAAATTCCATTCAATCTGATATACTTGCTTACAGTATATAAATAACTAATGATATACATAGTAAATTGGTCTCTATTACCCAGATTGCTTAACATCGTAAATTGTTTGCAGCGGAAATTAGTACGAGCGAGTGTACCATTAATAAAGTGGCAGCCAGTCGAACACCTTGTGGGAGGCATAAAACCGAAGCGGCGATATTGCAACAAGCAATATTGGAATTGAAAATTTTCTGTTCAAAATTCAGGGCATCGCCAAACATTTCTGTTAAATTTGGAATGTCACGATACAAATCCTCAAGTATACAACAAACAAACTATGACTCCATATTTTATTTAAATATAAATCAACAAACTGGAATGACAAAACAAATCTCAATTTAGCTCTGACTTAACATCGACCTAGATCGATCGTTTTTAATCCTAGAACTATTATTTTAATTACCTCTCCAAAGCTAGAGTTTTACAATACACTAACGGACTGTAGTGGAGTAACCGATAGTTTAATGTGGTAACAGTCGTTTACTTCGCTAACGAGCCGTTAGTGTATTGGTGAAATCAAGACTAATCAATGAAAAATCATGGTAATTTTTCTCCTCATTTCCTTAGCTGAGCAATGATTAATGTTAATGCTGTTATTGTTTAAACCATATTTATGGATAATCTATCGATTTCATGTTTGAAGATTGTAAGCTTAGAATATTAAAAAATCCAAATTAACTTGAAATACGGTGAAAGAAAACATCGTGAAAGAAAACACTGTATGTCTTAGAAAATCTAACCAATTTTCTAAATACATGTGAAATCCACCAACTCTCACTTGGCAAGCGTGGTGGACTATAGCCTAAATCCCCCTAGTAGTGGGCAAAGGCCCATGCCCAGGAGTGGGACGTCAAAAGGGCTAAACTATTAACAATAATTTGAAATTAGAAAATCCTTTAAACAACCGCACACAACAATCCAAAGCTTACACGATACTGAAACAATACTCAGTTTTCGCATTCACCGTGCGAGTTCTTTCAGTTCTATTTCCTGAAGGAGCCATTTATTGTTTAAAAACTGCTGCAGTAAGTACATTTGTGTAATCAGAAAACAGGGCCAATAGACTGCCCTGGCCTGGATGCCCGAGCCGCGATGTGGCGTAAACAACAAGATATGAGTAAACAATAATGTAATACATTACATATTATCAGCAGTGATAGCCGATTGGTTGAGTACGCGTCTCGCGAGCACCAGGTCCTGGGTTCAAACCCCGGCTCGCACCTCTGGGTGCTTTAAAATCAATATGCGAATCATAATTTCTAAATGATTATCATTTGCTTACGGTGAAGGAAATATCATGAAGAAACCTGCATGTCTTTTTTTTGCAATATAAACAATTTTCGAAAGATATGTGAAATCCGCCAACGCGCACTTGACCAGCGTGGTGGATTACTGCCTGAATTCCCCTCGTATTGAGGGGAGGGAAATCGTATAATAATAATAATAATTTAGCCCTCTTAACGTCCCACTCCTGGTCACGGCAATAAAACAATAAATAAATAAATATCGCCGCATTAACATATCAACCTGTATGGTCCCAAACTATACCAGTGCCAGTGACCCAGTTCCGACAGTGGTAGAGCCAAGCATTAGCCAATTGACTACTGTTTATATACAGGCTGGCTCAACCGGGTTAACACCACCCTCTCACAAAAGATCGGTGTCCAGAAGGACAACCGCTACTCCTTTCCCCTCCCTCTGTCCCACTCCTCTTCAGGTCAGCAACGTCCGAGCAATAAAAAAAAAAAAAAAAAAAGTTTATTTCAGACGTATAATGCCTTTGGTATTTCAAGCAGAGCATAGGCTACGGTAACCGCTAAACATCAACCGAGTAGGTTTGTTTGCAGACTTTGTTCTATAAAAAATCTTAATCTATCTTCTGTATATATCTATACTAGCTGTGCCCCGCGACTTCATCCGCGTAGTATTGGATTATTGGGTTAAAAAGTATCCTATATGTTAATCCCGGTTATAATCTATCTGTGTTCCAAATTTCATCCAAATCCGATCAGTAGTTTTTGCGTGAAGGAGTAACAAACATACATACATACATACATACATACATACATCCACACTCACAAACTTTCGCATTTATAATATTAGTAGGATACATGCATGTTTGTCTGTATGCCCTTTATAGAATCGTAAACTATGCATCTGATCATGTCATGATCTTCAGCAA
Source organism: Notodonta dromedarius (assembly GCA_905147325.1). NCBI lineage: Eukaryota > Metazoa > Arthropoda > Insecta > Lepidoptera > Notodontidae > Notodonta > Notodonta dromedarius. The sequence continues at coordinate 7,368,534 of LR990183.1, read as the reverse complement.
AGTGTTGTGCATGAGCCCACAAAGGTTTCTGAGTTGGTGCGACCAATCTTTGACAGCGTAGCAACGCGCGCAGGGTACAACTAGTATATAAATAAATAAAGAAAATACATTGTCATGGTATCGTGGAATCGTGGATTTATCTTCATAATGAAGATTTTTCTTAATATCGCTTGACGTGGGACAAAACATATATTAAAGGACTAGCTGAGCCCGCGACTTCGTCCGCGTGGAATTTAACTTAACAAAAAGCCCGCTCCCGCGTTCTGAGCCCGCGCTACAGAACCCATTTTTTTAATTTTGTTTTTCTAAAATAAAAGTAGCCGAAGTTGCTGCTTATAACAACAGCTATCTACCAGTGGAAGTCCTGTCAAAATCGGTCCAGTCGTTTCGGAGATACTCTTTGATTTCATGTGTTTTTATTTTTTTACGCGGAACCCTAATTGTTTTTCTAAAATTAAAGTAGCCTAAGTTACTCCCTAAAACATCAGCTATCTGCCAGTGAAAGTCCCGTCAAAATCGGTCCAGCCGTTTCAGAGATTACCCGGAACAAACACACAGACAGACAGACAGACAAAAATTTTTTGAACCGCGTTTTTGTTATAGGTGTCGTATGTACTTTCATATGCATTTAGTGAAAATGTGTTATTTTGATATTACAAACAGACACTCCAATTTTATTTATTTGTATAGATAGGTTAACTGCATTTGTCATTACAATTAAGCAGTAAACGCTTTATCTTAAGCCTTGTCCCGTCTCACAGAAGCAACTGGCACGGAGATAGCTTTTCTTTTGCCGCTTGACTTGATTTTCTGCAAGCATTGTTCGCAATTACTACATTATTTAACTTGCAAACCACTTTATGAACTCGTACGTGAATGCAATGCAAATTCTAAATAATAAACGAGGCTGGATATCTCAATCTCAATATTATGTCAATATGATCTTATAAAGATTTCTCGTAGGGAGTAAGCAACCCTGAAATAAAAGAAAGAAAAGTGCTTATTTTAAAACATTATCTAAGTTACAACAAATATAATTATTTACAAAAAGTTAGATAAGTTAGTTTTATTACAGTTCAATGTTAGGTTAGAATGATTTAAACATCGAAACATACAGGAAACAACACAACTTTTGAATTATTAATTCTGTGTAAACGGATACTTATCAAATTATTCATAGAACAACATTAATGAAAACCAAACTCATTTAATATTCAAAATTCTTGGAAGAGCTGACAGACGTTGAAACTAGGAATCGAATCGACTCCGTCTTATTTTGTAGGCTAGCGATTAGCTGTATCTAAGATTACAAATGGATTCTTGTTTCACTTTTTGAGTACAGAACCCTAAATCTTCGGGTAATAGGCGGACTTTTATCAAAGAAATAGAGTTGAAAGTAGACAGTGTTACTTGATGGAATAAGCAGAGGTATTGTGTTGTGGCTTTCATTTTTAAAATTAATTATGCTTATGCAGGGTGTCTGAAATAGTAATTATAATATTATATACTTAATTCAAATACATCCAGGATTCAAACTTGCGGTCGATTCTTAGTTTCGACAAGTTAAATCTTATCAAAGTTGCACTCACGGAGACCTCTCAATTTGGGCTTAGAGATAGATTATTGGTTTTCCTATGCAATATAGATTTATTGAATTATAAGTTTTATTATGAGTTAGAATAATACCTCCTTAAGTATACAATGTTTTATAAGGCATATGTGTAAAAGAAAATGTCACTTCTCATTATAATTTGCGCGTGTAATTGTTAAGGCTAAAGCGCCCATCTAGCCCGCGAAGTTCAAATTTTTTGAGGTTTTTTAGAAATTTTTCAAAATCTGAGAATAATAAAAGGCACATTTTGTAATTCGCGAAAAAGACCGTGTGCAGTGCATTTATTAATATATCCAACTTACTCTAAAACATTTCAAGAACGACAGCTATCCAGATAATCTGGATTTTTTTGTATATTTAGTGATTTACTAGTATCATATCCACCGTGATAATATTTAGAGTAAAATAAATGTATTAATAAACGCACTGCATACTGTGTTTTTCGCAAATCACAAAATATTGTCTTAAATGTTTTCAGATTTTGGATAAACTATAAAAATACTCGAAAATTTCGCGGGCTAGACAGGCGCCTTCACCTTAATACATTTCCTAAGAATTCCCACCAATCGTTTATTTATTCGGGCGGCTGGCTGGGCTAGCCAGCCCCTCACTTCCACCAACATTATGTAAATTTATTGATTACTTATTTTTATGTTATGTCATGGAACAATAAATAGTTATCTTTTTATCTAAATAACTTAACAATAAATTATATGTTGTTAGAAAACTATGTCGGCTAACAAGCATGCTTACGCCCTGCCCGATGTTAAGCAATCACCGTGGCCAATAGATGCTTGCAAGACACATCTGTCACACGTAGATAATTGTTCTAAACATCATCAATATCTACGTCGAGACGAACACGCCTGCCCCGTATGCCGTACCTAACTAAACACATTACTATTCTAATTCGAAATTATACAAAATCATTGGTTTGAATCCAATGTTGGAATACAAACTTTGGTCAGTGTCCAATACGAACCAGATGGTGGCTGGTAGACAGCTGGTCAGAGGGTTTATACGTGCCTATAAGTTGAATTACAAATTTACAATTTATTCGACAACTTCAGGAGTCACGGAAACAGTTTAAGCAAACAGTGATAGCAACTGCTCTTGAATCAGCTGAATCAGTCTTGTTTCTATGGAAATCAGCCCATACTAGCTATTTTTGTCTCCCGCTTTGCACCGGAGGGAAGTGGATTTTTTTTCTTCCAACTCCTATTATTTCTTTCGATTAAATTCGGGCAGGATCCAAGACAATTTAACTTTTCCCCGGGACTCGTCAAGGTCAAAGCTCGACGTCATTATTGGTCACCATTGTCGATTCTGGCTTACAGGAGTTACAGTGGTGGGAGTGTGTGGCGGGACTAGTCCCATACTACAAAAGAAAACAGTGATAGCTCGGTGGTCGAATGCACGATTTGAAACACCAGCCCGTTTATTAAAAAAACGTGGATTAGCGGGCGAATAGACACACTGAACTATCTCTTTCTGTTATCAGTAATTTGACATTCGAAGAAGACAAATTTAGAAGACTGAGCATTGCTTAGGCCTCCATTTTGGCTTTCTAAAGTGGACGGTCACATTTTTGTATTGTATTATTGTAATTAAACGTGTTTGTATTGCTATTTGTTACTTGACACTGGCGAAATACCTATTAAACTGGGTGGGCCATATTTTTAAAGAAAGATAGAAGATGAGGCGTGGTTTAACACTTTGTTTCCCGGTGGCACATTACTGTGTTTGCAGGACGCAGGCAAATTAAAACCGTTTTTCTAAAAAGCTATGGTATATTTTTGCTTGAAGTAATGTTATTCTTATTTGGCATTATAACATACGGCCCCTTTATTCAAGAAACTAAAACAGTCATCAGAAAGGCGATAGTGCCAATAGAATTTGAATTAGAGGGTTTTTTACGACACTTGTAGTTTGACGCCGCGATACGGCATATGACCGCGGGACTTGACGGATGTGCGTGAATTAAACGTCACGGATGCCAAAGGGTTAACTATACAACCGCTGATCCACGTTTATTAAAAAGGGGACAGGTGTACAAGTTCAAACCCCGGCTCGTATCTCTGAGAATTAAGAAATCTTGAAAAAAAATATATCTGATAGTGGTCACATAAGGGGCTCGTTCTCGGTTGCTCGAACGGGGTAGTACCACCCTCTCACAGGAGTTCGGCGTAAATTAGTTATTACAGCTGCGTGTCGTACGATGAGTGAGGAACGGACGACCACCCCCCATACCCTCCCCCCCACTCTGCCCCATTTCCTTTCTGGTTGGCAACGTGCGAGCCATGCCTTTGCAAGCATCTTTTTTTTTATTGAATTAGTCCCGCCACACACTCCCACCACTGTAACTCCTGTAACCCAGGATCGACAATGGTGACTAATAATGACGTCGAGGTTTGACCCTCGACGAGTCCCGGGGTAAAGTTAAATTGTCTTGGAACCCGCACGAATTTAATCGAAAGAAATAATAGGAGGAGTTGGAAGAAAATATTTTCACTTCCCTTCGGTGGAAAGCGGGAGACAAAAATAGCTGGTATGGGCTAATTGCCATAGAAACAAGACTGTTACAGCTGATTGAAGACCAGTTGTAAGGCACCACGGTTCGTAATATAACTAATATCAAGCATTTGCAGGCATCTATAGGTTACGTTAATTGCTTAACATCAGCCAGGTCGTACGGGTTATGGGCCGACTTAGTTCTATGAAAAATGTCGCATCGCTTAACCAATCAGCTGTCACTGTTAACTGAAAACGGTAATTTTTTTCAGGTCTCGCGTTTTAACCCTAATTTACGACCGCAATTCAGAACGCAAGCTAATTTGAATAAACTTTTGTTCAATTTGAAAATTCAATTCAAAACAAAATTAAACAAAGCCAATAAATAGTTGCCCAATAAATCAATGCGAATTTAATTCACAATTGTTTAACCAATGATAAACGAAATTGCGAACACCGCTACAACTGATCTGTATTTTTTATTCGAAATGAAATAATTCGTATTGAATTTATGAAATTATGAATCTTGTTTTATCGGCAGGGAACGTTTTAAATTTGTCGATTAGTATTTATAAAAATTGAGAATTTACGTTTATTTTTTTAAATTAACCCTTCATTTTTTGTTTCAATTATTATTATTGTTCATCAAATGAAGCGAAGTGAGCAGTGAGGTAAACCAAATAAGTACTTAAATAGTTTTTTTATTGTTTTAATTTATAGGTAATCCTCCTCAAACATATTAAAACTACATTGGTGTTATTCAAAAACTTCAAAGACCTGATAAACTCGAGTTATAAATTTGACCCTAAAATATTGATAATAAATGGTGTTTTCATTACTCCTACACTGAAAGTAGGTCTGAAGTTGCCTGAGGAGCGGGTTGAAAGTAATACTTTTCTGGCCCGGGAGAATCACTTTCAACTGACAGCTGTCAAATTATAAAAAAAAAACTAGTTCCATTTCTATGGAACCATGTTCAAACTTTTTCTACAGTCACTCAATTACAGCACGATGTAAAATTGAAATAACATAAAGTTGAGTATTAAATAAAGAATATATACTTTTAAATGACTTAATTATAATTTAGTTTCAACAATTTCTTTAAAATAACATAGATTTGGTCAAAATATTTAAAAATGAAAATTAAAAATACTGGCTAAATAATGAAGTTGGCCGGCCAACGAAAAAAAACAAAATAGGCGGCAATCCGATCTTTTTTTTTTTCGAGTTGTAGAGTATTGTTCATGCTTCCTTGTATTATTTCTTTAGCCAATTCCTGTTTTTATTTTTATTTTCCTTGTATTCGTAATGAAAAGCACAGTGTTTACCTCGGGTGAAAGACTTATTTTGTCCCTCGAACTATTAGCGCCCTCGCTACGCTCGGGCGCCAAACCCCGTCTCGGGAAAATAAGTCACTTTCACCACTCGTGTAACAATGTACTATTACCTCTTGTTTATTTTTTGTTATAACTCGGCATGAGTCATAAGATAGATTATTATGGTGAGAACTGATGTTATTCAGACGCAAATTTTCCTCCCTATCTCGCTCAGATTCGAGTCGCTTATACAGACGAGGCGTCGAGCGATAGTTTACTGTCAAGATCGCATTCACAAATCTACAGAATACCGTCCCCGGGGTCGCTATCCCGTGCCAGGGCGTCGAACGCGCGGAATTTCTCAAGATTATCCCGGATAAAACCGGTTATAACCAGATATATCCGGCGCGAGGCGGTACCGTTATGATTTTTATGTTACGCACGATTCGCTATTTCTATTTTCTCGGGGCTCCTGTTATCCGGCTATTGTTAGTTAAAGAGGGGATTTGGGACATGTGATAGGCATGCTAAAATATTTCTATCGATTTGCTCGGAAAGTGTGAAATGCGCTGATATCTTTATCGGTACCTGGGTACTCATAATACACATCGAAAATTATATAGATCTTGTTCATTATTTTAGTCGAGATGACATGTGCGCAACCTCTGAGCTTTAAATCTTCTTTGGTATAGTCCAATGAATTCATTTATTGCCCTGTATACTAGGTGATACAAAATGGGTATACTATTTTTTTTGCAACTTAACTTTGTAAATCTCAAACTATCGGCTTTGTGGGACACTTGAAGTACTAAAGGTTTTATAGACTTATGAAATCGGTCAACAGCTGTATTCCTATAACACCTTTTGTTTTTCAAGTTCCCTCCAAAGCTGATGGTTTTAGAATTACAAAGTTAAGTTTTGAAAAAAAAAGTATACCCATTATGTGTCACCTTGTATAACTTATGTTGACTATTCTATATGAAAACTGATACCATGGATTCAACTCATGATTCTGGACCCCCAGAGTTGAAAATTTCCGTCAATGGTTTCATGAATTATGCTAAAATTTTTCAATATTTTTCAAATCAATTAAAAAATCCTGAAAAATTTGAGCATAATTCATTAAATATCGACTGAAAATTCTAACTCAGGGGGTCCAGAAATAGGAGATGAATCCATGGTATCAGTTTTCGTTCTGTATAACTAACGATCACATCGAAATAATAACTCCTCCAGATAAGGACCCCAATTTCCCGGAAGAAAAACAAAAGCGTTGTTTTCGCGCCACCAAAGAACCTGTTACAATCGAACATCGCACTAACCCAAGCCCCAGGAGTGCCGTTTGCGCCGACAACCGCACATAAAAGCGAGGTTATGATTTCACCATCCCTCCCGAAGCCGGAGGTTGCGGCCCTTATTTTTTCAACCTCTCCAGGGCCGTATGAGAGGACGAGATAAATCTTTAGGTACAGTAATAGGTTATGGGAAACTTGTGTGACGTCGCACGTTTCTCCCGACCATGGTGAAAAAAGGTTATGAATTACGTGTTGTTTTTTGTCTATGTTCATTGATATTTATCGTTTATGGGAAAGAGGCGGATAAGTCTGAACTTTTTTATGGTATTCTCTACTCCTAAATCCTATTACATACTTTTTTTTATTTAGGACTGGCCCCGCCACACGCTCCCAACACTGTTACTCCTGTAATCCAGGATCGACAATGGTGACCAAAAATGACGTCGAGGTTTGACCCTCGCGAGTCCCGGGTTTTAATCAAAAGAAATAATAGGAGTTGGAAAAAAAAATCCACTTCCCTCCAGTGCAAAGCGGGATACAAAAATAGATGCTATGAGCTGTTTGCCATAGAAGCAAGACTATTACAGCTGATTGAAGACCAGTTGTAAGGCACCACGGATCGTAATTAGACTCGTGAGCTGATTGTACTTGATTCCAATAATAGGTATAAATATAGGCTTGAACGCACGGAAATTGTCCCAGGTAATTGGAAATTGTCCCTACTACATCCCATTGACATTATCGGGCTTGAAATATGAACACTGTGACCACTTTAAAAGTGTATAAAAATAGGACATCTCCTAAAAACGGGACGTATCCCAAATTGCACCCTCTTCCGTGAAATTATAGTGATAAGATTGTTGTGAGCGCGTAGTTATTAATTCATGTAACTACAAAACTACTAAAACATTCGATTAAACAAAACCATGTGTCTTTGCAGTCGTTTAAACCCAATTGTCGCAAGGCTTACAGCGATTTCACGACCCATTGATATTCCCTATTGGCTGTTGTTCCCGGCGATTAAGAAATACTGGTTAGGTGCCTCTCAATCCACTTCGGAAGCAAGAATTCTCGGAAGAAAACATATCATTCGCTTCTCTTGATAACTTCAAACGGTTCAACCCCGGAACCGAGTTAACAGTGAATAAACAGACGTGTAATGGTACGGCTACGAAACACGCGGGCAATATTTTAAACTAGGACTCTAGTTTTTAAATCAGTTTATATGGGGAATATATTTATATACATAATATAAATCTTCTATATATATAAATTAAATCTCTATTTCCTTGGTAATCGCATCACGCGTGAACGGATGGAACGATATCGTTAATTCTTGTTTTGTTGTATTTATTATTGTCAGGAGAAGGTTCTTATGAAAGAAAAAATAAGAAAGTTGAGCGGAACAATTCGAATTCAATATTCAAAGTTACGATGGGACAACGTCTGTCGGGTCAGCTAGCAGTTTTTCTAGCGAATTTTCTAGATGTCAATATCAACGTTACCTACCGGGGTGATGTATAGCTAAGAACCACCCTGGTGACCGCATGAGAACAAAAAATAGATTGAAATCCGTCAAGCCGTTTAGGAGAAGAAGAATTACAAACACTATAAGTAGGTTTAGATGTACTCTAGAGTAAGTTCCTTTTACCGCTGTTTTCATGGCCCCACCTCAAGAAGAACCATTAATTGTACATTTAATGGGCAATTTTGATTTCACAAAACACGGAAACTGTAATAAATTAAGTTATAATTATCGTTTTAATGCTCTTTTAAGGGTTTTTAATTATGTCAATGATGAGTTTCGGTGCCAGCAATATTTGAGTGAGCCTGTATTTATGAGATTACCGGCCGAATACTTAAAAGCTACTCAGATAAGTCCAAGCTGTTTGAGGCGTCTCGTTATCTATAATTTTTTGCACGGCGCATCAGTTATGCATCCCTCAAATTTGATCTGCGTTTGAGTATCCCCTAAATGCTATTTGTAAAGTTTTTTGAAGCGAAGCTTCTATACGAACTTTCGGACGCTCGCCGCGCGACCTCTCTGTCCGTGCTAAGTGTCAGCCGTCAATAGCGTTACACGATATATATATATATGTATATAGAGTGGCAGCTGCGGCGCCCTACGCTTTATAATATAAAGCTTCTTTCGGGCGTCCCTAGACGGCACTGTTTTTTGTCAGATGACATTACGCACAACTTCTTACATTTTGTGCCTCATGAACACACTGTTTGTAAATCGAACTTACATTTGAGTATCGTAAAGTGCGATAATGCGATACATCGTATAGTCCGTGTAAAAGTGATGAACCTCTTGCCAATACACCGGTAACAAACCCCGTAGAATATTTAAATTGATCGTTTAACTAACTATTCGGTATTTAAGTATTTTTTTAATTGCATTTTTATAAGAAGAATGTCTATAGTGCAATAATTTTTAAAATAACTCAAAAACTGACCAAACAATAACCACTGCCGTATGACGTCACAACTTAGTAGTTTAAGCAAACTTTAATGGCGAATATCTGATCATACAATATTTTGGTAAAATATGTTTTCGTTACTATAAATAAAATAATTGGTACTTACTAATGAGTTAGTATAAAAACATAGTACTATATTCGATATTTTTGTCAAACACCCAACCAGCATGCTACGCGAATCGAACCTAATACCTCATGATCAACAGGCTGCAAGCAACCGTTACACCAACCAACGCACTCTCAGAGCAAATACAAACAGCAGTTCAATAATAAAACACGATATTGCATGAAAGTTGGTTCCTCGCACCGTTTAAAGGAAATAGAGTCGTGGGAAATGTTTTGGAAAAATACACGTTGTATATCGATGTTGGCTTCATGCCATTGTGTTTGGGGTTCCGTAGTGCAATGCAAGAAACTCTATAAATATATAATCTAGTTTTTGGATCGCAAAGGTAGAGCGAGTAGTATGTATAATAAATCTAAATATATATAACTCAAAGATGACTGACTGACTGACATAGTGATCTAACAACGCACAGCCCAAACCACTGGACGGATCGGGCTGAAATTTGGCATGCAGGTAGATGTTATGACGCTAAGAAAGGATTTTGATTAATTATACCCCCAAGGGGATAAAATAGGGGATGAAAGTTTGTATGAAAATTTGTCAATTAAATTCCACACGGACGAAGTCGCGGGCACAGCTAGTAAATAATACAAGTCAAAGTCAAAGTCAAATCGTTTATTTTGGTTAGGCCTATGGGGGAACTTACAAATTGTCATTTATACATTATATTGGACGACAGCTTGGCGCAGTGGTTCGAGCGTAGGCCGTTTGGCTCACTACACATGGTGGTTGCGCGTTCGATTCCCGCCGGGGCCTATTTTGGAAATGGCCTTTTCGTAATCTGCTAAGGTCTGAATGTCACTGGGATCACCCCCAGTCTATTTTCGGTACCCATAGTACAAGAATTGCTTAGTCTTGGACCATACAGTTGGTGTGTCAGTCTGGCGATATTTATTTATTATGTTACCTTCTGAGTTGGGAGAAACAATAAACATATTAATCCGTTAATATGTATTGTAAGCAGGGTTATGATCAGGAAACCACTGGACCCTATTACATCCGGATAAACAATCACCCGGGTTTATCTCTCACTTGTCCGGCTAATTCACTGTTACAGCGAGCCAGTAAAACTGTTACACGGTGCCACAGTAGAGGCGAAAACAGTAGGATCAATTTATTTTTGTTCAGCTAATTAATGTTATTTATTAAATTAATTAAAGAATCAACAAAAAAGTTTACGAGTTGAAGAGCGGTAATGTTTTGAACGCGTTTATCATAATATTGTCGACTGTTTTTTTTATAAAATTCTTATTTTAGCGATTCCTAGTGTGGTTCCAACTTACAAACATTACTTATATGACACCGAAAAGAGACTTTATATATTTTATTTTGGCCCGTATTAATAATTCGATCTAATTTGTCTCAAGTCTACAACCGATTTTGGAAAGGGCATTCTTATGTCATACGAGTACCTACAAAATTACATGTTAGGTGTACTCAAGATCGGTCTCAGACTTTCTTTCTTCAGAATTATTCATACGGGCCTCAGTAAGTAGATTATTGATATTAGATATTGCAATATTATATAATGCATAATAATTACTTATCTATCTATGTATATACCTATATAAAAATAATCTCTATTTCCTTGGTCATCGCATCACGCGTGAACGGATAGGACGATTTCTTGCTTATTCTTTTTTTGTTGTATTTATTATTGTCAGGAAAAGGTTCTTATGAAAAAAAAAATAAGAGAGTTTGGCGGAACAGTTCGAATTCAATATTCAAAGTTAAGACAGGAAAACGTCTGTCGGGTCAGCTTGTCTAAAATAAAAACAATAATAATAATAATAATAATTTAGTCCTTTAGACGTCCCACTGCTGGGCACGGGCCTCCCCTCAACATGAGGGGGATTCAGGCCATAATCCACCACGCTGGCCCAGTGCGGGTTGGCGGATTTCACATGTCTTTCGAAAATTGGTTAGATCTTCTAAGACATGCAGGTTTCCTCACGATGTTTTCCTTCACCGTAAGCAAGTGATAATCATATATAAATTATGATTCGCACATAGATTTCGAAAAATCCAGAGGTGCGAGCCGGGATTTGAACCCAAGACCTGGTGCCCGCAAGACGCGTGCTTTAACCAATCGGCTATCACTGCTATAAATAAAAACTACTTTATATTATTCCAAGTAATACTACTGTTGTTGCCTACTCTACACCACCATCCGTAAGGCGCCCTACACACGAACGTTAAGTTGCAATCGACGCCTGTAAATCTCGCCTTCCGCAGATAAAGTATGGACGTGAGAGGCAGCCTAATGCCGGACCATCTTCATTTCCCACTTTACGAGAAGAGTTCGGCGGGCCTTTATAGCTGAGGCCCGAATGAATGTATTAACTTGTAAAATAAAAATACGAGTTTAATACTTGGGTAAGTATTCCTCTATTGTGAGACTCGGGCAAAAAATAAAATGGCGGTGTTTTGTTGGTAGGTAGGATCATTCAAATTCAAGGCGTTTATTTTGTTTAGGCCTACGGGGGCACTTGCAAATTATCAATTTTATTTTATTTTTATATCTTTCAATTTACAACTGGATCGGAACGCGACCTCGATTGACGATTGAACTCAGCGGGCTTGTCTTTTAACATTTTGTTATAAGTATTTAATTCATTTCGTTTTTTATTATTAATAATATTTTTATGTTGGTAGAGTCAAACTGTCACAGAAGCTAGCCCTAAAGTAGCTATTATAGCTGTGCTTTTTTCGATTAGTGCTAAGCTAGTGAGTTAGTGAGTGAGTGAGTGAATGAGTGAGAGAGCCGGAAACCAGACTCCCTTCCCCTCCCTCTGTCCCACTCCCCTTCAGGGAACCAAAGTGCGAGTAATAACTTTGGTACATGCAAGCATCTATAGGCTACGGTAACCACTTAACTTTAGGCGGGTCACACGCTTGTATGCTGACTTTGATATATAAAAAAGTATCATACTTTTATTTTTTGTCTTGTTATTTAAATCAGTTTTGTTATCGAGAATAAAACATACCTACCCCCAAATTACAACGACTACATAAATCATTAACAAAAATAGGTAGTGTATTTAATGGATAGTTTACAATTTACAGGGTTATTCTTTTTAAATTACGTAACACAAGATTGCAGAATTAGTCCTTGGTGATTAGGTACCTACATCTATTTGGTCAGTCAGAAAGATAAGATACTCTGACAAAGTTTGACTAAAATCAATTTAAATCCCGTCCTGTATTCTTTCCCGTCAGAGTAAATTTAGCTAATAGCCTTTTCATACTTTTTCCAGGTCTGAGTGTCACTGGGATCGCCCCCAGTCCATTGTACGATACTCGTAGTACAATCGTTACTTAGTTTGTGACCATACAGTATGTGTGTCAGTGTGGCGATATTTATTATTTACTACGGACTTCGTCCGCGTGGAATTTAACTTAACAAAAAAGCCCGCTCCCGCGTTCTGAGCCCGCGCGAAAGTGCCCATTTTTTGTTTTTCTAAAATATAAGTAGCCTAAGTTACTGCTTATAACATCAGCTATCTACCAGTGAAAGTCCCGTCAAAATCGATCCAGCCGTTTCGGAGATACTCTTTGATTTCATGTGTTTTTATTTTTTTACGCGGAACCCTAATTGTTTTTCTAAAATTAAAGTAGCCTAAGTTACTCCTTATAACACCAGCTATCTGCCAGTGAAAGTCCCGTCAAAATCGGTTGAGCCGTTTCGGAGATTACACGGAACAAACAGACAGACAGACAGGCAGACAAAAAATAAATAAATCGCGTTTTTGCTATAGGTGTCGTATGTACTTTCATATGCATTTGGTGAAAAGGGGTTATTTTGATATTACAAACAGACACTCCAATTTTATTTATTTGTATAGATTTATTTAATATCACTCGCCACAAATATATTTCATTAATCTTAATTTAATTTTATTCGCTTGGCTTAGATAAGAGTCCTTTTTTCTCTCGCTCATAACCGCAATATATATAAACAATGTTCTATTATTATCTCCTAGTTATCTGAACGTCATAAAAGTAGATCGCCCAGAAAAAGGGTTCTTATTATTATTACAATAGCTCTTACATTTGCACACCACGTTACATTTTATCGGTAACTTACATTTGGTACATTCATTGATATTAACATAGGTATATTATTATTACGGTATATTGTTGAATGTTTAGCAAATCTTTTATTAATTTCACGGCTGTTCCTCGGTCATAGGTACTTCCATTATCCTACTAATATAATAAATGCGAAAGTTTGTGAGTGTTGATGTATGTTTGTTACTCCTTCACGCAAAAACTACTGAACGGATTTGGATGAAATTTGAAACACAGATAGTTTATAACCTGGATTAACACATATAATACTTTAATTATGTCTACGCGGACAAAGTCGCGGGCAGACACTAGTTACTTATAGGTAGGAACTTTATTTTTTGTCAGCTTAAAATAAGAAGCAACCAGAATATAACGACTTTTTTGGCAGTAAGTGGAAAGTAATGTTTATGTTTATTAATTACTAGCGGCCGGCCCCGGCTTCCCACGGGTACATTGCGGTTAAATTATTCGAGTTTTAGTAAGAATCCCTAATTTTTTTGAAAATATATTATAGCCTATGTCACCCGGGGATAGTGTAGCTTCCCAACAGTGAAGGAATTTTTCAAATCGGTTCATTAGTTTCGGAGCCTATTCATTACAATCAATCAAACAAAGTTTTCCTCTTTATAATATTAGTATGACTAGTGGCCCGCCCCGACTTCGCACGGGTACATTGCGGTTAAATTATTCGAGTTTTAGTAAGGATCCCTAATTTTTTTGAAAATATATTATAGCCTATGTCACCCGGGGATAGTGTAGCTTCCCAACAGTGAAAGCATTTTTCAAATCGGTTCAGTAGTTTCGGAGCCTATTCATTACAATCAAACAAACAAAGTTTTCCTCTTTATAATATTAGTATGATTATTAAGTATAATTATTATTAGTATGATGTTTTAATTTACAAAACTGGTGTTTTTTTTAAATTATTAAGTGTATGTAGTGTTGGCAAAAGCGGGAGAAACATGATTTTTCGGGTCCCCCAATTAGTCTGGTAATTTTCAGTAAAGTGTCCGCCACTTTACTGATAGGCTTTGGGGGTATACCTAATAGCCTGGCCAAAACTGAAAATTCGCCAAGTGCTTGTCGAGCCATGCACAATGAAGGGTTCCTGGTTATTGAAAGGAATCTGTTTAAAATTTCACCCCAGGTTGAAATACTAAAGTTGTTTACATACTACTACCGACATCTATCCACGTGCATTAACACTTCATATAAATTTATTGCTGTTAGTTCCTTGAAATTGGTGAATAAGTATCTTTTTTCGACTGCATAATCTTTTTAATGTTTTTGCAATAGAAAAATGTAAGAAGTGTCGCAATTCATTCTACGTAAATTATGATTTAATCTTTAAAAGTTAAAAATCTCGCAAACGGAATTTTTGATGATAAAATGTTGTATGAAAACACCATTTTATTTGAAAAGACCTTTTCAACGATACCCCACATGATGGGGTAACTAAAAGAAAAATATCCCCTCTTTCGATGTTCGGGGAGGTACCTCATAAAAAGTAATTTTGCTACATTTCATATTTTTGAAAGTGAGATCTACTCTTTAAGTATTTGTATACCAAATTACATCAACTTGCGTCAGAAACTGTAAAAGTTATGACCCTGTGACAGGCCGGGACAGACGGACGGACGAACGAACAGACGGACGGACTGGATGATCTTATAAGGGACTTCGGAACACTAAAAACGTAATAAAAAATACCTATGCTGATTATCAATAATTGCAATCATAATTGAACCCTTCTTCTGTAAAATAGGTTAAATAATATTTGTTGTTTAAATTCGTAATATTAATAAACAAAGCCTTTGTAAGCCCTTAAAAAAAGCTTTAAAGCACTATGGTCTGCTTTTGACAGCGCTCCACAGGGCGGGGCATAGAGTAAAAATAATGTGCTTTTGAAAATATCATAGACATCGGAGAGCGAAGCGAAAAGTTCTAAAAGGTCTTCAAAAAATGTTCCGGTTCAAAGAGAAATGATAACCTTTGATAAAAGAAGGAAATAATCGGCTCAGTTATTAAAACAGTGACGCCTATTCTGCTGTCTACATAATATAATAACTAAACTAAACATTATACGACTATATCCGTTGCTCAAAAAGCAATTTCTTTAGTCGTATCAAACTCGTAATTCTTCTCTTAAGCGGCTTGACCGATTATGATGTCTCTCTTTGTACTTATGGGGTCACCTGATCAGGGCCCTAACCACGCTAGCTACTCAAATCGTAATAGAAATGCAAAAGCTAGCGATTACGTTTAAGTCAGTCGCAAGCTCAAGGTCAAACGCTAAGAATCGCGAGTGTGATACCAAATCAATGTCGGTATAGATCGTGAAGCTTGTGTCAGCATAACGTCAAAAGCGGAGCGTTTGAAACGCAATCGCTAGCTTTTGCCTTTCCATTACGATTTGAGTAGCTAGCGTGGTTAGGGCCCTGGTAGACTGCGCCGTCGTTATCCGCAAAATACGCCAGTGATACTGCTTGATTACGCGTTTGAGATGTCATTCTGTACTGGGATGACGTTAGGATGACATTTCCAAGATCGCTCTCAGACTTGAGATCGATTTACTAATACGGGCCTAAGTATATAAAACCAAACAATACTCACTGACTCAGTGGAATATTTGGCTGGGGTTTATGAGTCAGTCAGTGACACTGACTCTGAGGTACACTTATTCTTCTTGGCTTTTAGGTTCTGATTCAGTGCATAAACATGTGAAAATGCCTGTTTACTGACGTGTAATGCTATTTCTTGCACGTGGAACTAGTAGGTACCTACCTAATTACAAAAATCTAATGAAATCCAACTAATATTATAAATGCGAAAGTTTGTGAGTGTGGATGTATGTATGTATGTTTGTTACTCCTTCACGCAAAAAGTACTGAACGGATTTGGATGAAATTTGGAACACAGATAGATTATAACCGGGATTAACATATAGGATACTTTTTAACCCAATAATCCAATACTACGCGGATCAAGTCGCGGGGCACAGCTAGTAACATAATAATAATTAGTTAAACATTTTTTTTTAAAAGATAACTAGCAATGTTAGATTTTAAAATTACTAGTAAATAGTAATCCATTTAGCCCCTAAGCTAATGCTTGTGTTAGGAGTGGGCTCACGTCACTAGTTTAAGGGACAGGATGAGGGATCGACCCCGGAACCTCTCAGCTACGAGGACGGCCCCTCTAACCACTAGGCTATTGATGCTTTATGACTTTATTGAAGTACTAGCTGAGCCCGCGACTTCGTCCGCGTGGAATTTAACTGAACAAAAAAGCCCGCTCCCGCGTTCTGAGCCCACGCGACAGGACCTATTTTTTTTAATTTAGTTTTTCAAAAATAAAAGTAGCTTAAGTTACTGCTTATAGCATCAGCTATCTACCAGTGACAGTCCTGTCAAAATCGGTCCAGCCGTTTCGGAGATACTCTTTGATTTCATGTGTTTTTATTTCTTTACGTGGAACCCTGATTGTTTTTCTAAAATTAAAGTAGCCTAAGTTACTCCTTAAAATTTCAGCTATCTGCCAGTGAAAGTCCTGTCAAAATCGGTCAAGCCGTTTCGGAGACTACCCGGAACAAACAGACAGACAGACAAAAATGTTTTAAATCGCGGTTTTGTTATAGGTGTCGTATGTACTTTCTTATGCATTTAGTCAAAAGGTGTTATTTTGATATTACAAGCAGACACTCCAAATTTATTTATTTGTATAGATATTGCCATCTTTGTTATGGGTGTAATATATTGTGAGCAAGGAAAATATACTTTCAAATTCAAATTTAGTTTAGTTATTATTTGAAGGCAACATAATTAGCATCAGTTACGGTGGTAGAGCCAAGCTGCAGCCAACTGACTACAGCTCATATACCGGCTAAGTCAACCGAAGTAGTACCACCTTCTCACATCTCTCGGAATAGCGACGTAAAGTAGCTATTATAGCTGCATTTCGTAAGCATGAGTGAGAGAGCCGACAGCCCAACCGTTTCCATCCCCTGCCACTTTTCCACTCTCCTTTGGGTCGGAAACGTGCGAGCATATGCTACAGTAACTGCTTAACGTCGGACGTGTCGAATGAAACATATATAAAACTGAATAAAATCGTAATGATCATTAAAACTAACCATTGAAACAAGAGATACGCAACTGAATCGCCAACTTGACCTGAATTCACTGAGAAATACTTGATTTCTCTCTAAATAAGACGTTTTCTTCGCGTTTTATCGACAATAAAAGTGAAGAGATGACAATTTGCATTTAAAACTAGAGACTGAAGGGCATGCCCCGGACTCTACTAATGGAATAATCTTGTACTATAGGTAATCGATAGATGAAAACCTGACGCCCTGAATTACTTTCAAATGTTCAAACGTCTGAAACATTCTCTATATACACTACTAGCGGCCTGCCCCGGCTTCGCACGGGTACATTGCGGTTACATTATTCGAGTTTTAGTAAGGATCCCTAGTTTTTTTTTAAATATATTATAGCCTATGTCACCCGGGGATAGTCTGGCTTCCCAACAGTGAAAGAATTTTTCAAATCGGTTCAGTAGTTTCGGAGCCTATTCATTACAATCAAACAAACAAAGTTTTCCTCTTTATAATATTAGTATGATCAGTGTGCCAAATTTGAAAGTATTACCGTCATGTATTAAGTTATATATTATTATAGATTATTTTGATTCTTACACACGCTAGTTGCTAGTGTTCTTAGTAAAAATGTATTGGTTACTAGCGACAGAGTCTTGGCAAAACTTACTATCAAGTCTTATCCTTACACAGATATTCTTAATATTAAAAAGAATTTAACTCAAAAATATCACAAATCACATAAACTTGTGACCCGGGCCGTTCACCAATGAAATGCTGAAAAGTGTTTTAAAACAGCTGGCGGTCGTCCAAGAGTCAGCATTCCGGTTTGTCTAGACACCAGTCGGCGCTCTCCACACCGTCATAATAATAACTAATTTTATTTGTTTCGACCATGTGTGAATGGCTGCTTCGTCAGAACTTTAAATAGGTACTGTTGAACTCATAACTGTATCAAAGAATCTATACAAATAAATAAAATTGGGGTGTCTGTTTGTAATATCTAATTAACACCTTTTCACTTGATGCATATGAAAGTACATACGACACCTATAACAAAAACGCGATTTAAAAATTTTTTGTCTGTCTGTCTGTGTGTTTGTTCCGGGTAATCTCCGAAACGGCTGGACCGATTTTGACGGGACTTTCTCTGGCAGATAGCTCATGTTTTAAGGAGTAACTTAGGCTACTTTTATTTTAGAAAAACAAAATTAAAAAAAATGGGTCCTGTCGCGCGGGCTCCGAACGCGGGAGCGGGCTTTTTTGTTAAGTTAAATTCCACGCGGACGAAGTCGCGGGCTCAGCTAGTAGTTCATATTAAGACTTGAAGAAACGACGCTCACCTCCCACCTCCTATTTAATTTTAGTTTTGCAAACTGAAATCAACCTTCAGTGATTTGCACTAATGTTGTTTTTAATCTGCAGAAGTATATGTGGATTGGTTCAATTCTGCAAAGCTATATTACTTATCTAATTTATAATGCAATAGATACAATCATACGCAAAGCGCTCAAAACGTGTGGCAGCCAGGCGGTGTTCTTATACTAGTAGGTAACAATCATGTTAGACTACTTCCAGACGATACGATTTGATCAAAACCGACTTCAAAAAACCAGGGTGCACTGAAAAGCTAGAATCACTTAGCTATATGCTTGTAATTCCTTTCATTTGGAGCCGGTGCCAATTCCATTAAGTAGGGGCAGGACCTATACCCGGGTTTCAATAATAAAATCTTATTCCTTGGTAATACTTTAATTTATTATATTACTATTTAAAAATACGTCTTATTACATCGGTTCCCCGGTTGTCACTGCCAGCAAAGAGAATACAATACTACCAGCGCACCGCAGAGCTTTCAATTTCAAAACAATAATGTTTTCTTAAATTTATTATTTTCTCGTCGGCCAGGAACGCCTATCGCTAGTGGCCAGTGCGCCGACATGGACCTTACAGTACCTACAACAACAAAAAATCATACATACAATAGAACCTCCTCCTTTTTGGAAGTCGGTTAAAAATGCCTATCAAATTGTATGTGAATGATATAAATTAATAAATATTAAATTGGAACATGGCTCGGCTATATTTTAAAATGCTGTAGTGATACGCCAATTCGATTAGTAAAAAAATGATAGCGACATATTTTGTCATAATCGATGAATAGGTAATATCCCGTTCCGTGATTATTTGTTACTTGAAGGGACACCCGCTCTCGAGATTAAAGTTCGATATAATATTTTAGTTACTCTTTTTCATTTTCGCATTTCATCGTTTTCAGTTTAAACTAGTACCTAATAAATAAATATCTCCAGGCTGACGCACCAACTGTATGTTCCCAAACTAAGCAACGCTTGTACTAAGGGTACCGTGCAATGGACTGTGGGCGATCCCAGTGACAGCCAGGGGATCCAGACCTTGGCAAATTACGAAAACGCCATTTTAGAAATTTACCCGAACGGAATCGAATCCGCAACCATCCGGTGCAGTAAGCCGCTACGCCTACGCTCGAACCACCGTGCCAAGCGGTCGTCTACTAACTCTGCAATGAAGGCTTCTTTAAAATTATTCGTTAATTATTAATTAAAACTTATTACTAATTTATTACAACATCCAATTAACTGTTGAAACTTTGTGAAAGCATCAATTTGTAGAGTTCACAAACATTTTTAATGTTTCCTCCCTTTTTAAAAGTTTTGTTTTTATTAAAATTAATTGAGACGTATTTCCTTAATCTTTTGAATAATATTTTGTTAAAAGAAAATTTGTTAGCTTTCCTTATTAACGTTCATTCTTTGTGACGTTTTGTGTAATAACTTTTTTTGGGAGGCGGGGAAGAGAATGACGAAAGGGTGGGTTTGTGAAGAGTTTTTACATTTAATATTTGCGCTCGTCGAGTAATTAAGTACGTCTTTTGAAATGTCAGAGGAGATAAAAATTTTTTTTAAGGTGAAGCATTAATTAATTAAATTTTATTTCAAGTTTTCACGTTTCCGCCAGTTTGCGAATTGCGATAAATTATAAATGGTTTTGTGAGTAATTTTACTATCAATTACAAATAGAAAAGTACTCGCTAAACTTGCCGAATGTAGCCAGGAGTCACCAAGTTTGAGTGTGCAACCGAAAATATTACAAAAAAAAAACAATATGTCATAGCCATAGCACGTAAAATCGTAATGGCCACTTCACACGACGCCACAAGTGCCACACGAGTGCCTCAAAGTGCCACAGAAGTGCCAAAAGGCTGCCTCGCGTAGAGTTAAAAGGAACATGATTTTGTGGTGAAATCTTTGAACGCATCGACTTGGAAACAAAAGACGTAATACTCGTCTTTAAATTTGTATAAAAAAATATTTATTTATTTTCAATAATGTTGCATAGATTCAATTAATTTGCACATCGCTAGTTTTAAACTCTATCAAAGGTAATATCATACTAATATTATAAAGAGGAAAACTTTGTTTGTTTGATTGTAATAAATAGGCTCCGAAATTACTGAACCGATTTGAAAAATTCTTTCACTGTTGGGAAGCTACACTATCCCCGGCCACTAGCCGGCTACACTAGCCTATATCACGGCTATATTATATTTAAAAAAAATTAGGGATCCTTACTAAAACTCCAATAATGTAACCGTAATGTACCCGTGCGAAGCCGGAGCGGGCCGCTAGTATTAAATATAAAAACAGAATATTTCCGCGTAAATACCTAATATTATAACATAACAAATATCAGACGCAATTTTGACGTATTTTTGCATTCTTATTAATTTCTAATATGGATAACTCCCGAATATATGTCATATTCGGCGTATTATAAACATATTTTTAAATGTGTTATGTAGTTTTGAATGTATAATCTTGACATTTTGGATATATGAGTATGTTTTTTTTTAAGTGAAATACTACGCGGACGAAGTCGCGGGCACAAACTAGTTTGAAAATAGTTATACGATTTTGTTTGAAGATACATTTGATTAGTTAGTATCTTTCTACCCCCAAAATGGTGATGAAAACTCTGTATAAGAGGAGATGACGTTGCATTCAGTCCTAGATATTGTAAAAAAATTAAAAAAAATATTGTACCATCCCAAACATAATTAAATCGATGACTTCCCAATTTCACTCACTCACTCCTTTTTTTCTTTGTTCACAGGAAACGGAAGGGCAGCGCTGGAACAACAAACAAACTTAATAAAACGAACTTTTCAAAAGTAACCGTAACTTTTATTAAAAACCTGAATATTCTAGAATAATACGCAGAGTTTGTTAATGAAGTGATATTAAAATTGTGCAAAACGTCAAAGTGAAATAACCGATAAAAGTAGCAGACACCTAAATTGTAACGGTTTAAAATATCTGTTACGTAAATATCAGTGACATAAATAGCAGTGGCAAGTGACAGTGTCGAACACAGTGGGCCAGTGTGATGTCTTGCTAGAGGTGATATTAATGATTTTGTCAGCGTCACCACGAATGCGGGCGGGCGGCCTCTCCGGCCGGCAAGTCAATGACAACGCCGGCACTGTTAGTGCTTTCTTTAGCACTTGGTAAGTACTCTTATCATTCAATCAAAAAACACTAATAAAAAGGTTCTCCAACTATTAAACCTACACCTAGTACACTATTGTTTTTTTTTATGTTATTAGATATATTCCGAACTGTAGTGTGCATTAAAGACTTACTCTATTCAATTCTAGTACCTCCGTATAAACTTCAAAGGATACCTACTCTAAGCTGACAATGGGGGGATCTGGGATGTTTTAGCCAAAAGGGCGGCACTATTTTCCAGTGGGGTGACATTGACACTAAACTTGACAGTGGAAACTGACTTTCGCTCGTTTTCTGACATTGCTATAATTAGTATTCATTGTGACACTGACAGGTAAAGATACCCCAGTCCAATCAAGCAACATCAGCTTAGCTGAGAATGTTTTGTCTCCATTTATATTAACAGTGGCTCCGGTAAAAGAAATACGATGTTTTAACGGCAAATAAAAATTCAAAAAGTATTTAAGCTAATATGCACTTATAACATACCTTACTTTAGTACCTTTAATACTTTTGGCAAAATAACCATTCTGCCTACACGGGCATGTAAGTCAAGATAATGGAAAGGTAGATCTTTGGTAGGCACTCGTGACACTGCAGTAATATCAGTTACTAAATACTGCTACTCTCGCATATTAGGGTATCCCCACCCTAGTCTAGACGGAGTTACATTCTAGTCCTGTCATCACGGGGTGTCATTATGCTAATATGAGCCAGACAACCAAAGCATTTAGGATCAAGTGAAACTAGTCTGAAACAGCATAGCATTAAGGGTCAATGTTTTAAACACGACTATTATAATTTAAAGCTATCTCGCATTACGAGAATGAAGTTTGCGTTACCATGTTTATTTTATTTTAGATTAATAAGGTCCCTGTGAAAATATTATTAACTTTTATCTCGTTTGTGAATCTACAGTTCTTGTTAAAATATGTATAGCAGTTCGGTGTTTTCTGTTTGTCTTCCATTGCTGCAATGACTGGAATGAATTTCATTTGAATAAATTTATTCCAAAAGGTTAATACCTATCCATTTATAAAATTATAACTTAGGTACTAGCTTTCGCTGCGCAACTTCGGTTGCGTATTTTCTGGATTTCAACAACAGCGTCACCATAGTTTAAACCATAGAATTCTACGTTGCGGGCTCGTAATGTTCAATTCCTAATCATTTTCGAAGTTTAATAATGTCCGTATTAACTTTCCTTGGTTAGCACAGGAACCTAATACAATCGTAAATTATCTTAGTTTGATTTTGCTGAAATGGTTTGGTATAAAGTTGCTTTCCCACAGACTTCGGCTTCCTGGATTATGAGACATCAAAATTAGATATTATTATGTTTAAAAAAAAGATTACTAGCAATGTGATCTTATCACTCTATTATTCCCGTTAGCCCCTCCAGCTAAGCTAATTGCTTGTGTTAGGAGTGGGCTGACGTCAATAGTTTAATGTCCAAGATGGGGATTGAACCTGAAACCTCTCAGGTACGAGGGCGGACCCTCCAACCACTAGGCTATTGACGCCTTTGGAGTTAGAATTTATTTATGAGATATAAAACCGTTTTTTTGGATGATGCTTATTTTTTTTTTTTTTGTAAAATCCTTATTCAACAAAAAAATACAATCCTATCTAAATATTCATATCCACGGATAATCACTGTTACGCCCATTGATTCAGAAAATAACGAGATATACGTTACTTTTGTAGCTGGATCGATACTGGAAGAACATCGGAATACACCCCTCGATCTTAACACGGTTGGGTGGGCCGGCAAATGATAATCTGTGCCGTAATTCATCGCGCGGGCTACGAAAGAGTGGAACAAATTATTTTCATATTGCAATATCTTATACCTATTCTTTATTTTCACTGCTTCTTTATTTGGCCGGTTAATTAATTTTTTAAATTCAATGATTGATATATTTTGGCATAATGTAACGTACGGGTAAAGAGTGCTATCCAATTTATTCTCATAATGTAACTTTTAAGGAACTGTTACATTTTTATCCATGTTTATTTTTGTAACAGTTGCTTCTGGAAGTATTGTATGAGAATGTTAATGTATTTCGTCCTAGTAAATATTTTCATTTCAAAATAACGTTTAAGGTTAATATAATCTACTGCACTTATACTGTGTAGCAAAGGAATATGGATTGAAATATCGTTTTACTTTTAATTATGTTTATAATAAGTATCGAAATATAACTGTTACTTGCTATACCTCAGTGTATGATTTATGTAACAATAAGCTCAATATTGTTTGTGTAAGTGCCTATGAAAATAGGATAAAATAGCGGCTCTTACCTATTGTGTACACAAAATATTCAAAACACACATTCAGCGCTCTGTCCTACAAACGGAAGCATTTCCATACGAAATCTTTTTTTATGTCAATGTGAAATGTACAAACAGTTCTAGCGACGCATAACTATTACCATAACTTTTGGACCAAATAACACAGGTCTGGAACCGTACATGATACCAAGTATAAAATTATTCATAACTAGGAACGTTATGTAACTATTATCGCCATTTTTACCGGCACTGTTATTTTTTGTAGCCGTTATTTTTGTTATATTCAATTACTGATATTTATTAGGTGCGGCACTAGCCAAACACTATTTATTTATAGTCCCAAAATTGCACAACATTTATTCTATAAACTAGCTGTGCCCGCGACTTCGTCCGCGTGGAATTTAATTGACAAAGTTTCATACAAACTTTCATCCCCTATTTTATCCCCTTGGGGGTAGAATTAATCAAAATCCTTTCTTAGCGGATGCCTACGTCATAACATCTACCTGCATGCCAAATTTCAGCCCGATCCGTCCAGTGGTTTGGGCTGTGCGTTGATAGATCATTATGTCAGACAGTCAGTCAGTCCCTTTGAGTTATATAGATAGGGTACTAAAAAGGACTCTGGACGATCCCAGTAAAACCCAAAAGCATCACGGAGAATATACCGTAGAATTGAACCCAGAAACCATCTGTTTAGAACCCAAGCACTCACACTATTGTACTATCTTGTCTTTTGGATTGTTTTAACATAATATATTATATAATAAAGCCTGCAAGCAATCGCATGACCCGTCTGATGTTAAGCATTTACCGTTATCTATAAACGCTTGCGAACCGAAGGCATTGCTCATACGTTACCTACCTGAAGGGGAAGGTACAGACGAGGGAAGGGAGGGGGTTATTGGACTTATAATTCGCTCCTCGTATGAAACTCAACTATAATTGCTACTTTACACCAATCTTCTGTGATAGGGTGATACTACCCCGGTCTAGCCAGTCCTTATTAGAGCAGTAGTTACAGCTTGACTCTCCCAACGTAGATTGTAAGACCAAGTCTACATATTATAAGTATAAGTCCAATTATAAGTCCTCCCAAGCGAAATCGGAACATAGTTTAATTCAACTATTACATAGAATCGAACCCATTACCTTTACAAATGGCGGCCGGCCCCGCCCCGAACCCACGTACCTGCAGATAATACACCCGATGGGAGCGACCTTTGTTGCCAGATAGAGATTTATATAGACACGCCTTTTCACACTCTCGAAGATAATTTTGTAAGATTTCGATAGCTTTAGGCTTATTCAGACATAATCTTTATATTATAAATCTGTCTGTCTGTTTGTCAGTTTAGTTTTTGTTTTTTATTGCCAGATACTGGCAGATGGTCCACCTGATGGTTAGTGGTAACCGTCGCCCAGGGTATCTACAACTCAAGGGGAGCAGATGCGCCTTTACAGACCTGTAGACTTGCCTTTTTAAAAGAAACCCCATGATACAGCTTGACCCCGCAACGGATTTTGAAGTACTTATCACTATTGCATAAACAACTTTGTCTGCAAGGTTCTTAATAAGGTATAATAATAGGTACATTCTAATTAAACGTATTAATGGTAAAAACAGTGCGTGAGACGCAGCAACAGACGAGTGACGAAGAGGTAACAGAATCCGTAAACGACGTTGAAATAACTTCGTCGTATATTGAAAACTGCTGCACCGATTTCCATGAAACTTAGCTAAGGCCCATCTAAAGAATACCATTCAGTAAGAATACTACGTTTCAAACAATTTATTAATTTTTACCCCCGACGAAAAAAGAGGGGTGTTAGAAGTTTAACATGTGAAACTGTGTATCTGTCTGTGGCATCGTAGCGCCTAAACGGATAACCCGATTTTTTATTTTGAAAGGTATTCTTATCGAGTGTGTTCTTAGCTATGTTTCATGAAGATCGGTTCAACCGTAGGATTTTTTTAAATTTTAAATTTAGAGTTATCTATACAAATAAATAAAATTGGAGTGTCTGTTTGTAGTATCAAAATAACACCTTTTCACTAAATGCATATCAAAGTAGTACATACGACACCTATAGCAAAAACGCGATTTAAAAAATGTTTGTCTGTCGGTCTGTCTGTCTGTGTGTTTGTTCCGGGTAATCTCCGAAACGGCTGGAC
Organism: Notodonta dromedarius; assembly: GCA_905147325.1. Classification (NCBI taxonomy): domain Eukaryota; kingdom Metazoa; phylum Arthropoda; class Insecta; order Lepidoptera; family Notodontidae; genus Notodonta; species Notodonta dromedarius. The sequence continues at coordinate 7,342,002 of LR990183.1, read as the reverse complement.
CGATTTTGACGGGACTTTCACTCGCAGATAGCTGATGTTATAGGGAGTAACGTAGGCTACTTTAATTTTAGAAAAACAATTAGGGTTCCGCGTAAAAAAATAAAAACACATGAAATCAAAGAGTATCTCCAATACGGGTGAACCGATTTTGACGGGACTTTCACTGGTAGATAGCTGATGTTATAAGCAGTAATTTAGGATACTTTTATTTTAGAAAACCAAAATTTAAAAAAAATAAAAAATGGGTCCTGTCGTGCGGGCTCAGAACGCGGGATCGGGCTTTTTTGTTAAGTTAAATTCCACGCGGACGAAGTCGCGGGCTCAGCTAGTAATATTATAATGATGGTAGTAGTAGTTACGCCATAGACGCCCGCCCCGCGTTGCACCACGGGTTAAAATAATATACCCGTGAAATGGCCACAATAAATCAACGTATAATATTACAGGCCGCAATATATTTGACCGTGAATTAAGGCACTTAATCTTTAGCCCAAGGCGCCAAAGTTTTTACAAGTTTTCGCACAGCTGTTAGCTAATTGCAAAAAGTATTAATTTTCCATTTAATTAAATCGTCAAAGCCTTTAGAAACAAGATGCGCACATTCAAACCCTGGCTCGATCTTCTGGGATTTATTAGTTTGAGCGTATGCTGGCACGCAGGCGATGTAGTTCACGCAGCGCAGGGAAGAGTAGATTTTATGAAGTACAAGCAAGCACAAAGCTGCGTACGCTGTGACGCAGGTCTTGACACGCAGACATGTGTCTGTCAGCTCAGCGTCTCGTTAACCCAAGCTCGCAGATCGCTGGCAGAACTTGTGCCAGCACAGATTCTGTGACACAGACGTTATTATGTCCGTGTCACTTTTGACCGATATAGCACGTCATATTTGACGTGCTGGGAAAATCGGTTTATATCTGTGTGAGAATTTAGCCGCGTTGACGCTTATAAACTATGTCTGCGTCAACATGGCGGCCTACCTAACTGCCTAGCTATCTATGTCCCAATAGTTCAGCTTTGTTCAAAGTAGAAGTAAGGGAGATTTACAATTTTCCAATTTGTAGCCTTTATAACTCAAGCTACCCTCATCTCAAACAGTTCTGGATTAGAATAAGTAGTTTGCCTCATACCGCAAGCGTCTAAGCTAAATTTAATATTGCGGCTCCGCCCGCTGGAGCCCCGCCAGGGCCACAGATGGTTCATATGATGCATAATAAAAACATGCCATACTGAACACAAAAGGTCTTGGAAAAACAAGTAGATTTATAATATGGCCGTGTGGTGAAACGTATGTTTTGGAGACACGGTGACTAGGCTCGCCCCTCGCATTTTCGAAATTCATGCGCGAATCTTATTCCCAACTATAATTGGACATAATTTTTCAACAAGGCACTAACCCACACTTACTCCTGCAGACTAAAATCAACCCCAGCTGGAGTGGTTGTAGGTTGGTTTCAGTTTGCAGAAGTATAATCATCATAAATATCGCTGGACTGACACACTTACTGTATGGTCCCAAACTAAGAAACGCTTGTTCCGTACAATGGACTGAGGGCGATCCCAGTGACACCCAGACAAGTACAAATTACGAAAAGACCATTTTCAAAGTTTGCCCTGGCGGCAATCGAACCCGCAACCACTATGTCTAGTGAGCCGAGCGGCCTAAGCTAGAACCACTGCGCCAAGCGGTCGTCAACATGGCTGGTTGGATCCATTCTGCAATATCTATATCCAATGTTGGGACCATACAGTTAGTCTGTTCGTCTGGCGGCATTGTTGTGCATGCAATAGTCGATATATGCGTGGTCTGCCGTGCACTTTTGTCAACCACCCACGAGGAATGTTTGTTAGGATTTATTGTTCGCTTTGGTTCATGTCAAAACGAAATCCTCATAATATCAATATTTCTATGGCAATCAGCCCATACCAGCTATTTTTGTCTCCCGCTTTGCACCAGAGGTAAGTGGATTTTTTTTCTTCCAACTCCTCCTATCATTTCGTTCGACTAAATTCGTGCGGGTTCCAAGACAATTTAACTTTTCCCCGGCACTCGTCGAGGGTCAAACCTCGACGTCATTATTGGTCACCATTGTCGATCCTGGCTTACAGGAGTTACAGTGGTGGGAGTGTGTGGCGGGACTAGTCCCAAAAAGTAATAATAATAATATCAATATACGCGAACATTCTTTGTGGGACAGCCCTTTGAGATTGTCCCCAAACATACCTGACGCATGTTACAGGGGGGAATGGCAAGGTGGGGAGGGGGGCACGTACTCGTAAACGGATCTCGGTCGCGCGTTGCACCCTTTTTGAGGGATCCGAAACCTTACCCCGGCCAGCATTTTATCGGTTTGCAGTTTTGTTTTTATTAAATACACCATCACGCATACTTCACCTGAAGGGTTCGGCAGAGTTGCACCGCCGCGCCGCAGTGCATGTTTCTTTGATGGTTTTTATTTTTATTTTATACTAGCTGTACCCTGCGCGCGTTGTTACGCTGTCCAAGATTGGTTGTACCAACTCAGAAACCTTTGTGGGCTCGTGCACAACACTTTGCTGAAGATCATGACATGATCAAATGCATAGTTTACGATTCTATAAAGGACATACGGACAAACATTCATTTTTATATATATAGATAACAAGTATTGACGATCGCTTGGCGCAGTGGTTCGAGTGTAGGCCGCTCGGCTCAATGCACATGGTGGTTGCGGGTTCAAATCCCGCCGGGGAAAATTTCGGAAATGGCCTTTTCGTAATTTGACTACGTCTGGGTGTCACGGGGATCGCCCCCAGTCCATTGTACGGTACCCATAGTAGGTATAAGCGTTACTTAGTTCGGGACCGTACAGTAGGTGTGTCAGTCTGGCAATATTAATTATTTATTATTTAACCACACATTTTATTTACCCTTACGGGAATCGAACCCGCAAGCACCCGGTGCAGTGAGCCGAGCGGCCTACGCTCGAACCACTGCGCAAAGCCGTCGTCAAGTACTAAGTATTATTTCAGACTTTCGAAGCATCTTTATTATATTTATATATTCTTTAGATATTATCTCAGACCTTTCATAAGCCTTGTTATAAAGAACCGGAAACTGAATATATTTTTGGCCCTCGCGTGACTTCCGGCTGCTTTATTAACGCTATCCATAACAATGTTTCAGTGTACTACATAAAGCTTATTTTAATAGGTATTATCCCATAAGTGGGGATACGGGACCCGACGGCACATATTTCGCGGCGTATAGGCAATTACTGCCTATTACTTTTTAGGGTTACGTGACAAAAAAGGTAAAACTGTCGGGTACTTTTTGTCAAGGGACCGTTTGTGCGATTAAACACTCATTTTAGGGTTCAATGATTGGACATTACGGTTATTGATTACGTCCTGTATAATTAAATGATTTTTAGTGATGTCAACATCTTCTTTTTTTATTTCTTTACTCATTATTCGTTTAATAAAATAAAATAAAATAAAATTGTTGTGTAGAACCAGGTCGGCAAACAAGCGTACGACCGGCCTGATGTTAAGCAGTACCGTAGCCTATACATGCTTGCAATACCAAAGGCATTGCTCGCACGTTGTCGACCTGACGGAGAGTAAGACAGAGGGACCAGCTCCAGCTCTAGCTTCCAACTCTTTCACTGTTCGTACAAAACGCAGCTATAATACTCAGCTACTTTACGCTGATCTTCTGAGAGAGGGTACCGTAGTCAAGCCAGTCTGTAGGTATACCTATGAAAAGTGTTAAATAGGCTACAAGCTCAGTTTAAATAGTTATACAGCTTTTACATTTAAGTACGTAGTAGGTCCATTCTTTCAGAACGTAATGACATAAACACAGAACCTAGGTTAGGCATAGCTAGTGATGTACTCTATGAAAAGGCGGTGAGACGTTTGATGTCGCCCTATGAGACCTAGTGATGTGAAAATTAAAACTAAAGTCCCAAAGAGTGTCTTTCTGATGAACATTCTAAATTTTCAGATCTAGAACTTACCTAAAACTAATGAATTGTTCATTCACACGGTCAACCCGTCAACGATTTGCATACATTTCACGGTATCCAGATGTCAAATATATTTAAAAAATATTGACAAAACGGTGTCGCCTTCTTCGTGTGAATGACCGCAAATATGTGCAAAATTCGTGCGGAAATTATTTTAGAAATCTTGTTACTTACGAAACTTTTTAAATTATGAAATAAAAACTGCGAAATGGTTTTGAAAATAATCTATACCTACGGACTATGTATCTCTAGGTAAGTTTTTAAAACAAGAATTGTCGATTCTAAACTCCAGCTATCTCTCAATACTATCGAGCCTCAGTGCTAACAAATCACAAACACCAAATAAGTACCTATTAAAAATAACATCCCGGGAAATCCCGTACATGTCCCATCACTAGCACGCCGGCGCGCATCCCTGGGGACCCGCCCCGGGCTCACCGCTAATTTATTCATTGCCCACTTTGCGCTAACTGTCACTGTTTTCAGCCTGAAAAATTAGTTACAGCAGCCTCCCAGCGTCTTTGAATAACTACTTGATAGATATACTCGTATGTAATAACTAAAATTGAAAATTAAAAAACCCCCGATGCGACGTCTTTTTAAACTACAAAAGAGCTGATAATTTTCAAACGTCTGAACCGATTCTCATGAAACATAGCTAAGATCAGTCTCTATCAGAATACCGCTCTAACAAAAAAAATACAAAATTAAAATCAGTTCATCCGCTTGGGCGCTACGATGCCAGATACAGACACACAGATACACAGATACACATGTAAAACTTATAACACCCCTCTTTTTCGTCGGGGGTTAAACAGACACTGTACGAGATAGAGGTATGAAACACTGAAGGCTGCAAGCTTGACGCGCTTTCAGAAGTGTAGAGATTAGCTTTTGAATCGGCCCCCCATCGAAGACCTGCCTTTGTTATCGTTTTACCAACCATAGATATGACTTGTTTTAGTCTCCGCCGTCTTAGTTGACGTATCAATAAATATTAATTTAATATGGAATAATAAAATATTGATGAAAATAATTCAAGATTCATGGCTTTACAAAAATTTCCCTTTTCCAGCCTTAAGATTAACAACACAAACATACCTAATGTTCACAGGTGGACTTAATGTTTGGACAACCCTGACTTGACGATTTTTGAAAGACGTATGACTATGGATATTTGACGACCGCTTGGCGCAGTGGTTCGAGCGTAGTCCGCTCGGCTCACTGCACATGGTGGTTGCGGGTTCGATTCACGCGGGGGTGAATTACGGAAATGGCCTTTTCGAAATTTGCCCTAGTCTGGGTGTCACTGGGATCGCCCCCAATCCATTGTACGGTACCCATAGTACAAGCTTTGCTTAGTTTGGGACCGTACAGTTGGTGTGTCTGTCTGGCGATATTTATTATTATTATTTATTATTTCATACGAACCTTAAACCATCTTCATTATAAACTCTTGTGTATTTAAATATTTACCATTAAGGCTGTACTACAAGGTCTATTCTCGTTTACCCTTATGTTTGAGTGCCGTGGAACGTAACGTCTCATATTTTCGTTATTCCTTTGTTTCAGTTTGTTCCATCTTCGGCACCGCATCGGAACAAACAGCTGATCATGACAGCAGACACGTAAACATGAAGCAAAACAGGAACACCGATATTCAAGTTCACCAATGGATCGATTACGAACACAAAGTCAAAGTGAAGTCAAAAAGTGAAAGTCAAAAAGTCAAAATTGAAAACAAAATGACACCAATAAATGGAACAAAACTAAGAAGGTTCAATGAAATTTTGGAAAAACACAGCAGATTTGATCGGTTGTATTATAAAAGAAACAATAATAATGTAAATAAAATTATAGATCCCAATATCAGTTCAAGAATTAATAACAAGGTTAATGTTATTGAGGCTAAAAATATCTACGACGAAATATATGAAGATCACGAAAATATATTAGAAACAAATTTGCGATTGCACAAAATTAATATAGCCAAGAGAAATGGCTTGAGTGGAGTTAATCAAGATATCAAAAGGAGAGTTAAGAGAGAAGAGGAAGACCCAAGATGTGAACTATTCAAGTTTAATGTAAATAATAAGTATATAACGCATCCACATGCGAAGAACATGTCTACATATTATAATAATAGTAATTGTGTTACTGTTATAAATGGTAAGGTTATACTTATCCTACTAATATTATAAATGCGAAAGTTTTTGAGTGTGGATGTATGTTTGATACTCTTTCACGCAAAAACTACTGGACGGATTTGGATGAAATTTGGAACACAGATACTTTATAACCTGAATTAACACATATAATACTTTACTTAAGTCTACAGAAACTAGCAAGACATATAGTTTTAATGGAAACAACACATTTCTGCAAACTGAAACCAACCTACAACTACTCGCCTTAGGGTTGCTTTTGGACTGCAGCAGCGAGGGTTGGTTCCATGGAACAATATACTTACCCAAATCCGTTTAAAAAGTTGAACTTACGAGTAGAACGGTTACGACCCTTTGGATTGAGTATAGGCCGCATGAATCACTACACTGGGCGGTTGCGGGTTCGATTCCCGTCAGTGCGAATTTCATATTTGACCTGGGCGATGTGCTTAGAAGATTGTATGGTTTTTTTGTTATTTCAGCGTCATCTGCTGACATGGTGATAGAACTCACGTTTGTCGACATATTTCGCATCGAGAATCATTCTCAATGCGCGTACGATTATTTGGAAGTAAGTATTTTCCAACGACCACGTGTCGCTTATCATCACCTATCTGGCACCAAGCAATTGGTGTCATACGCTGAGCAAGACAAAATATACTAAATGCATTCCGTTAAATCCAATTGCGGTGTTTCACCTGAGCTGAAACATTAACATTATCGACATTCAATTTTTTCCTAATCTTCGGATATTTTTCAGTGAATATTCCATAATTCATCTGTGGCTTGACTCAAACGCCAATCACACAGGGTTTGAGGCCCTTTATATAGGGTTATTGGTAAAACACTGACAACCTTGCCTGACTGTAATACGAATATCTTAAGCAACAACTTTTCTTCTATGACTTACTCTACAAAATATAAAGGTGTATCAAAAATTAACTATCAAGATTTCGATTGTTATATCTAACACATTTCAATTATTTACGCTCGTTCCGGATATCGCTACACGGACACGTGTGACGTTAGAGTTCGTGAAATTAAGAGGGTTCAATTTAAATCTTTTTATATTTGTATATGCAGGTCTGATGAATAAAAATCCGATGAATTATTAAAAGTGATAGAACAAAAGTTGTTGTTAATAGTAATAATAATAATAATAGTTAAGCCCTTTTGACGTCCCACTTCTGGGCACAGGCCTCCCCACACTACGATAAGGATTCAGTACGGGTTTGCGGATTTCACATGTCTCTCGAAAATTGGTTGGATTTTCTAAGACATGCAGCTTCCTCACGATGTTTTCCTTCACCTTAACCAAGTGATGATCATATATAAATTATGATTCAAACATAGATTTCGAAAAACCCAGAGGTGCGAACCGGGGTTTGAACCCACGACCTGGTGCCCAAGACGCGTGCTTAACCAATCGGCTATCACTGTTGTTAATGATATTAATAATAGTCTTGAGATGTTGTTAGTATTTTACCAATAACCCTGGGTATGCTGTCTTCTAGATTCGGGACGGCATCCATGGTTACGCCGAACCTCTGGGCAGGCTCTGTGGGCAGACATTCCCGCGACAGATCACCACATCAGGCCCCCACGCCTGGTTAAAGTTCTATTCAGACGATACCATAGAGTATGAGGGTTTCAGGATCAATATTGCATTTATAAATGCGCCCAGCAGTGAGTACTTAACTACCTATGTTGTTCCAAATTCGAAGACCGCTTAGCACAGTGTTTTGAGCGTTGCCACTCGGCTCACTGCACATGGTGGTCTTTTCGTAGTTTGCCCTGGTCTGGGTGTCACTGGGATTGGCCCCAGTCTATGGTACGGTACCCATAGTACAAGCGTTGCTTAGTTTGGGACCTTACAGTTGGTGTGTCAGTCTGGCGATATTTATTTATTAGGTATATTGTGTTACAATTACTAGCGGTGAATTTTCAAAATCCTACTAATATTATAAATTATGCGAAAGTTTGTGAGTGCGGATGTATGTATGTATGTATGTTTGTTACTCCTTCACGCAAAAACTACAGAACGGATTTGGATGAAATTTGGAACACAGATAGATTATAACCGGGATTAACATATAGGATACTTTTTAACCCAATAATCCAATACTACGCGGATGAAGTCGCAGGGCACAGCTAGTATCTTTATAATTGTGTCTGTATCATACAAATTGCTATTTGATTTGCAAACAATCTCACGAAACACGACCTGCCTTATGTTAAGCAGTGACCGAAGCTTATAGATGCTTGCAATACCAAAGGCATTGTTCACCCTTTTCTAACCTGAACGGGAGTGGGATAGGAAAGGGAAGGGAGGGGAAAGGCTTAGGCATCTCATCGTAATAAGCAAAGCTGTAATAGCTACTTCCCGCAGATCTTCTGTGAGAGGTAGGTACTACCTGTTCGATCCAGACCGTATATGGGCTGGAGTCAATTGGCTCTACCACCGCTATTTGACTACCACCATAAAGGTGCGTTAACACCTATCATTATTTTTTTTAATCATTTGTAATTTACAGTACGCATTCCAAATGCTTGCTACATAACTAAAAACGCTCCGTCTGAAGACAAGTACGGTATAATAGACTCGAAAGCCATTGCCGCGGACTGCTTGACGGGCAGTGAGAACCAGCCATTAGATGTCCTTTGGAAGATAGAAACTGCTGATAACACTAAGGTAGGCAATGTGATGGCTTCCTACTTCAGAGCCGCGGAACGGGTGTCGGCCAAATTTTGTTTCACACTTCCCTTGACAGTAAAGTAGTCGACCAAATTTTTAAAATACCTACCTTTACACTGTCTATATAAGTAGTATAGGTACCTAATAAATAACCCCCCCCCCCGACCCACTCACCGCTCTCCTAGACTCAGATGTCGAGGAGAACGACACACGCACACTCCCCACCAGACACCGACCTCGCCGGCGAGGTCGACGAACCCCCGCTTCCGCTAGAAGGTGCGTCTACTTACCTAGACGCACCTTGGCACCCGACAAGCCCGCTGAGTTTCTTGCCGGATCTTCTCAGTCGAGGTCGCGTTCCGATCCGGTGGTAGATTACCCTCGCCACCTCTCCTGGCAGCGGCCCAAGCCGAGGTCGTGTCCCTTGTGGCGCCCTTGAGCTAGCTGCCCCCCTGCCCCTCTGGCTGGAGCGCACTTGCGCTCGCCCTCTGTCCGGGTGAAGTTGTTATGGCCACTCTGGCCAACAACATATAGTCAATTCAAAAAAAAAAAAAAAAATTGTTAACAAACATGTTTCGGCATTTTTCTTCAAAAATGTCCAATGAATAAGTAAGTCATGATTAATGAGTAAGCGTCAATAGCCTGGTGGTTAGAGTGGCCGACCACGTAGCTGAGAGATTCCGGGTTCGATCCCCATCTTGAGTGGCCGACCACGTAGCTGAGAGGTTCCGGGTTCGATCCCCATCTTGGCTAATAAACTATTGACGTGAGCTCACTCCTAACAAGCATTAGCTTAGCTGGAGGGGCTAACGGGAATACTAGTAATGTGATAAACACACATCGCTTTTTTATTAAAAAAAAGAGTTAAGGTGAAGGCGCCTGTCTAGCACGCGAAGTTCAAATTTTTTGAGTTCTTTTAGAATTTTTTCAAAATCTGACAATAATAAAAAACAAATTTTGTAATTCGCGAAAAAGACCGTGTGCAGTGCATTTATTAATACATTTATTTTACTCTAAATATTATCACGGTGGATATGATACTAGTAAATCACTAAATATACAAAAATTGCCAGATTATCTGGATAGCTGTCGTTCTTGAAATGTTTTAGAGTAAGTTGGATATATTAATAAATGCACTGCACACGGTCTTTTTCGCGAATTACAAAATTTGTCTTTTATTATTGTCAGATTTTGAAAAAATTCTAAAAACTTCGCGGGCTAGATGGGCGCTTTAGCCTTAAATTAATTTCGTAATTCTATTTTGTAATTTTGAAATCTTTGACGTCACGGTTTGTAATTGACATTGTCGATCATGTAAAAACAAATATATTTAGTTATAAATATTTTTGATAAATACTTATATTGAAATAAATACATACATTCATAGTAATATATAATATTTATTATCCATGTTCTCGTTTATTGCGGATATCCATGTTCGCGTGACGTCATCCAGGTGACGCGCCATCTAGTGTCCAAACAGGACACTATTGTACTTGTAAACTAATTATTAATGTATGTTTCAGATATACTTAAACTTTACCAAATACCATTTACAAAAGCCAAACGAATGCGATCAAAATGTCATACAAGTGTTTGGAGCCGTTTTGGAGCTGAATGCAATGTGAGTACAGCCTTCTCAGAGGAATTGACATTGATGAGGAGTGCCGCTCAGGCCGGGGCCGCGGCGGTGATGCGATTACAATGCGAAAATGAACCCTATAAACATAATGGCTGCCTAATATAGGCGAAAATATGTTTGTAATCGTCGTCGCATCGCCTTACAGATAGGCCACAGCCTTCAGATTGTCTAAATTGTAAACCTGTCTGAATAACCTGTCTAAATAGCAAGGTTATATACCGTCATGTGTAAACTACCCTTAATAGGCGTCGGAAGTAGTGAAAATTCACCGTAAACAGGGTTGCGGTTTCGAATATTCCTTGCAGAATGTCATAGAGGAGTTAAAATGCTATTAATCTAACCCCACCCTCCACCCCCCACGTATAATCGTTGACATTTTGAAGTTATAAAGATATTGACGAGCGCTTGGCGCAGTGGTTCGAGCGTAGGCCGCTCGGCTCACTGCATCGGGTGGTTGCGGGTTCGATTCCCGCCAGGGTAAATTTCGTAAATGGCCTTTCCGTAATTTTCCCTGGTCTGGGTGTCACTGGGATCGCCCCCCGTCCATTGTACGGTACCCATAGTACAAGCGTTGGTTAGTTTGGGACCATACAGTTGGTATGTTCGTCTGGCGATATTTATTTATTCATTAGTTCAAATTTTGAGATTTAAAAAAAAAGTATAATGTATGGTCTCACTGAAAATAAATGACTGTTTAAATGATCAAGTCCAAAAATTCAAGGTTTTAAAACAAACTACAAATATGATTTATGGTAATTACAAAATGTCAAGGAACGTAAATGAGGTCCACATAACTTGCATTTGAGCTTCTCCATCACACAAGGAATACTCGAATAACCAGTAACCATGTATAACACCGGGTCCTGGGTTCAAACCCCGGCTCGCACCTCAGGGTTATTCGAAATCTTTGAGATCTCTTTCATAATTTCAATACTATTATCACTTGCTTACGGTGAAGGAAAACATCGTGAGGAAACCTGCATGACTTAGAAAATATAAAAAAAAATCGAAAGACAACCCGCACTGGGCCTGCGTGGTGGATTACGGCCTGAATCACCATCGTATAGAGTGGAGGCTCGTTCCCAGGACTTCAAAAGGGCAAGGGCAAAAAAAACATAATCATATAGAAATTATGATTCGGACATAGATTTCTAAAAACCCAGAGGTGGTGTCCACAAGCCGCGTGCTTAACCAATCGGCTATCACTGCTGTTATTTATTGATTATATTATTAACCTATATTTCAGGTTATCACATTTCTGCGGGTCCGTGGCCAACTCGGTCACAACCAAAGAGAGCGATGGCTCGAAGGGCGGGAAGGAGGACAAAGGGAACGTCATGTATGTGCGGTTCCACGTGGCCAAGGCAGCGAAAGAAGACACATACTTCAACGCTACTTATAACGCTTTTAGGACATTGGATCCAAGCAAGGAATCTGGTAAGAAAACAATACCTATACCTAAGCACCTATTTTTTATTTGCAACATCTAATGCTGCAGGTCAAACCTTCTTCTTTTTTTAAAATATGGCCCACCCAAGTTTATAGGTATTTCGCCAGTGTCAAGTAAAAAATATCAATCACAAACAATTAGTAACAATACAATACAAAATGTGACCATCCACTTTGGAAAACCAAAATGGAGTCCAGGTCAAATCTTAATAAGTGCGTAACTTTTGACAGTTCTCCTATAGAAAAACTGTCAAAACTGACGTTTTATATGACATGTCAGTTTTGACGTATTCCGAGTCGAATGTGAGTCGGATCGAGCGACAGTCGTTAACAGAGTCGAGCCGCAGGTTTCTCAAAACTCAACTCTAAATTGTTTTTATTCATGTCAGCCAACAAAGCATTTATGAATAGTCAGAATCTACCACCGGTTCGTAATGCTGCTTCCACTGAGAATATCCGACAAGAAACTCAATGGTTACTCTTTCCAATGAGTAAAAATGGTGTACATTCTCAGGAACAGCAACAGAATGTGAGCAGGCAACAGAGAGGTGTTAACTAAAATGGTCTAAGGCAGGCAACACCATAGTCACTAAATAAGTAAAAAGTAATCAGATCTCACTCAGATTTAGGTGTTTAAATTAGAAAGCTAATTTAGTGAGGTCTGCATACCTACTCACACTTTACATCAATTTAAATGTTTACGAAAGAAAATACCTAATGATTAATGAAACAGTGAAGGATAAGAAGATAATTGCTTTGGTGGCATGCCTTCCATGCTAAATAAATGCATAAAGTTTAACGACAATGTTGTTAAGAGGAAAGTGAGTGGACCAATCCCCGCAAGCAGCGCCCGCGCACGAGCATGACTTGAAAAGCGGCATCACTCTCCTCAACCATAATAGAAGGAAGAGGGTGACCCGCTCCACAAAGCCACCGCGAACAAGGATATTCAATTCGTCTTGAGATAACATTTGAGGTCGGTTCTATTTTATTTATTAAACTGTATTTTGTCTGTTCCAGAGAAATGCTTACCTGAAGAGTTCAGTTGTGAAGACAACACGTGTATCGCTTTGGAGTTGAAGTGTGACGGCATGACCCATTGCCGGTTGAAAGCTGATGAGGAACGCTGCGACGTGAGTTGGAAACTTAAATAATTTAATAATTAAAGTGTACTTTTCCTTACCTTAGCCATAGGTCCAGCACACACTGCTGGAGGCGCGGCGGAGAGCAATTGAAGACAACAATTTAATATAAACCTTAACTACCTTGACATACGGTATGTATGAACAGTCGCGCGTATGCTCGTGTAGTAGCTTGAGGGCGCTCCGAGCTCCGCGTGCGAATTTATTCAAGCGACCGTATGTCAAGGTGGTTAAGGTTTATACTAAATTGTTGTTTTCAATTGCTCTCCACCGCGCCTCTAGCGGTGTGCGCTGGGCCATAGACGCCGCTTAGCCGAGCCGGGCACCTCCGCCCGCCTAACAAAATGCATTGCCACGGCATATGTATGGCCGCATCTGACAATTTGATTGGTCCATTCACGGCTCTACCTTGACTGGATCAATCAAAATTTGCTGTTTTCCCCGATACCCCGCTTACTTTTGACGTTTGCATTCTCATACAATAGTGGATGTAAACGGTGTCTCGTCTATTGGTCGTGCCCGTCTCATTTTGTAAAAAAAATGCATGTCGTTAACCATATTTAACAATGAAAATAAATACAGACTATCTAAACTAATATTATAAAAAGTAACTCTGTTTGTTGTGTTTTCACGCCTAAACCGCCGAACCAATTTCGATGAATTTTGGCATATACATAGATTGGATCTTGGAGAAGGATATAGGTTACCTGTTGTCGCGAAAATAAAACTTGAAGTGGTTGAAATAGGGCACGGAAGTTTGTATGTACATTCCGATCCGAGACCCACGCGTACGAACTCGTGCGCAGAAATTACTGTTATATAAGCTAACTAGCTGAGCCCGCGACTTCGTCCGCGTGGAAATTAACTTAACAAAAAAGGCCGCTCCCGCGTTCTGAGCCCGCGCGACAGGACCCATTTTTGTGTTTTTCTAAAATAAAAGTAGCCTAAGTTACTCCTTATAACATCAGCTATCTGCCAGTGAAAGTCCCGTCAAAATCGGTCCAGCCGTTTCGGAGATTATCCGGAACAAACACACAGACAGACAGTCATTTTTTTTTTAAATCGCGTTTTTGCTATGGGTATCGTATGTACTTTCATATGCATTTAGTGAAAAGTTGTTATTTTGACATTACAAACAGACACTCCAATTTTATTTATTTGTATAGATGTTCTGAAAAATTTACTATCTCTTACAGAATAAAACCGAGTCAACGATCAGTCAGCCTCATATAATGGTGATACTCATCATTTTCTCCTTGATACTCTCAGGAATGTGCTTCGTATTTATCTTTAAATGTATAAGAAAGCTGTACCAGGACCATAAATTGATTACGGTTAGTATCTAGCCCAATTCACACACCCCCCCCTTTCCCACCTCATCCGTCCCACTCCCCATCAGGGTGACAACGTGCAAGCAATGCCTTTAGTATAGCCAACATCTATAGCTTAAGGTAACTACTTAATAAGAGGCGGGTGGTACGCTCGACTTTGTTACATAAAAAAATGAGGTTTGCCATTGAAAACGCTTCAAAATTATTTCTACAAATTTAACTCAGATGATAATAGTAACATAGACGGACCGCGTAAAACTCTCACTAGTGAAACTTCACTCAATAGTGAAGCCACCGAAAGTAATACGAAATAGAGACTAGGTTGACCAGTGTTCCTTTCTAAATTTGACTTTTTTTTTACGACACAACACGGCTATAAAATCTTCTGCATTAATAACTGGCTTCACCCACTAGTTCTACGCATTCCGTCTAAATTATCATTTGATAAATTTTATAAAAAACTGAGTTCAAAATCTAAAAACCTGACTACTGAAAAATCACGCTCTAAAAAGTATGGAACAAGAAGATATTCTCAACCGACATTGTAACGCCCCTTTCTTATTTTTTCTTTTATTTACGTGGGAATCCTCATCCTATACCACGGGAGGGGCAGACGGGTTATCCTGGGCTCTTACCGGCTAAAAACCCTCGGTGGCCTTGCCACAGGGCCACAGGCAAGCTCTCGCACACATCCGTGACCCTATCGGCTAGTCTAATGCCACCTACCCTAACAAAACATAAGCCTTAGGGCAAAGTGGCATAGACCACCTAGACGGATAGCATTATCCGTCATAATTTTAGTATTTTTATGGCGGTATGGAAATCTAAATAGCATTATTTCTGTCGTAGGAGCACTTCAAGCAATCCTGCGAAGACAGACTGGACAGGCTGGGTAGTGTGGATGGAAGCAGACTCACACTGGACCCGAAGATGCTTCAGAGGGACAGCGAACCCAGGGCCAGCCTCGAGAGGGAGAACCACACTAATGAGATGTACAAGAAGCAGAGAAGTTTCTCTAAGCATGAGGTGAGTTGACCGAATGGAAAATATAGAGTCGAATCTATTTTGGAAAAGTGATCATTTGTGGAAAATGGCCATTTTGGGAAAGTGGTTGTTTTGGTCATAGTCATTCTCAACTCTAGCCAGTGCTCTAGCCTAATAGTCTTGACTTCTTTCAGCCTTCAAGCAGAGAGTCAGATTTCATAGAAGAAACTCACCTTGATCTAGAAGATGACCCGTGGAGGAGAGAAGCAGAGAACATCCCAATAGAAGAGCAGAACGTTTCAATCGAACGCAATGGCAGAACGAGAAGGAGCGATTTGAGCAGGAAAGAAGAATCGATGAGGAGTAGAACGAAGGAGAGTGAGAGTAGAGTTAAAAAAGAGATACGAGATGTGTCGGTTGGCGCGCCTGATACTAAGGAGTCAGGGTGTCAGACAAGGGAGAGTCTGTTTCAGACGGATCCCCCGCCTAGTTCTGATGGTAAGTCGTTTCGTTAGCCCGTGAACCTTCTCTTTAAGAGGGAGGGATTTATAACGAATAAAAAAACCCACCGAAATAAATTCTAGCCTACTATCATTCAAAAGTGTTCAACGCTTATGATGATGGGATACCTAAAATTGAGTTAACCAGACTTCCCATGTACAAGCTGGTACCTTAAAACAAGAGTTTTGTGTCATTTTATATTTCTGAAATTGAGATCTAACTAATAAGGTATATTTTAGTTACGAAAAATATATCAATTTCCCTCGAAATTGACGTCCAGACTGTACCATAGCATCGATGTTCTTGCCCTGTGATAGATTGGGAGGGACGGATGGACATCATGGTTAAACTTTTCACCATTAGCCCCTTCCACTAATCCAATTGCTTTGTATGCCCACTGTGAGGATTGAACCCGTTGCCTCTGCGTTACGAGAGCCGCCTTGGTCACGGTGTAATCAATGTGCCACTCAAATATATGGTCAAGATTCTGCCCAAAATCCACCCACAAAGTAATAAAACATGGAATTCCGGATAAAACCGGAGGGATTGTCCTTTGCAAACACTCCAACCCTGGCGAATGGCTTCTCAAACAAGTAATACAAGTCAGATGTGTAAACTTAGGGCAGATAGGTGACTGCATGTAAGGCCAGGTATTGTATAATACCTCGACGAATCCGAGATGGGATGTAGTCCGAATATGATGAGATATCTGTTCCAATGTTTTTGATAGTTTCCGAACTCAAATTAATGTAATGTTAAAGATTAAAGAAAATGTGATTTTGCTAGGTACCTTATGATTTTGCTAGGTACCTTGTCATTTTGCTAGATGCCTTGTGTGTTTGCTAGGTACCTTTTCATTTTATTAGGTACCTTGTAAGTTTGCTGACATGTTACTTTTCGACGTTATCGTTTTACTACATTTGCAGTTTTCGTCCTTGTGATTTTACGAAGGTATAATTTTGCACACCGCGAAGACAGCAGTGATAGACGTCTTGCTTGCACAAGGTCTTGGGGTCAAACCCTGCCTCGCAGCTGTGCGAATCATAATTTCAATATTATAATTATCACTTGCTTACGGTGCGGTGAAGGAACACATCGTGAGGGAACCTTAGAAAATCTAGCCAATTTTCGAAAGACATGTGAAATCCGCCAACCTGCACTGGGCCAGCGTGGTGGATTATGGCTTGAAACCCCCTCATAGTGAGGGGAGGCCCGTAGCAAAGAGTGGGACGTTAAAAGGGCCTAATTATTTTATTATCATTTTGCAAACTTGTCTGTCACTATACGTCATAGTCAATATGTGAGCTTGTCATTTTACGACTTTATCATTTTGTGACCATTCCAGTTAGACCACCACGAGGGCCTCCATTTTGGTTTACCAGAGTGGACGCTCACATTTTTGTATTGTATTGTTATTAATTATTTGTTATTGCTATTTGTTACTTGACACTGGCGGAATACCTATTAAACTGGGTGGGCCATATTTTTAAAGAAAGGAGAAGAAGAAGGCTACCACAACCATGATTTGACGACCGCTTGGCGTAGTGGTTCGAGCGTAGGCCGCTCGGCTCACTACGCCGAGTGGTTGCGGGTTCGATTCCCGTCAGGGTAAATTTCGGAAATGGCCTTTTCGTTATTTGCCCTGGTCTGGGTGACACTGGGATCGCCCCCAGTCCATTGTACGGTACCCATAGTACAAGCCTTGCTTAGTTTGGGACCATACAGTTGGTGTGTTCGTTCGGCGATATATATTTATTTTATTTATTAGGTTATTATGAGCTACCTATTGGTTATCAGGTTCCGGCACACAGAGCCGAGGGTTCTCAACCTTCGGTTACTCAGGGGCCACCATCGTCAGACCCTCGCCGCCAGATCAGACGAAGACTTCGGAGATAACCATCGAGCTGACGAAGCAGGCTCCACCTCAGGAGTCTAAGCTGCGTGAGTATTCAGAACTGATATTAGTTAATATGATAACTAGGCTTTACATAAGTATTGGCTGAAATTACAAAACTTTTAGTAAAAATTACTAATGCTAGTACTAGGAATTACAAAAATCATTTGAAATCGTACGAAACGCAGCTATAAGTAATAGCTACTTTACGCAGATCTTTTAAGAGACTGGATGGAAGGTGCTTTACCGGTCGAATCAACCAGCATAATATGGGTGTTTTTAGTGGGACTAGTCCCACCACACACGCTCACCACTGTCACTTCTGCAAACCAGGATCGACAATGTTGACGCCGAGGTTTGACCCTCGACGTGTCCTGGAGAAAAGCTAAATTATCTTGGAAGTTGGAACCCGAACGAACTTAATCGAAAGCCCGCTGAGTTTCTTGCCAGATATTCTCAGTCGACCGGTTCCGAACCGGTTATATGTAAAATAGGAAAAACATGTAAAAATGACGATTTGTAAGTGCTCCGTAGGCCTAAACAAAATAAAAGCTTTGACTTTGACTTTGAAATAATAGGAGTAGTAAGTATATGAGCTATAGTCATTCGGCTACAGTTAGCTTTAGGACCGTGAATTATCCAACCAAACGTTAACATTACCTTATTTTTTTCAAAAACAGAAAAGAAACACGACCGCCGTCCGATAAGCACCGAGACTACCCGATCAGCGCCTGACGTCATTATCGTCTCCAAGCCGATTCGCTGAGGATGACCCCCGGGGCCCGCGCCGTGGGCCCCAACTCCCCCCGAGTGGTACCCCTTAGAACCACGAGCCCGCCCCGAGGGGTGCTGCCATCACCCGCACCATCTAGACTCATTCTCAAAGAGCGTTTCTTTTGATAACTACGACGGCTACTACAGTCAATATTTCGACGAGAAGCCGAAAGTGATCTATGATTATTGTTTAAAAAGTGAATTTGATTTAAAAAAGTCGAGAACATTGCCCAGGAGTTTGGGCTCTTCGACGGATTTTAAGCCTAAAGTGCACCCGCAGAGGAGTGTTTGTTTCTATGGCGTGGATATGGACGATGAGGAAGAGTGTCCTCACAGAAGAAGAACCATCGTGGTGACGGCTGACGTGGAGCCTCCTAGATAACGTTTGTGAAAATTATATTAGGCAATTTTAAAATTGATTTTTGAGAGGAGATATGGTATTGAGCTACGAGCAATTTCGATAAGGTGCAACCACTCTCAGCCAATATGGAAAAAATCTAAGGCCCGTGTTAATAAATCGATCTCAAGTCTGGGACTGGTCTTGAGTACACGTTTGACATGTCATTTTGTACTGCGATGACGTTAGGATGACATTTCCAAGATCGCTCTCAGACTTGAGATCGATTTACTAACAAGGGCCTAAGTCGAAATTGGGCAAGCAATTTATCAAATTATCAATCAACATTTTGGTAGTGGCGCTTATTACACGTGCGACTGTGAACTACAAACTGAATGACATAGAACCTAGGATGCTTTTTGGTAAGGTGAAGGCGCCTGTCTAGCCCGCGAAATTCAAAATTTTCGAGTATTTTTATAGTTTATCCAAAATCTGAAAACAAGACAACATTTTGTGATTTGCGAAAAACACAGTATGCAGTGCGTTTATTAATACATTTATTTTACTCTAAATATTATCACGGTGGATATGATACTAGTAAATGACTAAATATACAAAAATTGCCAGATTATCTGGATAGCTGTCGTTCTTGACTTTGAATGTTTTAGAGTAAGTTGGATATATTAATAAATGCACTGCACACGGTCTTTTTCGCGAATTACAAAATTTGTCTTTTGTTATTGTCAGATTTTGAAAAATTTCTAAAACAACTCAAAAAATTTGAACTTCGCGGGCTAGATGGGCGCTTTAGCCTTAAATCGTTCTAGCTTAGAACACATAATAAAAATGAATAAAACAAATATTACAATTCACCTCTTTTCTCCTTTCAAAAATCAAATAAGCAGGATTTGTGAAATAAGATTTCTTTTGCGAATTATTAAATTATGATCGTGATCAATAAAATACAGATAAGTACCTAAATAATAATTAGACGTATTTATTATATTTTTAATTAAACTATTTTTTTGTTGATTGAGGCAAACATATTTGCGTGGGTGTTCTTGGAAGATACGCACATTGTATTCTGAATTAACTATTCAAACATTCGCGATGTAAATGATTTACACGTTACAATAATTATACCTATTGTCATTTTCATATGAATTACACCTTATTGCTGAAATACTCCCACAGCGTTGTTTTAGACATCAGGTGAATAATTTGTAGGAAATTATTCTTTTTCTAAGTAGGTACTTGTGTCATGTCTCATTTTGATGTTTTTGTATTTTTTTTAAATAATCCTTGTATTTCAACTCGTTTGCACTGCCGACATTTTTCACTGATGTTTGCTCTCTCTTTATTGCTATCGAAAGTATAGAGACAACAAGATAAATTGGTGTAATTGTGTCATTAGTACACACGTGTTGTGATAATGAAACTGGATTTAATTTTGGAACTATAGATGTCTTCCACATTAATCCAAACTTAACATAATTTAAATTTTGAACCAATATTTACTTCATGTCATAATTATAATAAAGTTATTCAAATAAATAATTACTTACGTTATTAATTGTTGGTTATTAAAAAGTAAATGTAATTAAATTAATAAATTGTCTCTAAGTATATCTAGTCATAATAAATAGACCAATTTGAATAAAATCATATTTTATAAGAAATATAAAATAATTTTAAATAAATTTCGATATTGTAACTAAAATGTAAATATTAAAATGTAGATAATTTTTTAAATTACAAACTAAATGTAAAATATAATTATTTTCCTGTTAACTAAAATGTTATTATCAATAGAACTGGACAATAGGTATGTTACAAAATTTACTAATTTTATTACTAAGAAAAAAGTAAGTAATTTATTTTGTATTAAATCCTTAGTGTATTATTATTTTCAACTAAAAACTATTATTTTCGTAAGCACAGCTTTATAGCAATTTTTATCAAACACTCACATTTCGCCAACGCCATTTGGTTCTAATAATACAAACTGCCTACGCATAGAGGATATATTAGGTACGATATATTCATTTATGAAACCTTTGCTTTATAATAATTAAAATATATATTCTATAATGTACTGCGTAGTTCTTGATAACTGCTTCGCTAGCTTAATTGTATTTTTTTTATGTCGACTGCAGTGCTCCCAACCGCGTCCAACTTTAGCTAAGAATGATAGAGATGAATGACCACATAAATCCAAAAAAAAATCGAAATCGGTCAAGCAGTTTAGGAGAAGAATGTCGAACACTCGCATACCGGAATATCATATATTATAGGTATATAAACAAAGATAAGTATTTATAACAAGCTGTGCCCGCGACTTAGTCCGCGTGGAATTAACAAAAAAATAATTTAACAAAAAATGTTCGTCATTTTTCTTTTTGCGAGTCGATGTTTCGTGTTTTATATACCTATCGCAAAAGCCCGCTCGCGCATTCAGAGGCCGCGCGACAGGCAGCATTTGTGTATTTTTTTGTTTTTCTAAAATAAAAGTAGCGTATGTTACTGCTTATAACATTAACTATCTGCTAGTGAAAATCCCGTCAAAATCGGTCCAGCCGTTTCGGAGATAATATCTTTGCTTGGTCGTAGAGCGAGTAAGTACATAATATATTATACTTCATACAAATTAGAACCCGCACTGCGAAGTATCAATTTACTTTTCTGCATTATATACTTTTATCTCAGACTTCTATATCCATAGTCTGATAATAAATTAATTATCTTATTTTTATATAACTAATGTATGGATGAAATCAAACCGCGTTGACACTGAAAACGCATCTGAAGCAATTGCTTTAGTAATAACTCATACAACTTTTCCAATTTTGAAAGATTAACGTATTTTTATTGAATGGAAAAGTCTCTAGATTGCTTATCTTAAGCATCTTTTTGATGTCACAATCAACCGTCTCAAGATCAAGCATTAATTGGTGTAAGATTCTCATTACTATAGACATTTTAATCGTCCTATCAAAGATTAAATTTAATCTCTCATTGAAATTGTATGCAATCACAAAATTAGCCGCCTCAAAATCCTTCATATTTCGAATAATAGCAAATCAAAAGTTCCCAGAAATTCCACCAAATTCGATTCCATCTTCGAAATTTAAATTAATCGAATAACAAAAGAACTTCAGAGGCCACCTCCGCGGGAGTGGCTGTGAGTGAAACTTATTATCAGCCAATCAGAACGCCCGAAATTCGTAAATTCAATCTTGGAACATGAATGCGTTTTAATCAAGTGTAATTCAGTTGTGGAAGTTGATGTTTGTAGGTCCGGGGATCCTAATTAGTTTGAACAACATCTTAGTTGGGAAAATAAGGTGGCTAATTTGGGAACAGTATACATTGTATGCGGAACAAGTTAATTAAAGACACACAGAGGTATCTCTTTGCAATTAAACGAATGAGAAAATATGGGAAGTGAGTATAAGCGTTTGTACTAATTCCCCTTCAGTAGGTATCTCTACCATGCATATACTTAGTAGACGCAATTGACTCTAGCGGATGTGTATAGTTTTGGTAGAGCGGTTTCATTTATCGTCTATAGTAAGCTCAACGTAGGTCTATGAAGATAAAATCAAAATGATATTACGGAAACGATTCCATAATACTTTCATTGCTGCAGTTTATCTTGCGCTTGCTGCATCTTAGATTTTATCAGCAAAAGTTTAAAGGGTATGAAACGCATGACTTTGAGGTAATCAATTAACACATGGTCACTCTTCAATAGTAGTCTCACTTGAACGAATGTTATCTAGAGAGCCGCGGCACAAGTGTACCTATTGTATTACGAACAATCCGGTTGTGAAGGAATACTTTCCCTCTTCCCACCTCGGGGATACGTGTACATGGTGTTGTGTATCGTGTACATCAACACGCGTCGGAAACACACCCTATACTCTAACAAAACAAAACTTTGTCAAATAACTCCTGAACTCTCATGCTCGCAAATGTTTGCGTATAAAGTATCTCCCTCTGTCTGTTCGCCTGTTCTAATCCCATCGAAATTCAAATGCGGACAATATTTCATTGAAGCAGCAAGTTTTATTTTGTTATTGAGGGATTCGGTTGTACAGTAGAATCGCGCGCGTTGCGCCCGAGCGAGTCGCAATAAGATTTATTTTCAAAACTCAGACTTGTAGACGCACCAAGTTTTACGATTCAAAGCGGACATGAAAGGGAACTTTTTGTAATAAATATTTTAGGGACTAGGCCCAGCACACATTTCCAATAACTAGGCCTAAAGCTAACTATCCCACTGCTGGGCAAAACCTTCCTCTTTTTTCTTCCATAAATGTCTGTCTTAAGCCATTTGTCGTTATGTCTGCAGCTATTTTACGGCGTCCGATACGCCCACTTTGCGAATCGTTCGTGTGGCCTAACCCGCCCATTAAAAGGACATAACTCAAAAAGGAACAAAGCGAAGTAACCACGTCGCAGTTTATGAGCAGCTCTTTCTTTAGGGGTCTTATAAAATAATAATAATAATTTAGCCTTTTTGACGTCCCACTCCTGGGCACGGACCTCCCCTCACTACGAGGGGGATTCAGGCCGATATCCACCACGCTGGCCCCGTGCGGGTTCGCGGATTTCACACGACTTTTGAAAACGGTTAGATTTTCTAAGACATGTAGGTTTCCTCACGATGTTTTTCTTCAGCGTTAGCGAGTGATAAACATATAGAAATTATGATTCGCACATAGATTTCGGAAAACCCAGAGGTGTGAGCCAGAGTTTAAACCAAGGACCTGGTACCTGGCTATCACTGCTAGGGGTGTTATGCCACTTGCCAAATACCTAATATCCTAAACTTATCAGACCCTGTACATTCCGACAAAAAAATTGAAGGAATTGTAGAGATAAACCATTAGTAAACTCATCTACCATTTTGGAATATGCGGCTAAAACATCTTTGCAACGTCACCCTTATCAAGCCAGACTTAAAGCCTTGATCCTTGCCAATACTAGATACCTACCCCTACAAGGACCTATCCTACTTAGATAGTAGACCGCTTGGCGCAGCGGTTTAAGCGTAGGCCGTTCACCTCACTGCTACTGATGATAGTTGCGGGTTCAATTCCCATGAGTGCAATTACCCACGTCTGGGTGTCAGTGGGATCTCCCCCAGTCCATTGTACGGTGCTTATAGTATAAGCGTTGCTTAGTTTGGGACCACACAGTTGGTGTGTCAATCTGGCGATATTAACGTATTTATTGTACCCATCTTACTTAGATACTTTTGTGAACATCGATCATCTAGTGCTGCTATTAACCCTCGTAAACCATATCTACTTAACTACGAATTTGTTAAAACAACTTTGTCCCCCAAAATTGTGATGGTTGGTCACCCTACGCCGCTTTCAAGTTTGGAACAGAAATTAAAACTTGTTCGCTTTGCCCCCCAAATGAGCGGAATGCTTCGGCGTAAAGGAAAAATTTAAGAAAATGTTGAGGAATGTCTTTATAAGAATCATGACTTTCGCCACTTTGATAAATAACTTGGGAAGTTCATTGAGCCGGTGTGAGGATAAAGGAAGATGATTCAGTGAGTTATCAACACAAAGTCCTCAAACAAATTAGGAAAAAACAATTCAAAAGAAATAAGTTTTTGTTTGGGACATCACCACTAATATTGGGGCACCAACTCAAAAAAAAAGTTATTTTAGTTGCAAGGATCGTCTCGATAAAATCTTAACAAGGTCCTAGTAAATAACCCTAGACTCTATTTAAATGTGCCTAGTAAATAGCAAAAGGCTTTGCCTTTAACCCTCCAATGACCCCCGCCTCCGAGCGCCCTCTGCCCCAAGTGTCACAATATTACGATATATTAAACATTTTATTTTTCGCACCGGCCATTTTTTTTTTTTCAAAAAACGATAGGTACTCAAACAGACTTTGACATAATCGATCTATGAAACCCTATTATCGTTGACGTGTTACTAAATGTAACAAATAAACAACCAATTGGAGCTCCATTTTGGTTTTCCAAAATGGACGGTTACATTATTGTTTTGTACTGTTATTAATTGTGTTTGTTATTGCAATTCGTTACTCGACATTGGCAGAATCATATTGGGCTTGACCCAATTGTAAGAGGCCATTAATATAAAATAAACAACCAATTGCCGCTCGCGTCTTATACCCACCCGTAGGGGAACGCGACACTTGGAGCATTCAAATCTTATACACCTTCGTAGGTGCTCTGACACTCTAGAGGTCAAATTGAGACTCAATATATTTTGATATAAAACAAATTGAGGGCTGAGTCGCACAGTTACCGTAGCCTATTAGATGCTTGCAATACCAAAGGTATTGCTGCTACTTTTCCGACCTAAAGAAGAGTGCTCACTTCAATGTCCTTGTTTGCGGTGGCTTTGCGGGTCACCCTCTTCCCTCTATTATGGTTGAGGAGAGTGATGCCGCTTTTCAAGTCATGCTCGTGCGCGGGCGCTGCTTGCGGGGATTGGTCCACTCACTTTCCTCTTAACAACATTGTCGTTAAATACTACTTATTTATTTAGCATGGAAGGCATCACACCAAAGCAATTATCATATTATCCACCCCTGTTTTATCAATTATTATTTTGGTTCGTAAACGTTTCATTTGATGTAAGTATAAGTAGGTATGCACATCACAGTAAACTAGCATTCTCATTTTATTTACATTATTACATATATGATTATTATTTACTATTAGCTATTTAGTGGCAATGGTGTTGCCTGCTCATATTATTTTTTTATGCTGTTCCTGAGAATCTACACCATCTTTCATTCATTGAAAAGAGTAACCATTGAGTTTCTTGCCGGCTCTTCTCAGTGGAAGCAGCATTCCGAACCGGTGGTAGATTCTGACTATTCATAAATGCTTACATGCTTAAATGCTTACATGAATAAAAACAATTTTGAAGTGGTACGACAGGAATATAATTTATAATAATTTTTTTAAGTTCCATTTATTATATTCTTTTATATCAATTTTCTGCTAATCGCAATAAAGTTTTTCTTTCTTTCTTTCTTTTCTATAAGGCCATCGGCGAAATGTGGATGTCAAATTAGTACGTGTATAGGGAATTAAGGAGTGATCTTTTTTATTAAGAACTAGCTGAGCCCGCGATTTCGTCCGCGTGGAATTTAATTTAACCGCTCCCGCTCCCGCGTTCTCAGCCCGCGCGACAGAACCCATTTGATTTTTTTTTTTTTTTTCTAAAATTAAAGTAGCCTAAGTTACTCCATATAATATCAGCTATCTACCAGTGAAAGTCCCGTCAAAATCGGTCCAGCCGTTTCGGAGATTACCCGGAACAAACACACAGACAGACAGACAGACAAAAATTTTTTAAATCGCGTTTTTGCTATAGGTGTCATATGTACTTTCATATGCATTCAGTGAAAAGGTGTTATTTTGATATTACAAACAGACACTCCAATTTTATTTATTTGTATAGATACCTACTTTTGACTCGAGGTTCGTAAATAAATGGGCGTAAATAAAATTGCTTGGGGCATATTTTTGAATAATTTGTTAATAAATTAACAACTCTTCATTTAATTACTTTTACTTACTTAGTAAGAATTGGTATGCAGTAGGTAGGTACCTACCTAGCAAATATTATATTCTGCGTTTCAGAACTGTATCAATTTTTGTAGTTCTAATAGTGTAAATAGTATTGTATATAGATTAATAATTTATATTATTGTTATATTTGTAAGTGAATAAATTTTAAGGGTATTTTTCGTTATTTGTTTTATTACATCACACAATAAAGTTCAATCCATTTCTATCAAACATAATAATAATAAGCTATGCAATAACAGAACCACCCTATAATCGGTTCATCCGTTTAAGAGTAACGATGAGTCCTACCAGACGATCAGCAGTACTCCGACTGTTATAATATCAATATTATAAAATAAATACGTATTTAATCTCATTATTTAATAAATATTTCGTAAAAAATAAATGGAGTAACGGAACGCCCGCGATGCAAAGCGGCAGCACCCATTTCTTTCGCACTCGTATGTCCTTATATATCATCCATCTCGCTTACCCATACCCAAAACACCCATAGGCGGCGCCACTGAGCGCAAATTTTCAATCGGTTCGAATTCGATCGCCGCCGCCGGCGCGAGCGGCGTTAATGCTGCATAAAATTACTTAAATAAATTAAAATACCGATGTAAATCACCAATTATTACTTAAGTGAGTGAACTGGACAGTATTTCGACAAGTGTGTGATCATCAAAGGCCTCTCGGAGCATCACGAGACGGCACGCCGGCCATCTGCAGTGAGTTCTCTTGATAGGTAAGTACCTATCTGTTGTCCTCTGTCGTTGTGCATTGCATCCCATTGTCGCAAAAATATTAAGTGTCTATAGCTGTCAATAAACTAAATAAGCTTTTTTAAAAACCAAACAGCCAAACGTAGACAAAGGTTGGGTCATTGTGTAGCCTTAGGGGCGCTATGACTTAGGTTAGGTTAGGTTTAGGTTTAGGTTAGGTTAGGGTAGAACAGTGATCAAACCGAAAAAAAAATATTTCTCGAAAATTCGTCTAAGTCCTGGCTCCATAGCTCCCCCCCCTAACTGGGAACTAACATAACCTAATGACACATTCAGATTCTGGCGCTTCGCCGGCCGCTGCCGCGGCACGCTCGCTTCGCTCGCTCGGCTTGCGCGTTTTGGTCACTGTTCTAACCTAACCTAACCTAAACCTAAACCTAAGTCATAGCGCCCCTAAGGCTACACTCCAACCAAAGGTTGGCACAGAATTGACATTCTGTGGTAAATAAAACTGTATTGCTTAGCTATTACCTACCATTCTTCTCATGAGGGTACCTATAAATTTAAATGATTTGAATCGATGTCGGATACTTTATAGGTACGTCTGTTCTTTTGCCAATCTACATACCTATATAAAAATGAATCTCTATTTCCTTGGTCATCACATCACGCGTGAACGGATGGAACGATTTCGCTAATTCGTGTTTATTATTGTCAGGAGAAGGTTCTTATGAAAAAAACAAAAGAAAGTTGAGCGGAACAATTCGAATTCAATATTCAAAGTTATGACAGGACAACGTCTGTCGGGTCAGCTAGTTTGAAATAAATTTCTAAATTATATTTTAATAAAACAGAAGCAAAACTGCTGGAACTGATTGTAAACCCGTTGTAGCACCCCTTATTTATTTATTTATTTATTTATTTATGGAAAACCAACAGCTACATACAAATTATTAAGCATTAATTCTAGTAATAGAAAGCCAATTAAAGGTTTTCACGTATAGCAGTAGAGAAGTACAATAGAGTCTTAAGCAAACACTTAATAGCACACATCAGCTAGAGATACCAGAACTAATTAGAGAAAATATAAGAACATTACAGAATTTATTGGAAGAACTTAAGGTTTAGCTGCTTTCTTGCTTGTTTACTACTAGTAACAAAGGGATCAAAAGAGCAGTCCTTGCACAGTTTATTAAAGTCTCTGCTTGCTCGCACCAAATATGAATTTTGCCTATAGTTAGAGGAAGAAAAAGGGATTGAGATCGGTGGATTATGTCTAATTGATCTATTCGGTACATTAAAGTATAATTTGTGAAGTATATCAGGACAATCAATTTCATTTGCTAGAATCTTAAACATGAGAGTACAATCTGCAATTTGACGACGATTCATAAGTGGCTGAATATGAAATTTCTTACACAGGGAAAGGTATCTATCAGAGCTATAAGGAATTTTAAGTTTATAGCAAAGGAAACGTAGGAATCGTTTTTGAATGTTTTCAAGCCTGTTTGTATATTTATCGTAGCACGGATTCCAGATCTGAGAGGCGTACTCTAAGTGGCTCCTCACATACGTACAATAGAGAATCTTAAAAGTTTTGGCTTGTTTAAAGCAGCAAGACATTCTCATAATAAAGCCAAGCGACTTAGACGCCTTAGCCACTATTTTGTCAATATGAGCGTTGAATAAAAGTTTGGAATCATGATAAACACCCAAATCACGCACAACGTCGCACCTTGGAATTGCTTGGTTTATAAGGCTATAGGTGGCTACCATCGGATTAATTTTCCTGCTAAACGAAATAACCTATGGTACCTATGGTAATTATCTATGGTATCATCCTGTCTACCCGCGATTTGAAGTGGTCAGGCATAATCTCTTCCGTTGCTTGGATAAAACCTAATCCCGTGACTAGTCATATACAGGGTGTATCACAAGTCCGAATGTGTAACGTAAAATAAAATAATAATTTATTTTGACTAGGCCTACAGGGCAGGGGGCACTTGCAATTGGTATTTTTTACATTTTTTTCTCCTTATGTCTACAACCGGATCATAAGACGAGCTAGAGAAAATCAAGCTTAATTTTTTTTTAAACGCCTATTGTTTTCTTTTGTAAGGTGGGGCCGGCAATCTATAGGCTACGTTAACTGCTTAACATCACGCAGGTTGTACGCTTGGTTGTCGACTTTCTTATTTAAAAAAGGTACAAAGAACAGGTATTTGGCAAAGCAAATCGGATTAGAAGGGCAAGACATGCTGCGCATTGACATTATTATGAACCTTAGATACGAACTAATTTATATCTAGATACTTATTATAAATCAATAAATATTTCTTCGGACTTCTGATACACTCTGTACAAATCATTGTGTTTAGGAAGCTGAGGGATTCTTTGCAAGCGTTATTTCCCACTTTTTCCATTTATTTTGTCTCATGTTGTAAATGTAATAACAGCGTATTTTCGCTAAGATGATGGTTACTTAGAAAATGTCTTCTCGTCAAACTATACTTACTTACTAGTTGAATATTCGCATTCAAATAGGGTATAATAATAATAATTTAGCCATTTGTCGTCCTACTCCTGGGTACGGGCCTCCCCTCACTTCGAGGGGGATTCAGGCCATAATCCAACATTCTGGCCCAGTGCGGGTTGGCAGCTTTCACATGTCTTTCGAAAATTGGTTAGATTTTTTAAGACATGCAGGTTTCCTCACGGTGTTTTCCTTCACCGTAATCTAGTGTTCAATCTGTACAATCAGTCTTCAACGCAGTATGAAAGATGTCCCCTATAAGATCAATGAATCGAACTCAAGTCTGAGTGCGATCTTGGAAATGTCATTCTTATGTCATACCAGTACAAAATTACATGTCAAAAGCGTACTCAAAACCGCTCTCAGACTTGACATAGTTTTATTAATATGGACCTATAATGGCATCATACAAAGAGTAGTTACCTTAACAAAATACTTTGAAGGAAACTGCACGCTTCGCCTGTACATAAAACATAGTTAAAACGTTTACATGTTCATAGCTTTGCTGTTCTAAAATGAAAATTTAAAAGTAAATGTTACCACGAACAACGTAAGTGGAGATGATTTAGAAGTTACACAGAATACTAGATCTTGTTTTAACAGAAATTCTATAGGATACCTGTGAAAA
This sequence comes from Notodonta dromedarius, assembly GCA_905147325.1. NCBI lineage: Eukaryota > Metazoa > Arthropoda > Insecta > Lepidoptera > Notodontidae > Notodonta > Notodonta dromedarius. Next base: position 7,311,616 of record LR990183.1, on the reverse strand, counting down.
CATCAAATTTATTTAGAGAATTATCTGTGAAACAGAGCCTTTAATAATACCTACCGTTCATACTAAGTAGTACAATTATCTACCTTATACAACAAATTTATACTGTGTTTATTACAAAATTTAAATTTACTTTAATAGACTGACATTAATTTATTACAGTAGGTAAGTAAGTAGCTTTTAAAAAGTATCACACCCATTTTTTCTCATTCGCAAGTAATTTGGGTTCCGATTTTTGTCGATGAAAAAAACACACTGCGTCTGCGGGTCACACTGGGTTCGCCCCCAGTCCATTGTACGTTACCCATAGTACAAGCGTTGCTTAGTTTGGGACCATACAGTTGGTGTATCAGTCTGGTGATATTTATTATACTTATATTATTATTATCAATACAACCTCTACATTTCATTGTACTATTTCTTCAAACAGCCTAGAGAGACACATAAATAAATCTAGATCCACATCCCGTAGAAACCATCTCGCAAACGCTGGGATTGTATTTACCCAACCACTCACGTCACCGTTGATAAATGATGAGCTCTATCTGTCTGCGAGCAGCCGATTTGAAACCAATTTGGGATTCTAAGTTGACATTATAGTTTGACGACGGCTTAGCGCAGTGGTTCGAGCGTAGGCCGCTCGGCTCACTGCACATATTGGTTGCGGATTCGATTCCCGCCGGGGAAAATTTCGGAAATGGCCGTCTCGTAATTTGCCCAGGTCTGGGTGTCACTGGGATCGCCCCCAGTCCATGGCACGGTACCCATAGTACCATCAACAACGTTGACGCTTGATCAGTTTTCAACTCTTTTCGCTTGCAGGCAGTAATCTTAGGTTGCCTCGCCCATTATGTTGTTGTCCAATGAGACGAAAAGCGTCCGATGAGACAAAAGCCCTTTTTTTCGAAAGCCATTTGTTTTAATTGTTTTTATGACCATGCTAGCCGTAGGTGTCTGCTGGTCATTGCACACAAAATGCAACCTTAGAGCTTTTTCACATTATCCTATCCGATATCGGTGTCGGACGCCGATCCGATATCGGGGTAAGTAAAATGTATGAAATATGTACCTGTCTATATCCGATATCGGGCCGGACAATATGAAAGACAGGTACATATTTCATACATTTTACTTACCCCGATATCGGATCGGCGTCCGACACCGATATCGGATCGGATAATGTGAAAACGCTCTTAAGGTGATCAAGCGTCGAGTTTGTTGATAGTACAAGCGTTGCTTATTTTGGGACCATACAGTTGGTGTGTTCGTCTGGCGATATTTATTTATTAATTATTTGGTGTCTTAAAAATTATGGGTTAGTTTACTTAGCTAATATAGCTACGTTTCTTACGTTGAATGAGAGAGCCGGAAACCCTACCCCCCCTCTTACCCCTCCCTATATCTCACTCCCCTTCAAGTCGGTAGCGTGCGAGCAATGTCATTGGTATTGCAAGCTTGTACAGGCTATGTTAAGTGGTTACCATAAGCCGAGTCGTTCGCTTGTTTGCAGACTCTATTAAGAAAAAATAAAAATATAATTTATATTAGCTATAGCACGCATTTCTTTTACGCGTCAGACGCAAGTGACGGACGCACTCATTAGATGGGATCCGTTTGCCGCTTCTGCGTCGAGCTGCGACTACCGCAACGCGTAGCGGATTAAGGAAGGAACTTCGCGTTTATTGATTTATGTAGCTGTCCCTGTTTATGGCTGTTCAAAATAGAAGACAATAGCATAAATTTATTGTATTGTGTCAGTGTAAACTAGAGGTTAGGTGCTTCCACACTTGTGCGCTTTCATCGTCATTTCCCGTTTTCAACTATGGATACATCTTGCGTTAGACGCGTTAAGACGCATTTTGTTACACGCATGCGTCGAAAGAAGACGCAAAATAAAGTAAAAAATACTGTCCTTCGACAGAAGTCTGACGGAAAGTGTATCGCACGAAACAAATAAAGCTGTAATTCTAAAATTGAAGTAGGTACCCATAAAAATTGAATTCAGAAATGTACTACTACTCGTACATTGTGATTACTTGCCTATTATTATAGGAACATTAAGCAAAAAGGGATACAATCAAAATAAATTTGATATAACAAACAAAGCTGTGATAGCCGATTGGTTAAAGCACGCGTCTTGCGGGCACCAGGTCTTGGGTTCAAACACCGGCTCGCACCTCTGGATTTTTCGAAATCTATACGAATCATAATTTCTATATGATTATCACTAGCTTACGGTGAAGGAAAACATCGTGAGGAAACCTGCATGTCTTAGAAGATCTAACCATTTTTCGAAAGACATGTGCAATCCGCCAACCCGCACTGGGCCAGCGTGGTGGATTATGGCCTGAATCCCCCACGTGTTGAGGGGAGGCCCGTGCCCAGGAGTGGGACGTCAAAAGAGCTAAATTATTATTATTATTATATAACAAACCATCACAGCCTATGACAGCCACCTTCGCAAGCCCTCGCTTTGAAACACACCCTTTATTTTAGAAAATATGAGTGTTTTACCGCGCCCTGGGGCTCTCTATATATAGTACTTATATATGTTTTAAAAATTAAATTCTCCCTTAAAGTGTGGCTCCATTAACACGACTCTTTTAATAGATAACTAGCAAGCCCTTCGTAAAGGGATTTAAGTGCCCTAAGGACGCATTGTCACAATGTTATAGGCCACTTGTCGAAAATTAAATTGAATTATTGTCAAAGTTTCACCGCTTTTGTTACAGTGGTTTTTGTGAAACGGGCAACAGGGTGCAAGAAATACATTACGCATAGTAAACTAAATAACTCTCTGAGCCGGAAATCAAACCCGGGACCATAAATCAGCAGCCGCACTTGTGACCACTGGACTACTGAGACAGAATTTAAGAGGCATACGAAAGGTTTTTTGTAATTTGCCCTCGTCTGGGTGTAACCGGGATGTTCTCCAGACTATTATAAGGTACCCATAGTACAAGCATTGCTTAGTTTGTACCACAGACCAATGAGCCATAGACGCCGCATAGCCGGGCACTTTTCCCGATCGCCTAACATAAATGCATCGCCACTGCATATGCACGACCGCACTAAACATTTAGATTGGTCCATTCACGGCTCGAACTTGAACGAACCAATTAAAATTCGCCGTCTTCCCCGATACCCCGTCAACTTTTGACGATTGCATTCGCATACAACAGTGGACGTAAACGGTGTCTTGTCTCATTGGTCTGTGTTTGGCACCATATATTCGGTATACTAGTATGACGTTATTAAAAATATCTAAACGTCGTAGTAAAGGAACTTCATCTTAAACTTTGGATCGCTCGGTCAATGAACTACCCAGACGTAAGGAGCTGGGTGATGTGTTAATAAATCTACTTTGTCTCTACCTAAGGCAACGTCTAAAGTACATAATGTAATTCTGAGTAAGGGTTCTTGAACTTTATACATCAAAAAATTTAAGTTTGCATAACTTACACTCTTGTTATTATATTATGCATACTGGGAATATTCAGGGATAAAAATCGAGCGCATCCCTTATTTTCTTCCATCATTTTTGGTGAAAAGTGGAGTGATGATAATAATAAGTAAAACTGTTTGAAATATCTCTGACAGCCTCTCAGGAATACCAGGTGTAATGTTACAATACAAAGAACATAAAACGTTGAACAGACAGCACAACGACCCATCTGGCCACCAACCAGCAATTAGTGTCGCGAGAGCGCGTCTAGACACTCGTGCGACACTCGACACGGCACGCTGAGAGCCGACACTCGTCTAATTAGAGAACCGAAACCCGAGGGTGTAGGGGGCCCATCGTTTCAATTTTAGTAGGATACAAGGACAAAAAAGCAGTGACGTTAATCGAGTTAGGTCAGTAGCGGAACGCAGGCTTTGGAACACAAAGGTTGTACGATATTCTGAACACAACTGTTGGATGTGTGTTAATTTTGATTACCCAACTAAAAATATTGTTCGGTATTCTATCTAGTACCGGTACTGGCCAGAATTCCCGGGAATTTCGGTACTTTGCGGAACATTTCTAACTAATATTTTCAAATATTCCCACCATTTTGATTTTCGAAATAACCGAGGTCATAGCGAATACGGACTAGGACGTGCAGTTTCGGAGATTATCAGTTTCGAAATATCGAAATTATTAAAAAAATTTAGGAAATGCGATTTGACATGAAATATTAGTGTAAAATCTAAAAAAAACAAGTTATTTATAACTAAGTACGTAGCTTATGAAAAAAAATACTAAAAAAACTAGTTACCAACAGTTTCCCAAGTGCAAAATGCCAATATTGTTCTGCAGCTCAACTCCTATTAAATTATCGACGATTATTTACTGTATATATTTTCGAGTTTCACCTTAGGCTATCTAATACCATCATGAGAAAGCCAACAACACATTGGGTTTAATTTTTATACCCACAGAAACATCACTATCCCATCGATTCCACAAATCATATTCGCCTTAGTGGGAAACGAACGATGAGAACAACTTAAGCTTCGCTAAGAACATTTCACTTGCACCAACATCCAGACTTATGCGGCCGACTGTACGAGGTACAGTCGCGCTGTCAGGTGGGGGCTTAAGAGGCACCTAATGGATGGCCATTCAACGCTCTAATAAATGCTTTTGGGGTGAAATAATAGAAGCAAAATTGAGAATTGTTTTGAGAGTGAAAACGTATATTCGGAGCTCGTGCCTTGAAATTTCAATTGTTTTAAATAGTGTCCATTACGCTCCCCTCTTCCCGTTGACTCCCCTTCAGATCGGCAATGTGGGAGCAACAAATAAATGAATAAATATTGCCAGACTGACACACCAACTGTAAGGTCCCAAACTAAGCAATAATTGTACTATGGGTACCGTACAATGGACTGGCAGCGATTCCAGTTATACCAAGACCTGGTCAAATTGCGAAAAGGCAATTTCCGATTTGCCCCGGCGGGAATCGAACCCGCAACCACCATGTGCAGTGAGCCGAGCGGCCTACGCTCGAACCACTGCGCCAAGTGGTCGTCAACCGTTCGCCAATGCCTTTGGTATTGAAGCATCTATAAGCTACGGTAAATAAAATCCCTTTTGGATATCGCATCGATATAAAACCGAGGCGCCTCGCATCACATATCTCAAAGCAACTTTAAACTGGATATCGTTTTGCAAAATGGAACCAACCCACACGCACTCCTGCAAACTGTAACCAACCTAGAGGCACTATAACAAGGGTTGGTTTTGGTCTGCAGCCATTTAGCAAACCTACGTCCAGCTGAGCGTAGATTTATCGGAATCCCGTTTGCAAACGCTACGGTCCCTCTTACCTAGTTTATCGTTGGTTTTATTTTATTTTTACAAATCCTTCCCCTTTGTAACTGAATCTGTGGTTGGGATGCTTCCCATATCATCTGTCGTTCACTGTTGATTTATTCACATGGATTTGTTTACTAAATGTTGTGTGTTATTTGTTATTATCTTCTAAATATATATAACTCAAAGGTGACTGAATGACTGACATAGTGATCTATCAACGCACAGCCCAAACCACTGGACGGATCGGGCTGAAATTTGGCATGCAGGTAGATGTTATGATGTAGGCATCCGCTAAGAAAGGATTTTGATTAATTCTACCCCCAAGGGGATAAAATAGGGGATGAAAGTTTGTATGAAACTTTGTCAATTAAATTCCACGCGGACGAAGTCGCGGGCACAGCTAGTATTTTTATATAACAGGGTCGGGAACCCAGCATAATACCCGCCTGATGTTAAGCAGTTACTGTAGCTTATAGATGCTTGCAATTCGAAACGCATTGCTCGCTCGTTGCCGACTTGAAGGGGACTGAGATAGAGGTAAGGGAAAGGAGAAGGGATAGGATGGCTGAGATGGTTTGCTTTGGTCCCCAGCTGAGCGTTATTTAAAATATCTAACATTCTGTGTGAAACACTAATTTTATTATACTCTCTTTATAAGAATGCTCTACATTTTAATGTCCTACATTTATGAAAAAGTTTACCACATATTATATTTTTTATTCATACATTATGTAGAGTTTCTATCTATACTAACATAGAAAGCTCTACCAGTAGAGCAGTGATGCGTATTTGTGTTCAATCAGAACCTCGGTAAAGGCACGCCCGGCGGTCGCCCGGAGGACGAGGCGTGACGCAACAAGGAAACCGAAGATCTAGCAAATCGAAGGTTTCACGATAAGCATTACTTATACAGGGTATATCAAACGTCCGAAATAATAATAAAGGTATACGGTACCTGATACATATAAATATAAAAATCGCCAGACTGACACACCAAGTGTATGGTCCCAAACTAAGCAAAGCTTGTACTATGGGTACCGCACATTAGACTTAGGGCGATCCCAGTGACAACCAGACCAGGAAAAATTAGGAAAAGGTTATTTCCGAAATTTACCCCAGCGGGAATCGAACCCGCAACCACCGTGTGCAGTGAGCCGAGCGGCCTACGCTCGAACCACTGCACCAAACGGTCGTGAAATGATTTTCAAAATAACACTAAAATTAGCAATAAAACTGACGTTTATAGTGTTGAAAACAGTAACAGCTAATGAAGTTTGATGTCATAAATTATGTGTAATTTAAACCTACTGATGAGTTACTAAAAAAAATATTATACTGAATTACATGTCAGTTATCATCCCAATTGTTGGTTGAATGACCTCACAATGACTATTATAGATGTGACAGCTGGAACCACCAGCCTAACGTGTTTTTCAAAGCTCGGACATGATGTTATGATTCGGTAGACCATGTAAGTTCGGACCCAGATTTGGGATCAACTGGGGCAGCACTGAACATCATAATCTTTGGCTCGTTTCAGTGAAGTTTTAAGCATTTCATAAAATTTTATCTCTTAAGGAATGAACATGATTCATTGCAATGGCTGTCAGAAACTTGTATTTTCGAGGAGATTTATAACCAGCGATGCATTCAATACAAAATATTGGTAGAAGTACTTTTTAAACCGGAATTTTAGGACGAATTTTATGATTTACTAGTATCATATCCACCGTGACAATATTTAGAATAAAATAAATGTATTAATAAATGCACTGCACACGGTCTTTTTCGCGAATTACAAAATTTGTCTTTTATTATTGTCAGATTTTGAAAAATTTCTAAAAGAACTCAAAAAATTTGAACTTCGCGGGCTAGACAGGCGCCTTCACCTTAATACGAAAAAAAATTGATAGGAAATTTCATACTGCTCCGTCTGCGCAATTTTCGTAAAAAGGGGTACAAAGTTTTTGCTTCGCGTATTACTTAATAGTCTATTCAGTTCCGTATCGTTTCTCGTTGGCCGTAGTATCAGTACTTTCATATTGTATGTGCTTTCATCACTATTTAAGTACCTACCGCTCCATTTCTGAATGAGTGTTAAACCTTCCTCCTTCCTCCATTTGGGGGGGTTTATTCAGCTCTACACAGGGCGCGGCAAAGCCGCCGCGACACAATTTCATCCCTTGGCCACAATAGCAATGTTACTCGTTTCCAGAGTAAACATGTTTTCATTCATACGTGAAATGTTTTTTTCTACAATGTTTTTTCTACCCGTTATACCTGTATTTTACATCCGAACACCCCTAAATATTCTCGTGTCAATGACGTGTGAGTCTTAGACCTTTAATAAATCGATCTCAAGTCTGAGAGCGATCGTGAGTACGCGATTGAAATGTATGACAATTTCGTGATGTGTCAAGGGCCGTTGTAAACCAATTGTTACTTTAATTGACGACCGCTTGGCGCAGTGGTTCGAGCGTAGGCCGCTCGGCTCACTGCACATGGTGCTTGCGGGTTCGACTCCCGCCAGGCCAAATTTTGGAAACAGCCTTTTCGTAATTTGCCCAGGTCTAGGTGTCACTGGTATCGCCCCCAGTCCATTGTACGGTACCCATAGTACAAGCGTTGCTTAGTTTGGGACCATACAGTTGGTGTGCTCGTCTAGCGATATTTATTTATTTACTTATTATTCATCTTTCATTTCATTATTATCACCTCTGTACTAACAAAATTAATCATGATGTGCAGTCATTACATTAAAAGTTCGCCGTTCAGAATGGAACGAAACGAGAATCAGCATTCTCTCGAACCAATTGACTTGTGAGTGACTTGTGAATGAATGTATCCAACATCTGTTCGTTCATTCATTCGGTCGTACACTCTGACTGGTTCGGATTTCCCCCGGGCACGCAGCCATATTGGGTATTATTGCCGCTTTGCATACAGTATCTTCATGCCGGACGATTTGCGGTACCTAGTACGATATTTACGATTGAGCCCACAGAAGAAAAAATAAAATAGAATGGCCTTTGCTCCCAATTTGTTTATTTTTCTAATGGATTTGTTAGTGTTAGGATCTTGACTTTTTTTTTCTCCAATAATAATAACAATTATAAGGTCTCCCCTCCATCCAACGGGGGCATAGGCCATAATCCACCACGCTAGCGCAGTTCGGTTGCCGGATTTCGTCTGACTTCCAAAAAATGCTTAGATTTTCTAAGACATGCAGGATTCCTCACGATGTTTTCTACTTACCACCGTAACACTTAGATATGGAACCTAGCTCCAGTCCATCACATTCGACTACCCCGGGAAATATAAAAATCCCTTAATCAGCCCTTTTAATTGACCTATGCGGCAGTTACAGTAAATTATGGTTACACCCCTCCGTTAACGGGATCTAATCATTGGCGTATCTTTCCATCTGCACCACATATTGCCTGCGATAGGGTTGTCAAAATCTAAAATATCGCCAATCTCCAACTCAAAATTGTTTTTATTAATGTTACCAACAAAGCATTAATAATTAGTCCGAATCTACTACCGGTTCGGAATGCCGCTTCCACTGAGAAGATCCGGCAAGAATCTCAATGGTCACTCTATTCAATGAATAAATGTTGGCGTACATTCTCAGGAACAGCAACAGAATGTGAGCAGGCAACACCATTGTCGCTAAATAAGCAAAAAGTAATCAAACTAAATTGTAATACCACTCAGACTAAGCAACGCTTGTACTATGGGTACTGCACAATGGTCTGGAGGCGATCCCATGACCCCCAGGCAGCGGAAAATCACTAGATCATTTCTGAAATTTTCTCAGAATTTGAGCCCGCATCCTCCAACCTCCAAGTGCATAGAGCCGATTCGCTTACGCCTAAAAAGTAAATAGGCATTATTCAAGCCTGGTTTTGTATAAAGATTACAAGGAAATAGACAGAGAAGGGTTTTTAAAATGGCGTATCTCATCATCTCCAATATTTTGTCCATCCAATGGGTCAACCAGTCTTCATGCAGACCACGCAATCGTCGACCAGCGAGCAATGGGAAACAGCGGAAACCCTATACTTAATGGCCAGCTCAGATGCCGGTTACCGTTAACCGCGTTCAAATTATATCATTAATTGATTATCATAACCATATCCCTCACTAGTAGTATGATATAATGACGTCCCATCCTTATACCTACGGATGCTTCCAAAGTTCTACCTCGTCGAACGACCTCCTTTATTATAGGGCTCGTATTAATAAATCGATCTCAAGTCTGAGAGTTGTATTGAGTACACTTTTAATATGTCATTTTGTACTGGTATGACATAAGAATGACATTTCCAAGATCGCTCTCAGACTTGAGATCGATTTATTAATACGGGTCCAGGTATGTTGCTGGTAGTGGTGGCCATTATAACTTCTCCGTCGGCTACTTCTATTATCGATCAACTGAGTTGGTTGATGATTTCGAAGGGTGATTGGCTGGTGCCTGTTCTCAAATAATTTTACAATGGATTTCCGCAAAAAGGGCTGAGTCAATCAATTATGACGTACATCGGAATCACTAAAATGGAGGTAAATTCCGGTACTTGCATACTTTTAAAAAATACGGATAGATGGCGCTGGTGCAGAATATAACAATTTACTGTTTTGTTACTAACGATACATGCCATATTTTGATAATTTAATAACATTGTAACATAAAAAACACATTCCAATATTATCGCGATAATTATGATGAAGTAGCATTTCTTATTAGCTAAGCCTAGGAATATTATCTTCACTGTGAATTGATTGTCCTAGGGCTATCAAAATGTGAATAGATAGATAGATAGATAACTCTTTATTAATCCACCAATGGAAAACAAAAAATTACAAATATTACATAATTTACACAGAAAGTGGAAAATAGGCGGCCTTATCACTAAAAATGATCTCTACCAGGCAACCTTAGGATGGAGAGGATCTAAAGAAAAATAATACGGGGATGTACTTACATAAATTAACTTATAAACATATACATTACATTAAATAAACAAGAAAATAATATGACATATACTTATACCTACTACATAATGGCTAAATGAATATAATAGCACACAACAGTTTAGACACAAACAAAATAAATAAATAAACAAATAAATAAGAAGCAGTAATTATGGAGAAAGAAATAATTTCTTTACCTGGTCTTTGAAAATGTGTAAGGAGGGAGCGGTTCTGATAGTGTGAATATGAATTTTATTAGTACCTGACATTAGTATGTCGAGTATAATCAGCTCACGAGTTTGTATTAAATTGTATTTAAAATAATAACTACAATAATGACTACATTATGATCCGACTTTTGCAAGCATTTCCCCGTTTTGCTCAGAGCTTTAAATACAATGATTACCGATAGATGTCGCTGCCACGAATCTGAACAAGCTATCGTTTGTTGTAACCATATAAGACAACATAATGGAAACCTTTGCATACATTACAATATAGATGTATACATTTGCAATAATGATTATTTTTGTAAGACTTCCTTTTTCTTCGAGGGGTCTTTAGAAATTATTACGGAACAGAAGTTAAAGATTGAGTATAGTTAGAACTTATAGATGAGACTGAGAACTATTCAGGTGACCCAATAAGTGAAAAATAATGATTATTTAAAGGAGCACACTGGATTTTTTTTTAACATAAATGTAATTTGGCACAGAGATAGTAAGGATCACATGAGTGCTTTCTATGCATCGTGAATATGTTTTGTAATCGGTATCCAAGGGCAACAGGTTATAAAGTTATAAATATCGGTACTATTGTATTTACAGCAACAAACTTATATTTATATGGTTCCGTACCTCAAAAGGAAAATCGGAACTCTATTTGCGGCATGCAGAAAATACAGCCTAGCCTCTATTTTACTTCAAAACACAACCACCTGTATCTAACTAAACCTTCATTTTGATTGCAGCTGAAGCATTTTCGGTACAGCTTCCACGAACCATCTTTACTTTTCTTTCCAAATTGGTTTGGGTGGCACCAAAACTCTTCGCTGCCAAATAGTACATACCCATTTTGCCTTGTACTACGGAGTCCTTCGCATTTCTTATTATTATTTTTTTAATTATTTTTTTTCGAAATAGGCAAGTATTTGACCACAATCTCACCTGATGGTAAGTGACGATGTGGTCTACGGTGGTGCATACTTGCCTAGAAGGTACCTGTTCACTCTCGACTTGAAAACATCCAGGTTATAGTCAACCGGGAACAAAGACGCCGGCAAGGTGTTCCATTCCTTGGCAGTTCGCACAATAAAAGTGGAAGCGAAACGCTTGGTGCGAACTGAAGGAATGTCCACGGTGTGTGGATGCATTGTATCCGTGCGTCTTGTCGTCCGATGGTAGAATGGAGATGGGGGCATTAACTGGTGTAATTCCATCGCACACTCCCCGAAATGTATCCTGTAGAAAACTGATAGGCTGGTCTTACGGTCTCTTCTGACCAATTTCCTCTATTTGATTTTCTATTATAAGATTATAGATAACTAGCTGTGCCCCGCGACTTCATCCGCGTAGTATTGGATTATTGGGTTAAAAAGTACCCTACATGTTAATCCCGGTTATAATCTATCTGTGTTCCAAATTTCATCCAAATCCGTTCAGTAGTTTTTGCGTGAAGGAGTAACAAACATACATACATACATACATACATCCACACTCACAAACTTTCGCATTTATAATATTAGTAGGACTCTTTGTTGTTCACCAAAATAAGAGATTACATTGAAAGCAAGTTGGGGTAGCCCCGCCTTGCCCTCTCTTGCCCAATTGTTTAAAAAAAAATACTTCTAAATGCCCACACACAAATAAACAAGTGCTTACCTTGCAAGTGTAATCGTTGACACATGTGAATTACTTTATTTTTATTTTGGAATGTTGTTATTAAGGCTAAAGCGCCTATCTAGCCCGCGAAGTTCAAATTTTTTGAGTACTTTTAGAATTTTTTCAAAATCTGACTATAATAAAAGACAAATTTTGTAATTCGCGAAAAAGACCGTGTGCTGTGCATTTATTAATATATCGAACTTACTCTAAAACATTTCAAGAACGACAGCTATCCAGATAATCTGGCAATTTTTGTATACAAGAAACAAAGTTGTATTTGCGGTTGATTTTTTAATCTCAGTATTGAGTTTATTCAGAAACGATGGGGAATTAAATTAAATTTAACTTATTCAACTGTAGCTCGAGATTTAGTGAAACCATCACTGCTTTGATTTTAATTTTATTTCACTTGGGTTGGAACGTGTTTGTTTTGTTAAGGTGAAGTCGCCTGTCTAGCCCGCGAAGTTCAAATTTTTTGAGTTCTTTTAGAAATTTTTCAAAATCTGACAATAATAAAAGACAAATTTTGTAATTCGCGAAAAAGACCGTGTGCAGTGCGTTTATTAATACATTTGTTTTACTCTAAATATTATCACGGTGGATATGATACTAGTAAATCACTAAATATACAAAAGTCTTTCTTCTTTGTCCAGTTGTCGTTCTTGAAGTGTTTTAGAGTAAGTTGGATATATTAATAAATGCATTGCACACGGTCTTTTACGCCAATTACAGAATGTGCCCTTTAATATTTTCAGATTTTAAAAAAAAATCTAAAAAACTTAAAAAAAATTGAATTTCGCGGGCTAGATGGGAACTGTACTCGCCCTGCTATTGGGATATTTACGTTTTGAGGTAGGCACTTACTTACTTACCTCTTACCTAGACATTCGTCATGCGGAAGGGGACAAAGGATGAAGAACCCCCTATGTTTGTTCTTCCTTAGTGAATATTTACGGAAAGGAAAAGGTACCTACTGTCAAAATTTCGTGATTCTTACAACAGCGGTTAGGGCTGTGCGTTGATTCCTTTGTTTTGATAAGTAAATTTGCGAAAGTATCAAAATATGCGAGTTAGAGGAAGGGCGGGCAAGACGGGATAGTACCTGTCTTAGACTAAAAATCTGTGGTACCTGTATTTGTAAGAAATCAATAGACAAATCACTCTCATGATAGTTTTAGTCAGCGAAGGCACACGGCGACAACGAAACTTTTTTATTTGTAAAATGGAATTTCACTACTTTGGTTATATACACGACAAATGTTCGCTATTGAAATGGGTACGGAAGCCTTCATTGTGCATGACCTGACGTCCACTTGTCCGGTTTTTTGTGGTAGGTACACCATCTCAAACATTAACTAGGCGCAATGCAATATAGTTACTTACCTTATAATATTAAATAGGTATTAGCGACCCGCCCCGGCTTCGCACGGCTCTAAAATTATCAGTGTTTCTCTACTATATTATACATATAAACCTTCCACTTGAATCACTCTATCTAATAAAAAAAACCGCATCAAAATTCGTTGCGTAGTTTTAAAGATCTAAGCATATATAGGGACAGACAGACAGCGGGATGCGACTTTGTTTTATACTATGTAGTGAAGACCTTATATAATTTCCTTACAGGAATATCTTAGCAATCATTACTCTGTCTGTGTAATTTTGAGATTATAAAATAATCTTGATCTTTATTTTTTTGTTGCAAATAGTCCCGCCACACACTCCCACTACTCCTGTGCTTACTCCTGTAAGCCAGAATAGACAATGGAGGCCCATGATGACGCCGAGGTTTGACCCTCGACGAGTCCCGGGAAAAGCTAAGTTGCCTTGGAACCAGCACGAATTTAATCGAAAGAAAGAATAGGAGAGTTGGACGTAAAAGTCTATATAAAGTTATATGGACCGTATTTATAAATCGATCTCAAGTTTGAGAGTACAAAATGAAAAATCGTACTCAAGATCACTTCCATACTTGAGATAGATTTGTTAATACGGGTATAGCTTATAAATTACGAACGAGAGTCGCTTAACAAACACAGGTAGGTAGTTTCCACATTCGGTACCAAAACGTCCTCCCTGTCTTGAGGGGAGGCCGCATAAAGATTGCATTAAACAAAGTCTTTAAACGTAACACCCTAACACCCTTATCGCTGAAAGACAGCTAGCAATAGCCATTATCCGCATCAGTATTTGCTCAGCCGATGGTATGCTTGCGAAACAACTGTAATTAAATAATATGATTTTTTCAAACGACCCTTAGAAGCGTCTCTTTCTTTCAATTTAAAATGTTATGGTATTTTTTTTTTACAAAACTTAACTTTGTAATTCTAAAACTATCAGCTATCGAGGAAATTTGAAAAACAAAAGGTGTTATAGGAATACAGCTGTTGACAGATTTCACAAGTGTACATAACCTTTAGTACTTCAACTGTCCCACAAAGCCGATAGATTTAGATTTACAAAGTAAAGTTGCAAAAAAAATGTATATCGCCAGACAAACACACCAACTGTATGGTGCCAAACTAAGCAACGCTTGTACTATGGGTACCGTACAATGGACTGGGGGCGATCCCAGTGACACCCAGACCAGGGCAAATTACGAAAAGGCCATTTCCGAAATTTGCTCCGGCGGGAATCGAACCTGCAACCACCATGTGTAGTGTGCCGAGCGGCCTACGCTCGAACCACTGCGCCAAGCGGTCGTCAAACATGTGACGTCAAACGTGCATGACGTTTTGTTTCACCTAGTATTTGTATATTCCCGTGGGTAGCAGAGTTGTTATAAATTCGGACCATAATTCACCATGCTCCTAGTGCGGGTTAGCGAACTCACATAATACCCGAAAATCCCGTGGTTCGAACCCGTACGGCGTGTGTATCAAGCCGCGCGTTTGACAACTGAGTTGTTGCTTCTTCACCTCTGTACATTTATCTAATAAAGTTTATACTATAATAGAATAGATACAGTAATCTGTTTGTACGTCATAAAGCCGATTCACAATACCGTAAGGATGGGTTTACTATCATGTGCACGCCGGTTTATGGGGCAATCTGGGGGCGAAATAGTATTTTTATGGTATAACAAAATGGTTGATAGTTTGCTTATGGTTTGATTATAGGCGAGCTATAGATGTCTAGGTTGAAATGTGGATGGGTTTTAAGCATTAAAAAATGTGATATAAAAATTACTTCCATTATATCATATTAAGCAGTGATAGCCGATTGGATAAAGCACGCGTCTTGCGGGCACCAGGTCTTGGGTTCAAATTCAAACCCCGGCTCGCACCTCTGGATTTTTCGAAATCTATGTGCGAATCATAATTTCTATATGATTATCACTTGCTTACGGTGAAGGAAAACATCGTGAGGAAACCTGCATGTCTTAGAAGATCTAACCAATTTTCGAAAGATATGTGAAATCCGCCAACCCGCACCCTCATGTTGAGGGGAGGCTCGTGCCCAGGAGTGGGACGTCAAAAGGGCTAAATTATTATGCTATTATTATTATATCATATTCCACATTTAAACAAACTTAACTAAAGGCAAAATATTCGACCGCTCGACTAGTACCTTAATGGGAGTGGGGCAAAGGAAGGGAATGGGGGGAGGGGGTCATCCAGCTCTCTCACTCAACTTTTACATTACGCCAATATTCTGTGAGAGGACGGTGCTACCACGGTCAAGCTAGCCAATATATTATGTAGTCTACTGGTTACGGCTTGACATCGATTTATTAAATAGTTCTTAGCCAAATAATTGATACATTTTCCACACTCACATGTCTCTTGTCATGCTATATCATTGATTCCATAGAAGAAGTGTGCCATAGACATTCAGCTATAAATTATGATATAATTTTATTATGTATATGTTTTTTTTTTTTATATGGCTATACGTTGTTGGCCAGAGTGGCCATAACAACTTCACCCGGACAGAGGGCGAGCGCGAGTGCGCCTCAGCCAGAGGGGCAGGGGGGCAGCTAGCTCAAGGGCGCCACAAGGGACACGACCTGGGCTTGGGCCGCTGCCAGAAGAGGTGGCGAGGGTAAATCTACCACCGAATCGGAACGCGACCTCGACTGAGAAGATCATTATGTATATGTGTACACCCGTAGGGGACAGCAACAGAACTCAGAAATACCAATTGAAGAAAAGGAAACCATTTTTTAAATAACTTTCAAAGCACATAATCAACTATCGACACTAAACTCATTTCACTCTTCTAATGTTCTTCTAAATAATCTGCCACAACGTTCCCCGTTTTGCTCAAAGTTTTAAATACAATTATTACCGATAGATGTCGCTGCCACGAATCTGAACGAGCTATCGTTTGTTGTATCTAAATAAGTTAACATAATGGAAACCTTAGCATGAATTAGTCATTTGTTCATTCCTGATTTGCGGATAAACTATTTTTGATGAGATTTCCTTAATTTTACGAGGGGATCTTTAAAAAAAAATGTCACATTACGAAACGGAAGTGTAGTTAGAACTTATAGTTGAGGCTATTCAGGTGACCCAATAAGTAAAAAATTATAATTGCGTACATGCGTACTGGAATTAAATTTTTTTTTTCATTACTCATACCCTGAAAGTAGATCTGAAGTTGCCTGAGGAGCAGGTTAAAAGTAATACTTTTCCGGCCCGGGAGGATCGCTTTCAACTGGCAGCTGTCAAATTATAAAAAAAAAACTAGTTCCATTTTCACTTAGATTAATGAACCAATGGATAAGTGACGTACTACATTTTACGAATCAAATTTTCTGTCAGATTTTGGGGGGGACGAGGTAACCACTACAACGAAATGATGCACAATTACTAAAAAACAAATTGTGTCATTATGAATGCACACTTAAATAAATATTCAACACTAGTAACTTTTATGCACACTAATCGGTCAAATACGTCAACATGCTAGAATTTACGAGTGTAAGACACTAAGTGCAATAGGGAGATACCAATATCGATATTTCTAATTAGATATATCGATAGTTTCACTTGCTCATCATCACAAAAGTATTGCATAGATGTGTGCATTTCTTCATCTAATACAAAATATGAATTATTTTGTATATGATGGTATTTTATACAGTACGATGATCTATCGTTTATGCATTACTTTAAAAAAAAATCCCCTCGCTGTGGGAATGAAACGTTTAAAATAAATAATATTTTACAACAATATACAAGGTGAAACTTCTACTACATAGACTAGTCACAAATATTTCTACACAAAATATTACACACACCACAAACACTTCACGTATATATTATTTCAGTGAAATATTTTTTTAGAATCATGTCAGTAGAAGTATAAATAAAATACTTACGGCATCAGCTAAAAAATAATATTGGTACGGCATTATCTACTAATTTTCGTCGTTTATTAGATAAACATTGGAATTGCGACGAAACAAAGTGTACCGAACAAATAATACTTGTGCGAGTAGGTTCCCAACCCCTCTTTCTATTGCAAGATTTTCCCATTTGGTTTTAATTGAGGATCTTTGGGAAATCAGGAAAAATAGTGGAATAATGATGAGTTAAAAAAATAACAATAAGTAATTATATTTTTACTATATATAATTTAAAACAAATATATAATAAAACTCTAAAAAATATAATTTTATCGATACCCGTCCGCAATCATAAATTATTCCTGCCACAGCACTATTCAAAATGGCGAACTCGAGATACCATACTACACTTTTCAATTATTTCGTACTCGATTGTTTAATCGATAATTTTTTCGATTTTTATCACATTTTATATTTTAATTATTTTATTAGAAAAAAGGGATTAATTACACCAAAAACACTTACATATGAAACGTTACTGTGTCTTTTTGTAGATAATAGGTGTTTGACCTTTTCTTGCACAGGTTAACAGCACGGATCGGCATTTTTTACGGAGCTCCTTACACCGCGAAAACGATGTTGACTTTGATAAAATCGATTCCGTAAACAGTTTTTATAAACGTGTTAGACCTTCTTGGTCTTATACCTTGGCAGAGGGGAATGATCATGTAAAACTCGTCCATAGTTAAAAGGTCTAAGCATTTTCACATTTCTATGGAACCATGTTCAAACTTTTTCTACAGTCACTCAATTACAGCACGATGTAAAATTGAAATAACATAAAGTTAAGTATTTATTAAAGAATATACATTTTTAAATGACTTAATCATAATTTAGTTTCAACAATTTCTTTAAAATAACATAGATTTGGGCAAAATATTTAAAGATGTAAATGAAAAATAATGGCTAAATAATGAAGTTGGCCGGCCAATGAAAAAAAAACAAAATAGGCGGCAATCCGATCGTTTTTTTTTTCGAGTTGTAGACTATTGTTCATACTTCCTTGTATTATTTCTTTAGCCAATTCCTGTTTTTATTTTTACTTTCCTTGTATTCGTAATGAAAAGCACAGTGTTTACCTCGGGTGAAAGACTTATTTTGTCCCTCAAACTATTAGCGCCCTCGCTACGCTCGGGCGCCAAACCCCGTCTCGGGACTAAATAAGTCACTTTCACCACTCGTGTAACAATGTACTATTATTTTAACGAAATTTGGCACAGAGATAATAATATACTATCACAGGACTTCTTTGTATGCATCATGAATATAGTTTCAACTCGATATCCACGGGCCACAGTTATAAAATATAGTTATTAAAGTTATAAATATGGCTTACTATTGTATTTACTTACACCAACAAACTGAAATGGTTATGGTTGCGTACCTCAAAAGGAAAAACCAGAACCCTTATACTATCACTTCATTGTCCGTCTGTCTGCTGTTAGTCAAGACACTTTTTCTCAGAAACGGATTAAATTATCAAGTTGAAATTAATATCAAATATCAAACGCTATGGTCCCTTGGAGGTGTAAAAAAATAAGGCTGCTAAGTCAACGCAATCGGAAGATACGGTCATTTATGTCACATATTTTGATACTCGCAATTCACTTATGAAAGCAAAGGAAGCCACGCACAGCCCAAACCGCTGGTGTGAGAATCATGAAATCTTGACAATAGGTATATTTTATACCGCTTATATCCACTTAGGAAGGATTATGTAAAATTCCACCCCAAAGTGTATAAAATGGGGGGTGAAAGTTTATGTGGGTAAAAAATCTCGACTTAGAGCCTTTTTTCTTCCTCTATGACTGATGTAAACAAATATATTTGACTATAAAGGCACACACAAAATACATGTTGTATGTCCACAGTTTTATGTGTGGTTCTTGACAACATGTCATGTCGTCGGGAAAAGGGTTCCATCTATAAAGATAACCGCTTTATTGAGGTTTTTGAGACAAATACATTTTTGGTCAGGGATGTCACCGCTTGAAATATTGAAAACATTTTTTCACTGTTTATCTAACGAAAATAAAAATATAAGTAATTGTACAAAAACATAATGAAAATAAATTAATACAATCATTGTTGCGAGTCCCAAATGTAGTCTAAAATATTATTATACTAGCTGAGCCCGCGACTTCGTCCGCGTTGAATTTAACTTAACAAAAAAGCCCGCGCGACAGGACCCATTTTTTTTAAATTTTGTTTTTCTGAAATAAAAGTAGCCCAAGTTACTGCTTATAACATCAGCTATCTACCAGTGAAGGTCCCGGCAACATCGGTCCACCCGTTTCGGAGATACTCTTTGATTTCATGTGTTTTTATATTTTTACGCGGAACCCTAATTCTATTTCTAAAATTAAAGTAGCCTAAGTTACCCCCTATAACATCTATCTGCCAGTGAAAATCCCGTCAAAATCGGTCCAGCCGTTTCGGAGATTACCCGGAACAAACACACAGACAGACAGACAGACAGACAGACGGACAGACAGAAAGACTGACAGACAAAACATTTTTAAATCGCGTTTTTGTTATAGGTGTCGTATGTACTTTCATATGCATTTAGTGAAAAGGTGTTCTTTTGATATTTGTATAGATTTTGTCAAACTGGAATTGCAAAAAAACACAAAATTTAGTGAGTGATTATTATTGCAAGACCAATTGATAAAAATAATTGCAAAAAAAAATACCTTTGAATAATTTAAGTGACAACCCTATGTTGCCCAACTTAGTGTTGATATGTCCTCTCGATAAATAGAGGTCAATAGGCAATACTAGTGGACGCCTCCGCTTATATTTGTATATCACGACCATATTGTTAAAGGGATAAGTAGATATAGGTATTTTTACAATAAAAAAGATACGTTCGCGGGCTTGATGCCTATGTATTTATGTTCATATGACCATGATGCAGGTTTACCTTCATTTCTATGCTATTCAGTATCCCTGTCAAGTTTCAATACTACATTAACTAAACACGATTTAATTTTTCTGGCCAACATCCAGTCTCACTGAAGCTATGGCCAATAAAGACTTCGGCACTACTCGTACAGACCCAGCGGTTGATTGGATGCTGTAGATAGATAATGGAATATGATCCATCATACATTTTTTTTGAAGCTTCAATAGCCTAGTGGTTAGAGGGGTCGTCTTCCGAGGTTAGAGGTTCCGGGTTCGATCCCCATCCTGGCTCTTAAACTATTGACATGAGCCCACTCCTAACACAAGCATTAGCTTAGTTGGAGGGGGTAAAGGGAATACTAGTAATGTGAGAACACACATTACTAGTATTATTTTTTTGAACTTTATTAAAAACTAGCTGTGCCCGCGACTTCGTCCGCGTGGAATTTAATTGACAAAGTTTCATACAAACTTTCATCCCCTATTTTATCCCCTTGGGGGTAGAATTAATCAAAATCCTTTCTTAGCGGATGCCTACGTCATAATATCTACCTGCAAATTTCAGCCCGATCCGTTCAGTGGTTTGGACTGTGCGTTGATAGATCACTATGTCAGTCAGTCACCTTAGAGTTATATTTAGATACTAAAAAACTGATTCCAAAACGGTCGCATTGTCAAGTGTGAGAGCGTTTTTGAGTACGCTTTTGACATGATATTTTGTACAGGTATGACATTTCTAAGGTCGCTCTCAGACTTGAGATCGATTTTAACGGACCCTAGAGCACTAACATGTCAGAATTAAATCATTCTATTACCATTTCTGCCTACCTCTTTGTGGAAAACGTGATGTTACAATATTATGTTTGGCGACCGCTTGGCGCAGTGGTTCGAGCGAAGGCCGCTTGGCTCACTGCACATGGTGGTTGCGGGTTCGATTCCCGCCCGGGGCAAATTTCGGAAATGGCCTTTCGTAATTTGCCCAGGTCTGGGTGTCACTGGGATCGCCTCCAGTCCATTGTACGGTACCCATAGTACAAGCTTTGCTTAGTTTGGGACCGTACAGTTGGTGTGTCTGTCTGGCGATATTTATTATTTTATTATTATAATTATAAGCATCTCGCGAAGCATCCGGTATTAATAATTCAATTTCAAGCGATCTGAGCGAGCGTCACCCTGTAAGTATTTTTTTTTGACAAAAGATTTGACAAGAGGGTGCCAATCGCTAGACTACCACTCCTTTTTAATATTTTTTTTGATATTTGAGTCCAACTGGGAAATTACTAATTCTCCCCCCTCCCCCCCCCTCCCCCCCCTCCTGTTACCAAAAGCTGTGTAGGTACGCCTTAGGTGGGAGTCTATGAAGATTTCGGGTGGGAGTACTTATATGAAGATTTCCCCACATTAAAAAAGTATATAGTCTGCATTATCTGTACAATCATTATATGGCACACACACAATCAAACAAGTGTGCCTTAAGTAGTATTCCGTATTTATCTACGTGTTATTCTCGTGAGCTGTCTTAATAATTCATTCGTGTGTGGGTAATCCTTATTATGATTTACATTTATGTTTAATTTCCTGTGCGTCTCTACCAACACCCATGAAATGCGTTTAGAAAATATACTGTAGAATTATATTTCGCTGAAAATTTTGTATGCCTAAGTACCTACCTATATACAACTATAGACCTATAAAAAAATTTTAATAAAAAAATTGAACCAACTTCAAGAAAACCTAGGTGCACTAAAAACCTAGAAATAACTAGTACCACATAATTTCTTTAATTTGGAATCGGCGCCACTATCTTTACAATGGGACTTTTAGGTCCCTACCTACGCTTACTTACTCACATAGGCACCGACTCCAAATTAAAGAAATTATGTGGTATCTAGTTATTTCTGTCTTTTGAGTGCACCTAGGTTTTTTGAATTTGGTTCAATTTTTTTATTAATTTTTTTTTTACGATTTTTAGTGGTAAACTTATCGAATTTCTGGCAAACGTAAACAGTCCATATCTCGCAAACTACTGAACCTATTTTTATGAAATTTCTATGGTATCACCAAGGGATCTTGACAATCAAGGCCACGCATAGTATACCACTTATACCAATATATGGCACTTATAGCCAGAATGCATCTCATGACAAGTCCACTGAGCCCAAATATGACTAGGTTACATTGTGTTATTACGGAGTTCCGGGGCCTACCTTCCAGTTTCTTCATCATCTGACGTTGAAGCCGGAAGGTAGGCAGTTTACTGAGACTATTTTAGTGACCGCAACCACCACTGAAAAGTCACAGGAAAGGAAATCACGCAATTTCGTTTACTTGGATGCTGTATTTTTTCCAGTTATTTTGATTTTAATGCCATATACTGAACCGAGATTGATGCATTTTTATGGGACCAGTCTGCACGGACATCCTTTCAAATGCAAAAAGATTTTTTCGAATCGGTTTATAAATTACTGAGAACTGAGGTAACAAACATTAAAACATACACACGAATTAATAACCTCCTCCTTTTTGAAGTCGGTTGAAAAGACAAGGATTCCATGTGGTAATTATTATCAAGAAACCCGCACGTTTTTCGAAAGACGTGTGAAGTTCGTCAACACACAGTGTGCTAGCGTGGGGGACCCTTATTACTATTGGCGATTGGTATTATTGACGACCGCTTGGTGCAGTGGCTCGAGCGTAGGCCGCTCGGCTCACTACACCGGATGTTTGCGAATTCGATTCCCGTCAGGGTACATTTCGGAATTTGCCCTGGTCTGGGTGTCACTTGGATCGCCCCCAGTCCATTGTACGGTACCCATAGTACAAGCATTGCTTAGTTTTGGACCATACAGTTGGTGTGTTCGTCTGGCGATATTTATTTATCGTATGGAGAAACCCACTTACAAATAAGGCCTTCTGCCACGCAACTGAGATATGGCCTATGCACTTATTCACCCGTCGATGAAATACCTGTTTCTAACGACTTGTGAACCTGGAATCTAACGATCAACAAGCCGCATTTCTAACAACTGGACTATGGGATAGTTATTCCTATAGATATTTAAATCCTTCAATGTTTTTTTTAATTTTTCATCCGCTAAGCCCATAAAACAACAGTTTCCAATACCCAGTGCTCGCAAAACTAGATTACACCAGTGCAATCCGGATCAATGCAGTTTTGTTTTTGCCCGGGAAAAGGAAGCAATTACCAGACAAAGGTGAGTGTTAATAAATCAATGTCAAGTCTGAGAGCGACCTTGGAAATGTCATTCTTATATCATACCGGTACAAATTGACTTCTCAAAAGCGTACTTAAGATCGCTCTCAGATTTGAGATAGATTAATACGGGTGTACTTTCAGCCAGGGGCCGAAGTCCGCTCGACTTGCAATCGACTTGCAAAACGTCAGTTTTGACAGTTTTCAGTAGTTCACTCAAAGAAGTTGTAGGTAGGTTCATGAGTCCACTAATCACACTACCGACCGATTTCTACTAGAAATCGGATGGCACTGACTGGCGCTTCCCAATAAGAGCCTGTGCACACCACGGTTTTTAAAATGCGCCGTAGACGCGCGTTTCAAAAACGCGCGTCGACGGCGCATTTTTATCCTACAAAGGTCTACAGGCTGCGTCTGACTCGCGTGCGTATCGCGTCTGTATCGCTACAAACTTGAGGCGACGCGCGACGGCGCGTTTAAAAAAAGTGCTGTATACAGACCCTATAACGGTCTAGTCGGACCTACTTTGTTTACTAATCCATTAAAATACCATAAAATAAATGGGATGGAAAAGCGTTGAGAATGTTCACGAGAATTCCTAAAATATTCCGCTGAACGGCTTAAGTTGTTATAAAACAAAAGTTGTAATGAAACATACTTAAAAACAATAAATTTACAACACAAAACCGCTCGGTCAGACCGTTTTAACAGCGGTCGTCAACATTTTAGAAGTTTGTATAAAATAAACGTCATAATGAGGCTTATCAATCGGCTTTCTTACATTTAAAACTAGCTGCTACACGCGACTCCGCCCCCGTGGTACTTCGATAAAATAATAGCAGCCTAAGTTACTCCTTAAAACATCAGCTATCTTCCAGTGAAAGTCCCGTCAAAATCGGTCCAGCCGTTTCGGAGATTAACCGGAACAAAAACAGACAGACAGACAAAAAAA
Organism: Notodonta dromedarius; assembly: GCA_905147325.1. Taxonomy (NCBI): domain Eukaryota; kingdom Metazoa; phylum Arthropoda; class Insecta; order Lepidoptera; family Notodontidae; genus Notodonta; species Notodonta dromedarius. The sequence goes on along the minus strand of LR990183.1, from coordinate 7,287,031 downwards.
TTTTAAATCGCGTTTTTGCTATAGATGTCGTATGTACTTTCATATGCATTTAGTGAAAAGGTGTTATTTTGATATTACAAACAGACACTCCAATTTTATTTATTTGTATAGATTTGATTAAAAATTCCCGAAACTTTCAAAAGCAATACTTTCCAAAACCCAAACCATAAACACGCTTGTCACCACGAAAATTGATCATCACCCCCCATTAAAAAGGGGGGGTGAAATCGCCCGGAAATAACCCCACAATAGGCGGTAGATTGTTCGCACCAAAAACCTGATTTTATGGCGCGAAAAATGTTAAAAGCATATCGGAATGAATACGCCATCAATCACGAGGCCATCGCGGATATTTTTTAACAATATTTAGGGTTCCGTAGGTCTATGAACCATTGCTTTTGGACTAGTTTATATACCTTTTAGCTAATTAGCTAACTGAAACATAAAAAAAATACACTATGCTTATTTCTAAAGCGCCGCCAAATTGAAATGTTACTCCCATCATTACACAAATATTAAAATTAAAATAATAATGATTTAGCCCTTTTGACGTCCCACTCCTGGGCACGGGCCTCCCCTGGGGGGGGGATTAAAATTAGTCTTGCACAAAGTATTATTACGTTGTGTGAAAAATGGTAATTAAAAATACTTTAACAATATAGATTTAAGAACTAGACAATAAAAAACTGACGATTCTTGATTAATGGCGATCTGCGTCATCTTTTATCAGGCTAGCTGACAAAAAATATACCTTATTATAATATCCACAAGGTGGACCTGACCTGGTAACGGTCGCGGGTATCCACTGGATCCAAGCAGCACAGGGCCGGTCGTTGTGACAATTGCTTATGTCTAGCAGTGAACGTCTTTCAGCTGAAATATAATAATGAAAATAACTACGGAACCCCTTTCACGTCAACACGCACTTGTCAACAGCCCGAAACCGGGTTTAGTGCGTTGGAACAGGTCCGCACGGACAATTTACGATAACATTGAGTGCGCCTCAAATCACACTGTCTGTCCGGTTTTTTGTCGAATTTTATACTCTATGTGTATCATAAACCCATAATATGAACATAATAATAATCTATACATACAAATAAATAAAATTGAAGTGTCTGTTTGTAATATCAAAATAACACCTTTTCACTAAATGCATATGAAAGTACACACGACACCAATAACAGAAACGCGATTTAAAAAAAAAATGTCTGTCTGTTTGTCTGTCTGTTTGTCTGTGTGTTTGTTCCGGGTAATCTCCAAAACGACTGGACCGATTTTGACGGGACTTTCACTGGCAGATAGCTGAGGTTTTAAGGAGTAACTTAGGCTACTTTAATTTTAGAAAAAACAATTAGGGTTCCGCGTAAAAAAATTAAAACACAAGACATCAAAGAGTATCTACGAAACGGCTGGACCGATTTTGACGGGACTTTCACTGGTAGATAGCTGTTGTTATAAGCAGTAACTTATGCTACTTTTATTTTGGAAAAACTTAATTAAAAAAATGGGTCCTGTCGCGCGGACTCAGAATGCGGGAGCGGGCTTTTTTGTTAAGTTACATTCCACGCGGACGAAGTCGCGGGCACAGCTAGTATACTAATATAATTAGCCCTTTCCTGGGTACCTACCGGCCTCGTCTTAATGCGAGTGGGGTCCAGGTTATAGCCAACACGCTAGCCCAACACAGTATCACAAACAAAGTAACAATTGTTCAAAAAAATATATCAATGGTTATATACTCATTTTGATTTCCAAAAAAATAGAGTGAGAATCATTTTGAGATTTTTTCACGGATTTTCAATATCGATTCCAATTCTTTATTATATTCTATAGTGTTTTGTTTACACATAAAAATAATAACCTTTATAGACCTCGTCGGAGAGAGCGATCTATACATACAAATAAATAAAATTGGAGTGTCTGTTTGTAATATCAAAATAACACCTTTTCACTAAATGCATATGAAAGTACATACGACACCTATAGCAAAAACGCGATTTAAAAATTTTTTGTCTGTCTGTCTGTCTGTCTGTGTGTTTGTTCCGGGTAATCTCCGAAACGGCTGGACCGATTTTGACGGGACTTTCACTGGTAGATAGCTGATGTTATAAGGAGTAACTTAGGCTACTTTAATTTTAGAAAAACAATTAGGGTTCTGCGTTAAAAAATAAAAACACATGAAATCAAAGAGTATCTCCGAAAAGGCTGGACCGATTTTGACGGGACTTTCACTGGTAGATAGCTGATGTTATAAGCAGTAACTTAGGATACTTTTATTTTAGAAAAACAAAATACTAAAAAATGGATCCTGTCGCGCGGGCTTACAACGCGGGAGCGGGCTTTTTTGTCAAGTTAAATTCCACGCGGACTTAAGTCGCGGGCTCAGCTAGTACATAATAATACGAGAGAGATAAAATGAATATATTTTTCTTTAAAGATCAATAATAATTAATTAATTAAATTATATTGTTAATATGTTTGTAGGTTGGCAGTTTTCAAAACAGTTTTTATTATAATTCTTTATAGTACTTCATTTATTAATGTTCAGTTTTTAACTTTAAAAGAGGTGTTTCAAAACAAGGTTAAAAGTTCACAATAGTGAACCTGTATATATAACAAACAATAGAGCACGATACTCCATAAACAACATCCTACCATAGACTTACAATATATTTCATTGGTAACTCTATGCATCCAACAGAGGAGAACAAAAACAGTAAAATGCCTGCCACCCCGTATCCATTTTAAACAATTTCGAGAACATTTTCAGCTTTTTCGCACTTATTCAGTGAAAAGTTTCGGAATATCTGAGTAGGAGAGTCGTAAACGGACTTCGCATCGAAAATCTGTTACAGCCGTGAACACAAAATATTACTGTAGTAAATGTCGCTACTATTCCAAACCCCCTAGTATTATTTCGGACTTTTGTAGCATCCTGTATATGTCGCGCGACAACTTTCACTTTGTCTTGTCTTCCGATTATATATGTCGCAACCCTAGCATGAGCTGACAGAGAGATGCCATTTCTTCCTACCATACCTAAAGCTTTGTGTTGGAAAAAGAAAGATATATAAAGAAAAAACAAGTCATAAGTTCCCTAGATACTTATTTCTAGCTTTTAGTGCAACCAGGTTTTTTGAAGTCAGTTACTTTTTTTTGTGGTAAACTAGGTAGGTATTTAATTCCTGGTGACCGTAAATCGTCCATAGGCATCTCTGAAACGACTGGACCAATTTTGACAAAATTTATATGAAACCTTGGAGAGTATACTATACCCTGTCAAAGGAAATTGGACCACTAATTGACGGAGTAATCGGTGAACATACATAAAACTGAATGAACTGAATGAATGGTAAAAAACTTTTTTTTTAAAACAATTTGTTTTGGATTTAATGTAACGTTGTATTAGTATTCGGTGTATCCTCAGCAAGCCCTTTCATTTGATACCCATACTGTGGTAGTGCAGAAAAATAACTAGTCCGCCATTTTGGATGTTCCGCCATTTTGGAATTAGAATGACGTCACATAGCTAAGCATGCATTGTCATCCAAAAAGGGTGTATGCCAAATTTCAGCTCAATCGGTTAAAGATAACTGATTTAAAATTCAGTTGCAAGATTCCACCCGGACAAACATACATTGCAAGTTCATATGAAGCTTGTATAAATACATATAGACCTCCTCCTTTTTTGGAAGTCGGTTAATAACGTGACGCTACACACGACACACATGTCAAACACAATAGGATCACAACAGGATCACGAAGGGATTCCGGGGTTCCCTTTTAACTTTGAAAGAACCCTTATAGCATCAAAGGTACAATAGCTAACGGGTATATGACAGGTCCTCAGATATTCACCACGTATAAAAGGCCGATCCCAGGCAGGAGTCGAACTCGCGACTATCGGAAATAATTGGATATCGTTTTGCAGGACGGAATCAAACCACATGGTCTGCTAAAACCAAGATCAACCTTGTGTTAGTGGTCCAAGGTTGGTTTTAGATTGCAGAAGTGTGTGTGGGATGGTTCCATTTTGCAGAACTAAGTCTTATTATAAGACGGTGGACACTAACTTTTTAAGGGAGTATAACTTTTGTGTAGGGCTGCCGCGATAAAGAATGTAATGAGGTCGGAAAAACGGTTTTATAGGTTGTAGAGGCAAGCTGCGATAGCCTAACAGGAGGTGTAGCTGATTGGTTAAGCTCGCGTCTTTCCACCAGGTCCTGGGTTCAAACCCCGGCTCGCACCTCTGGGTTTTTCGAAATCTATGTGCGAATCATTATTTATTATGATTATCACTTAGTTATGGTGAAGGAAAAACACCGTGGGAAACCTACATATCATTGTCTTAGAAAATCTAACCAATTTTCGATAGCCGTGTGAAATCCGCACTGGGCCAGCGCGGTGTATTACGGCCTGAATCCCCCTCGTAGGGATACGAGCTGGCCTGAAGCCTACACTCCCTTTCTTACCCCCCACCCCCCCTCAATAGAGGGAGTGGAATACCACTCCCCTTTAGGTCGGCAACCTGCAAGCAGGTATTGCAAGCATCTATGGCTATCGTGTCTATACGCTCGTTAGCCGACATTGATTGTGTAAATAAAAAAAAACATGCAGGTTTCCTTGCGATGTTTTCCTCACTTCACCGCGCAGCAAGTTATAATTTTACTTGGAAATGAGGTTCACACATGAAATCCGAATATCCCAGAGGTGGGAGTCGCGATTTGAACTTACACAAGAAGCGGGCGTTCGACTGCTGACCCATCAATGCTTTTTAACCGACTTCTAAAAAAGAAAGAGGTTCTATGTTCCTCTGTATGAATGTACTTTTTAATGTATTTATGCTACTATCTTTACACTACATTTGGACTATTTCTCAGGTACCTACCTACCCCTACTTACCTGAATTGGCACCGACTCTAAATGAAACAAATTCAAGGACCCTAGTTATTTCTAGCTTTTTAGTGCACTCAGGTAATTTTAAATCGGATTCATTATTTAAAAAATAATATACCCAAAGAAACGTCTCACTGAAAAGTCACTTTAAAATCGGCTTACCATAGGTAGAAGAACAAAAGTAACATCACAGATAAGTAGACAATCAAAAGAACATCCGTCCTTATGGGCGGGTTAATATCCTATCCTACTATATAATATTACTAGCTGTGCCCCGCGACTCCGTCCGCGTTCAGTTGAAATTTTTCCTGAATTTTCTTATGCTATAAACCTCACGGAGCCCGAGACCTTTCCAACGAATGTAAAACCGTGGAAATCGGTTCGTGCGTTCTGGAGTTATAGCGTCAGGAAGGAAAACCGGACTTATTTTTATATAGTAGATAAATGCGAAAGTTTGTGAGTGTGGATGTATGTATGTATGTTTGTTACTCCTTCACGCAAAAACTACTGAACGGATTTGGATGAAATTTGGAACACAGATAGATTATAACCGGGATTAACATATAGGATACTTTTTAACCCAATAATCCAATACTACGCGGATGAAGTCGCGGGGCACAGCTAGTTTGTAATAAATACGGCCATTTTAAACTCCAAAACATGCCGTTTCTAATTTCCATATGACATTCGGAATCCCCAAAGTTTGCAGGTCAGATTATAATGCCTAACGTTTTAACTCGTAAACTTGGGACCCCAAAGTTTGTGAATAGTTTGATAACCGCACGCCGTGGGACCGTGGGTGGTTGATACTTGTTGTTCTGAACGAATTAATTTAGACATCAATTGACATTTTAAAGGTCATTTCTGGACCATGTTGTAGTTAGAGCAAGTTGCGTGAAATTGTATGAAATAGCAAAATATAATAATAATAATGAGACTGACTGACACACCAACTGTATGATCCCAAACTAAGCAACGCTTGTACTATGGGTACCGTACAATACACCGGTGGCGATCCGAATGACACCCAGACCAGGGCAAATTACGAAAAGGCCATTTCCGAAATTTGCTCCGGCAGGAATCGTACCCTCAACCACTATGTGCAGTGAGCTGAGCAGCCTACGCTAGAACCAGTGCGCCAAGCGGTCGTCGATAATAGCAGAATAGAATAGAATATCTTTATTTGTCATCTATATATATAACTCAAAGGTGACTGACTGACTGACTGACTGACATAGTGATCTATCAACGCACAGCCCAAACCACTGGACGGATCGGGCTGAAATTTGGCATGCAGGTAGATGTTATGACGTAGGCATCCGCTAAGAAACAATTTTGATTATTTCTACCCCCAAGGGGATAAAATAGGGGATGAAAGTTTGTATGAAACTTTATAAATTAAATTCCACGCGGACGAAGTCGCGGGCACAGCTAGTAGGTATATAAATACAGTTCTTAATTTATTAGGAAGTGCGCTGTGTTTTGCAATATAGCATACAAATAAATTATTAAAGTTAATTAGTAAGTAAATCATGCATTACTTAGTATGTACATTATCATAAAATGTCAAATTCAAATATTGTATTCTCATCAACTTTATAATAACATTTTTAAATATATTCTTAAATGCTAGTAAAAGCAATGCCTTAATTCTATAAATATTAATATTATAAATTTGTGGTGCAGAACCAAATAAACTTTTCTACATTTGTACAGTTTGACATTAATTTGGGACAATTGATTTAGGTATATATTGGGCACGTATAGGACCCTTTTTGCCTGCCGATATTTTCTGAAATAAATGATCATTAGATTTAATACACAACGTTTAAAATTATTTTATTATTTATTTATTTTGTCCAAGTAGTATCAACCCTGGAGCCCTAACGCAATGGAGTAAACGCGACATCAAAGGTTTTTCATTCCCATCATTACGTCACGCGACGGACGCGCCGCGCGTCGACAATTTGAGTCCCTCTCGTCTCTGTAGGGATCATTTTAACTGTCAAAGGTTGTATCACAGCTAGTAATTTATATTATTTTTCAACCTCTCTGTGTCCCCATAAAACTTAGGCCCGTATTAATAGATCGATTAATAGATCCCAAGTCTGAGAGAGATCTCGAGTACGCTTTTGACATTCCATTTTGTAAAGGCATTTATTTTATTTTATTTTATTTTTATTTTTATTTTTATTTTTATTTTTTTATTTTTATTTTTATTTTTATTTTTATTTTTATTTATTCAGGACAACAAACAATTGCATAATAAAAGCTTAAGTATAAATAATTTAGTAACACATCAGGAGTGATTACGCAACCAGCACCGTTATCCACAAAATAACATGCATGGCATGACATAAGAATGACATTTCCAAGATTGGATTAACACATAGAATACTTTACTTAAGTCCACCTAGCTAAATGAAGTCGCGGGCAGAAGCTAGTTAGTATTATATATATTTTCAGGAACAGCAACGCAATTTGAGCAGGCTAAACCATCCTCAAAACATAATAATATCCTCACGACATTATTTCATAATATTCTCCAGCTTAACCGTTAAATCATCTAGCGTTTCTTGAACCACATCCGGCGTCTTTTCTAACGCCGGATACCCACGGACGTGCCGGATATCCGACCGCCACCGTTCTTCACACGTCTCCGGTCGATATCCGGGTGTTAAATGTACTTTGTTAAGCACTCTACTCTGAACTTCGTACCCTATAGTATTTCGCGATCAGGTACCTCTTACTTCAGCTAATGATGTCCATTATGTTGGCACAAATTCGACTAAAAGTCTTTAAAATATAATAATTGATTGACTCAGACGTTACATGGACATCCATTGTAAAATGATTTGGAAGTAGGACCCCCCACTGACCCTCGGTTAGTCAACCTCCAGAATTATCAATGAAACACGTTAATCGATAATAGATGAGGTCGACAAGACCGAACTCCGATACTAAAGAGTCTGTCACATAAAACAATGCGCCAATCCGCACAATATCAAACTATGCCCTGAATCCTTCTTGTATTGAGGAGAGGCCCGTTCCCTATAATAGGGAAATCGCAAGAACAGAAGAACCGCTATTGCATTACAAAATGTGATTCGCAAACACAAAGTCAATAGAGAGTGAAATTGTACTGAGGGCCACAATTTCCTTGGATATTCTTATAAAACTGATAGGGCTGAACGTTTCTACTGCCCTCTATCGCCGCAACCCTTCGGCAGGCCGTTCGGTGCTTGATATGTAGCTATGATGCAGGATGTGCGAAGCAGAACATCACGGCATATTTATTGTCATTTTACTTATTTTAAAAGTATGTCACTTTATTTCACTTTAATAAGTCAACATCAAAAGTATTTTTTATTTATGACTATATGTTGTTGGCCAGAGTGGCCATAACAACTTCACCCGGACAGAGGGCGAGCGCAAGTGCGCTCCAGCCAGAGGGGCAGGGGGGCAGCTAGCTCAAGGGCGCCACAAGGGACACGACCTCGGCTTGGGCCGCTGCCAGGAGGCGAGGGTAAATCTACCACCGGATCGGAACGCAAACATCAAAAGTAGCTTGGTATTTGTAATGTCAAAGGATCAACACGTCCTATTATAATGACCCCAGAAGCGTTCTGAAGTATAATATTATGAATTATGACCCGTATTAATAAATCTATCTCAAGTCTGAGAGCGATAGTAAGTTTTTGACAAGTCATTTTGTACTGGTAAGATTAACATTTCCAAGATCGGTTTCAGCCTTGAGATTTATTTATTAACTAGCTGTGCCCCGCGACTTCATCCGCGTAGTATTGGATTATTGGGTTAAAAAGTATCCTATATGTTAATCCCGGTTATAATCTATCTGTGTTCCAAATTTCATCCAAATTCGTTCAGTAGTTTTTGCGTGAAGGAGTAACAAACATACATACATACATACATACATCCACACTCACAAACTTTCGCATTTATAATATTAGTAGGATGAAATGGCCGTTTACTTTAAACAACTTCTGGGAATTGCTTTATACATTTCAGATACCAAGCTACTCTTGATATATGTACTTGCTCAAGATATTAGGCCCCGTCTCCATAATATTTTCGATAAAACAAATTCCTTTGTAGATCCACGTATCGAGCTTGGCTTCCTCCATTTTCGCCAAGACAATAGGACCCGGTCCGACATCGCAAATCAGACTGCAATAACCGCAAACCACAGGGAATATCCGGCTTTATTATCAGACAGTATGATAATAATATATCGAGCTTGACCTCTTATTTCGTTTGACTTTTATGAAGATTTTCACACGCTGAAAATAATAAATAATAATTTAGCCCTTTTGACGTCCCACTGCTGGGCACGGGCCTCCCCTCAACATGAGGGGGATTCAGGCCATAATTCACCACGCTGGCCCAGTGCGGGTTGGCGGATTTCACATGTCTTTCGAAAATTGGTTAGATCTTCTAGGACATGCAGGTTTCCTCACGATGTTTTCCTTCACCGTAAGCAAGTGATAATCATATAGAAATTATGAATCGCACATAGATTTCTAAAAATCCAGAGGTGCGAGCCGGGATTTGAACCCAAGACCTGGTGCCCGCAAGACGCGTGCTTTAACCAATTGGCTATCACTGCTTCAATCAGCTATCACTGCTGAAAGGTACAGGAAAATCATCGGTTAATTATAACGTTTTATAATCAATCCAGTTTGCGCAGCGGTGTGATTGCGATTACGTTTTCAAGATTACTCAAAAACGGTATGAAATGAAATGAAATGAAAAATATTTAATCAGCACAGGGAACACATAAGGAAAGAACAGCACATAAAAAGTATCGAAATAAGTCTCTGCATAATCGATGGAAGGACAACACTAGTGGTTGATGTTGATAGGCAGAGCATGTGTAGTCTATTGTGGGGGATGGTTAAGGTAGAAATTATTTATAAGTATTATTTTAATTTATTTTATTATTATTTATTATTTGATTGCTCTTGTTGATGTAGATAACTTCTTACAATACAATTCACGCTTCGCCAGATCGATGCGTCGGACGCCCTGTCTTGAAATATAGGTATGTTACTGCTTAACAACTTAACATCGTGTGTGGTCCGCTCGTTTGCACACTTTGTTAACATAAAAATATTGTACATAATTAAATATAAATATCGCCAAACTTACACACCAACTGCATGGTCCCACACTAAGCAGCGCTTATACTATGCGCACCGTACAATGGATTGGAGACGATTCAAGCGACACCCAGACCTGGGCAAATTAAGAAAAAACCATTTCCGAAATTTGCCCCGGCTGGAATCGAACCCGCAACCATCGTCAAATTCATCTCTACCTACCGCTTGAGGGATTGAATCCAGCAGTGAATATATTGAGATAAAATAATTATATCCCAACTTAAATTTTAAGCTCTAAAGCATAGCTGCTAATAAATTGCTGCTAAGATTAACCCTAATGAAAGCTATGCAAGTTATTATCCCGCGGACTTATTCTATACAGCATCACGCCATTATTTATCGAGCGGGTAGGCAGATATGCACCTGTTGGTATTGTCACCATTATTCCGGGCACCGGGCCCGAACTCCCCTTCAATCAAGAGGGAATTCGGGCCATAGTTTTCCCAGCAACCATAGCATAGTTTTTTTACGTCTTTTTTACGATCTCTTGGCGCAGTGGTGCGAGCATAGGCCGCTCGGTTCACTGCACATGGTGGTTGCGGGTTCGATTCCCGCCGGGGCAAATTTCGAAAATGGCCATTTCGTAATTTGCCCAGGTCTGGGTGTCACTGGCATCGCCCCCAGTCCATTGTACGGTACCCATAGTTTTTTATTAATTCTAGTTGTTTCAAAGTGAATTTGATTTTGGATCGGTACCCATAGTACAAGCGTTGCTTAGTTTGGGACCACACAGTTGGTGTGTCAGTCTAGCGATATTTATTTATTTATTTATTTAATTTTTTTAGCTAGCCTAGTCCAGATTGGCAAACTTTTTTCAGGTACCTACTTATATAAAAAGTCGGTAAACATCCGTAGGACCCGCCTGATGATAAGCAGTAACCGTCGCCTATAGATGCTTGCAACACCAAAGGTATTGCTCGCACTTTGCAAATCTGAAGGGGAGTGCGACAAAGGGAGGGGAAGTGTTGTTGGGCTGGTAAACTCCACTTGCCTTTTCGAAAGACTTACATGACAACAGTATCAAACTCAAACTCAAAATTGTTTTTATTCACGTAATCCAACAAAGCATTTATGAATAGTCAGAATCTACCACCAGTTCAGAATACTGCTTCCACTGAGAAGATCCGCCAAGAAACTCAATGGTTACTCTTTTCAATGAACAAAATATGGAGTACATTCTCAGGAACAGCAACAGAATATGAGCAGGCAACACCATAGTCACAAAATAAGTAAATAATAATTAAGTCTCCACCAAAAGTCCACAAAGTATCCAGTTAGATACGAAAGACCCCGGAATAAGTCCGCCTGGCAAAAAGCCAACCCACCTAGACATAGAGCAGATTAAGCCACAGACAAAATATTAAATGACCTGTGAACCCGTAGACGCTTTGACCCTAACCAGAGACAAACAGAGCTAGTTAACGTCTATTATCGAAGTTAACTTTTTCTGAAGTGCTATTTGCCTCGTCTCCCTCTAGCAAACGGCTCAATAAAATGACGCCACATTACAATGGAAGCACATAAAACTGGACAACTTTTCCTCCTAATTCTCATGATCCATATTAATATTTCGTTACACGGCGGACGAAAAGTTTGCACGCGTTTTTTTGTGCGGAAACTACGTTAAATCTGTACACTGCGTTGCATTTAAAACTATCGAAAATGTTGTATTTTTTGTCACGGTATTTTTTTTGGAACTTTGTTTTTTAATTTTATTTTATTTAAAGCGGATCCTTTTATTGCGAAGCAAACTGTGATTTTTCGTAAACTAACTGAATACTTTATAGTCGAAGTGTTTGTCCGCTTATTATGCAGGATTGAACGTGTTACCGTTAGCAAAGGTCTTATCTATAAAAATAAATAAAATTGGAGTGTCTGTTTGTTATATCAAAAAAAGACCTTTTCACTACATGCATATGAAAGTACATACGACACCTATAGCAAAAACGCGATTTAAAAAATGTTTGTCTGTCTGTCTGTCTGTGTGTTTGTTCCGGGTAATCTCCGAAACGGCTGGACCGATTTTGACGGGACTTTCACTGGCAGATAGCTGATGTTATAAGGAGTAACTTAGGCTACTTTTATATTAGAAAAACAAAATTTAAATAAATGGGTCTGTTGCGCGGGCTCAGAACGCGGGAGTGGGCTTTTTTGTTTAGTTAAATTCCACGCGGACGAAGTCGCGGGCTCAGCTAGTACTAAATATAACTAGATGTTCTTCATACTTACAATATAATCTGACAAATAAATTACCTACATAATGTTCAATGGTTATAAAACAATTGCATTACAGATAATTAGACTTTGGATGCAGTATACGCTATCTAACGAATATTCGGGCTTTCAAGTATTCCATTTCAAATATAATGTTTTTCTTAAATAATTTATTTACTATGTATACTTTCGGCTGCCACAAAGTGTAGTTATCTCAAGAGAAAGCCTTTCAATTTACTAAAAGGTTGACAGAACAAGATGATTTTAATTTTGTGACGGTATACGAGGGAGAAAAAAAATGGGGGAAATGTTGTATTCCTTTCATTATTCGCGTATTTCAGATTGTATCACTTTTTTGTGCTGAATATAATATGTCGGATGGGGAATTTCATAACTTTTAGTGATGAACTTCCTCTTCCTGTGTATTTTTTCATGATTATACCTTTAGGTATACTTTACTGAATATATTGTTGCTACGAAAAAGATGTGTGATTATGGATTATGGATAAAGGGAAAGGTGTTTTAGCAGAAAATCGAAATCAATTTGCGCGTTTATAAAAAAAAAATACAAATCGGTTGAGTTTTTCACCTGATGTTATCCATCGAGGTTCTAGCCCGATCAGATTGTAAAATAAATAAATAAATATCGCCAGACAAACACACCAAATGTATGGTCCCAAACTAAGAAAAGCTCATATTATGGGTATCGTACAATGGACCGGGGGCGATCCCCATGACACCCAGACCTGGGCAAATAACGAAATGGCCATTTCCAAAATTTGCCCCGGCGGGAATCGAACCCGTAACCACCATGTGCAGTGAGCCGAGCGGCCTACGCTCGAACCACTGCGCCAAGCGGTCGTCAAAATAACTAACTACTAAGTGAATATGATTAGTAGTAAGTAGGTATGTCTTTGTCTTTGGTAGGACTGCAATATATCGTGGGAGCAACTGAACGTAACAAATAGGCATACGTTTGGCTCAATAGGCTGCTCACAGGCGTAACTTTAATAATAGCGAGTATTTGTCAACCCGCGCCGCATACCTTAGGAACCAGACTGTGGGAAACAATGGATATGCAAAAACAATTTTAAATGTTACTGTAAGCGCCCCTTAGATTTGACCAGTATTTTAATGTAAGGATTTATGAAAAGGAACGATTTTTTCGGGCTTTTGGACATAATGGAAGGATTTTTAAAAGGAACGATTTTTACCTGGCTTTTCGATGTGTTTGGTGCGGTTAGGTTAGAACAGTGACCATAATGCGCGAGCCGAGCGATCGGAGCGAGCGTGCTGCGCTAGCGAAGCGCTAGAACTAATTAGTACCTTTTCACTTAATAATTAAATTTACGAACTCATATCGGTAAATCTTAAGATTTACTGGTAAACCATAATATCAAACAATATACGGGCTTTTACAGTAACTTAATGCACTAATACACTTTAAAATGCCAATAGGAAGGGTTATGTTTTTGCAACGTAGGGAATACAATAGTCCCCGTCAGTGCCCAGGAGTGGAAAGTTAAAAAGAGCTAACTTCATAATTTTTCTTTTATTTCTTTACGGACAGGGTATAGACAAAATAAACCTTTTCTTGGGACTGAGCGACGTCGAAATACCATATCAAATATTTCGGGTCCCCATGTCGATGATAAATCGGTGGGCACAGTTAGCTGGAGTGGTGACAACTTGGAGACTTAGTCCCTAAATTTGGGGAAATTTTAGTGTTCAAGGGGAACTTTTAGGGGTTCCAAACAAAACCGGAAATTAAAAAGTACGACGACAGAAATGGAATTAGGTATAGCAGGGTAGAGAAAACATTTCTCCGCGAGTGCGAGAGAGACGGGTTCTTAAAAATTGTTCTGTACAATGGAATGAACGAAATGAATGAATGACAAGTCATTCTCACATTCATTCATATATACAGACAAGCTTTTGCCCGGCGCAACTTCTATCCAACTATAGTTAAGTATTAAGCAGGTGACTCTATGAATATAAATAAAACACATCAAAATCTGTCAAACCGTTTAGGGTGGGAAGAAGTACGAACCACGCTGGAATTTTATCTATAGAAATAAATAAAATTGGAGTGTCTGTTTGTAATATCAAAATAACACCTTTTCACTAAATGCATATGAAAGTACATACGACCTATAGCAAAAACGCAATTTATTTATTTTTTGTCTGTCTGTCTGTCTGTCTGTGTGTTTGTTCCGGGTAATCTCCGAAACGGCTGGACCGATTCTGACGGGACTGTTGTTAAAAGCAGTAACTTAGGCTTCTTTTATTTTATAAAAACAAAAGAAAAATGGGTCCTGTAGTGCGGGCTCAGAACGCGGGAGCGGGCTTTTTTGTTAAGTTAAATTCCACGCGGACGAAGTCGCGGGCTCAACTAGTATATTTATAAAGATGTTCGCTCACTTTTTTAGGTCTTTATTTTGTTTAGTTTTGAATTTTATTATGTGGTAAAAATTATTTAATGAACGTTTTATTTTATCTAATGACGTGGGTGCTGCATTAAAAACATATTATATACATACTTACAGATTTTTGTAGTATACGGTAGTTTTAGGGAAAAAATGTGGGGAATGTTTGTTAGGTGCTGTAAACACTGGCTGGATGTATCTTGGCAACAGCGAGCGGCGATCTCTCAAGCTGCCAGTGTATTAGGATTTTTGCTGTCCCCGAGGTAGAGCAAGCCGTGAACCATCCATCTTACTTACTATTTTGCGTTGAGGGAAGGTATTAGTTGGCAATGTTTGTGAAAAAATGTATAGCTGGTAGGTACTTACCTAAACAATTTAATAAAAATTGTGCGGTCGGGAGACCCCCCGTCAGGAACAAAGCTCTCTGTTTAGTGTTTTGCATGCACAACATTTTAAGTTTTGTTATCCTACTATCCGAAAGTTTGTGAGTGTGGATGTATGTTTGTTATTCTTTCACGCAAAAACTACTGAACGGATTTGGATGAAATTTGGAAAACAGATAGTTTATAACCTGGATTAACACATAGAATACTTTGCTTAGGTCTACGCGGACGAAGTCGCGGGCAGAAACTAGTTAAAATATATTACTAGTTCTAATGATGAAAATGTTTAATAAAAACTCATTTCAAGTATTTAATTTTACTCTAACCCTATATTAATTTACAAAATATTCAATAAATGTCGCACTATGCCGTCATTTGAATAACTCACTTAGGTACGCCATCTAGTAGATTTTTTAAAGAACTTTTTCGCAGTGGACTTTATAAAGTAGTTTACAAAATTACTAACAGATGGCTGCCGGGCATAACGCGTTTCAGGCGTGAATAGTTCTACCATTTACCTCTTATCGTCAGCACCGTAACGGAACTTGGTTTTAAAAATAGTATAATTTGAACAGCAACAAATATTAATTATTATCAGGCTCAACTTTATCAGTTAACATCTCATCAGCTAACCACTCGCGGTACCGCTAACTTTGTTACAGTTAGTTTTCATTTAAACGCAAAGTTATGGAACTGCGGAGTGCAACAGAGTCAATGCTTCTAGCTTCTTAGTATTATAAGTGCTAGGGTACACGATGCTAAATGATTTCATTATTTGTTTCAGCCGGGCGTGACTTTACTTGCGCGGTGGACTTGAAGTGAATCCACGTTGAATTGAGCATAGCTTGAAGAAGAACCCGAGTCGGATATCGAATAACCAAATTAAACTGGTCCATCAGTTCGGGAGCTACGAAGCCTCATACATAAAGTAGAAAAAGGTAAGTAAAACTTTCTTGTAAAAACACGAGTAAAAAAGATATCGAATGAATTGGAAATAAAAACGGGAAAACTGTGTTCGTTGCAAAAAACACAATTCAGGTTATGCTGGTTGCCGACAACTAGCGCTGATATCAGAAGGATTAATTTTAAACAACTCTTTAAACGGTGTTTACAAAAAATATATTGCTTCCATTCCAAAGATAATCCTCACCTCCTTTTTTTACCATAAACCATTCAACAAGTATAAAAAAAATTGCAACCATAAATTAAAATCAACAAGAATATTATAATAAACACACAGTGAAAATGCCAGTCTTAAAATTAATATCTGGTTACCCATTGGAATTGTTTAGGGCTATCACGGGCGCAAACCGAACCTATATGTTAAAAACAAAGCGTGAAACTTATAACAAACCTCTATGCATTACGTCGGAGGTTAAAACCCAATAGACGTAAACGCAATGTTTATATACTAAAACAAATAGTCCGCTGCATTTAGTTATATGTAATTCCATCCTTTTAAAATAACAATAAAGCTCACATATAATTGAGCAAAATTCACCCCTAAAATTAGCGAAACCCTTTTATTTGAATTTACTTGCGCTGTTGAGTCCGAAAGTGTAATTTGAGTTGGGAACATTGCGACCCAATTAAAACCCAGTGGTACCCATCTGTAGGATGGAAGTTGTTCGAAACCTTCTTGGAACACATCGTGTTTTGTGAATATAGCTTTTGGCTGCGATTGTGTCCGCTATTTGGGTAAAATAATAAATATATCGACAGACTAACAGACTGTATAGTCTCAAATTAAGCTTTAATTAATTGACAACACACAAGGAAAATTGGACTTGGGTTTGCAAAAAGGAACCAACCCACACTTAAACATGCAGACTAAAATCAACCCCAGATGAAGTGGTTGAGGGTGGGTTTCAGTTTGCAGAAGTATGGGTGGTTGGATCCATTCTTATGAAAGCATTGATCTCTTTTTTGTAATAGCATAATAGCTAGAAGCTAAATAAGTTGGAAGCTTAATCGCTAAAAGCTACGGGTAGCTTTGTCAGGTCATTTTCCATCTACCGAATCCAGCTATAGCTACGAATCATGCAGGTGACCCCATTAGATCTTCTCAGTCGAGGTCGCGTTCCGATCCGGTGGTAGATTTACCCTCGCCACCTCTTCTGGCAGCGGCCCAAGCCGAGGTCGTGTCCCTTGTGGCGCCCTTGAGCTAGCTGCCCCCCTGCCCCTCTGGCTGGAGCGCACTCGCGCTCGCCCTCTGTCCGGGTGAAGTTGTTATGGCCACTCTGGCCAACAACGTATAGTCATATCAAAAAAAAAAAAGGACCCCATTAGTTTAAAAAAACTTCAAAATCGCCCAAACCGTTTAGGAGGAAACGAATTTTACACAATATAAAGAAGAATCATCAATTTACAAGGGCAGTATAAGGCACATTTTCTCTGAATAATGCTTTGTAAAGCTATTATAAGTAGGTACCTACTTAAATGTATAGGTATACTTTTTACGGTTCATTTAGATATTATTTTTGATTTCTTTTTATGTAGTTTGGTTTGGTACTCAAAGTTAAACTCAAAATTGTTTTTATTCATGTATGCCAACAAAGCATTTATGAATAGTCAGAATCTACCACCGGTTCGGAATGCTGCTTACACTGAGAAGATCCGGCAAGAAACTCAATTCTCATTCTCACTCATTCTCAGGAACGGCAACAGAATATGAGCAGGCAACACCATTGCCACTAAATAAGTAATAGTCCCTACTAATATTATAAATGCGAAAGTTTGTGAGTGTGGATGTATGTATGTATGTATGTATGTATGTATGTATGTATGTATGTATGTTTGTTACTCCTTCACGCAAAAACTACTGAACGGATTTGGATGAAATTTGGAACACAGATAGATTATAACCGGGATTAACATATAGGATACTTTTTAACCAAATAATCCAATACTACGCGGATGAAGTCGCGGGGCACAGCTAGTAAATAATAATACCATGTATGTAGGCACTAATGAAACTTACGACTGCAGATGCGAACAGGTGCAACTAAGTGAGTTCAAAGAATCCTGCACTCATGAGGCGAGTACTCACATTATTACTGTTAACTATAATTATATAGCTGTATTTTTAATTTCGCGTCAAACTTTTACAGCTCTGAAATTTGTATACTGTTTGATTAAGTATTAGTCGTAAATATATTATTTTTGAGCAACGTGAACTCTCTTTAAACCGATCGTAAGCCGTAAATTATCTCATCCGGCATCATTAACTTATCATACTAATATTATAAAGAGGAAAACTTTGTTTGTTTGATTGTAATGAATAGGCTCCGAAACTACTGAACCGATTTGAAAAATTCTTTCACTGTTGGGAAGCTACACTATCCCCGGGTGACATAGGCTATAATATATATTTAAAAAAAATCTTGATCGTTACTAAAACTCGAATAATGTAACCGCAATGTACCCGTGCGAAGCCGGGGCGAGCCGCTAGTATGAAATAAATAAATAAATATCGCCAGACAAACAAACGAACTGCATGGTCCCAAACTAAGCAACGCGTGTACTATGGGTACGGTACCCATAGGACCTACACATTGGACTGGGGGTGATCCCAGTGACACCCAGACCAGAGCAAATTACGCAAAGACCATTTCCGAAATTTACCCTGACGGGAATCGAACCCACAACCACCTGTGTAGTGAGCCGAGCGGCCTACGCTCGAACCACTGCGCCAAGCGGTCTTCAAAAGGAGATAATTTCACACCCTAACTACGGCTGAACTTCAATCTAGTTACAAGCTCATCAGCATCACTTATGGTTAGCGTATCTCAGGTATTGCAAATGCAGGCAGGCATTGCCATCGCCACACCAAACACACGTAAGGTTTGCCTACAATTGCGTAACATGATTTGGTAACAGCCAATTACTTGAGTGAAAGCAACAAGTAATGTAATAGCTGTAACTGCAAAAATTTGAAGTAAAGAAACCAATTTTACCGTTCCTTTTATTTTTAGATTTATTTTTATACTAGCTGTGCCCCGCGACTTCATCCGCGTAGTATTGGATTTTTGGGTTAAAAAGTATCCTATATGTTAATCCCGGTTATAATCTATCTGTGTTCCAAATGTCATCCAAATCCGTTCAGTAGTTTTTGCGTGAAGGAGTAACAAACATACATACATACATACATCCACACTCACAAACTTTCGCATTTATAATATTAGTAGGATATATTACTAGCTGACCCGAGAGACGTTGTCCTGTCTTTTAGGGGTATGAAAAATAGATAGTAGCCGATTCTCAGACCTACCCGATATGCACGCAAAATTTCATGAAAATCGGTCGAACCGTTTCGGACGAGTATGGTAACTAACATTGTGACATGAGAATCCTACTAATATTATAAATGCGAAAGTTTGTGAGTGTGGATGTATGTATGTATGTATGTATGTATGTATGTTTGTTACTCCTTCACGCAAAAACTACTGAACGGATTTGGATGAAATTTGGAACACAGATACATTATAACCGGGATTAACATATAGGATACTTTTTAATCCAATACTACGCGGATGAAGTCGCGGGGCACAGCTAGTTTTATATATAAGATAAAGAGTGAGACGGGGGAATTGGATTTTCGGCCCTTTCAGTTATCGTACGAAACGCAGCTATTATAGCTACTTCACGACAATATTGACGACGGCTTGGCTCAGTGGTTCGAGCGTAGGCCGCTCGGCTCACAAAACCGGGTGGTTGCGGGTTCGATTCCCGTCGGGGCAAATTTAAGAAATAGCCTTTTCGTAATTTGCTCTGATGTGGGTGTCACTAGGATCGCCCCCAGTCCATTGTACGGTACCCATAGTACAAGCGTTGTTTAGTTTGAGACAATACAGTTGGTGTGTTCGTCTGGCGATAATTATTTATTTATATAAGTATATTCTGCGAGAGGATAACCCCGGTCGCTAATTGGCTACAGTGTATCTCTACTCCCGTAAACACACAAAACAATTCCCGGTTATTAATTTTATTTCATACTAGCTGTGCCCCGCGACGTCATCCGCGTAGCATTGGATTATTGGGTTAAAAAGTATCCTATATGTTAATCCCGGTTATAATCTATCTGTGTTCCAAATTTCATCCAAATCCGTTCAGTAGTTTTTGCGTGAAGGAGTAACAAACATACATACATACATACATACATACATACATCCACACTCACAAACTTTCGCATTTATAATATTAGTAGGATATCTAAGTTAGGATTAATTACCAGTTCTTATCAACCACCAATGTATAGATATTGAATGGTGGTTTATAAGTACTGGTATTATATTAACAATATTATAGTGAAATATTTTATCTTCGTAACCTAGTCACTGACCTCAATTTTATCGTCTGATCTCCAAGTTTAATTAACAATAAAAAATATGGTAAATATTATAATATCTTAAAAACAAATCTTTTAAATAAATAAATAATAATACAAATACTGAGGATAGATTGGAAATATAGGTACTTATAATTATGCATGTAAATGTTATGTATATAAATTTTATATATTTTTCCAAATGTTTTGTAATAAATTGAGAAATAATAAATGGCTCTTTTATTTTTATTTTATTGTTTCAATGAAATAAATTGAACAACTGTAATAATCATAATTATAATTAGTTACATAAAGTCGAAATTAATGATTAATGATCTTAAATTAATGATCTTCGTGTTATTTCTCACTTGTCATCGGTCGATGTCGGTGCTGGCGTAGTTGTTCGGTTTTGGTATTCATAACATGTCTCATTGAACCGGACTGTGCCTGGAAAGCATTCGATGGATAAGTTTGAACCAGATATGTTCCCAGCTGTGAGCGGGTGCGCCTGCGCAGGGCGCGTGACGTTTAATGTCAAACATAATAAAATCACAACACTCAACGACTTCATCGCTAGTTCGCGTTTCAAACTAAAATGCTCCAACACGGACGTTTGAACGCAATTATGTAATCTCTTGGAGATGACCTCTGTCCCGTACATGCATTTTTGTTATTCTTCCAACTCCTCTTATCTGTACTGAAAACAGCAGTATTTGCCAATTTGAAGTTATTTTGAAAATGATTTCAGTGTTATTAATTAACTAGCTGTGCCCGCGATTTCGTCCGCGTGGAATTTAATTGACAAAGTTTCATACAAACTTTTATCCCCTATCCCCTTGGGGGTAGAATTAATCAAAATCCTTTCTTAGCGGATGCCTACGTCATAACATCTACCTGCATGCCAAATTTCAGCCCGATCCGTCCAATGGTCTGGGTTGTGCGTTGATAGATCACTATGTCAGTCAGTCAGTCAGTCAGTCCGTCAGTCAGTCACCTTTGATTTCCATATATTTAGATTTACGGCGATAAAGCCAAGCTGTAGCCGATTAACTTACAGCTCATATACAGCTTGAGCGTGGTAGTACCACCTTCTCACAGAAGATCGGCAGTCAAGTGTATATTATAGCTGCGTTTCATACGAGATAAGTAAGAGAGGCGGAAATTCAAACCCCGTCCCTACCTCACCCGCTTTCCAACAACCCTTCAGATCGCCAACGTGCGAGTAATGCCTTTGGTATTGCAAGCATCTATAGGCTATGTTAACTGCTTAACATCATTACCTAATACGCCTTATGGCGGGTACGCTTGCATGCCCACTTTGATGTGTATAATAATTATGTCAAGCAGGTATTTATTTATACAAGGCCAAAAACACTAATGCAAAAATGCAAGGAAATAATAAAAACCCTTAATACATACAAAAACATTTATTTCAAGATACCTACACATTTAATTTTTGTAGGTACTTTAGTAAGTATAGAGATTTGATTTCCAACCGCTCGACATAACAGAAAGTTAACATTACTGCGGCGCCTGTCTAGACCGCGAAATTCAAAATTTTCGAGTATTTTTATAGTTTATCCAAAATCTGAAAACATGATTTGCGACAAACACAGTATGCAGTGCGTTTATTAATACATTTATTTTACTCTAAATATTATCACGGTGGATATGATACTAGTAAATCACTAAATATAAAAAAGTGCCTGTTATCTGTCGTTCTTGAAATGTTTTAGTGTACCTAAGTTGGATATATTAATAAAAGCATTGCATACGGTCTTTGTCGCCAATTACAAAATGTTGTCTTAAATATTTTCTGATTTAGGATAAACTATAAAAAAACTCGAAAATTTTGAATTTCGCGTGCTAGATGGGCGCTTTAGCCTTAATATGGAGTAGCGACTCTGGGTGACGTAGTACCTTTCCGCGGTGACCTTTTCGACCGCAGCTTCGATCCATTGATATTACTTTTTTTTGCAAGCCTAGTGGTTAGCGGATCCGACCTCGTACCAATGAGGTTCCTTCGATCCCCATCTGGGCCATTAACTTAATTGACGTGACCTCACTCGTAGCTTACGCGTTTAAAAGCGTACGACCCGCCTGTTAAGCAGGTATCGTAGTGTCTTGCAATACCAAAGGCATTACTCGCATTTTACCGACTTTGAGGGGAGTGGGACGGAGGGGGGCGGGATAGGGGGTTGTGCTTCCCGCGCTCTCAGTGATCGTACAAAGCGCAGCTATATATATCTTCACGCTGATCTTCTACTTCTTCTGGACACTGCCCCGGTCGTGCCAGCTCATAGATAAGCTGTGAGTCAACTGGCTACAGTTTGGCTCTACCTGTGTAAAGACACAAAACAATTCACGGTTATAAATTTTACTTAATTTATCTAAGTTATTCCACAGATTGGTGGTTGACAAGTACAGGTAACCACTGCTTGAAGGGTTATGACTGTTATGAGGTGCGATCCGTCGTTTCCAACTGATCGATAGTGTGGGTCAATCTCGTTAACGATATACTTCATCGAAGACGACATTGGAGGTCGCGCTCGCAATAGCCTTGAATATCGTAACGATAAATCGACAGTGCGCGGCTCTTTGCGATCGACGATTCGATTTTTATCTCAATCCGACTACGGACACCGCTCACGCGCGTGCTGTTCGCTAGCGCATTATGATCGCAACTATCGATCGCTTCGATGAGTGGTTGATTGAAGCGATCAATGAAAGCGGCGGATCGCACCGTATAAGAGACCTTTTTATAATGTCATTATTTTATTCATAATATACCATCTTACGCTGTCTCTTTCTTGTGATATCAAAACATAGAGATACCAACACAAGTCGGTGCAAAGGTTTCGCCAGTCCAAACTTACGATAAGATAAACAACCTGTGCTTAAGGTGAAGGCGCCCGTCTAGCCCGCGAAGTTCAAATTTTTTGAGTTCTTTTAGAAATTGTTCAAAATCTGACAATAATAAAAGCCAAATTTTGTAATTCGCGAAAAAGACCGTGTGCAGTACGTTTATTAATATATCCAACTTACTCTAAAACATTTCAAGAACGACAGCTATCCAGATAATCTGGCAATTTTTGTATTTTAGTGATTTACTAGTAGGTATCATATCCACAGTGATAATATTTAGAGTAAAATAAATGTATTAATAA
This sequence comes from Notodonta dromedarius, assembly GCA_905147325.1. Lineage (NCBI taxonomy): Eukaryota > Metazoa > Arthropoda > Insecta > Lepidoptera > Notodontidae > Notodonta > Notodonta dromedarius. Next base: position 7,263,436 of record LR990183.1, on the reverse strand, counting down.
ATGCACTGCACACGGTCTTTTTCGCGAATTACAAAATTTGTCTTTTATTATTGTCAGATTTTGAAAAATTTCTAAAAGAACTCGAAAAATTTGAACTTCGCGGGCTAGACAGGCGCCTTTTTTTTTAATTTTGTTTTTCTAAAATAAAAGTAGCCTAAGTTACTGCTTATAACATCAGCTAACTACCAGTGAAAGTCTCGTCAAAATCGGTTCAGCCGTTTCGGAGATACTCTTTGATTTCATGTGTTTTTATTTTTTTACGCGGAACCCTAATTGTTTTTCTAAAATTAAAGTAGCCTAATGTACTCCTTATAACATCAGCTATCTGCCAGTGAAGTCCCGTCAAAATCGGTCCAGCCGTTTCGGAGATTACCCGGAACAAACACACAGACAGACAGACAGACAAAAAAATTTTAAATCGCGTTTTTGTTATAGGTGTCGTATGTACTTTCATATGCATATAGTTAAAATTTGTTATTTTGATATTACAAACAGACACTCCAATTTTATTTATTTGTATAGATGTATAGATAATAACATTCAATAAAAAAATGAAGTAACGAGCTAAGTATTTTCAATATTTTCCGGACATAATACAATACTAAGTTTCTAATAAATAAATAAATATCGCCAGACTTACTCAGCAAGTATATGGTGCCAAACTAAGCAACGCTTGTATTATGGCTACCATACATTAAACTGGTGGCGATCCCAGTGACACCCAGACCTGGGCAAATTACGAAAAGGCCGTTTCAGAAAATTTCCTTTGTCGGGAATCGAACCCGCAACCATCCGACGCAGTGAGCCGAGCGGCCAACGCTCAAACTACAGCGCCAAGCGGTCGTCAATTCGCCACACGAGGTACTACGTTGTTGCAGACGCGACGTTGCCAATTGGTAGAGAGCGGCGACTTGACAACGTGGGATGTCTATTATAAAATCGTTTGTTGTCGGAAATATTTTTTTCGTTTAGTGTATTATAGGTAGGGTCACAGATATAGATTTACATAGATAACGCAAGTATCACGATTTGTATTGAAACCAAGCGTGCCGAATTTTTAACACTTACTGTGACGTCACAGATGGTGGGAAATCCAAACCGATTCGATTCTTTAACTTTAACTTTTACTTTTAATTTTACTTTTACTTTTACTTTACTTTTACCTGTTACTTTTACTACCATCGACGATTGACGACCGCTTGGCGCAGTGGTTTGAGCGTAGGCCGCTCGGCTCACTACACCGGGTGGTGGCGGGTTTGATTCCCTTCAGGGTAAAAATCGGGGTGAAGGAAAAAATCGTGAGGAAACCTGCATGTCTTAGAAGATCTAACCAATTTTCGAAAAACGTGAAATCCGCCGACCCACACTGGGCCAGCGTGGTGGATTATGGCCTGAATCCTCCTCGTGTTGAGGGGAGGCCCGTGCCCAGGAGTGGGACGTCAAAAGGGCTAAATTAATATAATTATTATTATTTTTGTTGCAACCTACGTAGTGGAAATCATCAAAGCACTGGCCTGTTAATAATTAGTTTTTATATTCCGTGTAATTTATATTGACATTTGTTTTTACATAGAATGTATTCTCTTTGCATAGAATTCTATTCTGTCTGTCAAAATACGCTGTACATTAAATATCTTGTCTGGCGTCCGTATATGTTTTTATTTAATCTGCTACTAAGAACAGTCGTCGTCAAAGGTACAACCACAGCAAACTGTCTTTAGTAGCTCTTCAACAGCAGTGGGTGCCAACACAACGTTGAGCTTCGCAAAATTAAAGGGAAGCGTCAACTACGCGGCTTGGAGCTTCGCCATGAAGATGTACTTGATCGACAGCGAACTATGGGACAGCGTCATGAAGCCTGCGGAGGAAGTTGACGACTTTCAACGCAAAGATGCCAAAGATCCAAGATTTGCTTGAGTCTAAGCGAACATCTATATCTCATCGTCATGACAGCTGAAACTTCGAAGGAAACATGGAAGCGACTTCGGGAAGCCTACGCCGACAGCGGGCTTGCTCGACGCTTACAACTTATGAAGAAATAGCTTGGTACTAAACTTGTATTGTACTCGAACATAGAAGCCTATGTGAATGACATACGCCATGTGCAACAACAACTGATTGCCAATCAAGCTGGTCTGGGAGATGAACTTGTTGGTGTGATTATGCTGGCAGGAATCAACGACAGCTACAGCCCAATGGTGATGGCAATAGAGCATTCCGGCACCTCGATATCTACAGACTCGGTTGCATCGATCTTGCTGAAGGAAGAACGCCGAGATGCCTCTGCTACATCTAGTGCCTTTTCGTCGTCTAGTGTAAATAGTGTGCCTAAGGTGTCGTGTACATATTGCAAAAAAGTAGGCCATGTAGTGTCTCAATGTAGGAAACACTACTAACGCTACTCTGTATAGGACTCTAGGTCCTATAATTTTGATTGGGACACGATTTTTATGTTGATTTCTTGTAATTATTGTTGTTGTTATAAATAAAAATATGTTCACATGGAAAACCACATCTATTTCTCAGTAATGTATCTTATATGTTAGAAAAGTGGAATACACAAGCAAGTGTATTACAGTTATATTTTCACTATATTTAGTAACATCTAAATATATAAATAACTCAAAGGTGACTGACTGACTGAATGACATACTGATCTATCAACGCACAGCCCAAACCACTGGACGGATCGGGCAAAATTTGGCATGCACATGTTATGACGTAGGCATCCGCTAAGAAAGGATTTTGATTAATTCTACCCCAAGGGGATAAAAGAGGGGATGAATAATCCAGAAATTTTTGTTAAGTTAAATTACACGCGGACTAAGTCGCGGGCACAGCTAGTCAGACAATAAAATTATTCTATAACAGATGTATATTTTTCATCGGTTTTTTAGAATGATGAATACACATACAATAATGAATTTTACAATAGCAAAAATATAATATATTCGCTATTTATTATAAAATAAAAAGGCCGCAATAAATATAAAAGTATGCCCTCTAGTGGCTAGTGGCTAAAATACACCTTTTGTCAATGTGTGCGTGTATGTATTACAATAAAAAGTGACAGAAGTTTTTTATCGGAAAACGCTTAGATTATGAATGATTTTAGGTTGATATTATTGCATATGTCAATGCAGTATAATAAGTCTTAATCGCAAACAATAGTATTATATCTTAGAAATGCTCAAATTTTGCGTACAAAATAAATAAGTAGAATCTGTTGACTACAGCGTCATCTTGAGAGAAACTGCAATAAACCCGACCGACGCTTCAACCTTAACACCTCGTCTCCTTCCGTAGACAGTATTCGTTTACTTTTTATTAAACCATAAACCAATAAGGAATCAAGTGATCAAGTTAATACAAAGTTTATGCTAGTAACTATACAGTTTAATAAAATGTGCTAATATCTAGATGTAGACAATATATTCGACATTAGTGTAGCATCGATCGATGAGACGGGTACACAATACCGAATTTTTTTATAACTTTATTCTCTTTTAATCTGTAGTTAGGTATCAAACCTTCATACTAATTTTAATGACCGCTTTTTCTATAATAGCGGTGTGTCTGTGTCCTGATTACATAATTATTATATGTCCACAAGTGAAGATCTATCATTGTGTATCTGTAGCAGCGAACTAGCTTAATTCGCCGTTCAATCAACATTCTAGCCACTTTACTAAACAGCGCCATTCAACTAGTGGCCTGACTGATATTCAGCCATTTGATCAAACAGCTAGGCAAATAACTTGGATCGATGACGTTTAATTACTTGCCTAGCCTGTTCATTTCAATTTAGTTCCACTTTCTGCCACCTAGCGCCTAAACTCACCAAACTGTCAATATGGCGTCAGCAAAAAACAACTTTGATTGAATAATTTTATTAGGTACTTAGGTATTTTACGAAATATTTTAGATCCACCGAACCTACTTGCCGGGTGGGATTTCTGTGGGGTCATAAAAAAATAACCCTAACCTAAACCCATCCGGGTCGCTCTGCTTGGGTAGTATTTTGAAAAAGTTTTGTAGTACTTAAATGTCAACCAGTTGCCTAAGCATTAGCCAGCCAGTTTATTAAATGATGTAACAAACAATATGGCTGAATATCATTTAGGCCGCTAGTTGAACGGCGCTGTTTAGTAAAGTGGCTAGGCTGTTGATTGAACGGTGAATTAAGCTAGTTGGCTGCGACATATATATTGCTATCTGATTACTTTACGCTAGTACTTCATCTGTTTTTATTTTTAAATGTAATAATAAAATGAAATAAATTGAACAAATGTATTCATCATATTATAATTAGGTAAGTAGATACAGTCGAAATTAATAAGCTTCGTGTTATTTATCACTTGTCACCGCATCGGTTGATTCGGCTCCGTTGCTTGCATAATGGTCTTGGATTTGGGTTTCCTGACATGTCCCATTGAACCGGACTGTGTCTGGAAAGCATTCGATGGATAAGTTTGAACCAGCCATAGCTTGGGTCCTCATCGAGAGCTTAATACTCAATTGTTTGATTTTTGCCTGCCTTTCAACTGCGTTCGCCTTCTTCAGTCTTGCAGTACTAAAGCCTTCGGGATATGAACTATCGATCAATTTGAGGTGTCCTGTGGATTCCGCAGCGGGGCGCTTGTGTCGCGCAACATCCCCGTGCTCTTCAGCTGTCAGCGGGTGCGCCTGCGCTGGGCGCGCGACGTTTAATGTCAAACATAATAAAATCACAACACTCAACGACTTCATCGCTAGTTCGCGTTTCAAACTAAAATGCGTTGACACGGACGTTTGTACGCAATTATGTAATCTCTTCGAGATAACCTCTGCATTTTTGTTTTTCTTCTAACTCCTCTTATCTTCACAAAAAAAAAACAACTGCATAATGCCTATTTAAAGTTATTTTTAAAATTATGTCAGTGTTATTAATTAGTTTACGGCGATAAAGCCAAACTGTAGCCGATTGGGTTACAGCTAAAAGTTTTGATCCCGAAATTCCCGGGATTAAATTTAAAAAATCCCGGGATTTTCGGGATTAGCAAATAATTAATAAGTTAATAAAAATAATGTGCAAATTTTACACGCAGCGAAACGAAACTTACATCGACTTGGCGATTTTGCTAACTGCAGGGATATTTTCAACTTCAAAAAGGAGGTTTGTTACCTCATAACACCGTAATTTATAAACTGATTCGAAAAAATATTGTTTGCATTTGAATATGGTCTAAGATTTGAAAGGATGTTCCTGCAGATTGGTCCAGTAGTTAGGAATTTAAATGAAAATATTTTTTATTTTAAAAACTCGTTTTGTCAGATCCATAAGTTTTCATTATCTAGCAGTTTTCGTTTTCATATTTTGCGTTTCTGTTGCGTTTTAAGTAGCCAAGAGAGTCTGGGTTCAGATATATAGGGCCAAAAGACTGATTAAAAAAATTCAAGTAAACAATAAAAATCTGAAATACAAAAGCATTTATTTCGAGAAATACAATTTATGTGTAGGTTATTATAGATACCTATATTAATATTGAGATTCTATTTCCAACCGCTGGACATAACAGATATTGAGTTTCGCGTTCCGATCCGGTGGTAGATTTATCCTCGCCACCTCTTCTGGCAGCGGCCCAAGCCGAGGTCGTGTCCCTTGTGTCGCCCTTGAGCTAGCTGCCCCCCTGCCCCACTGGCTGGAGCGCACTTGCGCTCGCCCTCTGTCCGGGTGAAGTTGTTATGGCCACTATGGCCAACAACATATAGTCAATTCAAAAAAAAATAAAAAAATGGAGTATCAACTTTATTGTTAACTAGCTGTGCCCGCCGACTTCGTCCGCGTGGAATTTAATTGACCAAGTTTCATACAAACTTTCATCCCCTATTTTATGCCCTTTGGGGGTAGAATTAATCAAAATCCTTTCTTAGCGGATGCCTACGTCATAACATCTAACTGCATGCCAAATTTCAGCCCGATCCGTCCAGTGGTTTGGGCTGTGCGTTGATAGATCACTATGTCAGTCACCTTTGAGTTATATATATTTAGATATGAGGAAAAGCGACCCTGGGGCCCGTATTAATAAATCTATCTCGTGCTGAGAGCGATCTTGAGTTCGCTTTTGGCTTGAGATCGGTTTATTAATTCGGGCATGGGTGACGTAATATCTTGCCGCTGTGACCTTTTTGACCGCGGTGTCGAAGGTTCAACAAAATTACTTTTTTTGCAAGCCTAGTGGTTAGAGGTTCCGTCCTCGTACGAGTCAGGTTCCTTCGATCCCCATCCGGGCCATTAACTTAATTGACGTGACACACTCGTAGCACACGCGTACGAACCGCCTGTTAAGGTGTAGGCGCCTGTCTAGCCCGCGAAATTCAAAATTTTCGAGTATTTTTATAGTTTATCCAAAATCTGAAAACATTTAAGACAACATTTTGTGACTTGCGACAAACACAGTATGCAGTGCGTTTATTAATACATTTATTTGACTCTAAATATTATCACGGTGGATATGATACTAGTTAATCACTAAATATACAAAAATCGCCAGATTATCTGGACAGCTGTCTTTCGTGAAATGTTTTAGAGTAAGTTGGATATATTAATAAATGCACTGCACACGGTCTTTTTCGCGAATTACAAAATGTGCCTTTTATTATTGTCAGATTTTGAAAAATATCTTAAAAACCTCAAAAAATTTGAACTTCGCGGGCTAGATGGGCGCTTTAGCCTTAAGCAGGTATCGTAGCGTATTATATACCAAAGGCATTGCTCGCATGTTGCCGACTTTCAGGGGAATTGGACGAAAAGGGGAAAGGGATAGGGGGTTGGGCTTCCCGCTCTCTCAGTGACTCTCAATGATCGTACAAAGCGCAGCTATATACTAGGTGAAACAAAAGGGTATACTATTTTTTTGCAACTTTACTTTGTAAATCTCAAACTATCGGCTTTGTGGGACATTTGAAGTACTAAAGGTTATGTAGACTTATGAAATCTATCAACAGCTGTATCCCTGTAACACAGTTTGTTTTACAAGTTTCCTCCGAAGCTGATAGTTTTAGAATTACAAAGTTAAGTTTTGTATAAAAAAGTATACCCTTTCTGTTTCAACCTGTATACCAATACCTGGGCCCTAAACACACTAGCTACTCAAATCGTAATAGAAAAGCAAACGCTCGCGATTACGTTTCAAACGATCCGCTTTTGACGTTTTGCTGACACGAGCTTCACGATTTCTACTGACATTGATATGGTATGGTGTCAGCAAAACGTCAAAAGCGAGCGTTTGCTTTTCTATTACGATTTGAGTAGCTAGCGTGTTTAGGGCCCAGGTATTGGTATACAGGTTGAAACAGAAAGGGTATACTTTTTTATACAAAACTTAACTTTGTAATTCTGATACTATCAGCTTTGGAGGAAACTTGAAAAACAAAAGGTGTTACAGGGATACAGCTGTTGGCAGATTTAATAAGTCTACATAACCTTAAGTACCTCAACTGTCCCACAAAGCAGATAGTTTTAGATTTACAAAGTTAAGTTGCAACAAAAATAGTATACCCTTTCTGTTTCACCTAGTATACCCGGTTCAAAAACCGGGTCTCAAAATAAAAATAAGAGTGTGGATTCGTTCGTATGGTGTCTATAGATAAGATCGCGCCGATCGTGTGAAAAATCTCTACCACCGGTAACATCTTGTTGAACTCACAAGCAAAGCTTAGCTTACATTCATAAAAATTAAAGTAATTATACATACTTAGACCCTAAAAAAGTTGTCCTATATCGGTGATTCAGAAGAACTAGCCGTTGCATCTGGTTTTACCCTGATTTGGTATGGTACACACATTATACCATCAAATCTGACTTCATGTAGAGGGCAATCGGTGGGTATATTCGTAATTACTGAACTTCTCTTATTTCTATAATTTTTTGAACTCCGTCTAACTGCGGTCGCCTTGTTGGATTTTGCAGTACTAAAGCCTTTGGGATGTGAGCTCTCGGTCACTGTGAGGTGTCCTGTGGGTTCCGCAGCTGGGCGCTTGTGTCGCGTGACATTCCCCTGCTCTTCAGCTGTCAGCGGCTGCACTCGCTCGCTTGCACCATATACACCGTGCCCAATGTATAATGTTAAACATAATAAAATCACAATACTCAACGCGTTCATCGCTATGTCGCTTTCAAACTAAAAATATGCTCCGACTCAGACATTTATAAAATATGCAATGACTTAATGTCTTGAAGATAACCTCTGCCCTGTGGGACAAAGACATGTGTGCGTGTCTGTGAGCAGACTATAGGTAGGTAGACAATTTATTCCTTCCCTAAACTGGCCGAAGGTCAAATCCCGGCGTCTTCGTTGAACACCACTACTGCCGTCCGTTCACTAATAGACCGTCAAGCGATTGCCAAATTTGAATAATATTTACTAGGTGAAAGCGCAACTTTTTCTCAATCAGCCAGCCTTGGTCATATTTTCTAATCATTTATAATTACGAATTGATATAGTGTCATAAAAAAACTAGAAATATCGTTTCATGTTTAAGCTGTCATACTTACATGGGTCAAGTGGTTGGTTTTGCATGAGCAACGGTGGTAGGAGTGTGTGATGGGCTTGTGATGGCCATAGTTCCAAACTAGGTTCTGCTATAGTTTATGGGCAAGTTGTGCCATTTCTAGCTTTTGCCTTTTTCAAGTAGGTAAGTATACCTATAGTGTTCTTGAGTGGAGACCTCGACTCGGCAAGCGTAGTGTAGGACGCCCTCCGACCAGGTGGGATGACGATCTGCGAAAGACTGCAGGCAGATGCTGGATGCGGCAAGCTGAAGACAGGGTGCTATGGCGCTCATTAGGGGAGGCCTATGTCCAGCAGTGGACAAGCATAGACTGATGATGATGAAGTATACCTACAATAATTTAGTATTTTTATAAAAATGGAATATTTCTAAAGCATGATCAACGCGTATTCTGTTCACGAATCTTTCTTTTTTATGAGAAAATGCCTGCGTCGGTAAAAATGTAAATGAAAGGGACGAAATTCAATTATTTACAACAATGTAAGTAGGTACACTGAATTATTCAAATATCCGATGGCTCAGGTGTCTAAAGACGTATCTTGGGGTGAAATATATATTGGAAGATACCCGCTCTACGCAGCCTGAGGGATAGAGCTATGTCAAAAAAGGAGATACCTACACTATGACTTAATTGCATTTCACTATAACTCTTAGCTCTAAATTGATAACCATAATTTCCATCCACCATCATAAATTGTAAATTCATTGCTAGTTCGAGCGTAGGCCGTTCGGCTCACTGCACATGGTGGTTGCGGGTTTGATTCCCGCCGGGGCATTTTTCGGAAGTGGCCTTTTCGTAATTTGCCCCGGTCTGGGTGTCACTGGGATCACCCCCAGTCCACTGTATGGTACCCATAGTACAAGCGTTGCTTAGTTTGGGACCCTACAGTTGGTGTGTTCTTCTGGTGATATTTATTTATTATTTGTTGGTGTCTTGCTCATATTATACAGCGGTGAGAAGGAAGGCGTCTGTTTAGTTTATGTGATAAGGGAATTGGCGATATTGTCGGTTGTTTATTTATTAAAATAGGCCGCTCTTTAACCCTTTTATCAGATACTTTCTCAAGGCTCAGTTGGGTGGATTGCGAGAAATGGAAATGGAACTAGTAAAGTTTAATTGAAGCTCCTCAAACCAAAGTCAAAGTCAAAGCGTTTATTTTGTTTAGGCCTACGTGGGCACTTATAAATTTTCATTTTAAAATTTTCGGTATTTTTAAAATTCGGCAAGAAACTGAGCTGGCTTGCCTTCTTACATTTTTTAATCGAATCTATACAAATAAATACGACTGAAGTGTATATTTGTAATTTCCAAAAAAGGAAGCAGCTTTTACTAAATGTATAATAAAAGTAGGCATATAGGTACCTACGGAACTTATAACTAAAATTTTAATTTTATCGAAATAAACACGTTTATTGGTGAACTGCGCACAAATTTCGAAATACAGGTAATAATACAGGTTTAAAAGCGCCTAGGTTCACCTTTCAGCAATTAATAATCCTTATTCAAAACATTATTATTACTAATGCAGTTTATACCCATTATCACTCTACACCTTGGAACTAGAAGATAATCTTAATGATCTGCTCCCAATTTATAAATGCACACTCTCATTTGCAAATGCATTTGCAATCAACTCTTGCGCAATGAAGGTTGTTTTTATCATATTATTTTGTCTGGTGGGAGCTAAGTGTGGGCTCCTGGATGACCTCAGCGAATCCCAACATGAAGATAATAAAAATGATCGGGTGCTTACTAAAGTTGTGAACGCACTGGACGATGGAGCGACCAAACTAGTCGTAACAGTGAGTAAGACACTTAACCTCGATTTAAATAAAAACAAAAAAGTTCCCGCTAAAACCGATAATACGGAAACGAAAGATCTAGCCAAAAGCACAACGGAAAAAACTAATACTGACGAGAAACCAGAAGAGAATAAAATTACTGAAGTCAAAGACAAAGCTCCTGAAAAGGAAACTGTTAAGGATGATGTAAAAAGTACTAAAGACAGTGGTAATAAGGATGAAGTTGCTACAACCACTGAAACTGGGGCTAAAAACTGTACAGATAAAGAATGTATGAGTAAAGCTGGGTCCACCGCAGCACCAGCTCGTCGCTAGGAGATGAATATCCGGATACCTGGCGGATCGGAAGGTGTCCGTTGGCAACTGTTTATGGAATAAATCAGCAGCCACTATGGCAAATCAGAAAACATGTGTGTTTATTAAATACCCATGCTAAATCAATTTTAAACTATTAACTATACCGCTTCATATTACTATTATAGTTAAACACTAGCTGAGCCCGCGACTTCGTCCGCGTGGAATTTAACTAAACAAAAATGCCCGCTCCCGCGTTCTGAGCCCGCGCGACAGGGCCCACTTTGGAAAAAAATGTTTTTCTAAAATAAAAGTAGCCTAAGTTACTGCTTATCGTACATCAGCTATCTACCAGTGAAAGTCCCGTCAAAATCGGTCCAGCCATTTCGGAAATACTCTTTGATTTCATGTGTTTGTTATTTTTTACGCGGAACCCTATTTGTTTTTCTAAAATTAAAGTAGCCTAAGTTACTCCTTAAAAGATCAGGTATCTGCCGGTGAAAATCCCGTCAAAATCGGTCCAGCCGTTTCGGAGATTACCCGAAACAAACACACAGACAGACAGACAAAAATGTTTTAAATCGCGTTTTTGCTATAGGTGTCGTATGTACTTTCATATGCATTTAGTAAAAAGGTGTTATTTTGATATTACAAACTAGTGATGTAACGAATGTTGGATTTTTGACATTCGCGAATGCGAATGCGAATGCGAATATTAGGCTTCAACATTCGCGAATGCGAATGTTGACTTTCAAATAAGAAACCCTTAATCGAAAATTAAAAAAGATTGTTGATATTTAAAAAAAATATAAAAAAATTTTAAACGACTTTTTAAATCACAAAAGAGCTGATAATTTTCAAACGGTTGAATCGATTTTCGTGAAACATAGCTAAGAACACTCTCGATCAGAACACCTTTCTAAAAAATAAACAAAATTAAAATTGGATCATTTGTTTGGACGCTACGATGCCACAGACAGACACACAAATACACATGTTTCACACCTATTTGTCGGAGGCTAATAAAGATTGCGCAAAATGTTAGTCTGGATTGACATTTCGTATCGGCCGAACATAGCCAAACCCATAGGTTGAAAGAACGAAGTTAGTCACATAAAGTGAATTCGAAGAGATTTTTTTTTATTTCGGGGTAGTTTAGTATTATTTCATTAATCAAATTTATTCTATATTCAAATTTTATTGATTTAATATTTTAATTAGACTAACAAGAGCAATAGAGAAAGATCCTATTTAAAATTTAGTTGCCCACCTCAAGACAGGTACTTTTTTTATTCAAATATAAGTAATTAAGTGCATTATGTACAAGTGAGCTAAGTTACGATCGAGGCTGGTTTGCAGCCAGAGACTAACACGGAGCTGTGCTGTGATGGAGCCAAGGTGTGTAATTAACAATGCTCACGCATTTCATACGACATTTTACAACTTACTTGCGAGTAAAAAATATTTAGAATATTACAATATTAATCGAAAAAAATCACAATTCACGAATTTTTTTAAGACCCAGAGAATTGCAGGATGAATGAAAAATAAAACAACATGGCGCGCCGTAAGTTTTTAGGGTTCCGTAGTCAAACTCGGGACCCTTATAGTTTCGGCACGTCCGTTTGCATTTATCCGTCACAGTAATTTTATACAGAGACTATTAGGGCTAAAATACTGAAAACTAGCCAAAAAGTTGAGTTTATGTACCGCTAAAAAAGTGTTTTTAAATTTTGAATGCAAAGTTATTTTATTGTACCTCCCGTACTTAAGAAAGGGGAGTAATAAAAAAATGTTTACACATCCCCTCGTTTGAGGTATTGGTCAGTAAGTATTTTAAAATTATTTGAAGGTTTCTTTGACAGTTTTTCAATATTAATTCCCGTTTACGAAATTCATTATTATTTTTCATCAGTCCAAAAAGAAAATAAAAGATTATGTCACTTTTGCTGAAGATGTCAATGATTAAGTAACAGAATTTCTTACTATTTTATTTAAAAAGGTGACTAATAGTTAATTAATTTTTAAAAAACATCACTTTTATTTTATGAGTTCCGTAGTATCGAAAGTTGGCAGGATGTCCACGGAACTCTAGAGTATATTCATCTAGTTATATTTATCTATGGATCTGGCAAAGCCGGTTATAATTATTATATTATTTGAAATATAATAAATCGAATGTTTATAATATTATGTTTTATTTACAATGAAATTGAATGTGAAAGAAATTTATTTCAATAGTTAATGTATTTATGTATAATATTTTAATAAACATCGTTTATTTATGGTTTTAAATGTTTACTATTTTTAGGATAACTCTTTACTAAGATTTAAAAAATGTAAAGTCAATAGCAATAGTGCGTAATAAGCTGCTTTATGAACTTACAAGCGGTGCAATAAGGGCCACCCTATGAGCAAGTTTGTTTAAATAATATATAATTCTTACTAGTTGTTAACATTCCATATCCGTCTATATATAATTTCCTTTTTGTTTTTCAAAAACATTCGCCAAACATTCGCGTAGATTCTTGCGAATGCGAATGCGAATGCGAATGTCAAAAAATATGCGAATATTCGCGAATGCGAATGCGAATATTCGTTACATCACTATTACAAACAGACACTCCAATTTTTTTTATTTGCATAGATTAGAATTATGAATTTGATACTATGTAGACAATTATAGGCATGACGACCAATATTTAATTTAGTATTTCTTTTTTTATATTAATATATCCATTCAAAAAAAAACAACTAGTTTGATAATTATTATTGAAGTAGGTATGCTAAAACTACTTTGTTATAACCACAAAGGTACTTCACTAGAAACTTTAAACAGATGTACTATTGCCAGATTTGAAATTATTTTAGAAAATTATTTCTCAAGTAATTTCAGTATTTCACTCAGAAAAAATATTAAAACGTCTGACTATTTTATATACCTAATTACACAAACGATAGAAAAAAACAATTTAGAAAGTGCATCAAATGAAACCAGTCCATTACTTCTACTGTTTATAAGACGAAATACGCGATGAACAAACCTTCGTCTGGAAAATTGTCGAAGAAAAAAATCGAGGTAATAAAGTTTGCAAATAAAAAACTTCACCTCCGCTTTGCATTATTCTCTGGAGAGACTTTACCGCTCGTAACTTGAAGGCTGATCTCAAGAATTCTTGACAAGAACTTCGAGAACGATTTCTCGCACGAGAAATACGAATTGTGCATCAACTCTCTTGCTAATGAACGATTTACCGCCGAATACCTCTTTGAACGCAACTCCTTGAGAGCTGCCTATTTTTATTTAACAATAGCTGTGCCCGCGACTTCGTCCACGTAGTATTTAACTTAACAAAAATTTAGGGGTTATTGGGATAAAAAGTATCCTATGTGTTACGAGTATTCCCGGTTATAAACTATCTGTGTTCCAAATTTCATCTAAATCCGTTCAGTAGTTTTTGCCTGAAAGAGTAACAAAAACCCACACTCACAAACTTTCGCATTTATAATATTAGTAGGACTAGCTGTGCCCGCGACTTCGCCCGCGTGGAATAGTGTCTTTGGGTAGCATTTTCATCCCCTCTTCCAACCCCTTACAACCATGTTTTTGCATTAAAAAGTATGCCTATGTCCTTTCTCAGGCTCTAGGCTATCTGTGTACCAAATTTCATTTAAATCGGTTCAGTAGTTTTGGCGTGAAAGCGCGACAAACAGACAGAGTTACTTTCGCATTTATAATATTAGTAAGGATTAAGGAAGTAAGGATAATATATTGTACATTATCAACGCATCTTAAATTATATTTTATTGACGACCGCTTGGCGCAGTGGTTCGAGCGTAGGCCGCTCGGGTTACTGCACATGGCGGTTGCGGGTTCGATACCCGCCGGGGCAAATTTCGGAAATGGCCTTTTCGTGGTGTGTCACTGGGATCGCCCCCAGTCCATTGAACAGTACACATAGTACAAGCGTTGCTTAGTTTGGGACCATACAGTTGGTGTGTTCGTCTGGCGACATTTATTTATTTATTGTACTTTATCACTTCTATAGACAGAAAAACGAGCCGAGAAAGATCAGCCCTGGTGGGATTGTGTGTCTCTCTTACTCCTAGTCGCCTAAATACCCCTGTGTATATCCTATTAGAAAGGGACACAGTCCCACCAGGAGCCTCTCACTCGGCTCGTTTTTGTTTAACAGTGATCCTTCTGATTAGAATATAGCTTCATGGATCTGCCATACAAGAGACGATAGATAATGGCATCTCAAACTCACTTGGTCCCACTTTGACTCAAATATTTGAGTCGCGTTTTAGTATTCGGATATTAGTCACGAATTACTTAGTTATAAACTGAGCAAACTAGGGAAGCTGAGCAAACTCATTCAGATTGTAACAATTTAACGCATCGACGAAAAGGCACGGAGATAATTATCGGAAAATCGGCACCGAACTTAATCCCCACCATAGATCCCCCCTTAATTTGCATCCAGGAGTCGAGCCGTGGACCCCGTTCACAAAAAAAACAGCAGTAAAACGGAGTTTCCATCTCCACCTTACTTCGTAAGCACTTTTGTTCTTCAAATGTTTTGTACAGGGACGGACTCAGACCCCCGACCCCTATCTCCTACACAGAGTAATTATCTAAGACCCCACAGAGGAACTAAACGAAAAAGCAGGCAACTGACTGCCCTATTCCCTCGTACAGCTTTGTTCCACTATCAGGTACTTACCAGATGAGGCGTGATGGGCACCTACTGTAATACCTTTAATGGTGTTTGGCCAAGCTGTAACTAAGTACTTGACTGCAGCTCAAATACGGGCTGGCTCTCTTACTTTCGGGTTGTAATGTGCGAGTAATTCCTTTGATATTGCAACGTCATGGAAACTGCTTCACATCAGGCAGACCGTATGCTTGTTTGCCAACTATGTTATACTTATAAAAAAAAATGCGTGCCGACTTGTTTACACTAGATTTGTGTGTAGTGCTTATCAGTGGCTTTAAGTTTTACTTTGTGTTTTTCGTATAATATGAGCCGTAAGTTATACAAATAATATTCAGCATTTAATACCCTGCGACCATATGATTGGAGCATACGCTCTCATATTATTATGTCTGGCGATACTTTATTTCCATACCAGACACCCTTCCTCACCCCGGGCTCCCACGTCGTGGGTCCAAACTCACTCCGTCCCTGTGTCACGTTGAAAACTGTACGAAGTTCCCTACTTACCGCCATTTGAACGCAGCCACCTGTTTTATTATGGACTTACTTCATAAGAATGTATAAAATGTTCCTGTTAATTTAACAAGCGCCCTTCCATTTTAAGGGCATGATACTAATGGTTCTATATCAGGAACATGCATAAGCATCTTTAAGTACATTTTCGCGTGGCAATACTTGGACCTAGCTATGGTTTCTCGGGGCCCTTAACCAATAGCCTTCAAGGTAAAATAAATCTTGAATGGGCACGCTGATAGTATTCCTACACTTTTGTTCGCTAGTCGTTACTCGCTAGCGTCTTCGAAAAGTATTTTTTGGTTATTAGATTCTGACTGAGAGATTATGGCCTGAACCCCCCTCGCATTGGAGAGAGAGACGTGCCCAAGGGTGTAAAATGGCGATATTTATATGTTTAGTATTTATTTATTCACACATACGACATATAGACTATAGCTAGACGCTAGTTTTAAAATCAAGTTGTTTTCCAATTAAAGTAAAATTATGATTGACTTTACGCAATCAATAACAGAAAACTAATTAATTTCGGTTATAAAATTTGCGGTTGGAGTTTTCGTATTCGGGCGTTTGATGTTATGTCTAAATCTTAATTATCTATCTACTCGTATAGTAAATATATCTTACACTCTTAAGTCTGCTAATTCAGCATGTGCCCCCCTCAATACTAGGGGGATTCGCCACTGGGCCAGAGTGGAAATGATCTCAAGCACCAATAGATCACAAATGGTGAGGTTGAATGGCGGGACTGAGTCTATAAAATAAATCAGAGCAATATTAACAGTATCGCAATAACACTTTTATCGGGATAGGTATTGATAAATAATGTACCTACTCCCAGGGGCGGATTTGAACTTTATGGGGCCCGGGGCTAAAATTGAGAAGGGGCCCCTTCACTGCTGCTGTCCACTTAAGGACACCGAAAAAGGCTATTTATCAAATATTAAAAAAAAACATTTATTAATGTATTATAAATTATTTATTAACTTATTTACTTTGGAAAATATTTTACTTTTATTCAAAATTCTTTGAAAAAGGTTTAATTTTTTTTTTTTTCATTCGTGACTGCGGGGCCCCCCCAAGGTGGGGCCCGAGGCTATAGCCCCCCCTAGCCCCTTTAATCCGCCACTGCCTACTCCCAATAAGTAGTAATTTCACCGAATGTCAGTAATAAATACATATCTGCTACACAGAAAGTCAAAGCGTGTTCAGCCCATGTACTTAGCAGCGAACACAAACATGACTCTGGATAGTTACTTAATTAGCAACACAAATATTTAATTATCTAAACTATTGCCTTACTTAATATGTAAGTTTTCGGGAAAGTTTGAGCATTCAATTTTGCGGTTGTTGAACTAAAATAATATATTATCTATTGTAAGTAATAAAAGTTTGAAGTAGGCCTTTGTAATTAATTAAATAAGCCATTTATAATTATTACACTTTGTTTTTCGTAGATATCCTACTAATATTATAAATGCGAAAGTTTGTGAGTGTGGATGTATGAATGTATGTATGTATGTATGTATGTATGTATGTATGTATGTATGTTTGTTACTCCTTCACGCAAAAACTACTGAACGGATTTGGATGAAATTTGGAACATAGATAGATTATAACCGGGATTAACATATAGGATACTTTTTAACCCAATAATCCAATACTACGCGGATGAAGTCGCGGGGCACAGCTAGTATATTATATACCTTCTTATTTAGTAGGTGTATGATTTTTTTTTGCGTGTTGGGTTCTGTTTCGCATCAAGCCAGTGCCAGTAGTAGCCAGTGTCAAGTAAAAAAAACATTTTCTAGTAATAGATGTTATGCGTCAGGCACATGAAGGGTTTTGGCTAGGCCTAATATACTCCGCAAACAGTATCAGGAAAGTGGCGGATGATTTACTGAACGCCAGACTTCTTGGCGGAATGAAAAAACAAAAGGTATAATTTTTTTAAAAATGTCTGTAAGTTAAAACATAAAGACAACATAAATTTCCCTTTTCCCGCCAAAAATCCTCTTCAGTGAACCATCTTGCTTTCATGAAAATCGTAATTGAAAATTATTAAAATACTAGCTGTGCCCCGCGACTTCATCCGCGTAGTATTGGATTATTGGGTTAAAAAGTATCCTATATGTTAATCCCGGTTATAATCTATCTGTGTTCCAAATTTCATCCAAATCCGTTCAGTAGTTTTTGCGTGAAGGAGTAACAAACAAACATACATACATACATACATACATACGTACATACGTACATACATACATACGTACATACATCCACACTCACAAACTTTCGCATTTATAATATTAGTAGGATGTTACCCAAATTAAAAATAATAATTTAGCCCTTTTGACGTCCCACTCATAGGCACGGGCTCCCCTCACTACGAGGGGGATTCAAGCCGTAATCCACCACGCTGGCCTAGTGTACGGTGCCTTCACCGTAAGCAAATGATAATCATAATATAAGAATATAAATTATAATTCACACATAAATTCGAAAAACTCCAGAGGTGCGAGGCAGGGTTTAAGCCCAGGACCTTGTGCCCGCAAGACGCGTGCTTAACCAATCGGCTATCACTGCTAAATATATATAATAATACCTTTATTAGATCATTGTAAGTGTAAAGTTATTTTTTTTTATTTCAGATAGTTTGTCAAAATGGCGATTCTACTTATTTTACTAATATCATCGAATATGACTGAGGAAACAGACAAATCATTGAAGCAGCCATTGCTTAGATATTTACTAAAACCGACAAATTACGATGCCTGTCCCTGGTGTAATCTTCGGCCGCAAGTTGAAGAAATAAAAAAAAAAGTCGATAGCTATAACCATAAGGATGTGCCAACCCCACCGGCATTTATCGATATATTCGATGTAGCGTTTTACGCTGCTCTATCGAAGAAAAATAATAAATATGATAAAAATACCGTGTCGAAATTAATCGATAAGTTGTATCTTTATTAATACCTATAAAAATAAAAACATTTTTGATCCAACACCTAAAGGCGAAAATAAATTTCTACTACGATTTCGTGGCATCATACATTCATACAAGACTCGGGTGAAATTAAATATTGGAATGGGTATTGGAATAATGGGTGTGGGAAAAGGCAAATCCTGATTGACTGACTGACTCATGAACGCAGAGCCGAAACCACTGAAGATAGAAACATGTACTTATGTTATATCAATGCTCCCGCGTCGCCCCGTCACCGCGTCGCCGCGCCGCTCCGTCTCTGTATTGTGTGGGGTATCGTGGGGCGAAATGATTAAGTTGTGTTGTGTTAAAATTATTGTCACCAATTATTTCAAAAATAAAACCTGTATTCAAGTAATTGTATATTTTATGTCCTGAATAAAAGTGTTACTAATACAGGATGTCTAAAGACTATTGCCTATGGAGCCTTATCGATTTGGACAAGAAGGCTATCTAGTGACGAGAACAAAATTCTTAACATAATGTAGATATTATTCTAGTTCAAAAGTTTGTCACTAGATGGCGCTTGAACAAATTTGATATTATTTTAATATTCAGAGTAAAATATGGCTGTACCGACCCACCGCATCACGCTAAAATGACTCCTATGTTAGTAGGTACTCGTATAGTCTATTTTTTCTGCTGCATATTGCAGTGGGTAGGTAGCTATAAAAAAGCGCTCCATATCAAGCGTAGGTGCCAAGCTGTAATCAATTTGCTACAGCTGGGCCCTACCACCGCTACACATGCGTGTATTTACACCGAAACATTTCGCTGACAGTATTTAGACAAGGTAAATATTATTGATTTATAGTTAACTAGCTGTGCCCGCCAATTAGTCCGCGTGGAATTTAACTTAAAAAAATAAAATCAGAAAATTGTTCGTTCAGTTCGCAGAGTTTACGAAAATTTAATAATTATGTTTATAAGAAATACTTACCTATACCTACTAAATTTAATGTCATTTTTTTTTTGTGAGTCGATGTTTCGTGTTTTATACCTATGCTGCCCGCGCGACAGGCAGCATTTATGAACTATGTTTTATTGTTTTTCTAAAATAAAGCCTACATTACTGCTTATAACATCAGCTATCTGCCAGTGAAATCCCGTCAAAATTGGTCCAGCCGTTTTGGAGATTACCCGGAACAAACATACAGACAGATAGACAAAAATGTTATAAAACTCGTTTTTGTTATAGGTAAGTACCGTATGTACTTTCACATTATGCATTTAGTACAAAGGTGTTATTTTGTTTTTACAACCAGACACTACATTTTTATTTATTTGTATAGATGAAGAGAGTAGAGGATTAAAACTAAAAGTATTTTCTTTTCCGTGTCTCTGTCCTTCATGGATTCTATTAATTTAACTGGTGACAACTTAACCCTTAACTTAAACTTACCTTTAGTATAGGTACTGTACAACCGGGGTTTTAATTAATAAACTAAAATCACTTGGTAATATTTATTATCTTATTATTGTTGTATTATTATTATTTAATATAAATTCATTTAACACGTTCTATCGTGGCGGTCCCCGGTTGTCACTGCCAGCGCACCGCAGAGCTTTCAATTTCAAAAATAATCCTTTTCTTAAATTTAAATCTATTCTTGTCGGCCAGGAACGCTTATCGCCTGTGGCCAGTGCGCCGACATGGACCTCCTTACAGTGCTTTGAGGTAAATCGATGCTCATCTATAGATACCTACATCAATAAAATTTATTAAATGCAGAATAACGTATATAAGTACGGCACTTATAACAAAAAACAAACGAGTTTTGCCTGTTTGTTCCAGCTAATCTACGAAACGGCTGGACCAATTTTGACGGGACTTCCAATGACAAATAGCTGATGTTATATAAAGTTACTTAGGCTAGACTTTTATTTTATCAAAGTACCACACGGATGGATTCGCTAGTGCTTATCTCATAATATACCTATCAAGCAATTTATGAACGTGGTGTAAGTAGGCACATAATGTTACGCAATGTTAATAGCACGCATGAGATCACATCTCAATTGAAATATTAACTTCAGCCAAAACGCGTCCATGCACGTACAGCAAATATTCCAAAAATGCTTGCTATTATTATTAAATTTTCAAAATGTTCAAAGTTTCCGTTTGTACCAATTAAATGATGTAACTGAAGGCGATTTCGTCAATCGTCTAAAGTCTATAGTAAAAAACCATGAAAAGCGGCCACAGATAAATATTTTAGACATTATCGAAAGCGATTTGGATAACGAGAGGAGAAAAAGTAAGAACCTAGCAAGAACCAGAATGTCTTCAGGTGAAAGGGAACGCTTGGAACTTGGAATCATAAACCCCACTTTGGTGAACAGAATAATCCCGCACGGTTACAAAATGGGCGGTTTTGAGTATGACAATAAATTTAAAACAATCTACCGACCGCTCATAAGGGTTCACGTGAAAAAACCGATGACGGAAGTTGAAAACGAAATAATGAACGGCAAAAAACCGGCGAATGGTAACGGTTTTATTGTTTCCATCAAAAACCGTAATTCACCGAAAAATGATTTGGTGCGGCTCATTAAAAAACTTATAAATAAAAATGTTGGTTATGAAAAACTAGGAGAGGGTGATTTGAGATCTATTTTCGATAAATCTGGGGAGGAACGTGATCCATATGCGCCCGCGAATTACATATTATTTGCTGAAAAGCCGGCGCCCACAAGACCCCCGGTACGATTGCCGGACTATCCGTATTGGAACTACTGGACAGTAAGTAACAATTCGAGTTTTGTAGAAGTCGGCATACTAAATCTAGTTTAATTTTGATGATTTCACAGCGAAATTAAAGCCTAAACTTACTTAGGTACTTCGACGGCTATGACGCCATAGGATGTTAATTTAAAATGGGTGAATCACAGGTTTTTGTAGTAGCCAGTTGGATATTAACATTCATTTTGAATTTAATTTTGGTTGGCAGCAATAAAATTGTTGCCGTTTGAACTAATATCCGATACACCGAGCAATTTAATTAAATAATATTCGTGTATCTCGGTACCAATATTGTTTTTCTTCTTTTCTTTGTTTTTCTTAAATACTACCTATTTCCTAAATGACTTGATAAATCTGGCTTCCACTAGACAGGTTTTTACTTAGTGTGGATGCCATGAGTAATTATAATATGCATCATTCATTTTCGATCACTTAGTTTATAAGAACTTATAACGAACTTGCAAGAACTTTATATGTAAACTTTTTTATAGGAAATAAATTATTATTATTAATAACTTAATAAACTTTTCAAGTATATTATAGGTACCTACTACGCATCTTATTTAATACCTTGTATTATATTTCCAGTACGACAAAACGATCCACGTCGACGAATGCCCAGGGAAGCTTGTGAAGGTTGGCAACACCTGTATGGGATTGATCAATTGATAACCGAAATGATCCATTATGTTCGTAGCGTAAAATAAACTATTTACTTCGAAAGCGTTTTATTTTAAACACCTGTCACATTGTGAATAGGAGCTAGTGGTATGTCACGATTATTCTTTGTTGGCAGCGATAAAAAGAATGAGGAAAAGAACGCTTTTGTTCCGGCTCTAGCTCCGTTGTTTGGTCCCGAAGCGCCCATCTAGCCCGCGAAGTTCAAATTTTTTGAGGTTTTTTTAGATTTTTTTCAAAATCTGACAGTAATAAAAGGCACATTTTGTAATTCGCGAGAAAGAACGTGTGCAGTGCATTTATTAATATATCCAACTTACTCTAAAACATTTCAAGAACGACAGCTATCCAGATAATCTGGCAACTTTGTATATGTAGTGATTTACTAGTATCATATCCACCGTGATAATATTTAGAGTAAAATAAATGTATTAATAAACACACTGCATACTGTGTTTGTCGCAAATCACAAAATGTTTTCCGATTTTGGATAAACTATAAAAATACTCGAAAATTTTGAATTTCGCGGGCTAGACAGGCGCCTTCACCCTAACCCAGCATCATGACTCATCATCATCAGCCAGAAGACGTCCACTGCTGAACATATCCCTCTCCCATAGAACGCCACAACGGACGGTTGCTCGCTATCTGCATCCAACGGCTCCCCGCGACTCTCGCCAGATCGTCAGTCCATCTATTGAGGAGACGTCATGACTGGTACCTATTAATTAATTGATCTCAAGTCTGACCGATCTTGTAAATGTCATTCGTTAATGTCATATCAGGACCAAATTACATGTCAAATGCGTACTCAAGATCGCTCTCAGACTTGAGATCGATATTAATACGGGCCATAGCAGCTACTACGATCTTAGTAAGTTTCGATAACTTCAAAAAACCATTTCAATACGAATCTTACCTATGGTAACTACCAAAACTTGTACACTTATTTTCTCCTGTTATAATGTTAGGTGGGAAACATTCTCATGTCTGGTGCGCCATGAAATAAAACAAAAATATAATAATAATGATCTATTTATAATAAAACATACTTTACCGAGAGAGCGAACTAACACAGCCTATATAATATATAAAAATATACAAAAATACTTTACCGTAGCGTATAGTACGTTCATTTCAAAGTTCAAAGGGGAGAATGCAGACGTAAATCACGTATTCATATTGTGTACTGATAAAGTCTTTCTGTATACTTATTTAGGCCTGATAAAGTATTACATCAAACAATAAAGCAGAAATACAAACAGCTTATTTTTCTTAAAATACTTTAGAAATACTAGTCCGCCATATTTTATTATGTGTAATCCTTATTCACTGGACCTAACAATAAATTATGCATGTTTCACTATTCTGAGATAACAGCTCATTACAGGGGCGGGCTCGATCGTGGTAGTACCATCGTCTCACAGAAGATTATGATGAATAAGAGAACCGGAAGCCTCCCCCATCTTTCATCTGGTCGGCAACGTACGAGTAATGCCTTTGGTATTGCAAGCATCTTTAGGCCTCGGTAATAGCTTAACATGAGGCGGGTCGTACGCATGTTTACCGACTTTGCTCCATAAGAAGAAAGATACAAGATTTTTTCTTCACATCAATTTAAATGGCAGACTCGTATTTCTGTAGAAGACACTTCATTCGAGATAGTTTTAAATAAATCCAGATCTAAGACACAATAAAATATGTAAGTAGGTAACTTTATTACTAGAGATGTTGACATAGACAATGAAACACTTTTTATGTAATGGCAACACCTCAACTTATTATTATTTCATCTTACAACTCGAAAGATAGTGACGTAGCTCTCCATTTTGGTTTTCCAAAGGGGACAGCCGCGTTTTTAATTTGTATCCTTATTAAATGTTATTTGTTAGTGCTATTTATTTAGTAATAGTTATTAAATTGTAAATTGATCTCATATCTAAGAGCGACCTCGAGTACGCTTTACATTTAGCATCTATGGCTCTGTTTATGTATTGCTCTGTGTTACTTACTATCTAGTGTTGCCTAACTATCGATAGTTGATGTATCGATAGATGACCACAAAAATTTTAACTAGGTATCTATACTATTGCTATGTGCCAATACTACAGATAGTATCGACAGTATATATATCGGAAATCATAATCAATACTATTGATGACGAGCATAGTATCAATACAATTGAGCACTGATACTATCGATACTATTGAGCACCGATAGTATCGATACTATTGAGCACCGATACCATCGATAGTATCGATACTATTGAGCACCGATACCATCGATAGTACCGATACTATTGAGCACTGATACCATCGATAGTATCCATAGTGTTGTCACATGCCAATATTATCAATAGCCCATACTATCAAGAAACCACCGTATAGTCTGGCAACACTAGCGCGGCCTCCGTTGTCTATGGTCTTGCTACATGACGACGTATGTGGGCGCGGTCTGCACGCCGCAGTTGTTGTCCCGGGAGGCCATCAGCACGTACCCGTCGTTCCCCCACAGGTTGGACCAGGAGTTCTTGACGAGCCAGTAGCGCGCGCCGTTCAGGACGCCGTAGCCGACCGCCAGCACGGCGTGGTCGAGCTCGTCGATCTTGTTCTTGCTGGAATACAAAATAATAATAATTTAGCCCGTTTTGACGTCCCACTCCTGGGCACGGGCCTCCCCTCACTACGAGGGGGGATTCAGGCCATAATCCACCACGCTGGCCCAGTGCGGGTTGACGGATTTCACATGTCTTTTCGAAAATTGTGAAATCCGCCAACCCGCACTGGGCCAGCGTGGTGGATTATGGCCTGAATCCCCCTCGTGTTGAGGGGAGGCCCGTGCCCAGCAGTGGGACGTCAAAAGGGCTAAATTATTAAATTATTTCGAAAATTTGTTAGATTTCCTAAGACATGCAGGTTTCCTCTCCATGTTTTCCTTCACCGTAAGCGAGTGATAATCATATATAAATTATGATTCGCACAAAGATTTCGTAAAATCCAAGAGTCAAATCAAAGAGGTGCGAGCAAGGGTTTGAACCCAGTACCTTAAAAAAAAAACGTAAAATACATCTATATAGGCTGATTCAAAAGTCTGAAACTAAAGTGCAACTATTGAATATTAAAAAAAAAGTTAAGTCTAGATTTTTGGCAATTAAAAACTTACCATTTGGGTTCAAAATACACTCCCTTCGAGTAGAAGCTGAAACTCTTGTGGGACGCGTCGATTGCCACAGAAATGGGGCCGTTCTTGAAAATCGCCAACTGCCAAATAGTGTGATGAAATAAAATAATATGCTTATTAATAGACTTCAAATTCAAAGCAGCCTACGTTTTTTGTGTATGTTTGTACGAGCGCGTGATTAAAAAAAAACACCCTAGTCTATGATTATTTTAAGTATAATCTACATATACACCAAAAAAACACTCCATAACAATCCTAAGCCCGTAATATTAGCTCGTTCTCAAATCTGAGAGCGGTCGTGGAAATGTCAATCTTATGTCATCCCAGTACAAAATGACGTGTCAGAAGCATACTCAAGACCGCTCCGAGACTTGAGATCGTTTTTTTAATACGGGCCTTAAGAGTACTTAAACATGCTGACTCTTCTGACATTGGCATATGGGTCAATTTGCAATAATTGAGTATTCCTTAAGATTCGCATTTGGCAAACAATCTTATGAATGTAATTCGTCTTTAAAAATTATTAAAGACGTTCTAATAAAAATTTAAAAACAAAGTATTAACATTTTTCAGCCTAAAACCATTTGTTTTTTTTTATTTTTTTTAAAAATTACTAGCAATGTGTGTTCATCACATTACTAGTATTCCCTTTAGCCCCTCCAACTAAGCTAATGCTTGTATTAGGAGTGGGCTCACATCAATAGTTTAATGACCAGGATGGCGATCGAACCCGGAACCTCTCAGCTACGAGGACGGCCCCTCTAACCAATAGGCTATTGACCATTTGGGAAACTAGTAATTCTATATTACAGATATTTTAAAAATGAAACAGTAATAAGGCATGAAGAATACTCTATACCTTGAGCGCGTTTTCATTGTTGGTGGTGACATTGACCCATCCCTTCATGCCGGCGACGGTGGTCACGTTATCGATGTGGCAGTACCCGTCCTGGAATTATATATATTTCGTATCGATAACCATGGTATCGATAACCGTGGTATCGATAACCGTTGTATCGATAACCGTGGTGTCGATAACTGTGGTATTCCTTACTTTGACGGCATCGAATACCGATCGAACAATAGAATCTTTCCATTCATTACTTGACGACAGCTTGGTATTCCTGGCAGTCTCAAAAGGCAACACACTGGAGCTATTATATTTACATGAATATCTACTACACTTTGAAATTATTAATTACTAGCGGCCCGCCCCGGCTTCGCACGGGTACATTGCGGTTACATTATTCGAGTTTTAGTAAGGATCCCTAATTTTTTTGAAAATATATTATAGCTTATGTCACCCGGGGATAGTGTAGCTTCCCAACAGTGAAAGAATTTTTAAATCGGTTCAGTAGTTTCGGAGCCTATTCATTACAATCAAACAAATAAAGTTTTCCTCTTTATAATATTAGTATGATGATATAAGCAACTGGCGAGTTAAAAAAATAAAAAAATATAACTAAATTTAAAAAGACAAGCCCGCTGAGTTTCTCTCCGGATCTTCTCAGTCGAGGTCGCATTCCGATCCGGTTGTAGATATAAGAAAAATATGAAAACTAATAAAGTGAGTGCCCCCGTAGGCCTAAACAAAATAAACGCTTCGACTCGTCGGGGCAAATTCTGGAAATATTCTTTTCGTAATTTACCCTGGTCTGGGTGTCACTCAGATCGGCCTATAGTACAAGCGTCGCTTAGTTTGGGCCCATACAGTTGGTGTGTCAGTCTGGCGATGTTTGTTTTAATTTATTTATTGCTGGTATAGTATGGCAGTATCCTCACCTGGCCGAGGTATCCTCCGTACTCGTCCTCGGTGGGCAGGCCGTGCTTCATGATCCATTGGTATGCGCGGAAGTCCTCGCCGCCGTCGCAGCCATTGTTGCCATACCTGAAGAAACACAGATACTCTCTCTCTTTAATGTCCTCGTTTGCGGTGGCTTTGTGGAGCGGGTCACCTCTTCCCTCTATTATGGTTGAGGAGAGTGATGCCGCTTTTCAAGTCATGCTCGTGCGCGGGCGCTGCTTGCGGGGATTGGTCCACTCACTTTCCACTTAACAACATTGTTGTCAAACCCTATTCATTTATTTAGCATGGAAGGCATCCCACCAAAGCAATTAACTTCTTATCCACCTCTGTTTTATTAATTATTATTTTGGTTTATAAACGTTTAATTTGATGTAAGTATGAGTAGGTATGCACACCCCACTAAACAAGCTTTCTCAAATTATTGAAATACCTAAATCTGAGTGAGATTTGATTATTATTTACTATTACTTATTTAGTGACAATGGTGTCGCTGCTCATATTCTGTTGCTGTTCCTGAGAATGTACACCATCTTTTATTCATTGAAAAGAGTAACCATTGCACTGCATAGGGTAGTTGCGGCTTCGATTCCCGTCAGGGTATATTTCGGATATGGAATTGTTTTCCGTAATTTGCTCAGGTCTGGATGTCACCGGGATCGCCCCCAGTCCATTGTACGGTACCCATAGTACAAGCGGTGCTAAGTTTAGGATCATAATATGTTGACGAAGCGCCGCTCACCCCCAGGAGCAGTCGACGAGCGCCTGCTGGCTGAGCCGGACGAGGTGTCCCCCGTTGTGCAGGAACAGCGCGCCCTCCACCGCGCCCGCCGTGCCGAACGACCAGCACGACCCGCACACGGACTGGTCTGCACACAACAACAACACACACACGCATTGGCACACACCCCTTATAATTGCACAACAACACATTGTGACACCCCCTTATAATTGCACAACACCACATTGTGACACCCCTTATAATTGCACAACACCACATTGTGACACCCCCTTATAATTGCACAACACCACATTGTGACACCCCTTATAATTGCACAACACCACATTGTGACACCCCCTTATAATTGCACAACACCACATTGTGACACCCCCTTATAATTGCACAACACCACATTGTGACACCCCCTTATAATTGCACAACACCACATTGTGACAACCCCTTATAATTGCACAACACCACATTGTGACACCCCCTTATAATTGCACAACACCACACTGTGACACCCCCTTACAATTGCACAACACCACATTGTGACACCCCCTTATAATTGCACAACACCACATTGTGACACCCCTTATAATTGCCCAACACCACATTGTGACACCCCTTATAATTGCACAAAACCACATTGTGACACCCCTTATAATTGCACAACACCACATTGTGACACCCCCTTATAATTGCACAACACCACATTGTGACACCCCTTATAATTGCACAACACCACATTGTGATACCCCCTTATAATTTCACAACACCACATTGTGACACCCTTTATAATTGCACAACACCACATTGTGACACCCTTTATAATTGCACAACACCACATTGTGACACCCCCTTATAATTGCACAACACCACATTGTGACACCCCCTTATAATTGCACAACACCACACTGTGCCACCCCTTATAATTGCACAACACCACATTGTGACACCCCCTCATAATTGCACAACACCACATTGTGACACCCCTTATAATTGCACAACACCACATTGTGACACCCCCTTATAATTGCACAACACCACACTGTGACACCCCTTATAATTGCACAACACCACATTGTGACACCCCTTATAATTGCACAACACCACATTGTGACACCCCCTTATAATTGCACAACACCACATTGTGACACCCCTTATAATTGCACAACACCACATTGTGACACCCCCTTATAATTTCACAACACCACATTGTGACACCCTTTATAATTGCACAACACCACATTGTGACACCCCCTTATAATTGCACAACACCACATTGTGACACCCCCTTACAATTGCACAACACCACATTGTGACACCCCCTTATAATTGCACAACACCACATTGTGACACCCCTTATAATTGCCCAACACCACATTGTGACACCCCTTATAATTGCACAACACCACATTGTGACACCCCTTATAATTGCACAACACCACATTGTGACACCCTTTATAATTGCACAACACCACATTGTGACACCCCCTTATAATTGCACAACACCACATTGTGACACCCCTTATAATTGCACAACACCACATTGTGACACCCCCTTATAATTGCACAACACCACATTGTGACACCCCTTATAATTGCACAACACCACATTGTGACACCCCCTTATAATTGCACAACACCACATTGTGACACCCTTTATAATTGCACAACACCACATTGTGACACCCCCTTATAATTGCACAACACCACATTGTGACACCCCTTATAATTGCACAACACCACATTGTGACACCCCCTTATAATTTCACAACACCACATTGTGACACCCTTTATAATTGCACAACACCACATTGTGACACCCCCTTACAATTGCACAACACCACATTGTGACACCCCCTTATAATTGCACAACACCACATTGTGACACCCCTTATAATTGCCCAACACCACATTGTGATACCCCTTATAATTGCACAACACCACATTGTGACACCCCTTATAATTGCACAACACCACATTGTGACACCCCCTTATAATTGCACAACACCACATTGTGACACCCCTTATAATTGCACAACACCACATTGTGACACCCTTTATAATTGCACAACACCACATTGTGACACCCCCTTATAATTGCACAACACCACATTGTGACACCCCTTATAATTGCACAACACCACATTGTGACACCCCCTTATAATTGCACAACACCACATTGTGACACCCCTTATAATTGCACAACACCACATTGTGACACCCCCTTATAATTGCACAACACCACATTGTGACACCCCCTTATAATTGCACAACACCACATTGTGACACCCCTCTTAAGGGCCCCATATACGGTGTGATCCATCGCTTCAAACTAGGTTGCTACTCTTAGCAACGATAATCGATATATCGTGACATTTGTAATTCGTCGTGTTGAATCCTATCCTAAATTTCATATTTTTTGCCGTCGTATCGATTACTGAACGAACTATACATCATTAATTAATTATCATAATAATAATTTTTCAAACTGCTGAACCGATTTTCATGACACTAGATAAGAACACTAGATCAGAAGACTTTTCTAACAAAAACAAACAAAACTGAAATCAGTCCATCCGCTTGGGCGCTACGATGCCACAAACAAACACACAGATACTCATGTTAAACATATAATACCCCCCTTTTTTCGTCGGGGGGTTAAAAATGACAGATTAATCTCTGTTTTAAATTGCCATTTACCTTTAACTGGTGTGACGGCGCCGAATAATCTCCAGTCGTGTTCAGGCGGGAGCTTCGCACTTTCTGCTTCGATCGCGGAATCGCTGTACGGGAACGGTAGACCTGCAAAAAATCAAGTTAATAAAATCAATTAAACCGATTAGAAAAAAACCTGGATGCTCCTTGGCTAGAAATAACCAGGGACCTTGTCTACTATATAAAAATAAGTCGGGTTTTCCTTCCTGACGCTATAACTCCAGAAAGCACGAACCGATTTCCACGGTATTGCATTCGTTGGAAAGGTCTCGGGCTCCGTGTGGTTTATAGCAAAGAAAATTCAGGAAAAATTTCAACAGAACGCTGACGGAGTCGCGGGGCACAGCTAGTAATTTATAAAATTTGGTGTCGGTGCCAATTCAAGTAAGTAGGGGTAGCTACCAGGGAGCCAGTTAGTGGTAGGTACCTATTTTCCTATGAAGTAGAAGAAGCACTGACTATAGTGGCAACGACTTTCGAGAGCTTTTCACTTCTCAGATGCCCGATAAGTGGAAGAGCCAGAAGATAAAATAATTTCTTAATTTTTGTATTGCTTCTCGTTGGCCGCGCTACAGCTACAGGATCTCAGATCAACAGGATAGAGTACATGTTTGTATATAATAAGACAGAAAACATACAGTTTAAGATTGTTTCCTCAATAAATGAAATGAAATCAAATGAAATCAAATCAAAACATATCAAATTAAATTAAATTGAAATAAATCAAAATAATATGCTCACCCAGTGGGTTGGGTCCAGAGTAGCGGCGGCCGCGCAGCGCGGCGAGCTCGCTGTCGGTGCGGTCCGCCAGCTGGTTCACGGCCAGCGAGAACCCGCGCCGCCCGCGGTTGCTGGACTGGACGAACCTGGTACGATATACAAACTCAAACTCAAAGCGTTTATTTTGTTTAAGCCTACGGGGGCACTTACAAATTGCCATTTTTTTTTCTTATATTTACAACTGGATCGGAATTTTTTTTTCTTATATTTACTGATTGGCACAAAAAAAAAAATTGAATACTTCCGATATATTGCGACAATTGGGGCTGAGGGCCCTCGGAGGTAAAGATCATTGGAAGGGTTAATAATCTTACCTGAGATTCTGACGAAACAAATTGATTCTCTTCTCGTGTTCGACATCGCTCGCGTATGTCTTGCCGTGTTTCCTCTTGAATCTGAACAACGAAACATTATTGTATGTAGCGGCTGCATTTTATTTCAATTGAATTTATTGTAAGGCATCCAATAGACCGACGCGACTAATGGGGGGGGGGGGGGGGGGGGGGGCAATTTAAAAATAGGTATATCTATCTACCAGAGGCCCAATTCCGTTTACCACTGGTACGTATCACGTATCTGAATACTTCAGTTTTGAGAGAATTTCTATAGAAAAAAATTGACAAAAACTACTGCATTCTCATACAAAAAACAGTACCGTCTAGGGACGCCCGAAAGAAGCGAAGCTTTCGTAGGTCGCCGCAGCTCAATCTGTATACCTATATAATATATCATGTGACGCTTCTGACGTCATCATGTAACGCTACTGACGTCATTGTGTAACGCTACTGACGCTTATCACGGATAGAGTAGCCGCCGGCGAGCGCCACGAACGTCCTTATAGAAGCTTCGCTTCAAAAAACGTCTAAAACTATAGCATTCTCATACAAATAGTTGGCGACGTCAGCGGTGTAATGTCTTATTGGTGTCTGTGATGACAGGCATTGAAAATGATTACCTGACGACCGCTTGGCGCAGTGGTTCGTGCGTAGGCTGCTCGGCTCACTACATCGGGCGGTTGCGGGTTCGATTCCCGTCAGGGTAAATTTCGGAAATGGCCTTTTCGTCATTTGCCCTGGTATGGGTGTCACTGGGATCGCCCCCAGTAGCATGGTGCGGTACCCATAGTACAAGCGTTGCTTAGTTTGGGACCATACAGTTGCTAATTGGTGTGTTCGTCTGGCGATATTTATTTATTTATTTATTTACCTGTCAAACTCATCATTCACATGTTCATCCCTGATGGGGTGGACGAACTCTGCCATCGGATTGAAGGTGGCGTAGTGGCGCTGTCCAGGTCCGGGGAACGACGCACAGTGCATGCCTGACGAGAACACACCAATTAATTTAAATCAAGGCAAACTCTAATCGTTTATTCTGTTCAGGCCTACAGAGGCACTTACTAATAAAAATTCTTTGAAATTCTTACACATTTTTCTTAAGTCTACAACCGGATCGTAACGCGATCTCGCCCGAGAAGATCCGGCAAGAAACTCAGGGGATTTAATTGTCTTTTTAATATTTTTTATTATTATTATTTTAAAATCATTATGAGGTTACGCTGAGTTTTACGGAATTAATCTGTTTACGAAATATTGAGCTTACAAAGTGACTTGTTTATAATAACCGAGAAGACCTAGCTAAACATATTATAGTTACATTATTGAAATGGCTACGGAACCCTATAATGTGCGTGGCCCGACATGCACTTGGCGGGTTTTTTTAAAGCTTTGTTTGACAGTGCATTAGCTATGGTTATGGTTATTATTAGATCGCGACCGCTCAGGTGATTGCTACGCGATTTCAGCTATATGTTGATAGAAGTTTGATTGCTGTCTCCTATTCCGGTACAATAAGGTCGAATTTGCTGCTGAATAGTTATTTACTTTGCTCATTTTAAAGCAAAATTGGACATAGTTTTGCAAAAAGGAACCAACCCATACTTACTCCTGCAGACCCCAATCAACCCCAGACGAAGTGATTGTAGGTGGGTGTCAGTTTTCAGAAGTATTGGTGGTTGGATCCATTCTCGTATCTATATCATACTAATATTATAAAGAGGAAAACTTTGTTTGTTTGATTGTAATGAATAGGCTCCGAAACTACTGAACCAATTTGAAAAAATATTTCACTGTTGGGAAGCTACACTATCCCCGGGTGACATAGGCTATAATATATTTTTAAAAAAATTAGGGATCCTTACTAAAACTCGAATAATGTAACCGCAATGTGCCCGTGCGAAGCCAGGGCGGGCCGCCAGTCCAATTATAAAATACTTACTAGGGTCAATCTTGAAGACGGAGGGGTCAATGTCCTCGACGTCGTAGTCAGTGTAATCGATGTAGTAATGGTCGTAGTGAGAGCCGAGCAGAGAGTTGAAGCCTTTCATTTCATACCTGCAAAATATTTTTTTAAAGTTCGTGTAATACATGTTTCCAAAGTCCGAAATAACAATTTGGGTATGTAGAATCTAGTGAAAAAAGACGTATAGGTAAGAAAATATCATATTTTATGAGTAACAAGACTTTGAATATTTGTCACAACTTTCGTCTTGCGGTCTAGGAACACATCCAATGGCCTAGAAAATAGCGTTAGGAGCAGCGTTTTTAAAATCAATGAACTTTTTAAACCAGTTTAATTATTTGCCCCAGTTTTTATTTCGGACTTTTGTAACACCCTGTATACTAAGAAGTACGAACGGAAGCGCTCAGTGGTAAATGCCACCCAATCACTGACACTGGGATCACCCGCAGTCCATTGTACGGTACTCATGGTACAAGCGATGCTTAGTTTGGGACCATACAGTTGGTGTCTCAGTCTGGCGATAGTTATTTATTTATTTACTCACGAACCACGAGGGTTTCCGTTTCTGGAAAAGACTTACGCCCCTGTCAGATACATCAATGTATGTGAGACAGCGATATATTACCTGACCGGAATGGGGATGGAGTTGTCGCCTCTCAATGTTTTCTTGTATTTCACCCACATGGTATACTTGTTGACTTTGTCGCCTATCGTCTGGACCATTTGCCATTTGGACGTCTCAGAGTCCTGCATGGTCTCTTGACCTAGAAACAATTACCAAAAAATCATCAACATCCGTCAAAAATTGTAGAAGTTATGGCATTATGACAGATTGGGACGGACGGACGCACAGTGGACGGAAAAACAAGGTTCCCTTTCATAGGATTTTTGAAAAATAAAATATTTTATTTGATAGTTTCAAGTATACAGTTTCGTCGAGTACACTAGAGCATTGAATAAATTAGTAGGTACCGGATTTTTTTTTGAGTCTTTACCATAAAAGAATGACTTTATATATTTCAAATGTATGAAAATGGAATTAGTTTTGCTCATAACTTTTTTCTGTCTTGGATTGTAAAGCTGAAACTTTTAGGTATTGTTGCCGAGCCTATAAAAAAGCCACCTGACCTTTGACCTTGACCCCGAACTTCCCCGTTCAAAAGATATGAATAAATTAAAAATCATATTTGGACGATGTATTAACACGCGGTAATGTACCTCAAAAATAAGTTTTTTTATATTTTTTTTACCCAGTATTGATCCCTGATAGACAACAAACCTATATTACTATCGATCTTGACGAAAAGCGTACTTATTCATAACGTATGAATAAATTAAAAAAATATATTTTGCAGATTGGCCATGGTATAAATGGTTGTTAAAATCGCAACATTGTATTCAGTTACTAAGAATTCCTTAATTACCTACCTATATATTTGTCAAATTAGACTGCGTCACTTAACAATAGTCACCACCTACCCTCAATTCCCATTGTTATTACGCAGGTGTGACCAAACATTTCGGTTTTAGTAATTAGGGATTAGATTCATTGTTTATCAAATAATGGGAACATATGTAGTATGTGTGTAGGTACTTACAATCATTTCCAGAAATGGATTAGAGTTCTATTCTAAATGAAAGCAGAATAAATACTGAGAGTACCTTAACTTAAATTCACTTATCATTACGGATTCGTACCCTAACGTTCTACTTGCGCTAATTTGTTGTTTGGTTGCTCAGTATGGAGGGAATTAAGTCAAATCTCGATGTATTTGTATTCATGAAGCAAAATTATTTTAATGTGGACATGTTGATACAAAAAGTGTTAACTTCCGTGAACATTTATCTATCTGAAGAGGAAAATACAAAGCTTAAATCATTTTGTGCTACATATACGAGTAACCTTAAGCGAAAATGGAAATCAGCTCATAATACAACAGATAACTGTTTAAAAAGTTTGCGAATTGGTTAGACTCAGAAGTTAAATGGCCAGACTTTCTCCAAGTAAACATTGATCAATTTAGAACTGAAGATCCATCGTGTATTGAGATGGCATATGAAGATGCCTCAATAAGTGTTTCTACAATAACAGCACCTAGTACATCAACAGAGTTCGCTGTGCCCTGTAGTACTTTGTCTGTGTCGATGTCAACCACTACAATTACTCCTCGGAAAGAATTTGATGACCTAAGTCCACTTCAAAAAAGAAGATGAACTGAATATCTTCCAGCTAAAAATGATTTTGATACACTAGCTTATGTTCTTGTAATGAAAGCTGGTGAAAATGAAAATCTAAGGGACTTTGCAGAATTAGTGAAGCATTTAATTAAACATCCAGAGGATGCATCGATGCTTCGAGCCTGTCTGAATTCAACGAAACGAATTTTGCCTTCTGATAATGCACTGGGTATGTCAACATCACTAAGTTGTCAAAATGGCAGTATATTACATTGAGGCAGACAACAAAATATATGGGATGTGATATTTTTCCATCATATGATGTTTAGTTTTTTCATACGTTATGAATAAGTACGCTTTTCGTCAAGATCGATAGTTATATAGGTTTGTTGTCTATCAGGGATCAATACTGGGTAAAAAAAATATAAAAAAACTTATTTTTGAGGTACATTACGGCGTGTTAAAACATCGTCCAAATATGCATTTTTAATTTATTCATATCTTTTGAACGGGGAAGTTCGGGGTCAAGGTCAAAGGTCAGGTGGCTTTTTTATAGGCTTGTCAACAATACCTAAAAGTTTCAGCTTTACAATCCAAGACAGAAAAAAGTTATGAGCAAAACTAATTTCATTTTCATACATTTGAAATATATAAAGTCATTCTTTTATGGTATAGACTCGAAAAAAAACCCGGTAACTACTAATTGATTCAATGTTTTAGTGTACTCGACGAAACTGTATACTTGAAACTAACAAATAAAATATTTTATTTTTCAAAAATCCTATGAAAGGGAACCTTGTTTTTCCGTCCACTGTGGGACGGACGGACGGACGAACTGAACGATCTTAGAAGGATTCCTCGTAGGGACTACGGAACCCTAAAAAAACATAATATTTACGGTTACACGCGATCATCATATAAGCCATGGCGGCTCAACTTTTTTAACAGTCGGGCCAAACGAAAGATTCAGACATTTTTGGCGGGGCACTGTTGGTTCCCATATTCGGCACGCAACAATACGGGATTTTTTTAACTTACTTGCGTGAGACAAAAGTTCATCCACTATTAGAGAAAAATAAATGAATAGTTTAGCCCTTTTATCGCCCCACTCCTGGGCAAGAGCCTCCTCTCACACGAGGGGGAATTAGGCCATAATCCATCAGGCCGGCCCAGTGCGGGTTGACGGATTTCACGTCTTTCGAAAATTGGTTGGATTTTTTCATCATAATTGGATAAAATCATCAGTCAAACTTAAAATTATTCTTATTAACAAAGTTACTGACATGTCAGAAGAAAAGTGGATAACATTTAAAAAAACAGTTACCCATGAACTTGAAGTCGGTCATGTCTGGCAGCACAGTCTGTGTGGATACCTGCTGCTCCTGGGTGCCGTTCACCTGGAGGCAGGTCTGCTGGTTCAGAACCTTTTCTGTGGTTACTGGAGCTATCTGGATTAATGGACAAACTATTAGTCTTGTGCATAACCGTTTGATGAGTTCTGTAAAAAGAACCCATCAGATTTGTTTTTTATATATGTACTAGCGGCCCGCCCCGGCTTTGCACGGGTAAATTACGGAATTTAAGTAAGGATACCTAATTTTTTTGAAAATATAATATAGCCCATGCCATCCAGGGATAGTGCAACTTCCCAACAGTGAAAGAATTTATCAAATCGGTTCAGTAGTTTCGCCGCCGCGCCGCCGGCCCCCCGGCCGCTATGTCCCTGCATTTTAAATCTGTGATATCTTCTAAAATATTCGTTTATATTTAATGAATATTTAAGTTGATTCTAAGTTATAATTCTTGTCAAAATTATACTTTTTTTTAGTCACCTGTCAAAGAGAAAAAAGTAGTGTCTGCGATAAAAATAAGATGGAGGATCATTGTTTTAAGATCGATGCTTTGTTTATTTGACTACATGTATGTCAAGTATAGCAGTCGCTAAAATCGTAACCCTTCCTTTTGGCTTTGGTAAAAAATAACCATGTTCTTACCTTTAAGGAGGTTCCGTAGGGCCCGTACACCGATGCTGTGAGCTGGTACGTCTTGTCCATGCCACCATAGTAATCAATCCTGGATTTACCATTTTTACTGTCATACCTGTTGACAAAGAGAATAAAAAAACTAACGAAATATTTACCAACTGTAGAAATGTAAATAAACTAACTTCCGCCCACAAATTCGTCCGCGTGGACTTAAATAAATCGATCTCTAGTCTGAGAGTGATCTCGGAAATATCATTCCTATGTCATGGCATGTCAAAAGTGTACTCAAAACCATTCTTAGATTTGAGATCGATTTATTAATACAGGCCGATATGTTAATTAAGGCTATAAACTGAGTGCCAATTCAGAATCTGCTCAGCCGTTTTTGCGTGATTGACTAACAGACATGCAAACATATAAACTTTCACATTTAGAAGTTGTGAATGTTGTGAATGTTAGAAGGATACACCATCACGTCTGTATCCCCCCCAAAAGGGGGTAGATATTTAAATTTAGATATTGAATATCTTTAGATTAGAATTTAAATAATTAAAGGTGGTATGAACTTAGGAAGCCTTAGGACAGCTATATACCTATTACATCATTTGTTCTTCAACGTTCTTCACCCAACTCGAAGTAATACTATTATACGATTTATGTCAACATGGATATGATTGTATACCTATAATTAATAAACTATGTTATAAAATACCTGCTAGAACGCACTGCCGTAATCTATGCCAATTATTTGCAACCACTAGATGCCGCACAAACGCTGGTAAACGCTCTCCATTGTATCGTTTAGTCAAATCATACAATGAATCATTCAATGCAATTGACATTACGGCAGAGCGCCCAAAATCTTTTAAAAATAAAGTGCTTGAGGTTCTAAGGACCTCACTCACTTAAGCACATTATGTCAGTACCTACCTATTTATTTATTTCTATATTGTAATTATGTTTGTTGTAAGCGAATTTGTGTCGTTTTGCATGCACGGCCACTTATCTACTTTTAATCTGTGGTAAACGGTGTTGGTGGCCAATTCACTTCTACTATTGTATTTAACTAGTTTTATAATACTTTATTTTGTCACTGTTTGTTTTCCACAATAAATAGAAAGAAAAAAAAACTTTCCTCTAAAAAGCCTACAGTTTTAGATTAACCGGTTATACAAACAAGAGTATAATAATAACAATTTGCCCCTTTGACGTCCCGGTCCTGGACACAGGCCTCCCCTCACTACGAGGGGGATTCAGGCCGTAATCCACCACGCTGGCCCAGTGCGGGTTGGCGAAAGTCACATGCCTTTCAAAAATTGCTTTAGATTTTGTAAGACGGGTTTGCGGGTTTCCTCACGATGTTTTCCAACACCGTAACCAAGTGATAGAAATTACGATTCGCGCAAAGATTTCGAAAAACCCAGATGTGCGAGCCGGAGTTCGAACCCAGGACCTGGTGGAAAACCCAGACGCGAGGTTAACCAATCGGCCATCATTGATGTGTATTACCAATAAGAGGAGGTACACTAATTTACATAACAAAACAGTTTAATTAATCAATATTCGTTCCGTAAGTATTACTAACGCACGGTTTAATTATAACCGATATCGAAGCGGCCGGAGCCATGTCGGCCTGACCTCCAGCAGTCCCAGATAAAGTTCATTATAATGTAAACATTGGTGTTATTTACTAAACCATTATTTGGTATCGTTTTGATCCAATTATTATTGTAATAAAATTTGTGGTAAATAACTAAAAATACAGCTTTGTCAGTTGAAAAATAAAATACTTATTCCACATTTTAGATGTGCTAAATAAGAATTTGCAATCACGAATAAAATATGCAAACTAATCATACTTGTGTATGTGACGATCGCTTGGCGCATTGGTTTGAGCGTAGGCCGCTCGGCTCACTGCAGCGGGTGGTTGCGGGTTCGATTCCCGTCGGGGCAAATTTCGGAAATGGCCTTTTCGTAATTTGCCCAGGGTCCAACTCTGATAACCGCTCGCAATACGTCAGAACTGAGGTATCGCGTATCTGAATACGTCAGTTTTTAATGAATATAGAGCCAGCAGTTATGAGTTGGGCGCCTAGTCTGGGTGCCACTGGGATCGCCCCCAGTCCATTGTACGGTACCCATAGTACAAGCATTGCTTAGTTTGGGATCATACAGTTGGTGTGTCAGTCTGGCGACATTTATTTATTTTTATTTATTTATATTCATGTAATTATTAGTACTAGCAGATTCTGAAGTTATTATTTTATGCCATGCTTTACTCATTTTCATGATTCCATAAATAATAATTATTGCAAGGTAGGTAGGTCGCGTTGTCAACAATAATTGCTTGCGGTTTCCTTGTTTGTATTATCGTGGTAAATGATCGATAAACACTATTGAATCTGGTGGAGTTTCACATCACATCAGAGCACAACACTCATGTCAATAGCCAGATTCTAGGAAGCTGCAAAAACAATGCTCATTCTTGGTGTTTCTCGTACTGATTTATTGTTCTTGCAACATTACACATTGAGGGAGAAATGATTCTTCAAATTATTATCAAGAATTTGTACTGTGGAAATTCTTAATAATACCTAATTGAGCGCATAGCCCGATTACTAGGTGAAACAGAAAGGGTATACAATTTCTTTTGCAAGTTCACTTTGTAAATCTAAAACTATTTGCTTTGTGGGACACGTGAAGTACTAAAGGTTTTGTAGACTTATGAAATCTGCCAACAGTTGTATCCCTATAACACCTTTAGTTTTTCAAGTTTCCTCCAAAGCTGATAGTGTTAGAATTACAAAGTTAAGTTTTGAAAAAAAGTATACCCTTTCTGTTTCAACCTGTATAAGGAGCGAAAAATCATGAGTTAGTGTTTCTCAGAGACTTCTTCTATACAAATAAATAAAATTGGAGTGTCTGTTTGTAATATCAAAATAACACCTTTTCACTAAATGCACATGAAAGTACATACGACACCTATAGCAAAAACGCGATTTAAATTTTTTTTGTCTGTCTGTCTGTCTGTCTGTCTGTGTGTTTGTTCCGGGTAATCTCCAAAACGGCTGGACCAATTTCGACGGGACTTTCACTGGCAGATAGCTGATATTATATGGAGTAACTTAGGCTACTTTTAATTTAGAAACAAAAATATGGGTCCTGTCACGCAGGCTCAGAACGCGGGAGCGGGCTTTTTTGTTAAGTTAATTTCCACGCGGACAAAGTCGCGGGCTCATCTAGTCTAATAATAAAAATAAAATATGGTAGGTAAATACACTATAAGTTTACCCACCTCGACACCACCTTTTGACCTGAAAATTTTACGATTCACACGGGCAAACAATAATATTAATTTAAGCATTATAATTTTCTTTGTCACTTGTTCAAACAAGAATTATTTTCAGTTTGACGACCGCTTGGCTCAGTGGTTTGAGCGTAGGCCGCTTGGCTCACTGCACATGGTGGTTGCGGGTTCGATTCCCGTCGGGACAAATTTCGGAAATGGCCTTTTCGTAATTTGCCCTAGCGTTGCTTAGTTTGGGACCATGCATACAGTTAGTGTGTCAGTCTGGCGATATTAATTAATAATTAATTAACTCAGTTTTATCACAGTGAACACATTATTCACAGTAATGGAACTTAGTATATGACTACGATCTTTTGTTTATTATTTCTCCTACAAGAAAATGCTAAGGTCCATGCGCGATGACCTATTCACGAACACAGTGTTATTCGGATCTTAGTTAAAAATATACGAGACATTAATCCTACTAATATTATAAATGCGAAAGTTTGTGAGTGTGGATGTATGTATGTTTGTTACTCTTTCACGCAAAAACTACTGAACGGATTTGGATGAAATTTAGAACACAGATAGATTATAACCGGGATTAACATATAGGATACTTTTTTAACCCAATAATCCAATACTACGCGGATGAAGTCGCGGGACACAGCTAGTTTATTAATAAACCGATCTCAGAGCAAGTCTGACAGTGACCTTGGAAATGTCATTCCTAAACGACGGTCGACTTCGTTTTGCCTGTTCAACTAACATACTAATAGTGTTGTAGTATATGTTGTTTCGTATTTTGTTTTAGTTATCGGTTAAGTAGATCAATGGACCCTCTGCCTCAACCACTTCACTGGCCATATTCTTATCTAAACTTTAAATGCACCTAAGTTTATGACACTAGCATCACGGACACTGGCAGAATTGTGGCAAATAGCTACAAACGCCACTAACAAAGTAGAAGAAGAAGACCGCTTGGCGCAGTGGTTCGAGTGCAGGCCGCTCGGCTCACTGCACATGGTGGTTGCGGGTTCAATTCCCGCCGTGGCAAATTTCGGAAATGGCCTTTACGTAATTTGCCCTGGTCTGGGTGTCACTAGGATCGCCCCCGGTCCATTGTACTGTACCCATACTACAAGCGCAAGCTTAGTTTGGGACCATACAGTTGGTTTGTCATTCTGGCGATATTTATTTACTAGCTGACCCCGCGACTTCGTCCGCGTGGAATTTAACTTAACAAAAAAGCCCGCTCCCGCGTTCTATACCCGCGTGAAAGCACCCATATTTTTTATTCTAAAATAACCTAAGTTACAGCTTATAACATCAGCTATCTACCAGTGAAAGTCCAGTCGAAAACAATCCAGCCGTTTCGGAGATTACCCGGAACAAACACACAGACAGACAGACAGACAAAAAAAATATAAATCGCGGTTTTGTTATAAGTACCGTATGCCCTTTCATATGCATTTAGTGAATAGGTGTTATTTTGATATTACAAACAGCCACTCCAATTTTATTTATTTGTATAGATATAGCCTATGGTGAACCAATGACATCACAAACATCACAGGTCATTCAGGAACACAGTGGATGGGAGTTGCATAGGAACATGATTTGTGAAAATAAACAGGTGAGGTCTATACCCAGCGGTTACCGTAGCCTATCAATGCTTGCACTGCCAAACGCATTACTCGCACGTTGCGGACCTAAAGGAGAGCGGGACAGGAGGGGGAGGGGGAGGGAGGGGGGTGTTGACTTATTTGTGGAGCGGGTCCCCCTCTTCCCTCTATTATGGTTGAGGAGAGTGATGCCGCTTTTCAAGTTATGCTCGTGCGCGGGCGCTGCTTGCGGGGATTGGTCCACTCACTTTCCACTTAACAACATTGTCGTTACTATTTATTTACTTAGCATGGAAGGCATCACACCAAAGCAATTATCATATTATCCACCCCTATTTTATTAATTATTATTTTGGTTCGTAAACATTTAATTTGATGTAAGTATGAGTAGTTATGCACATCACACTAAACTAGCTTTCTCATTTTATTTACATACCTAAATCTGAGTGAGATTTGATCATTATTTACTATTAGCTATTTAGTGGCAATGGTGTTGCCTGCTCATATTATTTTTTTATGCTGTTCCTGAGAATGTACACCATCTTTCATTCATTGAAAAGAGTCACCATTGAGTTTCTTGCCGGCTCTTCTCAGTGGAAGCAGCATTCCGAACCGGTGGTATATTCTGACTATGCATAAATGCTTTGTTGGCTTACATGAATAAAAAACAATAATAAATTAATTTTTAATTTTTTTAATTTTAGTTCCCCCACTCATAATACGAAACGCAGCTATAATAAGTACTTTACACCAATATTCTGTGACAGGGTGGTACTACCCCGGTCGAGCCAGGTTGTATATGAGCTGTAGCCGCTTGGCTACAGCTTGTCTCTAGTCTCTACCACCTACTAAACAAGTAATGGATGGAAGCGAAATACTCCTTAAGCTATTAAAACTAAACTCAGTGCAAAGGGTTATTACAAAATCTCGGATTATTTGGATGACAAATCAGCTTGGGACTGAGCAGCTCAAATTTCGAGTCAATAAAATGTCAAAGCGTAGCGTGTCTTGCCCTACTAGTGCGAATTATTTATGTAATTCTTGGTAATATCAAAAGGCAACACACTGGAGCTATTATATTTATATTAATACTAGCTGTGCCCCGCGACTTCATCCGCGTAGCATTGGATTATTGGGTTAAAAAGTATCCTATATGTTAATCCCGGTTATAATCTATCTGTGTTCCAAATTTCATCCAAATCCGTTCAGTAGTTTTTGCGTGAAGGAGTAACAAACATACATACATACATACATACATACATACATACATCCACACTCACAAACTTTCGCATTTATAATATTAGTAGGATCTACTACCCTTTGTAATTATTGATTATAAGCAACTGGCGATTAAAAATAAAAATAAAAAAGATAACAAATGTGAAAACACAAGGTCGCTGAGTTTTTTTGCCGGATCTTCTCAGTCGAGGACGCTTTCCTATCCGGTTGTAGATATAAGAAAAAAAATGTAAAATTGACAATTTGTAAGTGCCCCCGTAGGCCTAAACAAAATAAACAATTTGAATTTGCTGAAGCACCACTATGTTATGTACTGCCATTATTATCCAACTCATCTGGCCATCAATATTTTTTGATGGGTTTGTCTCACAACACTCTTATTTACGGAGCGCAATAGTATTGTAAAATAGTGTGTAGATACTCACCATGCATATAATGGTTCCTGGAGCTCTGCATAGGGTATAGTAAGTATACCTCTTACTGTGTACACTGGACTCCATGATGGCGGACTGTCTATGGACAGAACAGTTTATTAAAAAGAAATGCTATCTACCAATTACGACAAGCTTAGGACGCCTATAATTTTAGCAGCCAATTGCTGTGTTTATATTATCCTTGGGGATTCCATTTTGACTCCTTAGGAGGCCCATAGATACTCACTATTTACTCATGGACTCCTGGAGGAAGAGAGCTATACAAATAATAGAGCGCATCCACATAGTTCACTGTCACCCAATTTAGACTAGTTGTCACCCAAA
The DNA here is from genome assembly GCA_905147325.1 of Notodonta dromedarius. Classification (NCBI taxonomy): domain Eukaryota; kingdom Metazoa; phylum Arthropoda; class Insecta; order Lepidoptera; family Notodontidae; genus Notodonta; species Notodonta dromedarius. Next base: position 7,218,564 of record LR990183.1, on the reverse strand, counting down.
CAGAAAAAAACACAAAATTTAGACCATTTGTCACTCAAATTTAGGCAATTTTCACCCAATTTAGACTTTTAAATTTTGAGTGAGTCTGCAGTGTGGTCATTGATTGCACATGGACAAAAACATGTTTTTCCTATACCAACACAGACAAATTGTAAATGCCCTATGCCCTTAATAAGTCCTAATTAAATAAGTTTAAGTACCTACTTTCATTACATTGTTTTATTAAAGTGTACCAACAGAACTACTGCCAATATTTAATACCAGGCATGCATAAACGAAGTACCGTTATTCCCAACATACCAAAATAATAGACAGGAATTGAAGACACAAAAAACAGAATAGTTTGCCGTAACATGAACTTTTTACAATCATTAAGTAATTGCCCAGCTCATAAGGTATATTATGATAACAACAGCAAAATAGGATTTATTTTCAAAACATAATGCCTGTATTATTATTTACTTACCCTTATCAACATGGCCCACTACCGAGCCGACGACGACACACAATACCGCTAAGGCAAACATTGCTGACGACCGCTCGGGATCGCAGCCCTGAGCAGAATGACATTACATATTAGGTAGTTTTCGAACTGACCGAGCGATAAAAAAAATAAGCACACAGCTCACTAATTACCGCGCCAATTGTATTAAGTATTAATAAAGTAGAATATTTAAGCAACATAGTTACAGGTAATTTATATAGAAAAATCATAGTGCGATAAAAAATATTTCGAAAAAATTAGAGGTATTTATTTTTCAATTATAATAGATTTTGTAGGTGGTTCAAGTTTTTCTATTTTAGGATTATGCAAAGATAACATACCTTAATTAATATATGCTACAATTTGCTGATATTGCTTTAAAATTACTGAACACTTGAAAGTTATTTTATACGAAAATTTCATTCAAAATAAAGAATGACTGCCTGCGAGCAAAGATTTACACTTTTTGATTCGCTTCAGGGTTACCATTTCGAAATTTTAAGTTGCCGTGTTTTAGGATCTGGATTGCCGTGTTTTGGAATAAAAAATACAAAATTGCCGTGTACATTTTTTTATTTTAAATTAACACATAAGATTAAACATGACATAAAAACATTATTCTTCACAGTTATCATACAAATTTCTTATGGTATCCAAAATTTCTTCTTCATCTTTGTTCATTTTATATTTATTTTTTTCTTTCATATTGTCTATCATTTGTTTTGTCGGTTTGAAATTTACACAATTTCCTTGGGATCGGATAAAGTGCTTAGCTAGTAAAGTTCCACTTATAGTAGAAGTAATAATTTTATTTCTTGTTTTTGTTTTTATCAAATTGACCTCACTGAAAATCCTTTCACAGTCTGCATTGGCGTGTGGGAGGGATAATACGCTAAGGACAAAACCGGCTAAATTTTCGCTACCGAGTTCACGTTGCGCTAAAACTTTTGACCAAAAGTTATCTGTCTTCATTTGCGATACTTCTAATTTGGAATACTTAATTACAGACGGGAGCATTCGCCACTCGTCATCTATTTTCTGATGAAGATCTTCGTCTCTTGTAATTATAAGCAGTCTTTCGACTATAGGCATTAATGTGGGAAATGTTTCCCGGATTTTCTCACTGATTGCTTCTTCTGGCATTAAATATTTTAATAAAGGTAATAAGGGATCGGAAAAATCGTATCTTTTTTGGATCTCCTTACAACCAGTAATTAAGAATTTCTTAACTCTGGTTTGGAATTCTTTCAAATGATCTGGTTTATTTATAATATCCGGTTTTTTAAGTTCATTTAAGATTTTCACACCTAGATATAACGTAGGGATATGATTATCGCAGTTATCCGGATTAATTTCTGCAAAATCTGTTTTATTGACATAGTCTCGAGAAAGAAAGCAATATAACAATTCTTTGAATGTCATCCTCATCCTCTCATCCAATTCTACCAATTTCGGTTCACTACTCTGGAAATATTCATTAAGTTTTACGAACTTTGGCAGCACCCATTGCAGGAATAGAAAGTACAATTTGACAAAAGGATCATTTAGGTCGTGGTAAATTATTTCAGTGGCAAAGATACGCTCATCGAGCCATTTTTTCGAAAAAAATAATTGTAAACTGACCCATTGCTCAAGTATTCTGTTAACAACTGCTAATAATGACAACCATCGTGTTTGAGATGGATGGAGAATTTTGTGTATCTTAGTGTTTGTAAAAATCTGAAATTCTGTGTATTCGGCTTGCCTTTTCGAGCTATTTTTAAAAAAGCTGTATATATTTCTCGCAAGATCCTCACAGCGCCGCGGTAATTCTTTGCAGGCCGCACTGGCACATAGGTGCATGGAATGACATATACATTTGAATATTTTGATGCCCGGAAAATTATTTTTCAATTTACTGCTAACAGAATTGTGCGCACCCATCATAACGTTACACCCATCTGATGCAAATCCAATTATATTTGTTAGAGGTACATCCTGATCAGAAAAACTTTTAATAATTGCTTCATATATTACATTTGCAGTGCAGCCTTCTACATTTTTGTCAAAATCGCCGTGTCTAAACAGTGGGACTAATTCCCATAAACATGTTTCAATTTTTGAAGAAGTAGTATCGTAAAATTTGACCACAATACACATGGTTTTGGAGCAGGCAATATCTGTAGATTCATCTACTAAAACACTGAATCTTGTTTTTTGAAGCTTTAGTGCGAGGGCGTCTTTATGTTGTTTGCCGATGACATTTGTAACTGTAGCCGTACATTTGGTTCTTTTTAATTTTATTTCAGCTGCTATTTTTGAGTCCGGAAAACAGGATCGCATGAGTTCGCTAAGGTGATCCATAGCGAGAAACGAAATGTTATGTTCAGCAACAAATGCGCATAATTTAATTTCTGCTTCCGTTACCATTGTGTCAGAATCCTTAGAGGTTGAGGCACCTTTAAAATATGATTGAATTGATTTAGAATTGCTTAAACTTGATTTATGTTTCTGATGTTGTTTGTTTTCGTTGTGTCGCTTCAAAGTTGACAATTCGCAGCTCAATTTTACGTCACATAATTTACATTTTGCTTTATATACGTCGTTATCCACGGGTTGAATCCAATCTTTAAAATTATTATCTTGCTCCCATTGAGATCGGTATTTTTGGGGTAAATGTGTTCGTTTCTTTACCTTTTTTGGAGTACATGGCCCTCCTTCCTCACTATCCATGTTAATACTTTATTCACACACCACACTAAAGAAAGTAAATAAATGTTAAGCAGCAGAATATCTTTATAATGTACTTTACACAAAATGAATGAATGAATGAAATGAGTACTATAAACAATAAAGTGTGCGCGAATCTTCCTCGAATGCGCGTCGGGATTTCCCCGCTCATAGTCATGGCTACGTCTAGTGTAGTCCAACGATGTACGACTTATCGACTATCGATAAAATTATCGGAAAAAGTTGGTAACCATTGGATTGCCGTGTTTTAGAACACGGCAATGAACATATTGCCGTGTATAGGTCTACCAGAATCTCATGGCATTAAAAAAATATAAAAAAATATGATTTTCATATGGCAATGTCAATTGTCACCTGCCAAATCAAAGTACAAGGTTTGTCAACCGCTGTTGAGATTTTGTGATATCTTCTTGGCAATTCATTGTTTTTGTGAAAATGTCGAAAAAGCCACTTCGATCTCAAGCGAGAAATATTGTTTTCAATGTGTATCGTAAAATAAGGGAAGAAGAAGGCGTAAATCAAACTAAATCTTGGATTTTAAAGCGCGTCGTAGAGTTGACCGGTAAGTTGGACTGAGTTGTTTTGATACTTCTAGTATATTTTATATTTTTCTTACTTAATTATAGCTTCTTTATAGGGGTTTCCAGTACTACTATACGGCGAATCATAGGTGAGGGCACATCGAACGATGGTGTATTTTCCACGCCTGGTAAAAAGAGGAGAGGGGGGAAGAAGAAAATCAACTTGGACAGTTTCGATTTACAGTTGATTCCAAATTTGACAAGACCTTCACTAATCGTTATGGACAATGCTAGTTATCATTCCGTACGTTTGAACAAACCGCCCACACAATCCAATCGTATCCCTGATATAAAAGAATGGCTTCGTGCGAATGATGTACATTATGATGATCTTTGGCGTAAATGTCAACTACTTGAAGTAGTGAAACAAAACATGCCCTTATATGAGATAGATAAAGTATTAAAATCGCACGGTCACGAAGTTTTAAGGCTCCCACCTTATCATTGCACATTGAATCCTATAGAAATGATTTGGGGTATAATGAAGCAAAAAGTTGTCGATAAAAATGTTAATAGGCCTGCAAGTGACATTAAATTATTAACAGAAGAAGCTTTCTCACAAATTGGTGCAGAGGATTGGCGAAAATGTTGTGAACATGTAAAGAAAATTGAAAACGATTTCTTCGAGCAAGATAAAATAATTAAAATGCTGGAAGAGCAATTTATAATACGAGGCATGCCTTTTAAGTTCTGTCGTTTCCATAATTCCCGGCAATTTTGAATTTGGAACTGTTCTATATTCGAATGTGTTTAAATTTCGAATCTCAAAACAGTTGAATGTATTAGGATTAATGTTATTGTTTAGTCACAGCGTCGATTAGAATCTGTCAGGTTACGTACGAAAATGAATCTTTCTAAGGAAAATGTTCGTGCAATAATTTTCTACAACTTTAGAAGAGGCCCGACACGGCTTCAGTGTTTTGAAGAGCTAATATCTGTGTTCAGGGATGAAGCCCCATGTCTGCGGACTGTCGAACGCTGGTATTTAGAATTCCAGCGTGGACATACTAGTGTTAGTGACAAATCTCTCGAAGGTCGCCCAAAATCTGCATTCACTGAAGATAACATCATTGGAGTGAGACAACTAATTCTCGAAGATCGTCATGTGACGTATCGAGATATAGAGGCTCTATTAGGCATCTCAGGGACAACCATTCAGAAGATCTTGCATGAAGCGCTTGGTGTAAGAAAGCTAGTTTGCCGTTGGATACCGCATCTGCTTTCCGACGATCACAAGGCGGCCCGCGTCAGATGGTGTAAGAAAACTCTGCAAAGGTTCAACCGAGGAGAGTCAAATCACGTCTACGACATCATCAGTGGTGACGAATCTTGGATCTATGCCTACGATCCTGATTCCAAACAACAATCTACAATCTGGGTCTTTCAAGACGAGCCAAAGCCGACTAAAGTTGTTCGTTCTCGAAGCACTTCAAAGAAGATGGTGGCCACGTTCGTTAGAAAAACCGGCCATGTTGCGACTATTGCACTTGATGATCGTAGAACGGTTAACGCAGAGTGGTATACCACAGTTTGTTTACCACAAGTCATCGCCGAACTTCGAAAATCTAACTCAAAGCGACGCATCATCCTGCACCACGACAATGCAAGTTCACACAGCGCTCGTCAAACGATTGAGTATTTGAAGCAGGAAAAAGTAGAAATTCTTGACCATCCTCCATACAGTCCTGACCTAAGCCCTAACGATTTTTTTACATTTCCTAAAATTAAGAAAAGTCTTCGTGGTCAAAGGTTCCAGTCCAGTGAAGAAGCAGTCGACGCTTTCAAGTCAGCCATTTTGAACACCCCCACTTTAGAGTGGAATAAATGTTATAATAACTGGTTTGAGCGAATGGAAAAGTGTATTAAGCTACGTGGTGAATACTTTGAAAAACAATAAAAAGTACTATAAGGTTCTAGTTGTGTTTTTTTCTTCAAACGACAAAACTTAAAAGGCATCCCTCGTAAATACCTCTTTATCTTCATCATCTGATGAAGAACAAGAAATGCAAGTGGAGTTCTTGGAATCATTTTCTAGCTCTGAATGAGTTATTAACTTTTAAACGATATTATAATAAATTAGTACATAAAGTAATATATGATTGGCTTTATTTTTTTTGTCATATTTTCCTATGTTAAGAACCCGATGTATAACAACATTCTTCATACACATACCTAGTATACTTCATATTAATTAATGACTAAAGATATAAATAAAAATTAAACAGTATCAAGATCGTTTAATCCAATTTCCCCAGTATTGCACACAACAAATTTTTATTTCCCCATTTGCCATGAGATTCTGGTAGACCTATACCGTGTTTTATTGGTGAATAGACCCAAATTGCCGTGTAACACGGCAATTGCCGTGTAAATGGCAACGCTGATTCGCTTTGCTTGCTTCACAGAGTACTTTGTATTATATATGAAAGCTTGCTTTTTCGCCGTAGGGCAAACGGGCGCGGGGGGGTCACACAGCGGCGGCGGACGAACGTCACTCACATCATAACACAAGCAACTAAACGTAACTTATCTATCTCACAGATTTGTTAGACCTATTATACAAAATCATTCATAATCAAACAATGTAATAAGATAGATTTTGTTTATCCTCGGTAATTATTGAAATCACTATTATCTATTCGAACTACTTGAGATCTGTAAGCAATGGGCATGTAAAGACAAGAGCCTGTGAGAACAGAAACTATCTATTTCAAAACGCAAATGTCAACTATCAACAAGCGCGTTCCTTATCATTTTCGTTTTAATATAAGCTTTTACATTCTTACATCTCTTTTTCTCATTTTGCAAAATATTGAGATGGCAACAAACAAACAACAGTTTGTGCGTGCATTGAATAGATACGGCGCGGACACAATTTTTATTATGCTAAAATACCAAGTATTGTTATATACTAACTAGAAAGAAAGAATATAATTTAGAAAGTGCAGAACTGCAGACAGAGTATTCACTGCATTAGAAACGAATATTTTAAACAAACAATAAGATCATAATAAAATAAACTTCTTACTTTTGTAATCCAAATAAACCTGTGCTCGCACGACTTCTGGGTATAAAACCTGAGTAAAATGTACGGGAAACAGAATAAAAAGCCGATATCATTCGGTAAAATCAATTTCAGCGCCAGCAAACCGCCAGGAAACAGTTCCAACAGCGATGACGCCTCCGCATCTGGTTTCGGCACTTTCGGCCGCACTCTCATCCAGGAGCACAACGAAATTGAGGAAATTAGCGACGATTTAGAGAACCAGCACGTTCAGCAGGTCATGGGCATTAAAAACTTCGGCAAAAAAGCTAAAAATTACGATCTAAATGAAATGGTGGAACAGGCAAGGGCAAATGCTCATGAAGCCTATAAAAAGAAGTTAGAAACTGAAATTTCTGCTCAGAAATCTACCACAGAGCCTGGTGACGAAGAAAATGATGATGATGAGCTCATAGGCCCTCCATTACCGCCAAATCTGGTGCAAAGTGAAGAAGAAATAGGTCCCCCGGTACCAAAAGAGTTGTTGGATGAAGATAAAAGTAAAGGTGAGGGGAAGGCTAAAGATGATGATGAAGACAGCTATGATGAGTTAAGCGGGTCAGATGATGAGGAGTTGAGTTTGGAGAAGAGGATACCTAATAGTCATGAGGTGAGAATAATTTAACTTAAACACTGTTCAACCTTTATGGCTAGTCAAACATACAAACTGTATTGACATTTTTAAGAGTTGGCCAACCCATCTTCAATTGAGTTTAAAGAATCTAGGGTTGAAGCTAGGGGTGGCAACCTGGAAATAGCCCTGGGGCCGAGTCTGCTCATTCAAAAACGAATTGAAAACCATTGGGCATTAATATTATCTTGGTGAATTCTTCACTGTAAATTATAAATTCTTAGCGATTGTATGTTATCAGTCAGAGGACTGCTAACAGATGGCTGACAATGTGTGGACTGCCAAGAATTTACTATTTATGATAAAGAATTCACAAAGATAAGAACTATGTTCATAACCATCTTTCTAGTTTTTTATTTTTTACTTAGGGTTGATTAACAGTTCATTGGTAGCAGTGATAGCCAATTGGTTAAGCACATGTCTTGCAGGCACCGGGTCCTGGGTTCAAACCTCGGCTCGCACTTCTGGGTTTTTTGAAATCTATGTGCGAATCATAATTTCTATCTGATTATCACTTGTTTACTTTGAAGAAAAACATTGTAAGGAACAAGCATGTCTTAAAAAATCTAACAAATTTTCGAAAAGCCATGTGAAATCCGCCAACCCACACTGGGCCAGCATGGTGGATTATGGCCTGAATCCCCTTCGTACTGAGGGGACGCCCGTGCCCAGGAGTGGGATGTCAAAAAGGGCTAAATTATTATTATTATGATTTTGATGGTAGAATGAGATGAGTCAAATGTTTCTTTAGAATTTTTACATAGAGCAACTTTCGATCAATGATCAATTGGTGTGGTGGACCTTTAAAGTTATGTAATTTCATAGGTAGAGATGCACCACGGCTCAAAAGCAGTGGTGGCACTAGCTGTGGACCCATCGGGAGCTCGATTAGCAACTGGATCTATTGATTACGAAGTATCCTTCTGGGATTTTGCTGGTAAATATTCCAGAGATGGGTACACTTTATAAATGTCAATATAAGCAGAGCCTAACTAGCTTTGTATATCGATTTTTTATTGTGAATGTTAAATTCATTTTGATCGACCGCTTGGCGCAGTGGTTCGAGCGTACGATTCCCGCCAGGGCAAATTTCGGAAATGGCCTTTTCGTAACTTGCCCAGGTCTGGGTGTCACTGGGATTGCCCCCAGTCCATTGTATGGTACCCATAATACAACTGTCGCTTAGTTTGGGATCACACAGTTGGGCTGTCAGTCTGGTGATATTATTAATTATTCATTTAAAAAAGAAGAATGGCAGCTGTTGTTTGCGATGACTCTGTATACCCCCTAGTCTGGGTGTCACTGGAATCGACCACCGGTCCCTATAACACACCCAACCAACCTACCTGTAGAAGCATTGCTTTGTGTGGAACCATACAGCTGGTATGTTAATATGGCTATCTCTATTAATCTCCTTCGCCAGGTATGGACCCGGGACTCCGCTCATTCCGAACCCTGCAGCCATGCGAGAACCACCCCATCAGGGCGCTGCAGTACTCCAGCACCGGCGACTCCATCCTGGTGGTCAGCGGCGCCGCACAAGCAAAAGTGTTAGACAGGGATGGCTTCGAGGTCCTCGAGTGTGTGAAGGGGGACCAGTACATCAATGATATGGCTAAGTTAGTACCAAGGGTTTGTAGCGGTGGATTTATGCGTGCGGGTATCTGGCCACTAGACTTTGTTCCCATGACAGGTGGTAAAGAGGTCAATGACACTAAGGCCCGTCTCACAATCCGCAGATAATAGAATAGAATAGCTCTTTAGTGCACACTAAAGTTCGGAATATATCTAATAACATAAAAAAATCAATAGTGTACATTGGCCGGTCTTATCCCAGACTGCGATCTCTTCCAGACAACCTTTGGATGGAGAGAATTATGGCATGTTGTCAGGGTACCTAGTAGTCTAATAAATAATGTTTATTCCCAATTAAATTTCACGTTTAAAGTTCTCACAGATAATTACTTTGGAAGCTATCTGATGATTATGGACATCTCTAAGAATCATGATAGTGTTACTGAAAACGACGCTCCCCATACACTTATGTATCTTTTAAAATTATTACCGTATTTTATCATAATATGTTGTGGGAGGAGCGCGCGGCCGTGGACCAGAACGCAAGGGCTAAAAACGCGATAACTTGTCAACTGCTCAAGCTGTACAAAATAACCTTTAAGTCAAGGGGATGAAGGGGGAGTCAGGCGAAACACGTTTCGAATTTTACTTTTAATTCGCGTTGTTCCGCGGAAAATTGCACATTATTAGGGTTCCTGACACTCATGACTGACAAACTCGACCGACGGAGTTAGGTTTTGTTAACCTCTTCCATTATCGATCAACCTATTTGATTTATAATTTTGGAGGTTAACAAGTCAAGGGTGAGTGGTGGGTCCTTCTCCTAAATTGTTTTACAATGGATTTCCGCAAACTAACGCCTGAGTCGATCAAGGGTATGAGAGGTTAAAATGACGACTTTTATACACAGATTTTTTACTTGTCTGATTTGCAGTTGGTTCTTATTGTTGTCTAAAATTTCTTAACATACATTACGATGAACTCGCCGCGCGTGCGATCGTTAAGACCTACTACCTACCTACCTACTTATGCAGAAGGTATTTTCAACATATTCCATTAAATTCTCTTGCAGAACCAAAGGGCACACGGCTTCCCTGAACAGCGGCTGCTGGCACCCCCACATCCGCGAAGAGTTCATGACCTGCTCCCAGGACGGTACCCTCCGGCTATGGCTCACGGAAAACCCTAAGCAACACAAATCCGTCATTAAACCGCGACAACAAGGCGGCTTGAAGACCAACCCCACAGCGTGCGCCTTCTCCAGAGATGGCAACACCGTCGCGTGCGGCTGCTTCGACGGCTCCATCCAAATGTGGGATCATAGGAAGAATTTCGTGAACACTTCAGCTTTACTAAGAGACGCCCATCAAAAACAGACCGAAATAACAAGCATCGCTTATTCCTACCTAGGCTCCTATTTAGTCAGTCGAGGGAACGATGATACAATGAAACTATGGGACTTACGGCAATTCAAGAAACCGCTGAACATCTTCAACAATCTGTTTTCGAGGTACGAGCAGACGGATTGTGGGTTCAGCCCGGACGATTCGTTAATTTTCACAGGCGAGTCGGTGCAAAAGGGCCAGGACGTGGGAAGACTGATATTCTACAACACAAATACCTACGACCAAGTGTCGTCTATAGGGGTCACGAAATCGCATATTATTAAAGGGATATGGCATGCGAAGCTGAATCAAATATTCGTTGGGTGCGGGAACGGCGTTGTCAAATGCTATTTCGACCAGAAGCGCAGTCTTCGCGGCGCGAAATTGTGCATAGTCAAGACTCATAGGAAGAAGCAATCCATGGAAGTAGTAAGCGCTCAACAGATCATAACACCTCACGCGCTACCTCTATTCAGACAAGAGAAGTTGAGAACAAGTAAGAAGAGGATGGAGAAAGACAGATTGGACCCTGTCAAGTCTCACAGACCAGATCTGCCGATAACATCAGGGCAGGGAGGCAGGGTTGCGGCTTCCGGGAGTACCCTCAGCTCCTTTGTGATAAGGAATCTTGGGTTAAGTAAGAGAGTGGATGATGAACAGGATCCGAGGGAGGCGATCTTGAAATATGCTAAAGATGCTGAGGAGAATCCGTTCTGGGTGGCGCCGGCGTATAAGAAGACCCAACCGAAGCCTATATTCCAGGCTGGAGCTGAGGAGGAAGGACCCTCGGACTCGAAGAAACCAAAAACTGAATAATGTTGTGATATTGTATGAAGAATTATGATATTTATGTAAGAATATTCAACTAGCGGCCCGCCCCGGCTTCGCACGGGTACATTACGGTTACATTATTGGAGTTTTAGTAAGGATTCCTAATTTTTTTAAAAATATAATATAGCCTATGTCACCCGGGGATAGTGTAGCTTCCCAACAGTGAAAGAATTTTTCGAATCGGTTCAGTAGTTTCGGAGCCTATTCATTACAATCAAACAAAGTTTTCCTCTTTATAATATTATTAAGATAATTAATTATGTTCAATTTATATGTAAATACATAGTACATAATTTCAAAATGGTCATTATTTCTACCCAAAAAATCCTATTTAGATAGGTTCATTTCTTTATTAGCGCTTATTTCTTGATTTTATTTTAGATTTGTTTTAAGTTTTTTTGTGCATTTACCAGTTATCATTGTCGTTGATAGAAAATATGTATATGCGTCAATTTGTAAGAGCCACCTTACCATCGTATTTTCATAAAATACTAGCTGTGCCCCGCGACTCCGTCCGCGTTCTGTTGAAATTTTTCCTGAATTTTCTTTGCTATAAACCTCACGGAGCCCGAGACCTTTCCAACGAATGCAAAACCGTGGAGATCGGTTCGTGCGTTCTGGAGTTATAGCGTCAGTAAGGAAAACCCGACTTATTTTTATATAGTAGAAGATATTTCTTACAATCCTTTAAAACAATTGCTCAAGATCACTCTCAGCCTTGAAATTCAAACTCAAACTCAAAATTGTTTTTTCATTACTCATACTCTGAAAGTAGGTCTGAAGTTGCCTGAGGAGCGGGTTGAAAGTAATACTTTTCTGGCCCGGGAGAATCGCTTTCAACTGACAGCTGTCAAATTATAAAAAAAAAACTGGTTCCATTTTCACATTTCTATGGAACCATGTTCAAACTTTTTCTACAGTCACTCAATTACAGCACGATGTAAAATTGAAATAACATAAAGTTAAGTATTAATTAAAGAATATATATTTTTAAATGACTTAATTATAATTTAGTTTCAACAATTTCTTTAAAATAATATAGATTTGGGCAAAATATTTAAAGATGAAAATGAAAAATAATGGCTAAATAATGAAGTTGGCCGGCCAACGAAAAAAAAACAAAATAGGCGGCAATCCGATCTTTATTTTTTTTTTCGATTTGTAGAGTATTGTTCATACTTCCTTGTATTATTTATTTAGCTAATTCCTGTTTTTATTTATACTTTCCTTGTATTCGTAATGAAAAGCACAGTGTTTACCTCGGGTGAAAGACTTATTTTGTCCCTCGAACTATTAGCGCCCTCGCTACGCTCGGGCGCCAAACCCCGTCTCGGGACTTAATAAGTCACTTTCACCACTCGTGTAACAATGTACTATTAGTCACGTAAGCCAACGAAGCATTTATGGATAGTCAGAATGTACCACCGCACCGGTTCGGAATGCTGCTTCCACTGAGAAGATCCGGCAAGGAACTTAATGGTTGCTCTTTCAAGGTAACCCCTATTGATAGGGCTGTCCAAATTTCGTTTCTAAAGTTTCAATGTTAACTCGGACACATTTCTATTATGGTACAGGATGTTATTATTACCAATGAAAGATAAATATAACTTAATAGCTTTAATAACTTACAGTATGACTATCAACTACTTATGGTCTATTACTCATTTACGCTTTGGCTGCTATACTCTGGTGCGCCGATTCCTCATGGTCCACACTCTTTATCGGCGACCTAGTTGTATTCTGAAAGGCAAAATAAATAATAAAAAATATCTTTAGACTAACACCCCTATTTGGATATCGTTTTGCAGCACGGAATCAACCCACATGCACTGTTGTAGACCAAAACCAACCTTGTGTTAGTGGTTCTAGGTTGATTTTTGTTTGCAGCCTATTTGGATATCGTTTTGCAGCACGGAATCAACCCACATGCACTTCTGTAGACCAAAACCAACCTTGTGTTAGTGGTTCTAGGTTGATTTTAGTTTGCAGAAGTGTGGTGGGTTGGTTCCATTTTGCAAAACTACGTCCATTTATAAATCGATTGCCGACTATTATGTTGAGTAAAGTTCTGACATATCATTTTGCACTTGTGTGGCATAAGAATGAGATTTCTAAGATCGCTCTCAGACTTGAGATCATTTATTATTACTGCCCCAACCGTACGATCCCAAACTAAATGGAAAGTGGCTCTTTTGAGAATCTGTCGATCGTAGGTCGATTTATTGGTGTGGCAACCCTAAGGAAACAATCGCCACACTTCTGGCCATTGCCAAACAGCTTTGGCAGAGTGAGCCTATTGTAGGCACGCTTACTTTTCTGAGATACAATGACTGCCGCATTTTTCTAAGGGACTGGTCCCGCCACACGCTCCCACCACTGTAACTCCTGTAAACCAGGATCGACAATGGTGACCAATAATGACGTCGAGGTTCGACCCTCGACGAGTCCCGGGGAAAGTTAAATTGTCTTGGAACCCGCACGAATCTAATCGAAAGAAATAATAGGAGTTGGAAGAAAAAAAATCCACTTCTTTTTTTTTCTTCCAACTCCTATTCTTTCTTGACCTATCCTATTACGACTGCAGCATATAAAGACGCCATATTAAGGTCACCTTGGGTCTAACTCTGTTAACCGCTGGCATCTCGATCGTTTTTCTATAGGAAAACTGTCAAAACTGACGTATTCAGATGCGCCAAACGTCACTTTTGACGTTTTGCGAGTCGATGGAGATGCCAGCGGTTAGCAGTTGGGTCCCTGGTTTCCAGTTACAAACACTCACCAATTTCTTGGCCCTGTCAGCGAGTATGGTAAAGGCAAAGTGGTTCAATCTGACGCCCGCGGGCAGAGCGACGCCTTGGAACCGGTACAACTGTTTTACGTCACCGTCTGAATCTCCTGAAAACAATTATCACTACATATTATAAAACAAAGTCGCTTCCCGCTGTCTGTATGTCCCTATGTATGCTTAGATCTTTAAAACTGCGCAACGGATTTTGATGCGGTTTTTTTTAATACATAGAGTGATTCAAGAGGAAGGTTTATATGTATACATGCATAATATAGTAGAGAAACACTGATAAAAATACCCGTGCGAAGCCGGGGCGCGTCGCTAGTACAACAATATTTGACGACCGCTCGGCGCAGTGGTTCGATCGTAGGCCGCTCGGCTCACCACACCGGGTGGTTGCGAGTTCGATTGGAGTATCTTGCATGTTCTTCTCCATAGGATTTAGTTTTGGAACACGCACCTAGCTCTTGACTTTTTAAAAGTGCCAGTTAATCTGGTCTATTTTGAATTTCCATTTGATTCCCGTCAGGGTAAATTTCGAAAATGGGTTTTCGTAATTTTCCCTGGTCTGGGTGTCACTGGGATCGTCCCCAGTCCATTTTACGGTGCCCACGCGATGGTGTGTTCGTCTGGCGATATTCCTTTATTATTTATGTAACCTTTTCCATTCTTCTGCGGGCGTTTTCCACAAATCTTGACGTCGATTTGTGGAAAACTCCCGCAGAAGAAGAAGAACCTTTTCCATACCCGCCATGCATCGCATAATTTTCTGTATGCAAAAAAATTGTGGATCTCCCGCGTATTACGCATAATAACATTTAAGTGTCGGTTTTTAATGTCAAAACAACAGCTTTTCACTGAGTGCATATGAAAATATGCACGGTACTTATAACAAAAAAAACAATTTTTAACATTTTTGTCTGTCTGTCTGATCCGGCTAATCTTCGAAACGCCTGGACCGATTTTCTCGGAACTTTCACTGGCAGGTAGCTGATGTTATAAGGCGTTACTTAGGCTACTTTTAGTTTATCGAAGCACCACATGCGCGAGGCCTTAGACAACAGATATAGCAGACAAAAAAATCTTAATTGTAAATAAATCGGTAATAATAAATATCGCCAGACTGACACACCAACTGTATGACCGCCGTACCGTACAATGGAATGGGGGCGATCCCAGTGACACCCAGACCAGGGCAAATTACGAAAAGGCCATATCCGAAATTTGCCCCGGCGGGAATCGCAACCCGCAACCACCATGTGCAGTGACCCGTGCGGCCTGCGCTCGAACCACTGCGCCAAGCGGTCGTCAATTGTAAGGTCGGTAATAGTAGTTTAGTTTGTTAAAGTAATGGTAATTTTGGAGAGTGATACAAACCTGGGCCCTAACCACGCTAGCTACTCAAATCGTAATAGAAAAGCAAACGCTCGCGATTACGTTTCAAACGCTCCGCTTTTGACGTTTTGCTGACACCATACAATATCAATGTCAGTAGAAATCGTGAAGCTCGTGTCAGCAAAACTTCAAAAGCGGAGCGTTTGAAACGCAATCGCTAGCTTTTGCTTTTATTTATTTAAACTTTATGCACAAGTATAAAACACAATGTACAAAGGCGAATTTATACGTATATACATATATTGATAAATACATAGATACATACATACATATAAAACAAAATTGTTAATGTAATAAATAAATTTGACAAGTTAGTAATAAATAAATATGTATAATATTGAATCGTATCTGTCAAATAAAACTTCAATGTGTTTCTCTGAAAAAATCAAAGATTTTTATTTATTAGTTTTACCCACGTTATCTTACGTATCACATTACACTATAACACTAACACTAACCTGAAAAAAACAAAGAAACGACATTAAAAGTCTATTCTTTAATAATGAGTTATCTCAATAGAAAATAATTTTATAACAATACAATTTTCACGAAACGCCATATTCTTTCTTCCGCTTAGACGCCTGCTTTATCGACGTTACATATTCCACCTCCATTAACTGTAACTGTTTTGCCGACAGCACCCGCGCGGCAAAAGACAAATTAAAGAAAGTAACAACTGTCTTTACATCTTCCCTCTCGAAGTAGAAAATCCACAGAATTTTCTTTAAATCAATTCTTCTTCCATTTCCTCATTTTCATCTTCTTCTTTTATAGGGACTGGAATAAGTTTTGTGATATGAAATAAGTTAGATTCTGTTTTTTTATGACCTGTATCTATTCTGTATATTGAATTCGAAATTTTGTTTATAATTTTATAGGGTCCGATTTTCAGTTCATCTAATTTCTTCCTGTTAAGCTTGTTTCCATTTTCCACATATACCATATCTCCTATATTAAATTCATAGTATTTCCGACTTTTGTCGAATAGTGCTTTGTTGTAGTTATGGGATTTTATTGTATTCTCAAGTGCGATTTTCCGGTCTTTAATCCAATCGCTATTGGGTTTTCCTTGCTTTAATTCATTTGGTATGACAGTAACATTCGTTCCATATAAAAGATAACTTGGTGGATAGCCAGTAACTGAGTGATTGGTATCATTATATTTACTTGCACATTCCTGAGCTATTGTGGTCCAAGCTCTTTTTTTTCCATTTTCATTTATTGTACATCTGATTTTATTTACTAATGTTTGATTCAACCTTTCATTCAGGCCATTAGAGAATGGTGCATTTACTGCTGTGAAGACTAGCGGTATTTTTTTATCTTTTAGGAATTTCTTAAATTCTTTTGAATTGATTCCGGGGTATTGGTCAGTGAGAAGCATTCCAATATCTTCAGTTTCTGTTATGTTTGTAATAAGTTTAATAAAATCATTTGCATTCTGGGTTTTTGAAGTTAATATAAAAGCATATCTTGTAAAGTGATCCACTAATAAGTGTAGATATTTGTTTGATGACCTTGAACCTCCAAAACCTCCAATGGTGTCTATAGAGATTATTTCGAATGGCTTTTTAGCCGGACCTAGATGAGACATAAAACCAAATTTTTCATGACCTCTTGATTTATTTTTAATACAAGTTTCACAGCTTCTACAAATTTTCTTAATATTGTTCATCAAATTTTTGGCCGTGTAGTGTGGACTTATTGTCTTCTGCATTTGACTTATTCCAATATGACATAAGTATTCATGTACTTTTTTTATAAGTTTGATACTGAATTCTTCTGAAATAATTATTTTTTCTTTTTTTCTGTTCTTTTTTTAAGTATACCTTGTGTCTTTCAATCAATTTACTCTTATTCCTTTGTATTTCTTCATTTTTATTTTGATCTATTAAAATATCTTGCAGTCTAATCATGTTCACAACTTTTAACTGTTCATCTGTATTTTTGTCCGATTCTAATACTGGATTCCTGCTTAAACAATCTGCTTCCAAATTTTTCTTTCCTGGAGCATATTTTATTTGAAACTCATATTGCGATAGATAATATGTTAAATCCCCTAGCTCTTCATCTGTTCTAGATTTCAGATTCATGTTTTCTAGTGGTTTGTGATCTGAATAAACTGTAAATGATTTACCTATCAACCAATATTGCCAGTATCTCACAGCTTCTTTGATAGCTAAACATTCCAAGTATATTGCTTTTTTTTTCTTTTGGGATTCATTAAGCTTTTTAGAAAAATAAGCTACTGGTTTTTCTGTTCCATCTGTCTGTCTTTGTTTCAATATTGCTCCAATACCTTCTAAAGAAGCGTCTGTATATATGTTGATTGGCAAATCTTGATCGTAAATTTCAAGAATTGGTTGGGAGCATAGCAAGATTTTTATGGTTTCAAATGCATCTTGACATTTATCAGACCAAATGAATTTTTGTTTTTTTCTGAGTAAATTATGCAATGGGTCTAATATTTTTGCACTGTTAGGTATGAACTCGTGGTAAAAGTTTATTTTTCCTAAAATTTGTCTTACATTTTTCTGTGTTCTTGGAACAGGAAAATCCTTTATTGAAATCAAATTATCGTTGACTGGTTTGATGCAATTATTTTCAATTATATGACCCAAGTATTTTACTGAATTAGAAGCGAATGTGCATTTTACAAATTTTAACCTGAATCCTTCTGTTTTGATTGCTTCCAACAGCTGTGTAAGATGGTTAATGTGCTCAGTAAAGGTTCTAGAAAATATAAGAATATCGTCGATATAATTAACTGTAAAATCCGTCAGTTTATACTTTCTTAGTATATTATGAAGTATTCTTTGAAAAATGGCTGGAGAGGTTTTTAGTCCGAATGGTAGACAGGTCCACTGGTAATGCCCATCTTGTGTTACGAATCCTGTCTTGTTTTTGTCTTCGATTCGTAAAGGGATCGACCAAAATGCAGAATTGATGTCCAGCGTTGAAAAGAAATTACAATTCCTGGTCTTTAACATTAGATCTTCAATCAAGGGAAATGGTTGAGCTTGAGGTACTACTATTTTATTTAAGTCTCTAAAATCTATACATAACCTAGATCTTTTATTTTCTTCTTTCTTAAATGCCAAAGTGACAGGTGCAGCGAAAGGACTGTAGGATTCTTCTATCATCTTATTATCTAGTAAATTTGCTATTTGTGTTTCTATCTCTTTTTTATCATCTATAGTGCATCTGTAAGGCCTCTTGCTACAATATCTGTCCACTAGTAAGTCGATTCTCGCTTCGTACCCGTTAACAGTACCGACGTCGTATTTATCCTTCGCAAATACTGATTTATATTTATCAATTAGTGTATTTATTTCTGCTATCTGGTATCCATCCAGATGATTTATCTTAATTTTAAAATTTTCTTCTTTTACATGTTCATTAAAATTTATTTTGTATTCTTTTGTCGAATTATTTTTAACTATACTTTTTATTTCTGTGTTTGTCTTTTCATTAGTAGTATTTTCTTCTGTTTTATTATTAAGGTACAATTTCTGTGTTATTTTAGGTCCTCATTCTGGATCAATTTAAATTCTTTTATTAAGTCTAATCCAATCAAAAAATCATATTTGAAATTTTGTTCATCAATTATATATACATCAGCATTTCTCTCTAATTCAAAGATTTTTATTTTTAAGGTTGTCAAACCACTTGTCTTTTTAACACCATTAATTGTTACTAAATCTGCTTCATTCAAACTGTTTCCTTTTCCTTTTAACTGTAGTATTTTTGAATTAATTAGAGAAACATTTGAACCAGAATCATAAACTCCACTTATTTCTAGTTTATCATTCAATAGTAGTTTGACATTAATTAATGGTGTTACTATTCGTTTTTTTGGTCAGTTTCGTTTAACTCGGCTTCAATCACCGAATTGTTTACATGCCTAATGAAGTTTTTCTTTAGTTTTTCATTTTCCTTGGCTCTGAACCAACATGTGGCCTCAGGGTGATAACGAGTACCTTTATTCATCTTTTCACAAATCTTGCATGGGTATTTTTCTTCATTTCTACTATTAGTACTCATATTTTCATTTTTCCTTATAGCCACATAACTTTTTTTATTTACCATGTGTTCATACTTACTCACTTCATTAAATAAATCCACTGTATCTTTCAATGTTTCTCTATCAATCCTATTTAGTATGAATTCTGGTAAACCAGCTGCTACAAGATCCACTAGGGTACCTGTGTCAAGTGTTCTTCTCATATCCAATAACAGTTTTTCTTTTCTCATGGCATAATCCAATAACGAACCATCCTTATATTTAAAGAATAGTGCATATCTAACTGGGTTCCAGCCTTTGTTTGCAAAAGATTCACAGAATTTGTTTTTCCAAGTTGACCATTCCGAGTTCATTGTCAACTTTATAACCATCGAACTGTACCAGTCCGCACAACTCTTATCCATAAACAATCTGAGTATTTCAATCTTCCTTTCATCCCCTGTTACATCGAAGCGTTTACATTCACTTTCAAAAATATCAATCCACTGGTTAGCATTAGAATTTTTGCTTGTGAATTTTTCAATTATAAACTTTTCTGCAATCCTTTTCAAGTTTTGTTGTTTAACTTCTTGTGTATTTTGTACTAATTTCTCAAACAATTTTTCCAGCGTACCGCTTTCGGTTTGATATGCATCAGAAAATTTATCTTGGTTTATTTCTTCTAGATATTGATCCTCAAATTGTAAATTATCATCTTCATCTATGTATGTTTTATTGAGTTCATCTGTCATTGTAATCCAAACTCTTCTCACCTGGTACCTTTTTTTCAGACTATTTTTCACCTTATTATAGACGGTTGTCTTCAATATTTCTTTATGATAACTAGCTGCCTGTAGCTCTTCAGGTATTGCATACTGTTTATTATCACTCGTAGTTATCGAAGTAAGCGAAAGAATATTTGATTTACCGTCACTTCCAGGCAATAGCGTAAATTCAAACCGAAGTTTATCCATTTTTTATTGTCGTTTATAAACAATAATGTCGTTTTATAATATTGAATCGTATCTGTCAAATAAAACTTCAATGTGTTTCTCTGAAAAAATCAAAGATTTTTATTTATTAGTTTTACCCACGTTATCTTACGTATCACATTACACTATAACACTAACACTAACCTGAAAAAATCAAAGAAACGACATTAAAAGTCTATTCTTTAATAATGAGTTATCTCAATAGAAAATAATTTTATAACAATACAATTTTCACGAAACGCCATATTCTTTCTTCCGCTTAGACGCCTGCTTTATCGACGTTACATATTCCACCTCCATTAACTGTAACTGTTTTGCCGACAGCACCCGCGCGGCAAAAGACAAATTAAAGAAAGTAACAACTGTCTTTACATATGTGTATAAATTCATTGATAAAAGCTCACTCTGGAGTATATTTTAGGAACTAATACCTTATTCACTAGTATTCAGAGACGTACAACTAATAATTGGATTTCGTAAAGAGTTCAAGTATGTATTACTAGATGGCAGTTTCTTAACGTAATTTTCATAGCTAGACTGTGATAACTAATTAGCGTTCTTTCTTTTGGATTGTGCGACGTGGAGGAAGGACGTGCACAATTTGTTATAATAATTAAATTACTAATAAGGCGTATAATCATGAAGGTATTACGACCTCCCGACCCATCTAGAATGTGAGTATTGTGATTTATATTAAAACGATCAAATTTGAATATTCTCAAGTAAAACATCCACGCGGTCTCTAATGAAAATTATTTCCTTGTTAACAGGGGTCGTTCGTTAGACTTATAGTTATTCCTAATCATAAACAAAACGTAATCATATGATATAAAATGATGTAAAATCCCGAGTTCATCAGGCTACCATGTGACGAATATCAGACAGGTACTTAACCTAACAAGACATACCACAGCGTTTATGATAGCCAATATGTGCAGCTGGCGCTGATGCGTACGAAGTGACCCTGAAGGTTTTTGAAGATTGTACCTAAGTGTAATCATGATGATGTGGCCGCACTAACGGAAGCTATACTCCAACAAATATAATAAATACTTGGACTCGGGAACCCTGATGTTTATTTTGTAATACCCCAAGTACATTCCCTGAACACATGCAAACTGCTGACTGAGCTGCTGGTGTGTAACTGTGTGAAGGCAGGAAAACACGTTACAAGGAAAAAAAAATCCAACGAATTACCGCTGTGACTATTCTACCAACTTCTTGCGAATGTGCTCTCGTGCCTTCACCTTAAAAGACAACCGAATTTTCTATTACGATTTGAGTAGCTAGCGTGGTTAGGGCCCAGGTCATGTCATACCTATGAGCTTGTGTACCGAAGTGACGGCGAGGCGACCGATCAGTCCCGTGTGACTGATCATCGGCCCTTTGGATATATCCACGTGTTTGCCAGCCCTGTACAGCGTCACTTTGCCTGGGGACAATAGATTTACGTTATTATGAATAACTGCAATCAAAAACCAAGTCAACGACACAACTGCTTTATTAACAGGAAGCCATAGACAATAATATTGCGAGTATACCACAATTTACATTTTAGCACACCCCTCATGTTTTTAGGATTCTTTTTAAACACCCACGAAAATAGAGGGGTGTTATAAGTTTAACATATGTCTCTGTGTGTCTGTCTGTGGCATCGTAGAGCCCAAGGAGATGGACCAATATTAATTTAGTTTTTTTCTTTGAAATGTATTTTGATCGAGAGTGTTCTTAGCATTGTTTGAAGATTATCCGCATCAGGGGGTTTTTTTTTTCAATTTTTATTTGACATTAAGGCTACAGCGCCCATCTAGCCCGCGAAGTTCAAATTTTTTGAGTTCCTTTAGAAAAATTTCAAAATCTGACTATAATAAAAGACAAATTTTGTAATTCGCGAAAAAGACCGTGTGCAGTGCATTTATTAATATATCCAACTTACTCTAAAACATTTCAAGAACGACAGCTATCCAGATAATCTGGCAATTTTTGTATATTTAGTGATTTACTAGTATCATATCCACCGTGATAATATTTAGAGTAAAATAAATGTATTAATAAATGCACTGCACACGGTCTTTTTCGCAAATTACAAAATTTGTCTTTTATTATTGTCAGATTTTGAAAAATTTCTAAAAGAACTCAAAAAATTTGAACTTCGCGGGCTAGACAGGCGCCTTCACCTTAACTGGCTATATTTTTATCTGACCATCACCTGTACCCAAGTTTAAGATAAGTACTAACATTATGGACACCGGCAACATTGTGGTAAATAGCTTCAAGCGCCACTAACAAAGGAGAAGATTTGAAGGGGAGTGGGGCAGAGGGAGGGGAGAAGTTCTAAGACGAATTGAAGACATCAAATTAATATAAACCTTAACTACGTTGACATACGGTCAATATTCTCGATGCTCGGAGCGTGGACGCTCCGACCACCGCGTGCGAATTTATTCTTATATAGGCCGTATGTCAAGGTGGTTAAGGTTTATATTAAATTGTTGTCTTCAATGACTTACCATTACTCCTGGCGATGCTCGGTATCTGCCCGCTCTTGTGCTCGTTATCCGCGAACATCTCGAGCGCCAGGTCCGCGCCGACCTCCAGCCGCTCCAGGGGGGCGGCGGCGCCGCGCGTCAGCTTCAGGTACTCCGCGGCCAGGGTCATCAGCTCCTGCGGGGACGGCCGCCAGTCCGCCAGGGTAGGCAAGTCCACGTCGTAGATGAAGGAGCCACTGCGGACTGTCAAATATACGCTATAACACCTAGTATTGAGCCAGAGGCGGACGAACCTTTGAAACTCCCGCCTTCACCACGAACTCCACGATTGGTCGAACGCAGCCTGGGTAAACGCTTTCAAGTTATCGGTCCGTTACATAGAGATATAAGAATAGAGGAGGGAAGACGGCGCAGAGAGTGTAGCCGCAGTAGAAAGAGAGGAGATGAAATCCGGGTACCTTTTTCTCTCTATTGGCGCATGCGCGGTCGCGCGCTTTGCTTTCAATGAAACCACGCGGCCTTTATAGTAGAAAGCATGCCTATTTTATCATTGAAAACAATCGGCAGGTAACAAGTATGCACAATTTTTCAATGGGAACGTAGAATAAAAATAAAGTATAACAGACGCTCTTCCCCTATTCTTGATGGCACGCGACTGCGCATGCGTCAGTAGAGCGAGAAAGGTAGCCGCTTTCGTCTCCTCTCTGTTTCTAGCGGGACCACATTTCCACTTGTATGTTGAGAGCCTGGGCTCCCCTACTCTATTCTTATATCTCTATGGTCCGTTACCGCGACCAGTGAACATTTAGATAAATAAATAGAATGCGCCACGACGCCATATTGGGCGTCCCACAAGAATACTGTTAGATTGTGGTCGTGCTAAAACCTGTTATTTTTGATTAGAGTTGTGTTAAGAGATACCATTTTGTTTATTTCTGTTTGTGGTAATTAAGTAAATTGTGAGTTTCAAAAAGTAATTTTCATTAAACTTTTCGGGCCACGAGCGCTAAACCCACACTGATATTAAAATGCTGGTTTGGGCAATAGTGGGGAACACATCCCTAAACATAAAAAATATACAAGCCGGAGTCATTCCCACAGGACTACTACGATTCAGACTTGATCTGACCAACTACCGAGTGTTAGTCTCTTTGATTTGCTACAAAATTTCTCAGTTATGTTACTATCATTAGTAACAGTATCCAGGATCCATGAATGGCTTGCAGTGCAATTGCTTCAGAACTTGAATGCTTCAAAAAACGACACAAGGATTGTTTGTCATCCCACCCGAACCCATGAGTCTGACCGATCAGTGGTGGTCAAAAGATTAAAAAGAAACCACCTACTCTAAATAGGAGGCGCGAGTCTTCAACGACATTAAGAAGCTGGGGAACTTCTTGGCTGAACTTGGATGGCTGGAATGACCGGCTCACCACCCTCCAACACACAAAACAGGCGCATCAGACGTTGATTTGTGGAAACCTCCCACAGCAGAAGAAGAAGAATGGGAGGCGTGGTGCTAGCTGTGTCACCATAATGTCTTTCACCATTCACACACAACTCACTTGCTTATGGTCTGGTGACCGATTACAAATAGAGAAATAGGAAGAAATAAAATTTTAAACAAAACTTACTATCAGGCCCAGGGAAGCTGTGGAGTTTGACCGGGACAGTGTCCTTGAAGGCGACGGTGACGCACGCCCCCAGCATGAAGGAGCAGGTCCTCCAGAACGCCTTGTTCACCTGCTGCGGCTCCGGGACCGTGAAGTTCTGGAGCTGGTGGGGATTACATCAACAAATGTACAAACACTGTCGTCTTAACTGAACTTGCCTCACTGTATTTCCATCCTTGTCATTGTTGTAATGTATGAGCAAGACACGAATACTACAGCTCATAAACAGGCTAGCTCGACCGAGGTAGTACCACTTTCTCACAATAGATTGATGTAAAGTACCTGCGTTTTGATTGATTAGTAAGAGAGCCAGAAGACCAAGCCTCCTGCCTTCCCCCCCTGCTGTCCCACTCCCCTTTAGGTTGGCAATGTGGGAACAATGCCATTGGTATTGCAAGCATCTATAGGCTATTGTGACTGCTTAACAACAGGTGGGTTTGCCAATAAAGTTACATAAAGATGTGTCAAAAGTGACTGATGTCTTCCATCATCAGTGAAACTTACTTCTAGTGTGCAATTCTCTGTGAGCGGTTTGTGCATGTCCCAGAACACAGAGCCATTGAGGAGTGCTAAAGCACTTGATTCAGTATGCCATTCACTTAAATCTGGAACATTTAATTCAATAGTTCATTCATATAAAAAATACTAGCTGACCCGACAGACATTGTCCTGTCTTTTAGGGTTATGAAAATATAGATGGTGGCCGATTCTCAGACCTACCCGATATGCACACAAAATTTCATGAAAATCAGTCCAGCTATTTCAGAGGAGTTTGGCAACAAACACTGCGACATGAGAATTTTATATATTAGATAGAATTTGTGTCTTTACTACAGTTAAACTTGATATGGGATATTTATCCACAATGTTAAGATTTTGTTGAGGTTTTCATTGTTTCTGATTCGATATTAATAGAAATAACATAATATATATAAAATTAATCAATTATTAATGACCACCTAATGGTCAATTGTGCAGACACATATTAGATAATAAAATTTGCAAACAAATAATAATCATCCGGTTAGCGGACGCCTAGCAACAGCCAACAAAATATTAATAAACTAACGTTTAGCGCAATCGTAAGGCGTAGAAATATCTTTATTCATGACCAGTGTGCAATCTTTTGGTACTCCCTTGTACTGGACTTCGATTTTCTCAATTCTGCCCACGCTTTCTAACTGCCGCTTCTTTTCTAACGAGAATAGGTGATGCCGGCGATCAACTGCCTCTTGAGTGCTCAGAAACCCTAGAAAATATGAAAATAATAATGTTTATCCGAAATCCGACAGTGAAGGTGTTTCAAGAAAAATATATTATGTTCACTTACTTGTCAATGGTAACGTCTTAGTGAAAGAATTTGGAGTTATTCTCCTCGACATACTAGTAATGTGGCGCTTCATTTTTTATTTATTGTGATATTTGCGATAAAAATATAAATCGGAAGAATGTAGGAGATTTTCTAGGTTAGGTTTGTGCTTTCGACATTTGTTTGACAGTGATTTGTCTCGTTCCGGTTTCTTCATAGGAAAATGAAATACAAGTTTAGCATGCGATGTAGTCAAGTTTTGGTAACTTAGAACAATGCACACTTACAATTCTGTGGAACAATGATACGCTTGTAAATTATGTCTAAGTAGGTACAAACAGTGCAATAAAATTACCAACCCCTGTTTGCACTGACGAACGAAACATTATACATATTAGTATTTAGAACTTCCCTTCATACATACAGCTATTTACGATGCCTCTATTTCGTGCTGTCAAACAATAGAGATAATCACCTAAAGAAGAGGCTTAAAGCAGTATTATTTATATTTGATCAGGGAATTCGACGGTAAGGTATTAAATTAAACTCGAGAATTAAATACGGCATTTTATTAGTTAAAAAATACTACCCCACCATAGTCCTTTTCCTACCTCGCGCCCTAACTTCTTCAAATTTACTTATGATTTCTTTAATATTATTTTTACTGTAACTCTTATACGCTTCCAGAATCTTGCTGAACAAATCAGGATAATCATTATGCGTACTTATCAATGCTCTTTCAAGAACATACAAGTCGACACCTTTGTCTTCAGTACTCGAATCAATGAAAGACAATCCGAAATCAATCATTACTAAATCCACTTCATTTTCAGGCCATTTCGGATCATCTGTCTGTTTTTTTGGCACAAGCAGCATGTTCGATGTAGTCAAATCACCATGAATGATATTACTTTCATGTAGTTTCCTCACAGTTACACCTATTAACTTGGCAATTTTGTTTAAGTTATTGTCTCCAGAGCCATTTTTAGAGTTATTTATAATAAAATCTTTGATAGTCGTGCATTTTTCAAAATGTTCCATATAAATACGTCGTCTCTCAAAGTCGACTAAATATAATGCTGGAGTTCTAACGTCTGCAGTTTTGCATCGGACTATGGAACGCGCTTCGTTTTTAATGCGTTCCTTGGTTATTGCTGTATCTAAATCGGGATGCCTGTAGTTTTTCTTAAATCTCTCTTTAATTAATGTAGGTCTTCCAAGATAATTGCAAATGTATAACTTCGCTTCTGCACCTTGTTTCAATATTTTCAGGTTTTTCAGGTCACTCATTACGATAACTAAATTCTAACCTTTATTCAATAAATTGAGATACTATACTGTTGTTAACTTAAGCATTACGTTATACTTATTGATTATCCTTAGATTATAATTCCCTTATATGGGTATTTCTACAAATATTAACACTGAAATTATTTACTGTTCACTGCACGATGTGTATTTGTTAGTGATGTGCCGAGTACGGTTTGACTCGAGTCAGACTCGATTCCTGCTTAGAACTTGAGTACTCGAATACCAATTTATTTTGATTCGAGTACGCCGGACTCGATTCCGGTACTCGAGTCAGGAAGAATAATAGATATAGAATATATAGACACTAAAAAGGTTCAAATTAATTAATTTTATAAAAACAATAGTTCTCGCCTGCAAAAACGTTGAAATAATTTCGAACAAATTCGGAAGTCGGTGACAACTAAAATACAACAAGCCACCGACTTCCGACTTTGTCCCGAAATTATTTCAACGTTTTTTGAAGGTGAGTAATACTTTTTTATAAGATTAATTTATCTTGTCTCTATTTTGTTTTTTATATATTAATTTAGTTATGTACGGTATTGTGAGTATGGTTTAGGTTACTTAAGTGGATACCTACCCAAATGTTATAAACTTATACATGACATTTGGGAAAGTATCCACCTATGCAACCTGGACCGTGGAGTTTCCTTAAAGCTGTCTCAAATTACTAATAAATAAATAATAATATCTAGTCAAAGTCGTGAGTAAATTTGATTAGGTATGTTCTTTGTTTTTTATGTTTATCTTCATAGAACCCCTGTGCTCTATGGTTTTATTTAATGTTTATAAGTAATTATCTTTCATTAAAAATTATTGATTTATTATTGTTGTGTCATTATACTTAACCTAACCTACATGCTGTTTGAAGTTCACTCCTTTTCATTTTTCCCTTTTGTTCTAAAATCGGACTCTAGTTCTGGACTAGAATTTTCAGACTCGAATTCTGGACTCGAATTTCTAGACTCGAGTCCAGTTGGACTCGAGTCAATATTCGAATACCAAACATAGAATTCGAGTACTGGTCTCGAATCAGGGAATCGAGTCATGATTCGAATACCCTATAAACTGACTCGAGTCGACTCGATCCATCAAGACAGCGACTCGGCACATCACTAGTATTTGTTGACATTGACAAAGTACCACAGATTAGAGATATGTAGCAAGCTCAAAGTACCTATCTTCGTATTTTTTCTTTCTTTAAAAATATGGCCCACCAGTTTAATAGGTATTTCGCCAGCATCAAGTAACAAATATCAATACAAATACATTTGATACAAAATACAATACAAAAATGTGACCGAAAGCCAAAACAGAATATAATCTTCGGAAAGCCAAAATAGAGCGACAAACTTTATTGGGTAACATGATAAAATTACAAGAAAAAAAAACTGGGATACTTTTGTAAATAACTCTCTATTTATTTTTTATTTTTTGGCCCTTTGACCTTTGTCGAAGGGTTATACCTCCCTATTTACTAGGATATAATATTCTATGGGATGTATTCTAATAACTAAATTATTATATTTTTATATTAATGTCCTCTTTCCATTGGGTCAAGCCCAATATGATTCTGCCAATGTCGAGTAACGAATTGCAATAACAAACAATTAATAACAGTACAATACAAAAATGTGACCGTCCATTTTGGAAAACCAAAATGGAGAAAAAACAACGAAATTATTATTTATTTATCAGCTTTTTATGAATTGGTATGAAACCAATAAGACTGATCAATGTACCAAACAAGCATAGAGATATAGTAAGCCTGTGAAACGTAGTGTTTATAAGTTGTGGTGCAAACAACCAAAATGTTTTCATTTTCAATTATCTTTAGTTGATACGTGAAACGGAACGCACTACCGCGAACGTTCAAATTCGTGAAATTCGTCGCACAAGAACGGCACTTTAAACACGAACCGTAAGTACCTACATAGAATATTGGATGTTTTATCTGCTTTCTATAGATATATCTTACTTATGTATTCACTCACTGGAGAGCGAGGGAGGCTGTGGCTGTGGGCGTGATATTGGTTGCTGCACCCGTGCCGAACACCGGCATCGCGTTATATTATCATTCAAATAATAATTTCCATTAAATAGGTACATTCAATGGACATAGTGATTAATCTGCACAATATTTAGTGTCAGTTCAACGTTTCAACGTTCTGCTAGCTCTACGTTATACAATATTATAATAAAACAAAGTGTGCTAACCGGTAAATATACCAAAAAATATTTCTTAGTGTTTTACTGTGATTTTTTTATAAGTTGTGAGAGCCATGTCGGAGGGTTTGGAATACGAGACCATTGTGCAAAATGGACCAAAAAAGGTGAGTATTTTTATTTTCTTTTTTAAATTCCGATCGACGCGATGTAAGAACAATGTTATGCCTTAGTCATAGCGAGCGCGCCTGTGTCTAAGTTATACCTATATCTAGATAGTAACAGGGAGGGAGGATGTCCTATAGAAATGTCTGGGTGCATCTATATGATGCAGCCGTCTCGAAATGCCGACTGAAGCGATTTCCTGCGCTCCCGTTTTGTGCAAAAACGTTGGCGGGAAATTGCGTGGGCACGATTTTATTTCCGGATATAAGTCGTTAAACAACGCACATGGGCAATAAAATATATTTTATGCGTAGGTAGGCTGATACATCATGACTAATTTATTGGTAACATTTTCTGTTATAATTATTTCTACATGACTAAAAAGAAAAACGTTAATGCGACTGAGTGGTCACACTTTCATATATATACAAAGTACTCTGTGGGTCACACCAATCTATCGACTCTCGATGATCGATTAGTGTGGTAACTAAACCCCTTAAAAAAACTCATTAAAGGCACAGACAACTAATTATTACTTTAACGTTAGATTAAAAAAAAGAACGTTGTCATGATGTCTGGTTACGGCACGCAAATCCATTGAAGCCAATCCCGCCCTTCAGTCAAGTGGAATTCATTAGCCCATGTCCTTCACAAGATCAAAACGAGGCAGGGGGCTGTGGACTGCTGACGTCAGACAACCGGTTGTTATAATTATAACCAGAGACCGTTTAGAAATTTTCGCTATGTTTATAACTAACTGCACTGACGGGAGGATTGACAAAATTACGGACAATTCTACAGTTAAGTAGTGTTGCCCAACTATCGATAAGTTGCCAATTCTATCGCGTCCTCGAAAACTACCTTGTTATAATATCGATAGGGCTATCGATGGTATTGGATGGAATATTACAATACTATTGATAGAATTGATAGTATCTATCGAAAATCATAATCAATACTATTGATGACGATCAACATCGATAGTATACTATCGATAGCATCACTATTGTAGCGCGTTTTACTGAAATCACTGTGGATTGCTCTATCGGATATTACTTAAGACTCGTTTTCCATACCAGCTATCGATAGTTAGGCAGCACTAGTGTTTTGGTTCCAAAGTAGGAATAGGGGTAGAGCCAATTGCCAGTAATATGGCCAAAAAACACCCTTAGTAATCACAGTAGGAAGGTACCTACCTAGGTACCGGTTAAATATGATCATAACGTTACTCAACTAGGCTTAGTTACAATCAGACCACTTACAAGCACTTAGACAATAGATTCTCGGAATGATAACAAATCGGAGTGTTGTCAAAGCGATAATAAACAAACATGTATCAGGCCACAATTATGACACTGCTGTAACTACTTATCAAAGTTATATATATTTTTATATTAATGGCCTCTTTCCATTGGGTCAGGCCCAATGTGATTCTGCTAATTTCAACGTAGTGGAGAAGACTTTCTTTAAAAATATGGCCCACCCAAGCAATAACAAACACAATTAATTTAATGTAATATGGGCGAGCTTAGCTTAGCCGAGTCATTACACCGTATATTCCTCCTCATCGCGAGGAGATTCGAGCCATAGTCCACTACACTGGCCTAGTGCGGGGTGGCGAAGTTCACACGTCTTTCGAAGGATGTGCAGGAACCGCCTGATGTTAAGCAGTTATTGCCGACCGGAGGGGCGGGGGGGGGGGGGGGGGGTGTACCGACCAGGGCCCTAACCACGCTAGCTACTCAAATCGTATTCATTTATTTTACTCTAAATATTATCACGGTGGATATGATACTAGTAAATCACTGAATATACAAAAATTGCCAGATTATCTGGATAGCTGTCGTTCTTGAAATTCTTTAGAGTAAGTTGGATATATTAATAAATGCACTGCACACGGTCTTTTTCGCGAATTACAAAATGTGCCTTTTATTATTGTCAGATTTTGAAAAAAAACTAAAAAACCTCAAACAATTTGAACTTCGCGGGCTAGATGGGCGCCTTCACCTTAACGCCGATTTTCTTTTTGATGGAGGTTCAATCCTGGTCGAGTGATAGTGTGGCTACTTACACACACCCACTGACCTCTATTTGAGAGGATTTCCTTTATGTCAAGTTCTGTATCTAAAGTTATTCAGTAGTTACAGTAACGTGGTAGAGGCGCTCTGTTGTGCTTCAATTCAAAAACACTCTACATTTCTTAATTTATATTTTTACGAGCTCGTTTGAAATTTAATTCGTACAGCGCGGCGGGGCGTTTCACATCTCTCCCACGGGTAATTAGATGCCGTTACACACTAACCTTACATTGTTAAGTTAACACTGGCTGTCAAGCTAGCTGGTTACCCGTGGTTTTACCCGCTTTATGCAGAATCAACAAGAAACTGAAGCCAGGAGACATGATGGTCGCAGATCGCAGTCGACGAGCGGTGGTCGCAGTTTGGTTTGCAAAAAGGCCTAATATATCGATATACTGAGGAGCTGATGGTCTCGTGCCTCGGAGGCCACGTTAAGCAAGCGATCTCGGTTATCATTCTAACAGCTTCGACAGGCTTCGGGCAATAGGCTCATTAATTCTGAGAGTGACAAATAAAAACGCAGCAAACGTACGGACACTAAAAGATGTTTATAGTGAGATGTATGGCTGCGCGTGCGCCGACCCACGACCGCGACCGGCGGGTGGACTGACCCCATTAATTAGTTGACGTATACACACTACTCGTGCTCACATTACTTTTGTAACGGAAGACGAGTCATTTGGCCACCATATTTTGTAGCTCTATCATGATATCGACTAGTAATGGAACATTTCACAGGTAACATATGAAAAATCATATTACATACATAGGTTTTCATAAGTAGCACTTGCTACCGACTTAGGTAGAAACTGTTAAAAATCATTGCTAATTTCTTGCAAAGCGTTCGGTACTAACACGCTTTTTATGATAAACCATCGACCATAGTATTATGTGCTATAGTGAAAATTCACTATAAATATAATCATTGACTGTGAAAAATTACAGGTGAAATAACAAGGAAAAAAAATCTAATTCATGTAATGAAAATGAATTGAAAGTAGCAATCATTACCATGCCTAGTATCGACTCGTATACGACGTTAGTAGAGTCACTTTTCGATTGCGTTTACGTAAAATAGGCGTCATGTTGGGAATGTAGGCAATCAGTGGTAGACCCAAGCTGTAGGTTTCATATACGGGCGGGCTCGACCAGGGTAGAACCAGCCTCTCACAGAAGATTGACGTAACAAAAATGGCTGGTATAGCTGCGATGCTCGATGAGTAAGAGATCCGGATGCCCAACTCCCCTCCCTTCCCTTCCCTGTCTTCCACTCCCCATCAAGTCGGCAACGAGCAAGCAACCATAGGCTTAACTGCGCGTACGCTTGTTTGCAGACTTTGTTAAATAAGAAAACTACCTATTTCAATAGCACTAAGGCCCATATTAATAAATCTATCTCAAGTCTGAGAAAGATCTTGAGTACACTTTTGGCGTGTAATTCTTTACAAGTCACTACATAGTATAAAACAAAGTCGCTTCCCGCTGTCTGTCTGTCCCTATGTATGCTTAGATCATAGCTACGCAACGGATTTTGATGCGGATTTTATAATAGATAAGAGTGATTCAAGGTTTATATGTATAATACATGCATAATATAGTAGAGAAACACTGATAAAAAATATCCGTGCGAAGCCGGGGCGGGTCGCTAGTATGACACAAGAATTACATTTCCAAGATCGCTCTCAGACCTGCGATCAATTTATTAATACGGGTGTATGTAAGTACTTGAGTAACGGGTCACCTATCGGAAATATTTAAGTGTCTCCACATAATCTATGATAGTTACTTACTCGGATTTGGTGGACTAGACGCGGCGGGTTGACGACCCCCGCCTACGCACACACAGACACCCATTGAACTGCCTAATCCGGTATTTTTGGGGTTCCGTGATGCGATCACCGTAAAATAGCATTACATACATTTACCACCAAACATTTACCCGCGACGCCCTCCCGCGTGAACTTCGAGACAGACTGTTACTCCTGAGTGTTACTTTGTCTGAGTCTCCTGAGTGTCCTGAGTGTGCTGAGTGTCCTCCAGACTGTTACTCCTTACTGAGTTACTCGAGACGGACTGTTACTCCTGGTATCCCTGGATAGTGTAGCCTTTTATCAGTGAAATAAGTTTCAGTATCACGTCAGTAAGTAGTTCAAGAGATTATCTCCTAACATACAACATTTCATACCAACATTACTGAATAATCAGAGACTGCAAAAAGTTGAAGGTCTGCCACAAAAATATAAATATCGCCATATAACTGCATACACTTCATAATCCTAAACTATGCAGCACTTTTAAATTAGGCGTTGCAATAAAGCTTATTTTTTCTTTCAATTGTACTGTTATCGTCTTGGTATGATCCCAGTTATACCCAGATAACGGCAAATTACGAGAAACCCATTGCAAACATTTTTGTAGGCAGGAATCGAGACCGTTATTATCCAAGGCTGTGAGCTAAGCGACTACCACTAGACTCTAGTGTACGACTGAAACGTTACTAAACGTAAACTTACGTTGAAAAATAAAAAAGAAAAAATAAAAAATCTTGCGTTTTCATTCCTAACACGGGTACCTACTTATTGATCGACCCTCGTATATCATAGATTTTGTTCAAA
Source organism: Notodonta dromedarius (assembly GCA_905147325.1). Lineage (NCBI taxonomy): Eukaryota > Metazoa > Arthropoda > Insecta > Lepidoptera > Notodontidae > Notodonta > Notodonta dromedarius. Next base: position 7,184,320 of record LR990183.1, on the reverse strand, counting down.
ATACGGCAATACTTGTTACATACGGAACCAATCACACAATTGTTTAAGGCATTCCTACCATATTTTATTGAACAAGAATTGATTGATATAGACGATGTCGGATCATAATAATTATTTATTAATTACTTCAAAACATGTAACAGACCTACCTATCTAATATACCTAAGTAGAAATAAATATATTTTGGTACAGAATACAGTTGTGGTAGTCTGGCGATATTGATTTATTATTTATTTTATTTTGTCAAATTTTAGCTAACTATAGCTTTTGCCCTTTTATCAAAAACTTCGCCACCTAGGTACCAGGTGTAAAAGAGATGAAAATCAGCTAAGCCGTTTAGGAGAGGATGAATTACGAACACACGCACCACAGCGGAATAATATAAAGATAAGTGTGAGAGAGCAAATTTTCTAAATATGCCAGTCTGAGACGTATTTTCCTATCATTTATAGTTAGATAGTAATTGGTGGAACAAAAAAAAATCGGTATATTTGCAAATTCTAGGGACATCCTTTCCCGTGGTTGAATTTTTAACACACCCATGAATCACTAAAATATGTTTATATTTAAACATGTTACAGGGAAAATATATAAATAAATACAATTGTCCTTTTATTTATCGGAAATTTTATATAAATTTGCCTATTAGGTATTAATTAACGTCCTTACTTGCCTATATTTCATGAAGTTAACCGGACAGAATTTGGCATTAGACTATATTATTTGGTACCTACCTTTTACTTGTGTTATTTGATTGTATTATTCTGTTATGTAGCTGGCTTATGGGCTCTTGGTTGGCTACACCTGAATTATTTGATAATTTTCCGTTCGTTCTGTAATTTATTTTACCCGACAATGCAGGGAGGAAATTCAGTTATTTAGGCAAGTCTACGTGACCCCAGCTATCAGCCTATTTACTGAATGTCATCATTAAATCGTGTTCACAAAAAAACATCGCGCTGTATTCTGCAAATAGGTAAGTAGGCAGAGATGCTGGGTTCTTCACGCACATTTTACCCTTAGAAATACCAACTTAGGGAACGAGTTGCCATTTACTGGTTAACTACATTTCCAGAATGTTTCTTCAATAACACATTGCTCGCCCCGGGAACCGAACCCAGTCAGTAGGTATGTTGGAAATATTCAAAATGACAAGTCAAGAGCGAACTCAAGATCGCTTTCAGACTTGAAATCATGCGGCCTTAAGTCATTGAGATTGTGAAAATAAAATACTATGAACGGAAGGAAGTACGGAATGTCTCTGGTATTCGTGAATCACAGAGAAATTATCGACTTACAACTCAGGGATTCATGTTAATACCTTGCCACAACCAAGACTGCTACTCCTTTAAATTTAAAACCATTGGTTTTTGTTACTTCGGACAGTTTTAGTAGTCTCCCAACCACAAAGGCGATGACCTAATTTAAAACAAAACAAAACCATAGATTTTAATTTCGATCGCCAAGGATCTGACGAACTAAGTTCCTACTTACTTATTTGTGGCTCAAAGATAATAAGGGTTATCCTATTCGATTGGAAAATGTATGAAATTATCAGAGTTGGTGTTCAGCTGGAATGCTTACTTAAGCATTGCACCCCACAAAGTTAAGCCCTTTCAAGAGCCGTCTAATAATAGATGGAACTGTCATGGCGTCGCGCCAAATGCACTCCCCAGGTTCGAGGCCACCAGTCTAATTATAACTAATCTCTGTTTAGTTAATGCATTTTTCTGAAGAGTGGTTTATGGTCTTGAAATGTTTTTAGGGATGAAACTGTTTGCTGAGACTTTTTGGCGTTTAAAAGTGATGTTGACGATTTTTGTTTGGTGAAACGGTAACATTGGAATCTTCTTGTTAATCGTTGATTATATTATTTTTATGAATGACTCTACATCCAAATCCTAATCATAATTTTATGTAGAATTGTAGAGTCATATAAATATAGACTACATATTATTTTAAGAACGGATTTAAGTATAAACGAATCGGAATAAGCAATCAAACATACAGAAATATATTTAAAAACTATAGGGTTTTTAATCTAGATAACATTATATCTTTATATATCTGACCATTTATTAAGTATATATACTTACCTCCTACGTAAATGAAGAGCAATGGACTGCGGAGTTATGCAACATTTCGCATAATCTGGGGCCAGCAATGAAGATAATGACCAACCTTGGGCGCAGCCTGATTGGCCATCTTTGGCCCTCTTAAGGCCAACAGCGAACATTTGCAAACTCTCCAAACTTGGCTTTATAAACTTTCATTGTATTGATATGTCGTCAGAGCCAAGAGTGGCGCCCGCACAAATTAACCACCATTACAATCCCTACAGAACAGCCAGATAAATAATATAGGTAGGTCATCTCTGTGCTTCACAGGCCACACTTCGGAGTTACCGAACATCCTAATAGAGGTAGGAAGTTCTGAAAAAGTCTGTCACCAGTCTCTCACCAGCTCGAGGAAGTTCAACTAGAGAAATATGTATTTTTTGATAAAATCGAAATACTTACCCGGAAACGATCTTAAAATTCCAATAAACATACCACATGCTTACTACCACAATCACACGCATTGAACAGATATACGGACAAAGAGAGCGCTGTGCCCACATGTGGCGTAGGGCTGCCACACACTACACACATGGTGATGGTCTCGGAGTGTGTACAGAAATAAAAGTGCTAAAACCAGATAAATATTTATGTTTTTGTTGCGGATATTGTTTTGTATTCTGGCATGGTTAGTATTCGATGGTTATTTTTCTTTTGGGATTAGTTTCGCCCCAAGCTCCACTGTTACTCCTGTAAGCCAGCATCGACAATGGTGTCCAAGGATGACGCCCAGGGTTAACCCTCCCGGGGCGCCATATTCAATAGTCTCAATACATTAACCCCCCTTATTAGTAAACGTGGTATAGCGGGCGAATAGTTACACCCAGAATTGTCTCTTTCGATCATCAGTAATTTGACATTCTAAAAAAGAAGACAAAGCATGGTCGTCACCGGCAACTATACAACCGCTAACACCATCTGCCGGGTCCAACTATAGCTAATACCCATTCAGGTGAGCCCATTTGTATAAAAATAACATCAATATCGGCCAAGCCGTTTAGGAGGAGAGAATTACGAACGGACACCGGAATTTTATAAAATAAAAGTTAATACAGTAGTAGTAGTCCGAGTAAATATTGGAATGTCGCGACAACCCTATAATCACGTTTAGAAAAACATGATAAATACGAGAGCGATGACCCCAAAAGGATGAAACACATTGTCATGGATCATTTCATTTGAGGATAAACGGTCGTATTAGTTAAATGTCCGAGGCCAGAGCCTAAAACTATTCACCTACTGTAACTACCTATCTGTTTATGTGGTTTTTTATCCGAAAGGTAGAAATAACGTTATATAACACGACAGTTATATTCGACCGATGGACAGAGTATTCGAAACAGACGAACGGATTTAGAACATTACTTATCATCAGATGAAAACGGTGATGACCAAGAATACCTTAGATACCTAGACTGTGAATTTCGGATGTAGACCATTTCCGAAATTTAACGGACCCGCAACCTCTCGGTGCAATGAGCTGAGCGGTCTACGCTCTAAACACTAAGATATGCGGCTGTCAATTTATAATATAACATAACATAACACAATACAACAAAGACACAGCATAACATAATATCTACTATATAAAAATAAGTCGGGTTTTCCTTCCTGACGCTATAACTCCAGAACGCACGAAATGATTTCCACGGTTTTGCATTCGTTGGAAAGGTCTCGGGCTCCGTGAGGTTTATAGCAAAGAAAATCCAGGAAAAATTTCAACAGAACGCGGACGGAGTCGCGGGGCACAGCTAGTCTACATATAGAAGAATTCAGAAGATCGGGGATACTGAAGAGATTGTGTATACGTCCCCATCACTACATAGTAGCTATAAAACAAAGTCGCTTCCCGCTGTCTGTCCGTCCCTATGTATGCTTAGATCTTTAAAACTACGCAACGGATTTTCATGCGGTTTTTTAATAGATAGAGTGATTCAAGAGGAAGAGGTTTATAATATGTATATTACATGCATAATATAGTAGAGAAACACTGATAAAAAATACACGTGCGAAGCCGGGGCGCGTCGCTAGTTAGAAATAAAGATGGGGTCTTAAAGCCAGGAGTGGGACAGTTATATAGGCTATTAAAAAGCATAAAATGTAATTGCTTGCCTTGCTATGAAAGCACGCGCATTCATCTCGAACGAGTGTCGTCAATTAATGATTAATTAAATTATCTCTGGGAGAGATAATGATCGTTCACGTGTTATTCGAAAATTGGAAAGCGTGCGTTTCGCGTCGGATGCACATTGTTTTGCGTTAGGCCGGTTGCACGGGGACGATTTCTCGGTTGATTTCCTTTAATTGGTTTTATTTTATTAGGTACATAATTATTAATAGATACCTAATGGCGGGACCGGCAAGTGTTGTAGAGCCCGATTGTACAGCATCTCCTACTGGTTCCAATTGTGAATCTAAACCATCAAGGGACCCACTGAAACACATACATAAAAATCATCAAAATCGGTCCAGCCGTTTTTGAGGAGTTCTGTGACAAACACACGTACAGAAGAATTGTATAATATATAAAGAAAGATGTCTAACTATTACTACCAATGAAATAATTTCCAAAATGTAACTAAAATCGACAAAAATAAAAACGTTTCATTTAATGTTTCGAAAAGAGTACTAGCTATTGAAGTTTGACGTCATAATTAAGAAGTAATTGTTATGTTTATATTTATTGAATAGAAATAGTACTAGCATAAAAATATAGGTACTAAATTGAATATCAGTCATCACCTTTTTAGTAGGTAGACGTCAGTGTCCAGGAAAACCTATTTAAATAATGTTTGGAAAATACCGGGAATGTCTACATTAGGCCAGCTTAGTACGATCTGATTCACCCATCTTGGCTGATTACCAACAGCGGGTCATTCAAAGGGCTGAATCATTTAGTTCACAAAGAAAATAATAAATATGATGAGTCGTCGTCGTGTAGGCGGCCTTACGTCAACGGAGATGTATTTAAAGTTCTTAATGAGAAAAATCTCACTGCTCTTTCTTTATGTGGAAAAATAACATTATATTTTTTTTTACTTGTGTCATTTGCTTACCCTTCAGGACGACAAAGTGCGAGCAATGCCATTGGTATTGCAAGCATTATATATAACTAGCTGCGCCCCGCGACTTCATCCGCGTAGTATTGGATTATTGGGTTAAAAAGTATCCTATATGTTAATCCCGGTTATAATCTATCTGTGTTCCAAATTTCATCCAAATCCGTTCAGTAGTTTTTGCGTGAAGGAGTAACAAACATACATATGTACATCCACACTCACAAACTTTCGCATTTATAATATTAGTAGGATGTGTTTCTAAAAATATATACAAGCGTTGCTTAAACAATTAATGTAGATACTTGTAGTCTGAACCCAACGTGAAGGAAAAACTTTATACCACTTTGTACGAAATATGCGCAGACGGAGGAGTATGAAATTTGGCACGTTTACTAGCGGCCCTCCCCGGCTTCACACGGGTACATTGCGGTTACATTATTCCAGTTTTAGTAAGGATACCCTAATTTTTTTGAAAATATTTTATAGCCTATGTCACCCGGGGATAGTGTAGCTTCCCAACAGTGAAATAATTTTTCAAATCGGTTCAGTAGTTTCGGAGCCTATTCATTACAATCAAACAAACAAAGTTTTCCTCTTTATAATATTAGTATGATAAAGACTAGGAGTGCAGAATGCTAATATTTAAAAAAAAATTCCATAAAAATACATTACATCCATAAATAAAACATTACACACACTACCATGCGTTTAACACACACACATTTGTAACTTCTACTTGGTAACTGACTGACAAACAGGGACAGTTTTTTTTTTCTTTAATCTTATTATTATCGGAGGGCAGGACTTCCATACTGCATTCTGCGTGCCAGTATCAAATATTCTTTGACAATATAACCTTAATGACGTTTAAAATTAAAATTTAAATGTATTGTGGTCGAATTACGACCACGTGCGACCACTAGTAATAGGAATTATTTCCGTTCGCAAACATGACTTCATTCTCCAATTAATGAGTATTTTGAATCGTTTTCCTTTACCATCTTATCAGCAGTCAGGACGCAGCCATTAAAAGTTTTATAGCGCTGTTTCATTGCTTACATTCGTGAGGTTAATATGGTCTCATATTAATGGTGGATACGTTTTTTCCTTTTTGTTTACGCGGAGGAATATGTTCTGGAACGTACATTATCAATCAAACCCTCTACAGTGCGCCGAGTGCGCACCACAGACCAATAAGTCATAGACGCCGCATAGCCGGGCATCCCCGCTCGCCTAACATATACCATTGCATATGTATGACCGCAGCTGACATTTTGATTGGTCTATTCACGGACTAACCGTCTTCCCCAATACCCCATTAACCTTTGACGAGAGCATTCTCATACAGTAGTGGACGTAAGCGGTGTTTTGCCTTATTGGTCTGTGTCTCACGCAAACCCTTGGCCCAAGCATTACGTCAATGTTATGACTGGAACATTTCTTAGATATTTGACGGGCTATCGCTGATGTCATACTTACTCACCAGACTGTCCTCTGAAGGACGAAGGATATTATAAATGTATCATCTATTATTTAACTAGCGACCTGCCCCGGCTTCGCACGGGTATTTCTTATTAGTATTTCTGTACTATATTATGTATGTATTATACATAATACCTTATACCTTCCACTTGAGTCACTCTATCTATAAAAAAAACTGCATCAAAATCCGTTGCGTAGTTTTAAAGATCTAAGCATACATAGGGACAGACAGCGAGAAGCAACTTTGTTTTATACTATGTAGTGATTTACAAGGACTTATCCATCGAAACAAACCACGCTTGGTAAAACTATCTCAAACCAAAGTGTTTCAGTGGAACACAAAGACACTGTCAAAGGATACCGACAGTTTTGTCTATCGCACAAATTAATTATACAAGTAATCGCAAAAATTAGGTACTCAAAGCGTTCTCGGAAGCACTATCTTATCGTGAAAGACATTATTGAGGGTTTTAATAGGGGGTGAGTTGAGTACTAAAATGTTTCTTAATTGCCAACCCCTCTAGTATTGGGGGAGGCTTTGAATTACGATCGAAGGAGCCATGTTTTATTGCTCGATTTATACGTCTTATAGCGTAGGTATATGTTAAAACAGGAGAATCTTATTCAATTCAAATGTATGTGCAAATAAATCTCTTATATTTTATCTAGCTGTGTCCGCGACTTCGTCCGCGTGGAATTTTATTGACAAAGTTTCATACAAACTTTCATCCCCTATTTTATCCCCTTGGGGGTAGAATTAATCAAAATCCTTTCTTAGCGGATGCCTACGTCATAACATCTACTTGCATGCCAAATTTCAGCCCGATCCGTCCAGTGGTTTGGGCTGTGCGTTGATAGATCACTATATCAGTCAGTCAGTCAGTCATTCAGTCAGTCACCTTTGAGTTATATATATATAGATAATCCTATAGAGTAATTTACCAATAGTAGCGCCGGATTTGTTTCAAATTGTATCGTCGCCCCTCCCGCCTGCCTAGGTATCTTAATCACTCAGTTATAGGTATTATAGATTCGTTCATGGTCATCTATTCACCAATATTCGAGACGATGAGTATTTTAATTAATTTAGGCCAACAAAGCACTTATGAATTGTCATTATCTACAACCGGTTCGGAATGCTGCTTCCAGTGAGGCTTTATTAGCCAAACAATTAGCTTGATAACACTCAAGCAATCGCTGGCCGTCTTAAGCTATATAAACACGGGCTATGATGCCCCTTGAAATTGTGAAGACTTATTTATATATTTTTTAAAACCAATTTAACAACCACTAATCACGGAAAAATAGGACCCGTTTGAGAAAAAGTTGCGCTTACACGTAGTACTAACATGAAGTGAGTGTCTGTTAATTCCTTCGTTAGAGAAGAGTGGTAGAGGTAATATAATTAAGCTTGAATTCTTGGTGAATTAGTCCATTCATGTGTAGAACGCGCAGGAGTCTCGCAAGGTCAACACACGGTGTGTCTAAATAAGCCCAGTGACGCGGGAGCGGGTTGAACGAACGCACAGATCCAATAAGTTGTGTGCAGACGGGCGACTGTTTTATGGCTGGAGTGGCGAGGAATGTGCTGGTTCTTGTGGCTGTCTAGTAGTTTTCAGCAATACACTGCACCTCATAGGGATCACTACATAGTATAAAACAAAGTCGCTTCCCGCTGTCTGTCCCTATGTATGCTTAGATCTTTAAAACTACGCAACGGATTTAAATGTGTTTTTTTAATAAATAGAGTGATTCAAAAGGAAGGTTTACGAGTATATGTATAATACATGCATAATATAGTAGAGAAACACTGATAATTTTGGAGCCGTCTGAAGCCGGGGCGGGTCGCTAGTTTTAAAATAATAGGGAATAGATAGCACCCACTAGACCAAAAAAGGTCCCGTAGTTTGGTAAATATATTTATATTGTTCAGTTTCATTTCTAAACAGTAGACGTATATGGAGTTTTATGCCCTGCATAGGAATAATAATGATGATCAGGAAGCAAGAGAGGGGGAACAAATAATAAGTACTATAATTTTTTTTTTTGACGTGGTAGATCCAAGCTGTACCTAAGTAAGCAACTAATTGTCTACAGCTCACATAAGGGCTATCCCCCCACTTCCGGTTTAAAAAAATAAAAATCTTACAAAATGTAAAAAGACTAGCCCGCTGAGTTTCTTGCCGGATCTCCTCAGTCGAGATCGCGATCCGATCCGGTTGTAGATTTAAGAAAAATATGTCAAAATAAAAATTTGTATGTGCCCCCGTAGGCCTAAACATCATAAACGCTTTGACTTTGACTATGGGTAAGTATTGGAAGCATATATTGGCTACGGTAACTAACATCAAGCGGATCCGTACACCAGCTAGCTTACTATGTTGTATTAAAAAATAATTGTGGAGTCAAACGGTATAAGTACTAAAAATACCACTGTGCGTTTGATTCTTGCTCTGTGTATTGTTGCTACCTACCACAAGTGTGGTCCGATGTGGGTACACAAACGCCATAAAGTTATTGCTTAATTTTTTTTTAATTTTTTTTTAATAGTCAACATTATAAGGAAAATAGTCAACATTATATATTAATATTCGATGGCAGTTATGTCCCTTAGTTGAGTTTAGTGATCAACGAGGTTAAGCGGCCAAGGCAGGTGTGTTGTACAATTAATTATTTTTCCAGACTTAGCGAAAGCTTAACCCTTGGTCCCTTGGTCCATTCACGGCTCGACCTTGAACGGACCAATCAAAATTCGCCGTCTTCCCTGATATAGTTATTCCATTTCACAAAGACCCGTGAATTATTGCAATTTGCCCCCTATGTCAGTGTCATAAGAGTCACAGCACGCGTCTTCGTGAAATGGGCGAACTATACCCCGCCAGATTTTGACAATTGAATTCGATGAAAGCCATATTTTAAAAAAAGAAGAAGAAGACAATTTAATTCTCATACAATGGTGGACGTAAGCGGTGTCTTGTCTTATTGGTCTGTGTTCTTTAGTAAGCTGTGTCCCGAAAATATTATGCCATCAAAAACTAAACTTGTAAAAAAAACCAAGTCTCACAACTCAGTTCTTCTACCGTAAAAAGTTGTGAGATCCATGTAATACCAAGTCGGTTACTTTATGAAGTCCCTACTTAAGGACTTTCTGTCTTTAGTTATTACGTAATTAGCTAACCTAACAACATCTTATAGTGACCATATCAATATTAAATATATTTTAAGTTTTAAATAAAATTAAAATATACCGTGAATATACAATGCCTGCTTGGTTACTGAAAATTCAGGCTTCTAGTTTTACCCACAACGAAGTTATAGGGGGTCGAAAATGGCCTGAACTGCTTCGACAAAAGGATGGTACGGCCGTGCCCTGCTCGACTTGGCGTTGGCACTGCCGTGCCCCCAGATTTCTTGATATTTTTAATAACAACACCTATTCATGGCACAGTAGGCTGGCACGCAAGTATTTATTCCAACAATGTTTCCTGTTTGTTTGCGGTTTAAAACCTTATCTACTTCATTTTGCGGCTTTACTTATATCCTGTACAAGGAATATTTTAAACATTTAGTTACCTACCTAATATCTGTAGAGGTTTTTAATGATTATTTTTTGTTTTTACCTCCAACTGACACACCAACTGTACGGTCCCAAACAAAGAATTTGTAATAACATTATTATTTCAATTTTTTTGGTTCCAAACGAATCAAAGCTTGGGGCTATATTCGTGCACCCAGACTAGCATTTCCGAAATTTACCCCGGCGGGAATCAGACCCGCAACCGATCGGTGCAGTGAGCCGAGCTGCGTACGCCCGAACCACTGCGCCAACCGGTCGACAAGGGTCGCTATTTGCTGCGATTTTTTTCGCTCACGCCTCCTCTCGATGCGAGGGGGATTGAGACCATGATCCACCACGCTAGCAGCTCAGTGCGGGTTGGTGACCTTCACACGTCCTCCGAAAAACTATTTGTTTTTCCTCAAAACATTCTGTTTATTAAATTAGTTGCACACCTATAAATGTTGTAAGGCAATGGTGTGAGCGGGGAGTCGAACCTTTACTAACCTTACCCCTATTGTTTCCGAACTATCACCCAGTCAATACCTATGGTTACTTAGTAATAAAAACCAATGTTTGAATAATCCCACGGACGATAGCCATCGCTAAAGTATTGACTCAAATAAATACATATTTCATTTTGCTATCTGCAATGTGTATGGTGTAAAATACAAGATAGAGCGAGCTGTCTTGGAATATTGTAATAATATTAATACAGGCGGTTTCAAAAGCCCGACATAATAAATCATATTATGTTTAAGTAATAATACGGTAGTTGATATGTAGATGCCTAGTAAATAGATATATACAAGGTGAAACAGAAAGGGTATACTTTTTTTTCAAAACTTGACTTTGTATTTCTAAAACCATCAGCTTTGGAGGGAACTTGAAAAACAAAAGGTGTTATAGGGATACAGCTGTTGACCGATTTCACAAGTCTACAAAACCTTTAGTACTTCAACTGTCCCACAAAGCCGATAGTTTGAGATTTACAAAGATAAGTTGCAAAAAAAATTGTATACCCTTTTAGTTTCACCTAGTATATATTACCTACTAATAGTATTTTTTTTTGGAGTTACGGCCCTTTGAATATTTGTCACAACGTTCGACCAGAGAACACATCTGAAAAAAACAATCGCAAGTCTGAGATCGGTTTTGAGTTCGCTTTTGACATGTATTTTTTGTACTGGTATGAAATAAGAATGATAATTACCAAGATCGCTCTGAGACTGGAGGTCGATTTATTAAATGCCGCGTATTTAAAAATAGCTACCTAAGGCCCGTAAATTAGTAACCCGATCTCAGATCCGAGACTAATTTTGAAAATGTCATACTTATGTCATATCAGTAAAGAATAACTTGTCAAAAGCGTACTTAAGATCGCTTCTAGACTTGAGATAGATTTATTTACGGGCTCTAGAATGCCAAGAATACAGTGTAAACCATAGATTTAGGACGCAGAAAGGAGTGCAGTCTCTGGTGAGAACTGCATTAAATCGTCATGTTCTTCCAACTCGCACCACCTTTCGCTCCAATTCCACAAGAGTTTTCACTGAAATGAAAGTGATTAGAGATCTTTACACCGGCGCCGCTTCACGGTCGACGGGCGCTGAAATATTGATAAAGTATTTGCTAAACAATCGTTCTTTTTGCGTCGCCGCCTGAAAACATTGGCCCGGAATGTTGATTGATTTGCTGAAACCTTTTTTTCTGTTATTTAGACACTTTTTGTGGAGAAAAATATTGTTTTAGGTTACTGTGTGTCGCAATCATTCGGGACTTGATATGAAATTACTTAAAATAAATATAGTGCTATTAACAAATCACACATTATAGGTAATGTGTAAGTACCTACTTAAATATTATTTATATGGCACTATAATGATAATAAATTATAAAAATAAATTTAGTTTACCCAATGTTTTTTTTTATATTCTACTTATCAGTTTATTATCTAGGTATGTTTAAAGATCAGATTACAAAACAATTGTAATCTGAGGTTTAAGGTAATTACCTATATAGTCTAATTGCATTCAGAGCCACAGGAAACCTGTAAAACCATTGCCTGAAACTGAAAAAAAGACTCCCAAGGAGTAAAGAGTAGGTATTTTAATGGTAGGTACTTATATCAAACTATTTACTGCCACTGGCCAAATTAACACCAATTTAAATACGTCAAAAATCCGACATTTATAACCGTCAAAGTGTTAGCTCGTCAAAAATCTGTATGCGAAATTCATACAGAAAGTTTTTTTTGCAAAAAAACATGAAAAAATTCTAATTACTTACAATAATATATCGCTTCTATAATGGACAGTGAAACGTCTGGAATGGAGGACCCCAAAAGACTCCAAACCCTGATCGACCAACTGACTGACAGCCACAACGGTGTGGTCAACAAACTCTTAGCTTTGACCAAAAATGTTGACGAGCTGAGGAAGACTCTGAGCAATGTTTCCGAGAAAATTGCCGGTATAGAGGAAGTAGCTACTGATAGGCGACGTCTCAAGACAGAGATTAAAGTTCTGAAGAATAGAATCGACGAGCTGTATGCCATAGTGAAAGAAGGGAAAGAGGATGACGTTTCCATCGCTAGCGATGATCCGCGGGATGCGGAGTCCACGCATTCTGGCTTCTCCAGTTCTTCGAAGGTAACGCTTTACCTGCTCTGAGAAGATAAGCTGTAGCCAATTGAGCTCGTATAGCTCAGCCGAGATAGGACCACCTTCATAGAAGATCGGCGTAAAGTAGCTATTGTCTATAGCTGTGTTTTGTACGATTAGTGAAAGCCGGAAGCCCAACTCCTCCATTCCCCACCATCTGCAGGGCATCATCATCAGGTCGGCAACGGGCGAGCAACGCCCTTGGTATTGCAAGTATCTATAGACTACGGTAGCTGCTTAACGTCAGGCGTGTCGTACGCTGGTTTGTCGACGTTGTTTATATTTAAAAAAGTAGCACCAGAGTGGATTCATTTGTGGATTCTTATGTAGGACTCACGGACTCTAACATGAGGTTAATCTCAAAATAATATTACCACTATCCGCGAGCCTCTTGCGTTCACTTTGAGGATAAAATACTAAATATCTATATCAAACAATATATAAGTAAGTATGTTATTCCAGAGAATATCTAAATAGGATCTAAAAAAAATATTCAAACCGGTTTAGCTGTTTTTGCGTTATCCTCAGTCACACTTATAAATAAACACACTTTCGTATGTCATACATAATACCTGTGGATATACGAGTTTACACATTAAATATAAGTAGGCTTTGATTAAAGAAGTAGGTAATAAAGCATTTAATTCCTAAAAACCTATATAAAGAGTCGCTACAAAGCAAAGTCAATAATTTTCTAAATGTACCTAGCTTTGTAACATGAGACAGAACAGACGAAGTTTGTCTGGGATAAGTTGTTTTATACATCATATGATTAAACGATTTCCTTAGTTTTTGTCTGATAAGTTTTTCCTTGAATGCCTTCTACGTACTACTACGACTTTTTCTCCATTTTTTGCGGTGTCAAGGTCGATTTTTATGCAAGTACTATGTAAGCAAGCTACTAAGCAAGCACCTATAAAGGTATGAGTAAGATAAATAATATGGAAATTCTACAAGACTACTGTTATTTTGAAAAGTTCACTGATTATGGTAGAGCTAAGCTGTAGCCAATTCACTACAGTTCAAAGATCAGTGTTAAGTAGCTATTATAGCTGCGTTTCGTATGAGCAAGCATCTCTGTATAGGCTGCTTAACATCAGGCGGGTTGTAAACTCGTTTTCCGATTTTTTATATAGATCGGTAGGTGTAATTTTATTTTGCAATGCAATTTTTTCCCTTAAATCCCTAAGCCTAGGCATACGGATTTTAGCCATGTTACCGAGGCACAGAATGATCTTAGGTAATTGTATGTCTAGTGATGCAACAATTATGAACGACTCACAAACTTTGCGAAAATAAAACGGTATGTGGGTCACGTAACTCGCCGTTTCAGCTTCAGGGTACAGTGTTAAATAACGTCTATTTTTGTCCCCAGGTAACCATGACAACAGGCCTGGATCGGGACACGATACGCGCCGCGTACGAGGACGTCAGATCCGACGGCACGCCCACAAATTGGTGAGACACCTAGGACCTATATTAAGGTGAAGGCGCCTGTCTAGCCCGCGACGTTCAAATTTTTTGAGTTCTTTTAGAATTTTTTCAAAATCTGACAATAATAAAAGACAAATTTTGTAATTCGCGAAAAAGACCGTGTGCAGTGCATTTATTAATACATTTATTTTACTCTAAATATTATGACGGTGGATATGATACTAGTAATCACTAAATATACAAAAATTGCCAGATTATCTGGATAGCTGTCGTTCTTGAAATGTTTTAGAGTAAGTTGGATATATTAATAAATGCACTGCACACGGTCTTTTTCGCAAATTACAAAATTTGTCTTTTATTATTGTCAGATTTTGAAAAAATTCTAAAAGAACTCAAAAAATTTGAACTTCGCGGGCTACATGGGCGCTTTAGCCTTAATAAATCGATCTCAAGTCTGAGTCATTCTTATGTACCTAATACCACCTACAATATGACATGTCAAAAGCGTACTCAAGATCGGTCTCTGCCTTGAGATCGATTTATTAATACGCGCCTAAATATTCAAGGGAATGGGCCGAAACTATGACTTACGGTTGAATTTCCGGAAGGTCCCATTAGGGCTCCGGAAAGGACTATAGAGTAGTCCCCAGACGGCACAATTTGGCTTACGATCGGCAGAGAGGATCGCTAGGGTTTCTACCAATTGGCAAGTTGGATCCCCTACTCAGACATCCCAGATCAACCCTACTGGGCGTGAGCGATATTGTGCCGTCTGGTGACTATTTAAGAGCCATAAAACGGCGTGAGGCTAGCTCAAGCATTTGGCTTTGTTGGTGAAGCAAAACGAGACTACAAATCATCATTAAAAAAAAACTGCACACTAGATACTTGAAAGTTTTAAGATTCTTGTTGGTTGTTCTATATTGCAATGTAGTTCCAATTTCGTAAACGAACTCTTAAAAACTAACCAGTCAGCAGTATTATTGTTGTGTTATATTGTTAATTGTTATGTTATACTGTTATGTTTTATGTCCGCAGGGCGGTGTTCAAGTTCGAGGGTGCCCGCATCGTGTGTTCAGCGCGGGGCAGCGATTTCCCGGAGTTCGTAAACCAGTTCTCTGACGATGAACGCGCCTTCGGGTACCTCAGGTATGTCAACACCGAACAAATCTTATTTCGTTTTCCCCTTGGCTATCTATTTGGTTACTTCGTGGTCTAGCGGTCTGAATGTAAGCTAGACTCACTGGATTACGCGTTTATTGGCTATTATCAGTAACTTTTTCACAACTAGTCATGCTCTGGGCGGAATCTATTTAAAAGGTAGGTAAATACTGTTAAATGGATACCACAAGCCATTGCTTAATTTGGGAAAAGTCTTGTACCTAAAAAGGTACTTACAGATGGTGTTTTCCTCTGACAAGTTCCTGCATTATTTATTAAGAATATAGTAAGGAAATTGCAAGTTGTTGAAGCCAAGTATGTTATCGAAACAGAACTTGATTTATTTTGCAGAAAATAATATCCTTAAATACCTATAGCTTCCACAGAAGTTAGAAGGGAGGAGGCTGGAGTTCAGAATAATGTTATATACTTTGTCTAACAGGTTACAAATGGGAGACGAAATGTCTAAACGCAGGAAGTTTATTTTCCTGACCTGGGTGGGGATGAACGTGTCGGTCATCTACCGCGCCAAGATGTCCACCGACAAGGCGCTCATTAAGGACATCATCTCTGTGAGTATACTCTTCATCAAACCTTGATCTCTCCCAAAAGGCCCCAATATCTATATCTATATATCTGTTACATTTGCATTGGAGTACAATGAAGACTATCCACCCACCCTGCAAATGTTTGCCTTTTTATTCCTCGTGAATTCCCAATAGTGTACACAGGAATATAGACTAGGGTTGGGTTACAAAAAATCTTAAGATAAATTACAGCTATTATTTGAAGATGTCCAGAAATTCGATGCTTAACCCCTAGTCTCATGAGCACCTACGTAGGTGTACCTATAAAATGTTAATGCTCCAAGTGTCGCGTTCCCCTACGGGTGGTTATAAGACGCGAGTGGCAATTGGTTGTTTATTTGCTACGTTTATTAACACGTCAACGATAATAGGGTTTCATAGATCGATTATGTCAAAGTCTATCTGTTTTAGTATCGATTCTGGTAATAAAGTTACTGATCGGCACGAAAATAAAAAAGAATTCTTCCGAAATATTGCAACAATTGGGGCAGAGGGCTCGGAGATGGGGATCATTGGAAGGGAAGGTTCAGAAAAGGGCACAGAATGTTGTTGTAAAAAAATGCATTTATGAAAACAGTAGACATAATACATCAAATAAAATCAAACAAATACTTCCTAACATTAAAACCTACAGTTTGTGCAACAGCCGATATGAAATCATAACCAACAATACATTTATACTTGGCCACATCCAAATCTATCTCCTTGCTGCCCGCTATCAATTTCAATTCCACCAATGTCGCTATTTGGGCCAACAAATTGCTTGTTAAGCCAATCTTTTCCTCCAATATTGCATAGAATATGGCCAATAATCTGTCCAACGTGAACACTTTGGGACCGAGTTGAGTGTTCAACTTTTCACTGATCTTCGCTTTGGCTTTCACTTGTTGTAACCTCTTGCGTTGTTTCCCATGGTACTTCATGAATAAGCGTTTGTCTTCCTTCGGTGGATTGTAGCTAGCTAAATAAGCTGCTATTAGTAAAAATTTTGCATAGTAGGGTAGTTCAAAACTTTGTGCAAATGTTTTTGTTGAATTCAATTCTTCTTTCAAAGTGTTCTCAAAGTTTATGTTCTGTGTTTCAAGATCACTGTTTTCTTTACCTGGTGATGGTTTTAGGGGTTTTGAGTTGCTTATACGGAGATAGAGAAGTTCTAAAGTAGATTTCAGTATTGGAGATATGTGTCTCCAAAGTTTTGACAAATCTGTCGCTTGGATCTCGTTATTGATGATTGGTTCACAATATTTTATGAAAGTTACACTCGCCATGTGCTGGAGTTCGATAAGATCACGACACGGCCTATAGAATACGCTCAGAAAAGCGTTAAGAAAGTTTGCAAACAGCTCAGGTTGTTGTAAGTCTCCTTTAATATCATCATCAACTTCATAGTTCAACAATAGGTGGTTTATAAACAATTTCTGACGTAAAAATATAATTTTGAACAGCTCCTCCTTGTTGTAGTTTGGGAAATACATCTTTATCGGCTCGCGAACGCCCATTTTGAAGTAAAAATTCTCATAGACTAAGTGGGTTACAAATATAGTGCAAATATTAAGTTGACACAGTTCTCGTAGCCTTAAAAATGCGCTCATTATGTTCTGGTCCATACTGCGTAGCCTTTCCGCTCTATCGAACACAATTACTATAGGTTCGTAGCAAGTTTGCCGCTCACGAAGTCTGTTCAAGCCATTCATAATATCCATTAATGTTTCACACTTAACCTCAATTTCTTCGTCTTCTAAACCAGACAGGATACTCTCATACATGATTTTGGATGAATAACACTCGATGCAGTCGATAATAACGTGTTTGTATCCTAAATATTCGAGTAATGAGTTGACGCACAATGTTTTTCCAGTAGCCATACTCCCGCTGATAAATATAGAACAAGGCAAGGGTTCATCGCCGTCGCCGAGGAGATTATACAAGTCGTTCAACTGTTGTTCTCTGCAAAGCACTCTGTTTCGTATTTCTTCCATTTTTGTTTATTTTATTTCGGTTACAAACGACCTCTTCGTTTAATAATATTCGCAACGCGAGTAACTTGAAACTTCACTTCTTGACACTGACACTGACAGCCGCTGCTGCTAGTTTGACGTTCTCTTTCCCGCGTCACGCACGCGCGTTTGACTAAATTCAGTTCGGTCGGTGCCGTTTCATTAAGCCGAATCTTCTATTTAATAAAAATGTTTGGTTGTTTTTTTTTTAATTATAATATAAATTGGTATGGTATTTTAACTAATTGTAAAATTATTGTTCCTTCCAGAATTTCGCAGTGGAGTTACAGGCGGAAAATCAATCCGAGATAGATATCGATGACTTCAAAGACGTATTGAACAAGGCAGGCGGAGCTAATTACGGGACTGGTATCAGGGATTTATGAATTGCACAGTAAACTAAAACATCCCTACAGTTATCCTAAAACATCAAAACTTTGATTTTAACTCAGTAGGCACCTAATTACCTACTTAAAAAAATAACTAAGAACGACTGCTGCAGTTAAAATCAAGGTTATTGTATTTTTTTTATTACTAGGCCAATATCGGGCCCAAAATTGTTTTTTCTACAAATAAAATTTAAGAGTGAGTATGCTTTTTATACTGATGTGATTCAGTTATAGGCATTAGTAATTTATTTTAGTAATTCAGTCTAAAAGAAACCTATTTATTTTTTGACTAAATTTGATATTGGAATATAGTTTTATTTACTGAAAATTATCGAATTTCTATTTATTATTTTTAGTCATTGTGCAGTTTTACCCGTACTCGTAAATAGGATTTGCCAAAAAAATAAAAAAAATTGTGAATGTTGCCATGTATAAGGCGAAAGTGCATTTAATTTTTGTCTACCTGTATAATAACGTTCCGAAATTTAACATGTATTTGTATACACAATAGATTTGTATTTCAGACTTTTATATACATTGACTAGTGTTATTTATTAACCTGCATGATTGGTGAAACGATTGACGTAAATACATACATTATCCAAATGAGAATTGGCTTTTATTTATTCTAACTAATGGCGTTGACAGACGAGCCGAATAAAAATGCAATGTATTTTTTCTCGTTTTGTTTCGCTCGAATAAGTAAGTATTCGCTGTTTTATCGTGATACCGGCCCATGTGTGTCACCATTAAATTTGAAAACAATTTTAATAAAATAAAACTTTAATTTATTCAAATCATATTTATTTTACAAAAGTGTACATATTGGAACAAAATGTAAATTCCATCAAAATTATAACTTCATTACATTTTTAGTTATTCTTAATGCTATTGTTAATGAAACACATAAAAGTTAAAAAAACCTGTAGGTATGGCTTATGTATTTGGCTCCACGAACACGAAAACTTATTTCTAAATGATATTAAACCAGTTAATACGTTTATAAAGTAGATTTTTTTTATATTCAAATGACGTATGGCGTTAAGCTAAAGGCGCGGCCACACCGCGGATGAGTGACCGCACTGCCAAACAAAATAAGAGGAACCAGTCTCAGGATATTACAGATTAAAATAAAAATGCTTTGGCCGCGAAAATTTTTGCGTTATCAAAATAATTCAAGATGGTACATAAATATGTCCTATTATTGACATAAACACTGGTAACTGGAAACCTATATTAGTCTCTAAAAACATTTATTATTATTAATAATGATTATTGTACGAACATTGCTTTCAATTTCAATATTATTGCGATTTAGCTGGCAGCACTTAAAAGGTTTGTAGACTACCAAAGATTAAATCTAAAAATAAGTTGTTATAAAAAAGTAAAATGTTTCTTTGATTAGTTACGTTACTTACTAAAAAAATATTATGCTTATAAAACAACTACAAGTCAGTGCAAAGGCTAGGAGTAGCAGTTCACAAACAGTTTAAAACGATATTGTACACTGACAGGTCATTCCTTTATTTTATCTGTAGCCCTGAAGGCACGGATCAACAACAGTGCTACAAGATTTATTTGGCCGGTGGTCAAAAGGGAAACTAAAATATCAATTAGAAAAAATGTCTTATTTTGACAGTCTTGTATAGACACTAGCGACGCTCTTACAAGCCAAATAAAGTTTGTAGGACTTTACTTAGGACTTCGCACTCTACGACTTTCTATCGTGTATTTTTCCTTGATGTGGATTTAGTAAACATTCTTGGCATACCTTTTTAATGTTTCATTTTGATAAATCTGTTTATAATATAGAATTACTAGATTCCCAAATAGTATTAGGTTATAAAATGTTAATATTTATGTTAAATTATTATTAGAAAGACTAATGACATTTAAAATATTGATTACTAAATCCGAATCTTAAGGAAAATTACACTATCGTACTTTTAAGTGACAATGGTGTTGCCTGCTCACATTGTGTTGCTGTTCCTGAGAATGTACACCTTTTCATTTTATTGTAAAGAGCAACCATTGAGTTTCTTGCCGGATATTCTCAGTGGAAGCGGCATTTCAAACCGATGGTACATTCTGACTATTCAAAAATTATTTGTTTTTGTAAAATATTTTTGATTTGATTACTAGAAATAACTTACCATAAAATAAATCCGAAAAAAAAATTGGGGCGATGGCGGAAGCAACGCCAATCGCCATTATGATCGGTCTAACGAATCTAATACATTGTGATTGGTCGATCGTAAATCATATAGACCTCATGAAGCGTACGTGTTTCGGAAACTTATGTCCTAGAATGCGGAGTCCAGAGCCGTCATCCAATTACTAGAAGACTATTAAGTGACATTTTGCCAAACTCGAGTTATATTTTTCTCAACAAGAACAGGCCAGTCTAGGTCGTATTTTCTATCATTTCCATTCACTAATTTGTGTTGCAAAAACATAAAAATGCCTTCACAATATCTACGGATATCATTACATGTTTGCATATAACTCATAATTGGGTTTATACACTCAAAGGCCTTTTAGTAATGGGACGGCAGAAAGGGTTCGTGGCTGGCGGGTGTAATGATGATGGGGGGGCGGAGGAGGAAGTTGGGGGGGGGGGGTATCAGCAGATGACGGGCGCGGGGCTGAGCGCGCGCAGCAGCGTGCTGTGCGTGTGCTTGCCGAACAGCACGGCCAGCAGCGCCACGCCGTACCCGGTGGCGCGCTCGCCCTGCAAGACCAACACAACACTCATATTGACGTCCTCAGTTGACGACCGCTTGGTGCAGTGGTTCGAGCGCAGGCCGCTCGGCTCACTGCACATGGTGGTTGCGGGTTCGATTCCCGCTAGGGTAAATTTCGGAAATGGCCTTTTACGTAATTTTCCCCGGTCCGGATGTCACTGGGATCGCCCCCAATCCATTGTACGGTACCCAATAGTACAAGCGTTGCTTAGTTTGGGACCATCAAGTTGGTGTGTTCGTCTGGCGATATTTATTATTTCTTTATACCAATAATGACATTTCAAAAGCGTTGATACTTAAGACCGCTCGCGCTCTCAAACTTGAGATCAATTTATTAATACGAGGCATGGAGTCGCGAAATGAACCTTTTCCTTGACTCTATTCAATAACACACCACGCCTGTGCCTCTACTCTTGTGGAATCTACTCTACTCTACCAAAAGGAGGGTAATAAAAAATAGAAAACTCACGCAGTGCGCCGGCGCCGCCATGTCGACGTGCAGCCAGGCGCCGGGGAAGTCGAACCCCAGGTGCGCCAGGATGAACAGCCCCGCGCACGACGGCTGCGCGTTGTTGCGGTCCTGCTAACACACGATACAAATAGTGCCTGATCATTAACCCTGCGTGCCATCAATACTTCTTCTTCTTCTTTATTTAAAAATATAGCCCACCCACAGGCATAGATTTAAATAGATAACGCAAGTATCACGATTTGCATTGAAACCGAGCGTGCCGAATTTTTTACACCTACTGTGACGTCACAGCCGAAATTTTGTCCAAACACCGATGCCGCCGATGCCCCTCCGCCCGCTACGATTCTCTCGAGTGATTATCTCGCTCATACTCATATTTTTTATATCTGTAGTCGCGCGGACTGTAAGTTAGCGGCGACCAACCTTGACGCTTGGTCGGGGTTTCGTACACGCGAAGTACATGCATTTGCGTTATATATGTAAATCTATATCTGTGGGCCCACCCAATTCAATAGGTATTTCGCCAGTGTCAAGTAACAAATAGCCAAGTCGCTTCCCGCTGTCTGTCTGTCCCTATGGTTGCTTAGATC
Source organism: Notodonta dromedarius (assembly GCA_905147325.1). Taxonomy (NCBI): domain Eukaryota; kingdom Metazoa; phylum Arthropoda; class Insecta; order Lepidoptera; family Notodontidae; genus Notodonta; species Notodonta dromedarius. The sequence goes on along the minus strand of LR990183.1, from coordinate 7,162,069 downwards.
TTTAAAACTACGCAACGGATTTTGATGCGGTTTTTTTAATAGATAGTGTGATTCAAGAGGAAGGTTTATATGTATAATACATGCATAATATAGTAGATAAAAACTGATAAAAAATACCCGTGCGAAGCCGGGGCGGGTCGCTAGTAATATATAAATGAATCTCTATTTCCTTGGACATCGCATCACGCGTGAACGGATGGAACGATTTCGCGAATTTTTTTTTGTTGTGTATTATTGCCCGGAAAAGGTTCTTATGAGAGAAAAAAATAAGAAAGTTGAGCGGAACAATCCGAATTTAATATTCAAAGATAAGTCGGGACAACGTCTGTCGGGTCAGCCAGTTATACAGGTGGAAACAGAAAGGGTATACTATGTTTTTCAAAACTTAACTTTGTAATTCTAAAACTATCATCAGCTTTGGAGGAAACTTGAAAAACAAAAGGTGTTACAGGGATACAGCTGTTGACACATTTCACAAGTCTAAAAAACCTTCAGTACTTCAACTGTCCCACAAATCCGATAGTTTTAGATTTACAAAGTAAAGTTGAAAAAAAAAGTATACCCTTTCTGTTTCACCTAGTATATGATTGTTGGTGTGTGAGGGTTACTTACAGCGACGCTGTTCTTCATGTCGGCGACGCAGCTGGTGAACTCAGTGAAGTGCAGCTCGGGCGCGAAGGGCAGCGCGTGCGCCAGGTCCCCGGCGCGCCGCCCCGCCGCCACGCACAGCCGCTCCAGCCGCGCGCTGTTCGAGAGGACCGCCGCGTGGTACTTGCCCGTCGCCGTGCCCTGATCATTATCATATTATTTTTCACTACTCATACTCGGAAAGTAGGTCTGAAGTTGCCTGAGGAGCGGGTCGAAAGTAATACTTTTCCGCCCTAGGGAGAATCGCTTTCAACTGACAGCTGTCAAATTATTAAAAAAAAACTAGTTCCATTTTCACATTTCTATGGAACCATGTTCCAACTTTCTCTACAGTCACTCAATTACAGCACGATGTAAAATTGAAATAACATAAAGTTAAGTATTAATTGAAGAATACATATTTTTAAATGACTTAATTATAATTTAGTTTCAAGAATTTCTTTAAATAACATAGATTTGGGCAAGATATTTAGAGATGAAAATGAAAAATAATGGCTGAATAATGACGCTGGCCGACCAACGGAAAAAAAAACAAAAAAACTTGAGAGGTGTCAAGGGACACCGGGAACGAAGTTGCAATATCCGGAACTTGTGCAGAAACACTTGTCAGGATTCATTATTGTTATTATTTTTTATTATTTATTATGTACAAAAAACATGTATACACTCAACAAAAATAATCGAAAAAGTAAAAGTAAGTCGCGACACCACACTGTTCAATGCGAAATAGAAAGACGAAACGAAAATAAATAAATAAATAAATATCGCCAGACTGACACACCAACTGTACGGTCCCAAACTAAGCAAAGCTTGTACTATGGGTACCGTACAATGGACTGGGAACGATCCCAGTGTCATCCAGACCTGGGCAAATCACGAAAAGGCCATTTCCGAAATTTGCCCTGGTGGGAATCCAACCCGCAACCACCATGTGCAGTGAGCCCAGCGGCCTACGCTCGAACCACTGCGCCAAGCGGTCGTAACAACTGGCTGTGTCGTTACACACTTAATATTTTCCGTCTAGCCCCCTTTCGCATCGCGCGATAAGGAACTTCGTACCAATAGGCGGCAATCCGATCTTCATTGGTTTTTTAGAGTTGTAGAGCATTTTTCACAAAGCAAACAAGACATTAAAGTGGGCTTTTATTCATTGAAAAGAGTAACCATTGAATTCCTTGCCGGATCTTCTCAGTGGAAGCAGCATTCCGAACCGGCGGTAGATTCTGACTATTCATAAATGCTTTGTTGGCTTACATGAATAGAAACAATTTTGAGTTTTAGTTTGAACGGAATCAACCCACATACACTGCTGTAGACCAGAACCAACCTTGTGTTAGTGGTTCTAGGTTTGTTTCAGGTTGCAAAAGTGTATTCGGATTGGTTCCATTTTCCATTTTGCTACTGTTAGTAACGATCGACGATATAGTGTTCGACGACCGCTTGGCGCAGTGGTTCGAGCGTAGGCCGCTCGGCTCACTGCACATGGCGGTTGCGGGTTCGATTCCCGTCATCGCCCCCAGTCCATTGAACGGTACCCATAGTACGAGCGTTGCTTAATTTGGGACCATACAGTTGGTGTATTCGCCTGGCACTATTTATTTATATTATTTATTATAAAAAAGATCCAACCCACACTCACTCCTGCAGACTAAAATCAACCCCAGGTTGGTTTCAGTTTGCAGAAGTATTGGTTGTTGGATCCATTCTGCATATCTATATCCAATTGTTCGAGCCTAATTTCCGAACACAACATAAAACGTCAAAGCGACAGCCGGCAATTTCAAAAGGACAGACCATACAATAAAAAAAAAAATAAGTTTGACAGTCCGGCACTCATGAGGCGTTCTTTCCAACAAAATTATAACTACAAACGCCACTAACAAAGAAGAAGAAGAACAATTCTTCTCTAAACACTTGTCGTTGGCAAAATCATCGAAGAACGATGTCATGAATAAAAAAAAAACAAAATTAAAATCTAAGGACTATAATTATGTAATTCACTACTGGTGCACCAATGTAAGTGAAGTGTTTTAATATGAATATAAGTGGAATTATTTAGGAACAAGCTACTACAGGGAAAACAGGTAGGTTTTTCAATACAAAATAATCGATATATCGTGACAATACTACTGTCGAATCCTACTCTAAATTCCCTCTGTTCTGCCATCTTATCGATTACTGAACGAACAATACAAAATTATCGTTCATTCAGACGATATACGACGGCAAAAACGTATGAAATTTAGAGTAGGACTAGCTGTGCCCCGCGACTCCGTCCGCGTTCTGTTGAAATTTTCCTGAATTTTCTTTGCTATAAACCTCACAGAGCCCGAGACCTTTCCAACGAATGCAAAACCGTGGAAATCGGTTCGTGCGTTCTGGAGTTATAGCGTCAGGAAGGAAAACCCGACTTATTTTTATATAGTAGACTAGCTGTGCCCGGCGACTACGTCCGCGTTCTGTTGAAATTTTTCCTGAATTTTCTTTGCTATAAACCTCACGGAGCCCGAGACCTTTCCAACGAATGCAAAACCGTGGAAATCGGTTCGTGCGTTCTGGAGTTATAGCGTCAGGAAGGAAAACCCGACTTATTTTTATTTAGTAGATTAGACAATACGAATGTCACTATATAACGATTATGGTTCCTAAGACTAGCACCCCTGTTTTTAAACACTGATACCATAGATTCTGTAGTATACTAGGTGAAACAAAAAGGGTATACTATTTTTTTTGCCAACTTAACTTTGTAAATTTCAAACTATCGGCTTTGTGTTCCACAAAGTTGAAGTACTAAAGGTTTTGCTGACTTGTGGAATCTGTCAACAGCTGTATTCCTATAACACCGTTTGTTTTTCAAGTTTCCTCCAAAGCTGATAGTTTTAGAAATACTAAGTTAAGTTTTGAAAAAAAAAGTATACCCTTTATGTTTCACCTTGTAGAGATAATCATGTCCCAATAACCTCGTTATAAACGGCAAGTAAGCAGTGTATACTGGACATGGACTAAATAATAGTAAAATATATAAATAATAGTAAAATATATTTGTAAGCAATGATTACGTGCACTTATTAATGTAGTGAGTCAGTATATAAGTATTTAAACTAAGCTATATAAGGAATAATTATTACTTATTAAGAATACACGAGAGACTACACAACATGTAAGAGTGTTTACATTAACCTAACCAACACCAGCACACCTCCATTATTGCAATTCAACTCATGATTCTGGACACCCCTGAGCAGAGTTGGAATTTTCCGTCGATATTTTCATGAATTATGCTCAAATTTAAGCAGCATTTTAAAATTGATGTTAAAATTGTAGTCTCAGCCCTTACCTGGGCGCCAGTCAATGTGGCGACATCCACAATAGTGTCGGCCTTCAGATCTCTGGACGCGTACACCACGCCGTCACTTAGCACCAGGCGCCCTGAAAAATAATAAATAATAATTTAGCAACTTTGACGTCCCACTCCTGGGCACAGGCCTCCCCACAACACGAGGGGGATTCAGGCCATAATCCACCACGCTCGCCCAGTGCGGGTTGACGGATTTAACATATCTTTCGAAAATTTATTACATCTTCTAAGACATGCAGGTTTCCTCACGATGTTTTCCTTCACCGTAAGCAAGTGATAATGATATAGAGATTATGATTCGCACATAGATTTCGAAAAATCCAGAGGTGCGAGCCGGGGTTTGAACCCCTGGCGCAAGACGCGTGCTTAACCAATCGGCTATCACTGCGCCCTGAAAAACAAAATATTTAACAGATTCTTATCAAATACCACGGACGAATAAGGTAAGACCTTATGATAAAAGAAGTTTATCAAAGGGTAAGACACCATTAACGTTCACTATTTGATAGCGAGCGGGACAGAGGGAAGGGAAGAGTCTTCCGGCTCTCACTGATCGTACGAAACACAGCGTACGTAAGTAGCTACTTTACGACGATTATGGGATAAATGCCACTCGCATTGATTCCGTACCTGCTTAAGAGGGGGGCATTACGGCCTGTATTATGTAGGCTTAAGTCTGAGATCGATCTTGAGTACGCTGTTGACATGCCATTTCCAATATTACTCTCAGACTGGAGATCAATTTATTAATCCGGGGCCAAAAGGACTAACGTTTTTTTTTGTTATTATAATTATGTGTTATGACGTCACTCGGCACAGTACCTTCAGCATCTGTGTTGTTAATCTCGACCGTACGCCCCGAGTACAACTGATGGATGTCGTCCGGTCTGTTGACAAAAACAAACAGAGTGGTGTCAACATACATTGATTACTCACAATCGAATTATGTCTGACGACCGCTTGGCGCAGTGGTTCGAGCGTAGGCCGCTCGGCTCACTGCTCATGGTGGTTGCGGGTTCGATTCCCGCCGGGGAAAATTTCGGAAATGGCCTTTTCGTAATTTGCCCTGGTCTGGCCGCCCGTCCATTGTACGGTACCCATAGTACAAGCGTTGCTTAGTTTGGGTTCATACAGTTGGTGTGTCAGTCTGGCGATATCATTATTATTATGGATGTGGGTCACGTCACATGGAAGGGAACGGCTGGACCGATTTTGACGGGACTTTCACTGGCAGATAGCTGATTTTATTAGAACTGAATTAGGCTACTTTAAAGTCATCGAAGTACCACGCGGGCGGAGCCGCGGACAAGAGCTAGGATAGGAAAAAAAATGCGCTGTGGTCGAAATAATATACTTTAGGAAGACAGAAAAAGGTAAAAGCCCAAAACCCCCATTGCCTAGGGGCCCCGACATGGTAAATCCGGACCAGCTAAAGGGCGTTAAAAAAAAAATGAATTCAGTGATCAGTCCAGTGATGACGTAGTGAATAAGCAGGAGACTCACCTGGTGGCGTTGGGCCCCACTGCGTTCTCAGCTAGGCACAGCACGGCGTGCAGGTTGATGGTGGGCTTGGCCTTCACCGCGAGGGCGAAGGCGCCGAGCACGGCGGCCGCGCCCCCGCAGTCCCCCTTCATGCCCACCATTGAGGTCTGCGCCGAAATATTATTGTTAAAGTGCGTGGTGGACCAAGAAGTGTACTCAGGGTTCTGTGTTCCAATTCTAATAATAATTTACTTGTATGTAATTTTATTTTAGTCAAAAATTCTAGTAATTTGACATTATTATGCAAACTTTCTTCTAGCAAACTGGATGTTGCGGCGCTACAAAAAAAGTGTCCCAAAATTTCTGGTGTAGCAGCCCGCAATCACCATTAAGGTGAAAGCGCCTGTCTAGCCCGCGAAATTCAAAATTTTCGAGTATTTTTATAGTTTATCCAAAATCTGAAAACATTTAAGACAACATTTTGTGATTTGCGAAAAACACAGTATGTTGTGCGTTAATTAATACATTTATTTTACTCTAAATATTATCACGGTGGATATGATACTAGTAAATCACTAAATATACAAAAATTGCCAGATTATCTGGATAGCTGTCGTTCTTGAAATGTTTTAGAGTAAGTTGGATATATTAATAAATGCACTGCACACGGTCTTTTTCGCGAATTACAAAATTTGTCTTTTATTATTGTCAGATTTTGAAAAATTTCTAAAAGAACTCAAAAAATTTGAACTTCGCGGCCTAGATGGGCGCTTTAGCCTTAATGTCATGTTATTAAATTAAGAATAATAAAAAGCTGATTGGCTGGTTCAAAACGAGTTGGCCATGCCTTCGGTGCTGCTGATTAGTTGTTTATTTAAATCGAGTTGGCCGTGGTCTAAAAATCAAATGTAAGAGAAAAGAGCGGCGTCGTGCAAATTTTTCAATCATAGCATGCCCCAAGGCCATATAAATGGTGACACAAAAGTGTTATGTAAATATATAAAAATCTAGTGTCACGGTGTTTGTGGTCGCGCTCCTTCGATTATGATAATTTATGCATATTTGGTAGGTATGAGAATAGTCGTAATGTAGACTTCATACCATGGAATAATTTATATGGCAGAACAACGTTTGCCGGGTTAGCTAGTAATTTATAACGAATAAGATGTTAGACCTCAAATTAATTTGACTGATCCACTGAAAATGTACAGGTAAAACAACGGCAGAAGAAAAACAAAATTCAGGGGTCAAAATTAAACAAAAAACTTAAACCAACTAATATAATATCTCCACGGACAGGCTGTCAACTTTCATCCAGGAAGACTACTGGCCGATGGGTGTGGTGTACAGACGCCTTCGGGGGAGATTGCCGCCGTCACCACCCACAGTTTAGTTTAGTTATTAATTATATCTATGTTAGTTTATGAGGTACTAGCTGTGCCCGCGACTTCATCCGCGTGGAATTTAATTGACAAAGTTTTATACAAACTTTCATCCCCTTATTTTATCCCCTTGGGAGTAGAATTAATCAAAATCCTTTCTTAGCGGATGCCTACGTCATAACATCTGCACCTGCATGCCAAATTTCAGCCCGATCCGTCCAGTGGTTTGGGCTGTGCGTTGATAGATCACTATGTCAGTCAGTCAGTCAGTCAATCACCTTTGAGTTATATTTATTTAGATTTATCTATGGGCCTGAGACGCCTGAATACGAGGGATGCCTTTTAAGTTTTGTCGTTTGAAGAAAAAAACACAACTAGGACCTTATAGTACTTTTTATTGTTTTTCAAAGTATTCACCACGTAGCTTAATACACTTTTCCATTCGCTCAAACCAGTTATTATAACATTTATTCCACTCTAAAGTGGGGGTGTTCAAAATGGCTGACTTGAAAGCGTCGACTGCTTCTTCACTGGACTGGAACCTTTGACCACGAAGACTTTTCTTAATTTTAGGAAATGTAAAAAAATCGTTAGGGCTTAGGTCAGGTCTGTATGGAGGATGGTCAAGAATTTCTACTTTTTCCTGCTTCAAATACTCAATCGTTTGACGAGCGCTGTGTGAACTTGCATTGTCGTGGTGCAGGATGATGCGTCGCTTTGAGTTAGATTTTCGAAGTTCGGCGATGACTTGTGGTAAACAAACTGTGGTATACCACTCTGCGTTAACCGTTCTACGATCATCAAGTGCAATAGTCGCAACATGGCCGGTTTTTCTAACGAACGTGGCCACCATCTTCTTTGAAGTGCTTCGAGAACGAACAACTTTAGTCGGCTTTGGCTCGTCTTGAAAGACCCAGATTGTAGATTGTTGTTTGGAATCAGGATCGTAGGCATAGATCCAAGATTCGTCACCACTGATGATGTCGTAGACGTGATTTGACTCTCCTCGGTTGAACCTTTGCAGAGTTTTCTTACACCATCTGACGCGGGCCGCCTTGTGATCGTCGGAAAGCAGATGCGGTATCCAACGGCAAACTAGCTTTCTTACACCAAGCGCTTCATGCAAGATCTTCTGAATGGTTGTCCCTGAGATGCCTAATAGAGCCTCTATCTCTCGATACGTCACATGACGATCTTCGAGAATTAGTTGTCTCACTCCAATGATGTTATCTTCAGTGAATGCAGATTTTGGGCGACCTTCGCGAGATTTGTCACTAACACTAGTATGTCCACGCTGGAATTCTAAATACCAGCGTTCGACAGTCCGCAGACATGGGGCTTCATCCCTGAACACAGATATTAGCTCTTCAAAACACTGAAAGAAGCCTCTTCTAAAGTTGTAGAAAATTATTGCACGAACATTTTCCTTAGAAAGATTCATTTTCGTACGTAACCTGACAGATTCTAATCGACGCTGTGACTAAACAATAACATTTACAAGAACAGCTACATATAGAATTTGCTATGTAAATGTATTTTCATTACTCATACACTGAAAGTAGGTCTGAAGTTGCCTGAGGAGCGGGTTGAAAGTAATACTTTTCTGGCCCGGGAGAATCACTTTCAACTGACAGCTGTCAAATTATAAAAAAAAACTAGTACCATTTCTATGGAACCATGTTCAAACTTTTTCTACAGTCACTCAATTACAGCACGATGTAAAATTGAAATAACATAAAGTTGAGTATTAATTAAAGAATATATACTTTTAAATGACTTAATTATAATTTAGTTTCAACAATTTCTTTAAAATAACATAGTTTTGGTCAAAATATTTAAAAATGAAAATTAAAAATACTGGCTAAATAATGAAGTTGGCCGGCCAACGAAAAAAAAACAAAATAGGCGGCAATCCGATCTTTTTTTTTTTCGAGTTGTAGAGTATTGTTCATGCTTCCTTGTATTATTTCTTTAGCCAATTCCTGTTTTTATTTTTACTTTCCTTGTATTCGTAATGAAAAGCACAGTGTTTACCTCGGGTGAAATACTTATTTTGTCCCTCGAACTATTAGCGCCCTCGCTACGCTCGGGCGCCAAACCCCGTCTCGGGAAAAATAAGTCACTTTCACCACTCGTGTAACAATGTACTATTAAATAAAAACAGTTATATTATTTTTAATTTTTAAGATTGCAACAATATCGCATTGGGCATCGCCTGTAAAGATATTTGTATGTATTGAGAAAATAAATAAATAAATAATAAATAAATAAAATTAATCCTAATACATTCAACTGTTTTGAGATTCGAAATTTAAACACATTCGAATATAGAACAGTTGCAAATTCAAAATTGCCGGGAATTATGGAAACGACAGAACTTAAAAGGCATGCCTCGTATAAATAAATAACAGTCATGTGGTAAAAATAGTGTACAGACCCTCGCCTTGATGCTGAGTCCGCCGGTGTCGTAGACGATGCCCTTGCCGACCCAGGCCACGGTGTCTGCGGCGGCGGGCGCGCGGTAGGTCAGCACCACCAGGGCGGGCGGCCGCGCCGCCGCCCGCCCCACGCCGTACAGTCCGCCCATGCCGCGCGCCTTCAGCTCCTCCCCGCGGATGATGGTCGGCTCCGCTATGTCCAGCTCCTTGGCCACAATGCACGCCTCCTGTCACCAAGTTTGCGAACACGCGTGAATTATTTCAAATTGACCCGTATGCCAATGTCACCACCTTTCGAAAGTACACCATTATATTAATTGATGAAAAAAAACGACTTCAGCCAAACCTGGGTGCACACTAAAAAGCTATAAATAACTTAGGACCTTGTAATTTCTTTATGTCATGTCGCGAAATCGTGTGGCGGACGCTCGAGATTGAAGCGGTCAACGTCCATTAACGCATGTCATGCCGGCGCGGCTCACTGACCTCGATGAAGCGGTCAATGACCTCTAACTCATGTGATGACAGCGCGGGTCACTGACCTCTATGAAGCGATCAACATCCATTATCGCATTTAACGCCGGCGCGAGTCACTGACCCCGATGAAGCGGTCGACGACCTTTAACGCATGTGATGCCAGCGCGGGTCACTGACCTCGATGAAGCGGTCAATGACCTAACTCATGTGATGCCGGCGCGGGTCACTGACCTCGATGAAGCGGTCAACGACTACTAACTCTTGTGATGCCGACGCGGATCATTGACCTCGAAGAAGCAGTCAACGACCTCTAACTCATGTATTGCCGGCGCGGGTCACTGACCTCGATGAAGCGGTCCACGTCCATGATGTTGGCGGGCGTGTCGGTGATGCGCGCCGCCAGCCGCGCGGCGTCGGCGGCGTGCTGCAGCGTGGCCAGCTCCGCGGCCGACAGCGCGCCGTCGCACAGCGCCGCCTCCAGGCCCCCCGCGCCCTCCTCCTCCGATTCCCCGTCTAAGGACAACTCTACTATAGCAGTAGCGCTTAACTGACTATGGCCCTTATTAATAAATCGGTCTCAAGTCTTGAGTACGCTTTTGACCGGTCATTTTGTACTGGAATGACATTTTCAAGATCTTTCTCAGACTTGAGATCGATTTATTAATACGAGCCTTAGTTCCTGCGATAGTGGAGCGGAGAAGGGGGAGGGGTGTTTTCATTGCCGTATTTATTAATAACTAGATTCTGCCCGCGACTTCATTCGCATGGACTTATGTAAAGAATCCTATGTCCTTCTTTAGAGACCGATTGGTTATGCGGTAGACGTAACAAACAGACAGACGTTCAGAGTTACTTTCACATTACAAATATATTAAAATTGTGAACCCTCACCTTGTTTATCCTCCTTGACGAGATGTATCTCGACGGAGACGTTTCTATTGGCCTGCGCGGGCGCATTGCCGAGCGGCGCCGCGAGCGAGCGCGCCTGGTACAGCGGGTACGAGCGAGCGATCGCGACCGCGCTCGCGAACACATCCCGCTTACGACACACCAACTATTTTAAAAGTATTTATTTTATGAAGACTTTCTATTAAGCCTTTGGTAAAGCTACTATCTTTAGGGTAACTGCTTAACATCCGGCGAGTGGTAGGCTGGTTTGCCGAATAAATTATAGGAAAAAAAGTCCACATAGTTTAATCCACGTAGACGCGCCCCACTTCCTATTTCATTCATAACGAATGCCCTGGGTTCAAACCCCGGCTCGCACCTCTGGGTTTTTCGAAATCTATGTGCGAATCATAATTATTTGCTATACGATTATCACTTGCTTACGGTGAAAATCTAACCAATTTTCGAAAGACATGTGAAATCCACCAATCCGCACAGCATGGTGGATTACGGCTCGAATCCCGCTTGTAGTGAGGGCAGGCCCGTGCCCAGGAGTGGAACGTCATAAGGGCTAAATTAATATAACTAGTATTCCCGTTATAATGGTCGAAATTCGACCATAATTCATTTAAAATTTAATTTTAAACTGCTAAGGTTTTCTAAAAGACGATTTGATACTGGCACGCAGAATGCACTATGGAAGTCCCTCCCTCCAAAAACTGTCACCGTTTGTCAGTAAGACAGCCAGTAGATGTGGAGGTTACAAATCTGTGTGTGTCAATTCATTGTAGTGTGTGTAATGTTTTCTTTATTAATTTTAATGTATTTCTAAGTATTATAATTCAAAAATATTAGCATTCTGCACTCCTTCTTAGAAACTATAAGTGTGCCAAATTTCATACTCCTGCGTCCGCGCAATTTTTTTAGTAAGCGGTTGAAAGTTTTGCTTCACGTATTAATATTATGCGAGTAAAATAGTGATGAATATTAATGTGGATGGATACACTGCGAGAGGAAGGCCAAAGAAAAAATTGATGGTTTTTTTTCTTGAATTGACTATATGTTGTTGGCCAGAGTGGCCATAACAACTTCACCCGGACAGAGGGCGAGCGCAAGTGCGCTCCATATAAAAAAGATGGATGGATTGTATCAAGAGTGATATGAACGAGGTTGGAGTTGATGTATGACAGGAAAGCGCGATGAATGGAAGGAAGAGACTGCGCCGACCCCAGATAATGGGAGAAGGTAAGGCAGATAATGATGATGATGACGATGATGACCACAGATATAGATTTACATAAATAACGCCAATGCATGTACTTCGCGTGTACGAAACCCCGACCAAGCGTCAAGGTTGGTCGCCGCTAACTTACAGTCCGCAGATATAAAAAATATGAGTATGAGCGAGGTAATCACATGAGAGAATCGTAGCGGGCGGAGGGGCATCGGCGGCATCGGTGTCTTTGAATAGGTTTGGATTTCCCGCCACTAATGACGTCACAGTAGGTGTTAAAAATTCGGCACGCTTGGTTTCAATACAAATCCTGATACTTGCGTTATCCATGTAAATCTATATCTGTGATGATGTCATAAGCGTGCGGTCCACTCACCACGACGGTCTCGTCGGCGGCGCGCTGCGTGGCGCGCACGACCTTGGCGAGCGCGTGCGAGCGCGCCGGCGCCGCGTGGCGCGAGCGGCGCGCCGGCAGCGACGCCAGCGCCGCCGCGCGCGGCCACAGCTCGCACGACTCGCCCGGCGACGACGTCACGCACTGCAGCCCGCGCCGCCACGCCTGCGCCGCACGACCGGACAATAACAGTTTTAGTAAATCGATCTCAAGCCTGGGGTGCTACCCCTAGCAACGATAGTCGATATGTCCAGGCCAACTACCTTAACTCGCCGTTCAATCAACAGCTTAGCCACTTTACTAAACAGCACCGTTCAACTAGCGGCCTTAATGATATTCAGCCGTATCGTCTGTTACAACATTTAATAAACTGGTTGGCTAATGCTTTGGTTATGGTATGGTTATGGTCACCCGGCAAGTAGGTTCGGTGGATCTAAACAATTTCGTAAAATACCTAAGTACCTAACAAAATTATTACATCAAAGTTGTTTTTTGCCGACGCCATATTGACAGTTTGGTGAGTTTCGGGGCTAGGTGGCAGAAAGTAGAACTAAATTGAAATTAACAGGCTAGGCAACTAATTAAACGGCTATTTAACGTCATCGATTCAAGTCATTTGCCTAGCTGTTTGATCAAATGGCTGAATATCAATCAGGCCGCTAGTTGAACGGCGCCTTTTAGTAAAGTGGCTAGGCTGTTGATTAAACGGCGAATTAAGCTAGTTGGCTGCTACAGATATATCGTGATATTCGTATTGCCGAATCCTACTCTAAATTCTATCTGATTTACCGTCGTATCGATTACTGAACGAGCAGTACAAAATTATCGTTCGTTCAGACAATATACGATGGCAAAAAATATGGAATTTAGAGTAGGATTCTACAATAAAAATGTCACGATATATCGATTATAGTTGCTTAGAGTAGGACCCCTGAGAGGGATCTTGGAAATGTCATTCTTATGTCTATGTCTGTGTCTGTATTCGTATGTATGTGGCCTTAGTTTGAGGGTAGACCTATGAAAGGCGAGTCATACTAATTGGTTTGAGAGATTATAACGTTGTAAACTATCAACGTTCCGGTATTTTTAATTTTCACTTAAAACGCATAATAATATTTAAGGATTCACTACAAGAAAGACTAGTAGCGCCATCTATCGTGGTCAGCTGCGAACTTGTTGACCGGTCGATAGATGGCGCTACTAGTCTTTTTTTGTAGTGAATTCTTAAATACTATTATGCGTTTTAAGTGAAAATAAAAAATACCGGAACGTTGATAGTTTACAACGTTACAAGATCAGATTAAACCTCACCTCTTCAGTAACTCTCGGCTCCAGTTTGCATCGCACATCGTCCCAGTTGAGGCCGTTCAGATGGGCGGCTTGCCCCACGATCAGCACCGGCTGCTGCTCAGGGTCTGACGGGGACAGGCCCCAGCGGAACTTAATGCTCACTGACGAGTTGGACATCCTGCGAACTGCACCGTCGAACATTGTACTAGGCACTACAACCTAGGCAATGGCACTTATTTATTACATACAATCAATAAAATAAGAAAATGTAAGTAATATAATGTTTTTTTAAATGTTATTATAATTTATAGCGCGAAATTTTCTGTCGCTTGCTACATTTTATAATAAAATAATAAATAATTTAGCCCTTTTAATGTCCCACTCCTAGGCACGAGCCTCCCCTAAACAAGAAGGGGATGCAGGTCATAATCCACCACAATGGCCTAGTGCGGGCTGGCAGATTTCACATGTCTTTCGAAAATTGGTTAGATTTTCTAAGGCATGCAGCTTCCTCACGATATTTGCCTTCACCGTATGCAAGTGATAATCATATTAAAATAATGATTCGCACATAGATTTTATTACATTTTTTTCTTTTATTACACATTCCGATTGATAAGACAGCCAAAAAAGTCACCTACTATTTTGGATGTTACATCCTTCATATTGATCTTGTTCGTATAAACTGCAGCGTATGTCACCTGGACCATAATGACGAATTGATAGCCACCTCATCCATCAATATTGGATGGATAGTTTAGGCGATACAGTGGGAAATAATACAATCATACATCTATACAAATAAATAAAATTGGAGTGCCTGTTTGTAATATCAAAATAACACCTTTTCACTAAATACATATGAAAGTACATACGACACCTATAACAAAAACGCGATTGAAAAATTTTTTGTCTGTCTGTCTATCTATCTGTCTGTCTGTCTGTCTGTCTGTCTGTCTGTCTGTCTGTGTGTTTGTTCCGGGTAATCTCCGAAACGGCTGGACCGATTTTGACGGGACTTTCACTGGTAGATAGCTGTTGTTATAAGCAGTAATTTAGGCTACTTATATTTTAGTAAAACAAAATTTAAAAAAATGGGTCCTTTCGCGCGGGCTCAGAACGCGGGAGCGGGCTTTTTTGTTAAGTTAAATTCTACGCGGACGAAGTCGCGGGCTCAGCTAGTACATACATAAGACTGCTAAGATGTTGATTAGTCCATTCAAGATCAAGCAAGGAATTGGACCAATCAAAATGCCATGTGATGGTGTACATATGCAGTGGCAATGTTCATGTCAGGTGACCGCATATACATGCATGCAACCCACAGTGCCCGGCTTTGTGCTGTCTATAGCTTAGTAGTCTGTGCCCCCAAGTTTATTTATTTAAGCTTATTTATCTGTATTTCTGTTTAATTCGTTTACATATCTGCCCCCAAGTTTACGGAAAGCTATATAATATAGACTATTTAAATACCTTATTGCCTTATTTAAGCCTTACAAAGGACTTTTGTTTTAAACAATTCACAATTAATTTAGGTTAACTACTGAATTCCAGTCAGTGTGGCAACTGAGTTTTCTAGAACATTCACTTCTTTATTATTGCAGTTTAATAGCTTTTACCCGTGCACCTATGCTAGCATACATTTTATTCTCTGGATGTTGACCTCTATACTATCTACAGGTGAAACAAAAAGGGTATACTATATTTTTTGCAACTTAAGTTTGTAAATCTCAAACTATCGGCTTTGTGGGACAGTTGAAGTACTAAAGGTTTTGTAGACTTGTGAAATCGGTCAACAGCTGTATTCCTATAACACCTTTTGTTTTTCAAGTTTCCTCCTACCGAGGAGCTCTTTCGAGAGCTCCTCGTCCTAGTCAAGGCGCAGTGTCCAGCCCTGCTGGATACCCTAGCCCGCCGACATGCCGCGGACTCCCCCGCGTCCCCCGACCCCTCGCCTCTCTCCTCCCCTCTTGCCCCTACCCCTCCCTCCGAGTGCGACTCCGACGTCCAGTTGGAGATCGACATGGAGGTGGAGGGCCTTGCCCCCCCCTCCTCCCCCCTTCCCGCCTCATCCTCATCGGAGGATGATTTCATTCTTGTTGGCAACAAGAGGGCGCGCAAACAGCGCGACCTCCCTCCCCCTAAGGTGAGCAAAGCTGCTCCCTCCCTGGGGTCCCCTGCCCCCTCCCCTACCCCCGCGTCCCCTACCCTCCGCCAATCTGGCAATAGCCCGTCTGCCTCGCAGCGGGCTTCGCCCTCCCCGCGCCCCGCGCGCAAGTCTCCCCCGCCCCCCCCTCTTGTCATCCATGACAAGAGCGCCTGGGAGCAAATTTCCAAGGCGCTTCATGAGCGTCATATCCACTTTCTCTCTGCGAGGTCCACCTCGCAGGGAATAATGGTCAAGGTGCAGACCTCGGATTCTCACCGCGCCCTATCCAAATTTCTAAGGGATAATAAAATCCCATATCACACTTACGCGCTCGAAGAGGAGCGCGTACTTCGTGCCGTTATCCGCGGCCTCCCAAAGGAGCTCGACACCGAGCTCATAAAGAGTGACCTTAAGTCACAGTCCTTCCCGGTGCACGAGGTGCACCGGATGTACAAGGCCCGCACCCGGGAGCCATATGATATGGTCCTGGTGGTGCTGGACCGCTCCGACGAAGGTCGGAAAATCTTTTCCACAAAGGCCGTATGCCTAATTTCGGGGCTCTCAATTGAGGCCCCTCACAAAAGTGGCACTCCTACGCAGTGCCACAACTGCCAACTTTACGGGCACTCTGCCCGTAATTGTAACGCCCGTCCCCGATGCGTCAAATGCATCGGGGATCACCCGACTAGTGAGTGCTCGCGCTCGAGGGAGACCGCGACCGAGCCGCCGAGCTGTGTCCTCTGCGGGACTCAGGGGCACACCGCGAATTATCGCGGTTGCCCCAAGGCCCCAAAGGGGAGCAGCGGGGTGGCAAGGCGTGGACGCCCTCGTGCGTCGGCACGGGCTGCCTCTCAGCCCTCTGCGCCCTCTGCGCCTCCCCCGGTGTTCGCACCTATCCCCACTGCGCCCTCTGCGCCCCGCCCCTCTCTGCCTTCAGCACCCCCCGCCCCCGCGCCCTCTGCGCCAAAGCCTGCGCTCCCAGCGCGCCCCTCCCCACACGCTAATGTATGGAGCAAACCGCTCCCATACACGGCCACCGCCTCCCTCCCGGTGCAGACTGCCCCTGCGCGCCCTCTTGCCCCCCGCCCTCGCCCCGCGCCCTCTGCGCCTACCTCCGCCACCAGCTGGGCTAACGACCTCGCGCTGGTGAGCGATTTTTTCAACGTCGTCAACGTTGAACGGATTCGCTCACTAGCGCACGAGCTGCGAAACGTCTCCTCTCCCTTTGAGAGATTAGGCGTCATGCAGTCGTACATGGATGTGTACGACTCCCTCTCCATTTTTGACTCCCGCTTAAACCCGTAATGGATTTACATATCCAACGAACCAAACCCCATCACCTATCCCTAGCGTTCTTCAACGCTTTCGGCCTTTCCCAGCAGAGGGATCAGGTTGGTGAATTCCTTCGGGATCATCAGGTTGATCTCTTGCTGGTGCAGGAGACCCTGCTTAAGCCGTCCCGTCGCGATCCCAAAATCGCAAACTATAATCTTGTAAGGAATGACAGGCTCACAGCCCGCGGGGGTGGGACTGCCATTTATTACAGGAGGTCCCTCCACTGCATCCCCCTCGACCCCCCTGCGCTCACGAACATAGAAGCCTCGGTCTGTCGTCTTTCCCTCACTGGCCATCCTGCCGTGGTCATAGCCTCCATCTACCTTCCACCTAACAAGCTTCTGCTTAGGAGTGACATCGAAGCACTCCTTGATCTGGGAAGCGCAGTCATACTGGCTGGCGACTTCAACTGCAAGCATGTCAGGTGGAATAGCCTCCTTACCACCCCTAATGGGAGGCGTCTTGACGCCCTAGTCGATCAGCTCGACTTTGACGTCATCGCCCCCATGCACCCCACTCACTTCCCGACCAACCTAGCACATCGCCCTGATGTCCTAGACATTGCCCTCCTCAAGGGTATTACCCTACGGTTGCGCTCCTTGGAAGTTCTCCAAGAGCTCGACTCCGACCATCGTCCCGTCCTCATGCAGCTCGGACCTTCCCCTCTATCTCAACCGACCACGCGTTCTGTGATGGATTGGCAAAAGCTAAGTACTTCCTTAGCGGATGTCTCTTCTCCACACCTCGCCAACATCCCTGAACCCCTCATGTCCCCTCAGGACACGTCTCAGGCTGTAGATGCCTTCTCCAACCATCTCCAGTCGGCCATCAGCCACTCGTCTAAGCAGGTCGAGGTAGGTGACTCGCACCGCTTCGTCCTGCCGGACGATATCAAAGAACTGGTCCGAGCTAAGAATGCCTCCATCAGAGCTTACGATTCTTACCCCACCGAAGCTAACCGTGTTCGCATGCGCGCTTTACAGCGTGATGTAAAGCGTCGCATCGCCGAGCTTAGGAACGCGCGGTGGGGTGACCTTCTCGAAGGAATCTCTCCATCGCATCTAGCTTACTGGAAGTTGGCGAGAGCCTTAAAGTCCGACTCCATTGTCACAATGCCTCCCCTATTACGCCCTTCAGGTGACCCCCCTGCTTTCGATGACGACGAAAAGGCCGAGCTTCTAGCCTCCGCTCTCGAGAACCAGTGCTCCCCTAGCACCCAATCCTCTGATCCCGACCACCTGGAACTCGTTGATAGGGAAGTCGAGCGCAGGGTTTCCTTACCCCTCACTACCACTCTCACACCGGTAACCGAATCCGAGGTAAAGGACTTGATTAAAGGTCTCAATCCCAAAAAGGCCCCGGGCTCTGACGGCATTAGCAACAGAGTTCTCAAACTCTTACCCGCCCAACTTATCTGTCTCCTAGTAGCTATTTTCAATGCCGCTATGACGAATTGCATCTTTCCCAACGCGTGGAAGGAGGCAATAGTCATCGGCATTCATAAACCCGGTAAGCCCCGCAACGTCCCTGCGAGCTACCGTCCCATTAGCCTCCTCAAGGCCATTGCCAAACTCTATGAGCGCCTGCTATTAGCAAGACTCAAAGAGTATATCTTTTCAAATCATCTTCTCATAGACGAGCAGTTCGGCTTTCGGGCTGGCCACTCTTGTGTCCACCAAGTACACCGCATCACGGAGTACGTTCTCAAAGGTCTCAACTCCTCCCCCGGTCGCCCCCTATCCACGGGAGCTCTCTTCTTTGACGTCGCTAAGGCGTTTGACAAAGTCTGGCACAACGGCTTGATTTACAAGCTGTACCTCTTAGGCGTGCCGGACAGTCTCGTGCTCATCTTACGAGACTTCTTGTCAAACCGTACCTTTCGATATCGAGTCGAGGGCACGCTCTCCTCACCCCACCCCATCAGGGCAGGAGTCCCGCAGGGCTCCGTGCTCTCCCCCCTCTTGTACAGTCTGTACACCAATGACATTCCCCGCACGAACAATGTGCAACTCGCCCTTTACGCGGATGATACCGCGCTTTATTTCTCCCATCGTAACAAGGCTCAAATCACACGCGTTCTCCAACGCGCTGTCAATTCTCTCGGAGAGTGGTTTAGGAAATGGCGAATAGAGGTGAACCCGGACAAAAGCGCAGCCGTGCTTTTTGCCAGGACCACCTCTCGACGCCCCTCCAAACGCCACACTCGCTCCAACTTAGGTACTGTCTCTTTGTACAAGCAGCCTATCCCTTGGTCCAAATCAGTTAAATATCTCGGGGTCACTCTTGATGGCTCCATGACCTTCGGTCCTCACATTAGAAACGTCCGCAATCGAGCCGCCTTTGTGCTCGGTCGCCTTCATTATCTCTTATGCAAGCGGAGTAAAATGTCCCTTAGAAATAAGGTGACACTATACAAAGCTTGCATACGCCCTATCATGTCTTATGCGAGCGTTGTGTTCGCTCACGCGGCCAACTCGCACATTAGTCGCCTCCAGGCCATTCAGTCCCGCTTCCTTCGCCAAGCCGTCGGAGCCCCGTGGTTCGTAAGGAACGTAGACCTTCATTCTGACTTACGCCTCGATTCTATCCAGAAGCACTTCAAAATAGCGTCCGAACGCTATTTCAAGAAGGCTTCTGAACACACCAATGCCTTAATCGTCGCCGCCGCCGATTATGCACCTACACACGCGCCAGTTGCATGCCGCCGCAGGCCGCGGCATGTGTTGCTGGACCCCCCCGACCCACTCACCGCTCTCCTAGACTCAGATGTCGAGGAGAACGACACACGCACACTCCCCACCAGACACCGACCTCGCCGGCGAGGTCGACGAACCCCCGCTTCCGCTAGAAGGTGCGTCTACTTACCTAGACGCACCTTGGCACCCGACAAGCCCGCTGAGTTTCTTGCCGGATCTTCTCAGTCGAGGTCGCGTTCCGATCCGGTGGTAGATTTACCCTCGCCACCTCTCCTGGCAGCGGCCCAAGCCGAGGTCGTGTCCCTTGTGGCGCCCTTGAGCTAGCTGCCCCCCTGCCCCTCTGGCTGGAGCGCACTTGCGCTCGCCCTCTGTCCGGGTGAAGTTGTTATGGCCACTCTGGCCAACAACATATAGTCAATTCAAAAAAAAAAAAAAAAAAAAAAAAAAAAAAAAAAAAAAAAAAAAAAAAAAAAGTTTCCTCCAAAGCTGATAGTTTTAGATTTACAAAGTTAAGTTTTGAAAAAAAAAGTATACCCATTATGTTTCACCTTGTATATCTAAGACACAACCATGTGACCCCATAATTACAATTAGAATGCAGGAAGACCACTGGCCGAACGGTGTTCAGACGTTTTCAGTGAAGATTGAATCCATCAATAAATTAATGTTAGTCTATACATATACATAAAAATTAATGTTTGTCTGTATGTCGTTTATAGAATTGTAAACTACGCTTTTGATCATGTCATGATCTTCAGCAAAGTGTTGTGCAAGAGCCCATGTTGTGCAAGGTTTCTGAGTTGGTACGACCAACCTTTGACAGCGTAGCAACGCACGCAGGGTACAGCTAGTTATATTATAATGATGTATGTTACTTTATAAGGTAACTGCGTAAAGACCTGTGATGCCTGAATATAAATAAATAAAATAAAAAATCATATGAAATTACCTATCCATTTAGGGGGAGTAGAATTACAAAGCCATACACACCGGAATGGTTTATACTTATGAACATTATAGGTTATAACCTATAATTAATATTAATTAATTAATTATGATTATATTATTATTATTTACTAATTGATTAATAATCAACTTACTATAATTCGGCCTTTGATGCCTATTGGTATAACCATTGTTCTTCCGGGTGTTCATTGTGATTATAGAAAAATAGCGACGGATTTTACTTTTATTTAGCCACATCCCCCAAAATTCCAACACCAAATGGCATTTGATAACTTGTTTAGACAACGAGATCTAGTCAGACGCCCTCCTTGACATTGGTTTTCGGTTAATAAAAATAAAATTAATAAGTAGCTCACTGCATTCTGTCACTCTCATATACAGGGTAAGTGGTACATGGTTAAGTTATTTCTATTTGAACTAGTAAAACTTACTCGGTAACAGTCGTAAAACTAATATAATATGTCAATACCAATTTATAGATTGCACTTAAATGATTGTAATTAAAATTAAAAGGCCTTTCACCCACCTGCCACAAAGGATGGTTGTTTAATTACACTTATATACGCATTGAACACTCGTATTAGCATCGTGATAGCTTATATAACGAAAACTATGACAATACAGAAAATAAACAAGATTTTTAACATCATAATTTTAAGGTATGAGCGCTAATATTTGAAATAACTCACCGCTTGGCTACGTTCGCTTATGTCCTCTAAATATGTCTATCGTATCAAAAATATAAACATTGATCAATTGGTGCAATTATCGATTTGATTATGATAATTCAAAGTTTATTGTTTACTTTTTACTTCCAATTAAAGAAAGAAAGTGGTGCACGTACTTTCCTATAACTTGCCAAATCATTCATTGAGAATATTCGTCCGGAAATTATTAATGTCAAAGGCTTCTGTAATCTTCTTGATGTCACGATGCCATGTTGCAAATTTTATAGTAAGTAATTTTTTTTTTCACATAAAACTCTGTTGTTGGCAAAATCATCGACTTTGATAAAGGTAGGCATGGTTGAAATTTTTAGGGTTCAAATGTGGGTACAAATATAACTTTTGGATCTTGCTTTTTATCATTTCTGAACGACACAGTTCCGCACATTCCATTTGATACAGATATTACGAAAAGTACGATCAGCGTGGATACGGCACAGGGAGGTATGGTAATAAAAAACGAAGAAGTAAAAAACCATAGGTGTTTTTTGTAGGTAAGTACTAAGTACCTTTTTTAAAGCATGAAATGTGAAAAACACTGATGCTTGTGTTTTGCTGAAGCCCTGAGGTTCAGAACAATTATAAGAAGCTATTCATTCTTCTGATATCAACAAAAATATACATACTTTACTTACTTACCTATATTTAATGGAACTTCAAAATAAAAATGACTCAGTTTATTATTTTATTGTTGGGAGCATTCCAATTCCAATTTAATGTTAATGGCCCCATCGACTCACTCTTAGCATCGACTTCTTTATGGAACTATACCTAGTTAGTACCTATTTATAAAATTCTTGGACAGAGCCATCACAGAGATGTAAGTCTGTGAGTGTCATATAAAAAAAAAATGGTCTAAAATTGGTCATTCAGGTTTCCTCACGATGTTTTCCTTCACCGTAGCAAATGATATCACTGGAAACCTGCATGTATGGCATGACTATCTAATCATATTGAAATTATGATTTGCACATGGATTTAGGAAAATGACGGGGTTTGAACCCGAGACCTTGTGCTAGCGCACCACGCGTGCTTAACCAATCGGCCATAGATTCGCCTTAGTCAATGGCATATTTCAGTGGTAAAGATGAAAATGTTGATATTATAGTCATGTGGGATATATATCCCACTTCCCTTCAGGTCGGAGGCGTGCAAGCAATGCCTTTGATATTGCAAGCATCTATAGATTTTACGCTTTTTATATAAAAAATATAAGTAAAGTAGGTACTTACAGTGTGTTTCAGTTTGTATCTTAATAAAGGTTAACTTCTTTTTAAGATTAGATCAAATCCCGCGAATCCTACTCGCAAATTAACTGAATATATTATTTTTCAGTCCATCACAAAATCTTCGCGGTCATTCTGTAACAGTGGTGGGGTACGGCGTGCGAGACGGCGACGAGTACTGGATCGTCAAGAACTCCTGGGGCGAGAACTGGGGCGAAGACGGCTACATACTGATGTCCGCCAAGAACAACAACTGCTTCGTACTAGATTACCCGTTCTATGTGATAGTTTAAGTTTTAATTATTAATAAATTCCACGTGATATTGAATGTATTTTTATTTTCATTTTAGACCACTATCACGGTTGTCGCTGAATATAATTTTGATAGAGATTAAAATTATAAACGGCGACAACCCCCGCCTATTAGGAAATCCATTAGATCCCTCCAAAAGATTAGTGGAATCCAGAGCCTTGGTCATTATTACACGGCACCTCAAGATGAGGGGGCGGAAGGGGTTCTGGCCCCTGGGCTGGTTCATAATGCACCCCCTCTGGCCCAGTGCGTATATATATACGCCTCGATACGGTCTGGGTATATACCCAGACCGTATCATAGACCTATCATGCATGGCATGCATGATCATAAAGTTGTCACAGCTACAAACACTGTCTTCTGTCTGTATGATACTCATCCAAACTCTCAATAAATATTTCGATCTTTTGAAACAACCTGTATAATAATGAAAGTGAGAACATTACATAAAGTTTTTATAACATTTTATCTACTTAGACGGAAAGCCCCTCCAGATAAGGCTGTGCCCAGGTACGGGGGTTGACAGCTACTGGCCCTCCCCCCCTACCAGAATGTGGGTAATTTTTGTTTAATTATCTCAAAAACGTTCTTGAAATAACTATGACAATTACAAGCCAGTTATGGAAAGATCTGTGGGCACGGCTGTGCCCCCGCCAAGTCGAGCAGGGCACGGCCTTACCATCCTTTTCTCGAAGCAGTTCAGGCCATTTTCGACCCCCTATAACTTCGTTGTGGATAAAACTAGAATCCTGAATTTTCAGTAACCAAGCAGGCATTGTATATACACGGTATATTTCAATTTTATTTAAAACATTAAATATTTTTAATATTGATATGGTCATTATAAGATGTTGTTGGATTAGCCAATTACGTAATAACTTAAGACAGAAGATCCCTTTAGTAGGGACTTAATAAAGTAACCGACTTTTACATGGATCTCACAACCTTTTTTCGGTAGAAGAACTGAGTTGCGAGACTTGGTGTTGTTTATCATACTAATATTATAAAGAGGAAAACTTTGTTTGTTTGATTGTAATGAATAGGCTCCGAAACTACTGAACCGATTTGAAAAATTATTTCACTATTGGGAAGCTACACTATCCCCGGGTGACATAGGCTATAATATATTTTCAAAAAAATTAGGGATCCTTACTAAAACTCGAATAATGTAACCGCAATGTACCCGTGCGAAGCCGGGGCGGGCCGCTAGTAAGTTATGTTTTTGATGGCTATTATTTTCCATTGATTAATGCGTTTCTCCAGCATGCAAATTAAAAGTTCCCCCTTACCTGCCTCTCCCCCTTCCCAAATCCTAGCCACGAAATTGCCTCTGCATAGGTGTTTACATATTTTTGAAGCGAAGCTTCTTTACGGACGTTCGGGGCGCTCGCTGCCCGGGGACTCTATCCGTGCAAATTGTGACGTAGCGTTACACGTTAAACGTTACACGATGACGTCAGAGCTGCAGCAAAGTTTTATACTAAATATGGCTTGAAGGTTAGATAGAACATTTGTAATAATTGCACCGTGATGCCAGTAGCGTTACACCGTCACGTCAATAGCGTTACACCGTGACGTCAATAGCGTTATACGATGGCGTCAGTAGCGTTATACGATGGCGTCAGTAGCGTTACACAATGGTGCGACTAGCGTTATACCGTGACGTCAGTACCGTTACACGACGACGTTAGTAGCGTTACACCGTGACGCCAGTAGCGTTACACCGTGACGTCAGTAGCGTTGCATGTTGGCGTCAGTACCGTTACACGATACATATAGGTATACAGAGTAGCAGCTGCGTCGCCCTACGCTCTATACTATAAAGCTTCGCTTCTTTCGGGCGTCCCTAGACGGCACTGTTTTTTTATGTAAGTACTTACCTAGTAAATAATATTTCTGTAATAATAAACGATTACAGCACATTCGTATGGATATAACCGATAAGATACTACATCAAATGATGACCTGAAAATATATAATAAGTATTTTAGTCGAAAAAAAAAAAAATCATACGTTATCAATTTTTCGCTAATTTGTAATCGTGTTTTCAATTATATTATTGAAAGTGAGACTACCTGTGCAACATTAACAACAACAACATGAAATTCCATCTGAAACTGTAGAAGTTATGAGACGGACGGACGGACTGTATGATCTTATAAGGGTTCCTCGTAGGGACTATGGAACCCTAATAATGAAGACAAAACAACCAATATCACGTGGAATTTATTAACAAAACCCTAAAACTTTAAACTAGCACATAAAAAGGGGTATTTAGTAAAAAACAGTTGTTGTTCTTGGCGGACATCAGTATGTAGCCGTCTTCGCCCCAGTTCTCGCCCCAGGTGTTCTTGACGATCCAGTACTCGTCGCCGTCTCGCACGCCGTACCCCACCACTGTTACACCATGATTGATACGTTTTCCTTCACTGAAAATATAAAGAAATTAAGTGGGTACCTTAGCACGTGCTTAGTACTTAGATACACAACATAAAGCTTTATAATACACTACTACTAACAAGGTCCCAATACTATCTACTTGAAACTAAAGTACTACTACTACTACTAAATAGGTAGCTACTTACCTAACTGAAATAATTTGAACATCATTGGTTAATAATATTATCGTCGTGAACACCACCAGTTTTTAGTGATTATGAGTCCCAGATGCCCAGTTTGCCCCTTGGGGGGGGGGGGGGGGGGGGGGGCACGTGGGAACTAGGACCCATAGTGCGTTTCCTTAGAGACTTGATGGATTTTCTCTCAAAGAAGATCGGCGAAGAGTATCTATTTTGGCTGCGTTTCCTACAATGAGTGAGAGAGTCCAAAGCTCAAACTCCCTCCCTACCCCTCTGTCTAACTCCCTTGAGATCCCTTACTCCCTTTGGTCAAACATCAGGCGGATCATACTTATATTTGTCGACTTTATTATTTACCTACTTATATAAGAAAAAAAAACCTAAAAAAATATTCCTACTTATATACTTAAGCACAATCTCTAGAAAAAACGATAACTTACCACGTGAAGTCATAAAATATCCCACTGGAGTACTGTTTCATCTGATCGCTCGCGTGGATGTTCGCCACCACTGGTCCGTATTTGTACAGAGCCAATTTAAGAGCAATCGGGTGTAGCGGAGTTACCATCGCGAATCCACGGATATTGTATGTTGATGACATCTGAGGCACACCGCAGTACCCTTCCTGGGATAAGAAACAGACGGGGCGACTTTGAAACCGTTGGAAATATATTAAAATATCACTGTACCTACATAAATTCAGTAGGTTTAACACCCATCTACCCCTTTGACGCTGAGAGAACTTACATCCACTCCACTTCGATGCCTGGTATCCTAATTATATGAACTGCTTCCTAAAGTCTTTCCAATGCTCTACTACATGGGGTTGGGGTCCCTTAAACGCCGGCACGGGGTCTGCTCCCCTTAAGTTGCGGATATTCTATTACGTTAGCTACTTAAAACGCAATAGAAAAGCTTTCAAACGCTCGCTTTTCAGCGTTTGAAAGCTAATTCGCGTTTGATGGCAAATTAGCTTTCAATCGCTCGAACGCAAGCTTTTGCTTTTCTATTGCGATTTTAGTAGCTAACTTAATACCCTGTATGACGGTTAGGTACCTCTAACCATAGAGTAGACCGTCTGTCCGTGTGCCTAGCCCTATCTAAGAGTAATAAAAAATACGAGGTTGACGTCGTGGACACGTGATTCTGTTATATTTCTTGGGAAGGCGCATTGGCAGATGGTATACTAGATGGTTAGTGGTAATATATCGCCCAGGAAATTTGCGACTTAGGGGGAGAAGACGTGATCCTTTAAGGGACCTGCAGACTTGTATTGAAAAACGAAAAATGTTTAGGTATTCTGTTTGTGAAAAATAAGTTGTAATGTTATTTGAACACGTGAACCCCATGTTGGGCAAGTTCTCGTGTCTTTCGAAAGATGTCAAGATTTCTCACGATGTTTTCTTTCGCCGTATGTAAGTACTTACTAGTGATAATCTTGGTGAAAAATTTAATAAGTAGGATAGAGTAAGATATTACATATAAACATACTTGTTCCCAATAATATCCATATTCCTGTTCTGTGGGTATCCCATACTTGGCAATATATTTTAAAGCGTTATAAACTGACCCGTTGGTGCAGCCATGAGTTCCAAACCTACGGAAAAATTTAACAGCTAAAATAAATTTGTCACAGCAAAAAACTTGATTTTCTTGCCCCACCGCCGATCTTACCTACACGCACCTTACATATTGTATACTAGCTGAGCCCGCGACTTCGTCCGCGTCGAATTTAACTTAACAAAAAAGCCCGCTCCCGCGTTCTGAGCCCGCGCGACAGGACCCATTTTTTTAATGTTGTTTTGCTAAAATAAAAGTAGCCTAAGTTACTGCTTATAGCATCAGCTATCTACCAGTGAAAGGCTCGTCAAAATCGGTCCACCCGTTTCGGAGATACTCTTTGATTTCATGTGTTTTTATTTTTTTACGCGGAACCCTAATTATTTTTCTAAAATTAAAGTAGCCTAAGTTACTCCTTATAACATCCGCTATCTGCCAGTGAAAGTCCCGTCAAAATCGGTCCAGCCGTTTCGGAGATTACCCGGAACAAACACACAGACAGACAGACAGACAAAAAAATTTAAATCGCGTTTTTGCTATAGGTGTCGTATGTACTTTCATATGCATTTAGTGAAAAGGTGTTATTTTGATATTACAAACAGACACTCCAATTTTATTTATTTGTATAGATGTATAGATTAGCAATATCGTTACATTAATGAACCGATCCGATATTGAGGGGCGTGTGAAATAGCAGTAACCTAGTCCCCTCGCCCCCACTACATTGTGACAAACATACCATTTGCGTTTAGTGGATGCACTATATTGCACTACTGCTTACCCCTTCGGAACTTCGGGGTATACAAGTGTTATACTGTGAGCACCACTCACCCCCAAGCACAGTCAATGAGCGATTGCTCGCTCAAGTCCAGTAGTTTCTCCCCATTGGTTCTGGCAATGGCTCCCTCCACCGCCGCGACGGTACTGAACGCCCAGCACGAGCCACAACTACCCTGATCTAATAAATATTAACAATTTCTAACAGTTAAATATTTGCAATTTTTATGGGAGCGAACGCTTTAGACAACATGATGGTTTAATTAATACGGGTCGCACCTCTGGAATTTTCGGATTGAATGTATGAATCTATTTTTTTAAAGATAATACTCATATGCTGAACTGGTCAGCACTGGGCCTTAATCGCGTCCAGATTGAGGATTCCTAGGTTAATAGTTTAATAGCAATAAGCCTTTGCGTGCCTTATTATATTGATATTGGGACCAAATTTATAATACACTAGCTGTGCCCCGCGACTCCGTCCGCGTTCTGTTGAAATTTTTCCTGAATTTTCTTTGCTATAAACCTCACGGAGCCCGAGACCTTTCCAACGAATGCAAAACCGTGGAAATCGGTTCGTGCGTTCTGGAGTTATAGCGTCAGGAAGGAAAACCCGACTTATTTTTATATAGTAGATTATCAGCGAAATGTAGGTACTTTGTTTTTACGCACCTAACGGCGGTGTGATTGAATAAATGCTGTACCCATAGCTTATTATTGTCTGCAGATGGTTTGTAGAAGTGGTTGAAGATGATGGTGGTCTAGTAAACTTACTTTTAACGCGTGAAATAACACCTTCTATTCTTAAATCAAAACTCTCGGGGAGTTCTTCAGCTAGCTGTTCTATTTCTTCGAGACTGTGAGGGAACGGTGAAGCTTGTATATCCTGGAGGTTACTAGCTATCGTCCCGGTGAGGTAACTCAGCTCCTTCTCGGTCCGGTCTGAGAACTCGTTCAATGTCAGTTTGTAGCTAAGGTTCTGCTGATTCACTTCTTGTACCAGTCTGAAAATAAAGTGAGGATGTGTCTGTTTGAAGTAGGATTGCCGTGGACGTTCAGAATTTTGGAGATTCTGTTTTAGATCTTCATCTGCTTCCTTATCCTCACGACTCGTTTTAAACAAATCCTCTCTCTTATTAATGCCTCATTTCGTATTGGAATTCATGAGGAACCTATGAGGAAGTACTGTACTGTATCAACAATGTTAGTGGGTACAACTTTCCGTAAGTATCTAGCTATATCTGTCCGTGTGTTGGAGGAGACAGAGATAATAGTAGCAAATCAGGCAGACATTTCAAGTGACCTGACGTGATCCAACTATGCATAGGTAAATTATAAAGTACAGTAACATCGTCTGAAAAAAGTTTTAGAAAATTTTAAAGTTTTACCTAAAATTTTTCTCGAATATAATTTTCCTCATTTCCTGCTCATCTTCATTGTAACTCTTCCTGTGATGTTTGGTGTACTCATTGAAAGCCACATGGAGCTCCACAGGTTCTTTGGGACTCAAAACTTCTTTGGATTCTTCAGAATCACGCTCATCACTACTCATAAGGCAATTGTCAACTGAGGAAGAAAAGTTTGTGACTGTTTTTAATAATAAATAAAAAATATGTTTGAATACAAAATTAAACTTCAAAAACCCAGGGCAAACAGATTACATTGAACAGTCCCTGGTGTTTTAGGTAAACACGGCAAAAGAGTAGCGGCAACATACACGGTGTTATTACAACAAAGTTAATCAAGTCAGTGATGAACGCGTGTCTTGTTAGATTTGGGGAAGGAAAATTTGACAAGACCGACTGTCTTCTTCATCTCGTGTTTTAAATTTTCTAATTACACCCAGTTACACACGAAAGTAACTTACAATCATCGTAATTCAAATCTTCCTCGAATAATGTGTCTTGAAAATTATAGTAGTCTATGATTGTATGTGATTTCAGTGCACCTTGCTTTAAATTGAATACCTTTTCTTCTTCCCTGAAAATAAATAAGATTTAATTTAAATAAGCTCAAGCTTACCGCGTGAAACCGCGTCAAACTGAACAGTAAGCTTCTAACGAATACAATTACTTACAAGCCGGAAGCGATCCCTCCCGCCCTTTCCCTACCCCTATCCCAAATCCTACCCCCTTTAGGTTGTCAATTTGTAAGCAATGCCATTGGTATTGCAAGATTTGCAAGCATCTATAGGCTACGCTTGTTTGCTGATTTTGTTACAAAAAACTTTTTCTGCTTTTATTTTACGCTTCATTCTCGGTTTGCTAGTTTCTATCAGATTGTTTCATACTCTGTGAGTTGCCCTTACCTTACAGGGATATCTTCTTCGTTTTTATTTTTATAAACATGCACTGTTACATCTTTACTAATAATATTATTTATATTTTCCTTAAGCTGCCACACATCCACTTCTCGGTCATTCAGAGTTTCCTTTCCTAAAATATTATAGTAATAATAATTTAGCCCTTCTGTCGTCCCACTCCTGGGTACGGGCCTCCTCTCACTATGAGGGGGATTCCGGCCGTAAAGTTTGCGTTTAAACGCTTACCCCTTTATCAATAAACATGGTTTAGCGGGTGTATAGTTAAACCATGCTTTGTCATGTTTCGAATGTCTAATTACTGATGACAGAACGAGATAATTCGGTGTGTAACTATTCGCCCGCTATACCACGGTTTATTAATAAGGGGGCTAATGTGCAAGACTGACGTGCACTTAGCAACCTTTTAGATTAGCTCATGTGTCATGGCCATGTGTTCTTTGGTTCTACATTACATTTTTTCATAAATTCATCGGCATACATTTTTTGTTTTTTTTATGACGTGATGAGACATAAGAACGTATCCGATCGCGGATAGCGAACAACGACCAGCACATCTATACTCTATACAAATAAATAAAATTGGAGTGTCTGTTTGTAAGATCAAAATAACACCTTTTCACTAAATGCATATGAAAGTACATACGACACCTACAGAAAAAACGCGATTTAAAAAATGTTTGTCTGTCTGTCTGTCTGTCTGTGTGTTTGTTCCGGGTAATCTCCGAAATGGCTGAACCGATTTTGACGGGACTTTCACGGGCAGATAGCTCATGTTATAAGGAGTAACTTAGGCTACTTTAATTTTAGAAAAACAATTAGGGTTCCGCGTAAAAAAATTAAAACACATGAAATCAAAGAGTACTTATCTCCGAAACGGGTGGACCGATTTTGACGGGACTTTCACTGGTAGATAGCTGATGTTATAAGCAGTAACTAAGGCTACTTTTATTTTAGAAAAACAAAATTTTTAAAAATGGGTCCCGTCGCGCGGGCTCAGAACGCGGGAGCGGGCTTTTTTGTACGAGGGATGCCTTTTAAGTTTTGTCGTTTGAAGAAAAAAACACAACTAGAACCTTATAGTACTTTTTATTGTTTTTCAATGTATTCACCACGTAGCTTAATACACTTTTCCATTCGCTCAAACCAGTTATTATAACATTTATTCCACTCTAAAGTGGGGGTGTTCAAAATGGCTGACTTGAAAGCGTCGACTGCTTCTTCACTGGACTGGAACCTTTGACCACGAAGACTTTTCTTAATTTTAGGAAATGTAAAAAAATCGTTAGGGCTTAGGTCAGGACTGTATGGAGGATGGTCAAGAATTTCTACTTTTTCCTGCTTCAAATACTCAATCGTTTGACGAGCGCTGTGTGAACTTGCATTGTCGTGGTGCAGGATGATGCGTCGCTTTGAGTTAGATTTTCGAAGTTCGGCGATGACTTGTGGTAAACAAACTGTGGTATACCACTCTGCGTTAACCGTTCTACGATCATCAAGTGCAATAGTCGCAACATGGCCGGTTTTTCTAACGAACGTGGCCACCATCTTCTTTGAAGTGCTTCGAGAACGAACAACTTTAGTCGGCTTTGGCTCGTCTTGAAAGACCCAGATTGTAGATTGTTGTTTGGAATCAGGATCGTAGGCATAGATCCAAGATTCGTCACCACTGATGATGTCGTAGACGTGATTTGACTCTCCTCGGTTGAACCTTTGCAGAGTTTTATTACACCATCTGACGCGGGCCGCCTTGTGATCGTCGGAAAGCAGATGCGGTATCCAACGGCAAACTAGCTTTCTTACACCAAGCGCTTCATGCAAGA
Source organism: Notodonta dromedarius (assembly GCA_905147325.1). Lineage (NCBI taxonomy): Eukaryota > Metazoa > Arthropoda > Insecta > Lepidoptera > Notodontidae > Notodonta > Notodonta dromedarius. The sequence goes on along the minus strand of LR990183.1, from coordinate 7,130,009 downwards.
TCTTCTGAATGGTTGTCCCTGAGATGCCTAATAGAGCCTCTATCTCTCGATACGTCACATGACGATCTTCGAGAATTAGTTGTCTCACTCCAATGATGTTATCTTCAGTGAATGCAGATTTTGGGCGACCTTCGCGAGATTTGTCACTAACACTAGTATGTCCACGCTGGAATTCTAAATACCAGCGTTCGACAGTCCGCAGACATGGGGCTTCATCCCTGAACACAGATATTAGCTCTTCAAAACACTGAAGCCGTGTCAGGCCTCTTCTAAAGTTGTAGAAAATTATTGCACGAACATTTTCCTTAGAAAGATTCATTTTCGTACGTAACCTGACAGATTCTAATCGACGCTGTGACTAAACAATAACATTAATCCTAATACATTCAACTGTTTTGAGATTCGAAATTTAAACACATTCGAATATAGAACAGTTCCAAATTCAAAATTGCCGGGAATTATGGAAACGACAGAACTTAAAAGGCATGCCTCGTAAGATAAATTCCACGCGGACGAAGTCGCGGGCTCAGCTAGTCTTTTATAAAAACAATTGGGTTGATGCTACAAATTGCATCAACCCATTTTTTTTACCAAAGTTTTGGTGGCTATATTAGTTCTACGGGTCCGTCTACATTATTCTTTTCTTCTGAGTGTTGACGCCAGTGTATCGTTTTTGTTGTGGACACGCCGTTTTGTGGATACGATATTGTACGATACCTTTAAAGAAGAAATTTGATGCATCCCGTAGAAAGTCCTTTTGTGGGTCGGTGGTGTATTTTCCAATACAAGCAGTTATGGAATCCAGTTCCAGAGTAGTTATGGGGTGAATCTAGAACATTTAATTGGCAGTCAGTCATTTACATAAGATTGATTACAATATGTATGTAGATAGTTCAATCCACGAAGACGCGCCCTTATATTTCTACCGCACGGGACGTCGCGGGGGGAGGGAGTTGTAATATAAGGTTTGACATGTAATTTTGTACTGGAATGACATTTCGAAGATCGGTCTCAGACTTGAGATCGATCTATGAATACGGGCCTAAGTGTGCGTGTGACCACATCTATACAAATAAGTAAAATTGAAGTGTCTGATTGTAATATCACAATAATAGTTTTTTAAGTAAATGCATATGTAAGTATATACGGAACTTCTAACAAAAAACAATTTTTTTTTTCTCTCCGTCTGTCTGTTGCGATTAGCCCCTGGACCGATTTTGACGGGACATTCAATGGCTGATAGCTGATGTTATAAGGAGTAACTTAGGCTAGTTTTATTTTATCGAAGTATTGACAGTGTTTGGGGATGTTTTTGCCAATACCGAAAGAAGGAAATACAGTAATATTTATATTTGCCATTATTACTGATAGCGACTGGATCTGGGCCGGTATAGTTTTTGATCAAAGATGAAAGTTACAATATATATATACAAGGTGAAACATAATGGGCATACTTTTTTTCTCAAAACTTAACTTTGTAATTCTTAAAGCATCAGCTTTGGAGGGAACTTGAAAAATAAAAGGTATTATAGGAATACAGCTGTTGACCGATTTCACAAGTCTACAAAACCTTTAGTACTTCAACTGACCCACAAAGCCAATAGTTTGAGATTTACAAAATTAAGTTGCAAAAAAAATAGTTATACCCTTTTTGTTTCACCTAGTATATTACGGTACCAAAGTCCGTTATTGATTTTAAAACAGAAAATGAATGGTGAATGAAAACATTGTTTGTGTTTTAGATAAAATAATTTAAATAAAAACGATATGAATAGGCATATCTGATACTAAATTTCACTTACATTGAGGCTGTAACCGTTGTCACCTCCGTAATAATATTCCTGATCGATACCTCCGTAATAGTCTCGGCGGGAGAGATTCGTTGAGGTGCTGTACCTGAGGACAAATAGTTACGAAAACTTAACACTTCTTTTAAACCTATACCTCCTATATTAGACGTCTTTTTAAGTAATAATAACTCTAAATTAAAAAAAAACCCCGACGCAACGAGTTTTTAAACTACAAAAGAGCTGATATTTTTTAAACGATTGAATCGATTTTCATGAAACAGCGCTAAGAACACCCTCGATCAGAATACCTTTCTAACACATAAAAACTAAATTATAATCGGTGCATCCGCTTGGGCGCTACGATGCCACAGACAGACACACAGACACACGGATGCACAGATACACAAATACACATGTTAAACTTATAACACCCCTCTTTTTTCTTCGGGACTTAAAATTAAAAGTTACTTTTCATTACTCATACTCTGAAAGTAGGTCTGAAGTTGCCTGAGGAGCGGGTTGAAAGTAATACTTTTCCGGCCCGGGAGAATCGCTTTCAACTGACAGCTGTCAAATTATAAAAAAAACTAGTTCCATTTTCACATTTCTATGGAACCATGTTCAAACTTTTTCTACAGTAACTCAATTATAGCACAATGTAAAATTGAAATAACATAAAGTTAAGAATTAATTAAAGAATATATTTAAATTATAGTTTTTATAAAATTTTTAACTTAATTAAAATTTAGTTTCAACAATTTCTTTAAAATAACATAGTTATGGGCAAAATATTTAAGGCTAAAGCGCCCATCTAGCCCGCGAAGTTCAAATTTTTTGAGTTCTTTTAGATTTTTTTCAAAATCTGACAATAATAAAAGACAAATTTTGTAATTCGCGAAAAAGACCGTGTGCAGTGCATTTATTAATATATCCAACTTACTCTAAAACTTTTCAAGAACGACAGCTATCCAGATAATCTGGCAATTTTTATATATTTAGTGATTTACTAGTATCATATCCACCGTGATAATATTTAGAGTAAAATAAATGTATTAATAAATTCACTGCACACGGTCTTTTTCGCGAATTACAAAATTTGTCTTTTATTATTGTCAGATTTTGAAAAATTTCTAAAAGAACTCAAAAAATTTGAACTTCGCGGGCTAGACAGGCGCCTTCACCTTAAAGATGAAAATGAAAAATAATGGCTAAATAATGAAGTTGGCCGGCCAACGAAAAAAAAAACAAAATAGGCGGCAATCCGATCTTTATTTTTTTTTCGAGTTGTAGAGTATTGTTCATACTTCCTTGTATTATTTCTTTAGCCAATTCCTGTTTTTATTTTTACTTTTCTTGTATTCGTAATGAAAAGCAGTGTTTACCTCGGGTGAAATACTTATTTTGTCCCTCGAGCTATTAGCGCCCTCGCTACGCTCGGACGCCAAACCCCGTCTCAGGACTAAATAAGTCACTTTCACCACTCGTGTAACAATGTACTATAGAATGTTCTTTACATTAAGTATGTTCTTTACATCTATACATAATACTTCATCATGAAAATATAATAGGTAACTAATTGTTTATTTATACATTTGGTCAACACAACAGACAACAAACACTAAAAATCCATAGGAATGCAGTGATTTAAGAATAAAACCAACCATTTTTTTATTACTTTTACGGATATAATCATATATCGCTGTTAGAAGCACCTTACTCTGGGTATTATTACGCCAATAATCTGCCAAAACCATTGAAACTAATTTTGATAGGCACCAAAAACTTAGCGCCATTTGAACTTAAAACCGATACCCTGAGTTAGACAAAAGATGCTGTATGCTTCCGATTCTATCTACTGTAAATGTGTAGGTAAACATGTACCTATCTCGTTTCCGCAGCCATCCAAATGATTACAGCGACTCTATCTTGACCAAAAAAAAAATCTTAACTAAAAATTCTTAGAAGATATCTAACTGCATTACTTGTCCATAGAAATCAAAAAATACACAGAAGATTGATTCATTCAGACCGTAGCGAATCATTGTTCTGGGATAATTCATGATTTAATTTGTTAAGAATTATGAACTGTCTGTCTTAGCTAAGGAATTATGTAGAAATTACTTAAGAACGAGTAGGTAATTACTTGTTTATAAATAGATGCGAGTGAAATACCATTGCGATGCGATGGTTAGGATAAGATTAACTTTATGGTGGTTACAGACATGGAACCACAAGTAGACGGATTTATCTGATGTTTTTCGTGCTTTTCAGGTAAACGAGAATTTTGTTATATGTTGTTTTTCTCGTGGAAAGCTGGCTTAATGGAAGTGTCTTCCATACTATTTTGTATTGTAATAAAAAAATAAAATGTTCCATGTTCATTCCAAAATTCTTACACTCAAGTTTATACCTACAAAATTAAATAATAACAAAACATTGAAAGGTTTTCTGGGTCTTGCAGAATATTCCATTTTGAGATACGAAATTGAGATAGTAAAGCGAGAGAATGTAGATCATATGTAGGTAGATGACTCAATATTTAAAAGCGTCAGACTTACCAGATCTCGAAGGGTTTAATTATTTGAGTTAACAAGTTAATCTCCTCTCCTTTAAAATGGTATTCCGAAGGCCACAACAGACCGTAATCATCTGAGAACAACACACATAAATCAGTAAATCATTGTCCAACCCTCACTGGACAATGCACATACTTGTGGACTAATTCTAGACCGAATTATTATAGTGTTGAGGCAGAGTGTGGCCATTATAATGCCAAAAGACTTTTACATTTTACATTGCTCCCAAAATACCTATCGTCATCCGTGAAAAATAGAAGATGCGTGAAAAAACTAATCTCACCTCTCAGAGTGTAGCCGGCGATGCCATTATAAAGCAGGAACAGAACGACACAAGCGGAAAGGACCGCCATCTCGTTGAAAGCTCGATACGAACTGATCGATAATCGGAGAAGTATTTCATTTTATAGGTCTGGATAACATGGATAAGGCCTCTTCCACATGGCACACCGCCAACACTTACTACATCATCATCATCATCAGCATATACTTGTCCACTGCTGGACATAGGCCTCCCCTAATGAGCGCCATAGCGCCCTGTCTTCAGCTTGCCGCATCCAGCATCTGCCTGCAGTCTTTCGCAGATCGTCATCCCACCTGGTCGGAGAGCGTCCTATACTACGCTTGCCGAGTCTCCACTCAAGAACACGTTTACCCCAGCGGTTGTCGGTTCTTCGCGAGATATGACCAGCCCAATACCACTTCAGCTTGCTAATTATTTGAGCTATGTCGATAACTTTGGTTCTCTGTCGGATGTATTCGTTGCGAATCCTATCCTTCAGAGAAACTCCGAACAACACTTACTACAGTCCATTGTAAATTTAATGTTTTTATTATTTAATTTAATTGGCTTACTTACAATCGATTACAATGAACTTCTTACAGCTCTTATACGGGCTGGCTCCTTTGGCTCAAACTGAAACTCAAAATTTTTCATATACCTAAGCCACCAAAGCATTAATGAATAGTCAAAATCTACCACCAGTTCGGAATGCTGCTTCCTTTCCTTATACTGAGAAGATTCGGTAGTACTACTCTCTCACAGAAGTTCTGCCTTTCTTACGATGAGTCAGAGTGCCGGAAGGACAACTCCCCTTTCCTTCTCTCTCCTTTCCTTCCTACAGCCGATCATGTAAGTAACGTGCGAGCAAGCTTAGGTATTGATCAACCATTGTATTGCAAGCATCTATTGGCTACGGTAACGGCTTAACCTCAGGCGCTTCGTACGATTGATTGGTAAGGACATCTTATTTCGTGCAATCGCTGCTGCGCTCGAACAATTTGATGACATTTGATTCCTGACGATGCGTTAGGCAAAACAGAGTAGGTACATAACATATTTTAAAAAGGTACTATATGTGTAATAACAAAATAACGCATATTAATATAATTAAATATAAAATAATTGAACAACGTTATCAAATTAACAAAAAATTGATAACGATTTTCAATTATTTTTTATTTTGACTAAATACGTATATATTATTTATTATCAGGTAATAATTTCATATATAGTATCTTATCGGTTATAAATATTGATTATTTTAACGAATAGCGCTGACGTTCATTATTACCGAAATATGATTAATTAGGTTAATACATAAAAAAATGTGTTAATACCTATGCAGAGGCAATTTCGTAGCTAGGATTTAGGAAGGGGGAGAGGCAGGTAAGGGAGAACTTATAATTTGCATGATGGAGAAACGCATTAATTAATGGAAAATAATATTCATTAAAAACAAAACTTGTAAAAAGACTAAGTCTCGCTACTCAGTTCTTCTACCGTAAAAAGTTGTGAGATCAATGTAATACCAAGTCGGTTACTTTATTAAGTCCCCACTTAAGGGACCTTCTGTCTTCAGTTATTACGTAATTAGCTAATCTAACAACATGACCAGATCAATATTAAAAATCTTGTATGTTTTAATTAAAATTGAAACATACCGTGTATATACAATGCCTGCTTGGTTACTGAAAATTCAGGCTTCTAGTTTTACCCACAACGAAGTGATAGGGGGTCGAAAATGGCCTGAACTGCTTCGAGAAAAGGATGGTACGGCCGTACCGAGCTCGCTTGGCGGGAGCACTGCCCCGTGCCCCCAGATCGTTCTCCAACTAGCTTGTTATTGTCATCATTATTTCAAGAACGTACTTTGAGATTATAAAACATAAATATCTCACATCCTGGTAGGGGGGAGGGGCAGCAGCTGTCGACCCCCGTACCTGGGTACAGCCTTATCTGGAGGGGCTCTCCGTCTAAGTTTTGTTAAACAACTAGGCGCTAGAGCACAGTATCTCTTCATCTTTTACGCAAAGTTTTACGGTGGGTGTTAGAACCCACATTATTTCGGTCTGGGTTAGGGTATCGGGGGTAGGTTTACATTTTTCTAGATAAAATGTTATACAAACTTCATGTAATGTTCTCACTTTCATTATTATACAGAATGTTTCAAAAGATCGAAATATTTATTGAGGGTTTGGATGAGTATCACACAGACAGAAGGCAGTGTTTGTAGCTGTGTCAACTTTATGATCATGCATGCCATGCATGATAGGTATATGATACGGTCTGGGTATATATACGCACTGGGCCAGGGGGTGCATTATGAACCAGCCCAGGGGCCAATATCCCTTCCGCCACCTCATCTTGAGGTGCCGTGTAATAATGACCAAGGCCCTGGATTCCACTAATCTTTTGGCGGGATCTAATGGATTTCCTAACAGGCGGGGGTTGTCGCCGTTTATAATTTTAATCTCTATCAACATTATCATCGGCGACAACCATGATAGTGGTCTAAAATGAAAAAAAAATACATTCAATATCACGTGGAATTTATTAATAAATTGATTAAAAACTTAAACTATCGCATAGAACGGTTCATTAAGTACGAAGCAGTTGTTATTCTTGGCGGATATCAGTATGTAGCCGTCTTCGCCCCAGTTCTCGCCCCAGGAGTTCTTGACGATCCAGTACTCGTCGCCGTCTCGCACGCCGTACCCCACCACTGTTACACCATGATTGATACGTTTTCCTTCACTGAAAGTAAAAACAAATGAAGTTTCAGCATGACTACGACGATTATAAATGATGGACTGAAAAAAATTATATTCATTTAATTTGCGAGTAGGATTCGCGGGATTTGATCTAATTTTAAAAAGTAATTAACCTTTATTACGATACACAATGAAATTGTAAGTAACCCCCGATGCGACGACTCTTTCATCAAATGTATACTTTACACATTTTTTCCAAATATTTAAGTTAGCGCGATTTGCGTAGCTCCCGTAGCTCAGTATTCAAAGCTCATTTCGAAAATTCTTCTGGTACAACTACTTAGTTTCGACACCAGATTATGAAAGCGCCATTTACATGATTAGTTTTGGCTTCTTCAGTTATAATCTAAGATAACCAATGCAATGTACAATAATCAACAGAAATTCTCTGTTAAAGTATGTGACATTATCTTATGATGACATTATAATAATCGACATTAGAATAGACAACGAATTTAAATATTGATGCTTTTTTTATGACTATATGTTGTTGGCCAGAGTGGCCATAACAACTTCACCCGGACAGTGGGCGAGCGCAAGTGCGCTCCAGCCAGAGGGGCAGGGGGGCAGCTAGCTCAAGGGCGCCACAAGGGACACGACCTCGGCTTGGGCCGCTTCCAGTAGAGGTGGCGAGGGTAAATCTACCACCGGATCGGAACGCGACCTCGACTGAGAAGATCCGGCAAGAAACTCAGCGGGCTTGTCGGGTGCCAAGGTGCGTCTAGGTAAGTAGACGCACCTTCTAGCGGAAGCGGGAGTTCGTCGACCTCGCCGGCGAGGTCGGTGTCTGGTGGGGAGTGTGCGTGTGTCGTTCTCCTCGACATCTGAGTCTAGGAGAGCGGTGAGTTGGTCGGGGGGGGTCCAGCAACACATGCCGCGGCCTGCGGAGGCATGCAACTGGCGCGGGTGTAGGTGCATAATCGGCGGCGGCGACGATTAAGGGATTGGTGTGTTCAGAAGCCTTTTTGAAATAGCGTTCGGACGCTATTTTGAAGTGCTTCTGGATAGAATCGAGGCGTAGGTCAGAATGAAGGTCTACGTTCCTTACGAACCACGGGGCTCCCACGGCTTTGCGAAGGAAGCGGGACTGAATAGCCTGGAGGCGACTAATGTGCGAGTTGGCCGCGTGAGCGAACACAACGCTCGCATAAGACATGATAGGGCGTATGCAAGCTTTGTATAGTGTCACCTTATTTCTAAGGGACATTTTACTCCGCTTGCATAAGAGATAATGAAGGCGACCGAGCACAAAGGCGGCTCGATTGCGGACGTTTCTAATGTGAGGACCGAAGGTCATGGAGCCATCGAGAGTGACCCCGAGATATTAAACTGATTTGGACCAAGGGATAGGCTGCTTGTACAAAGAGACAGTACCTAAGTTGGAGCGAGTGTGGCGTTTGGAGGGGCGTCGAGAGGTGGTCCTGGCAAAAAATATTGATGCCACGGAGGTTTAATTACTAGTAAAAGTTTATCAACTATGATTCAATTTGATGCAATAACTCTGGTTCAGGTGGACGGGAGCTGTCCAGGGGATGAATTTTCAATAACGCTAAAATTCTTTTAAATTAGTTTTTTTTCTATATTGTTTACGAAATGGTGGAGTAGCGCCCTCTAGAATTATTATTGCGTAGTATTCCATGACCATTAACAAAATACACAAAATTTAACGCATGCGCGTATCCATAATTTGAAACGTGACTTATGGAACGTCTTCAGTTCATACACTAATCCCATATATATAAAAAAATATATACATTTTTTCAGAAACCGGGAAACTTTTAGAATTTATAATATCGTAATAACCCAGTTCAGACTATTAACGATCATTTTAAAATAAAATAAAGCCAAATCGTTTCAGCCATTCTCAAGTGATGCAAAGATTCGATTGAGCCCAAATTTCGAATAGATTCGAGCCATGGAAGTTGGCTTTGGCTGTGAATGTGGCTTTTTTAACCTACAAAAGTGCTGATAATCTTCAAACGGCTGAACCGATTTTTATGAAACATAGCTAAGAACACTTTCGATCTTAATACCTTTCTAACAAAAAAACAATATTAAAATCGGTTCATCCGCTTGGGCGCTACGATGCCACAGACAGACACACATATACAGAGATACACAAGTTAAACTTATAAGACCCCTCTTTTTTCGTCGGGTGTTAAAAAGCGTAAAAAAGCTCGCACCCTTCCGAACTGAAGGGAAGAGGGCTAAAACGATTTGAAGAGGGTTACCAAAGAGTGGGATAGATATACCATATTACTATAGCACCTATCAACATTTCCATCTTTACCACTGAAATATGCCATTAACTAAGCATGAGTCGTGCGCGTGCACAAACTACGGTCCTGGGTTCAACCTCCGTCGTTTTTAGAAATCTATGTTGAAAACATAATCCTACTAATATTATAAATGCGAAAGTTTGTGAGTGTGGATGTATGTATGTATGTATGTATGTATGTATGTATGTATGTATGTATGTATGTATGTTTGTTACTCCTTCACGCGAAAACTACTGAATGGATTTGGATGAAATTTGGAACACAGATAGATTATAACCGGGATTAACATATAGGATACTTTTTAACCCAATAATCCAATACTACGCGGATGAAGTCGCGGGGCACAGCTAGTTGTAATATAATTAGATGGTCATGCCGGACATGCAGGTTTCCAGTGACATCATTTGCTATATGGCGAAGGAAAACATCGTGAGGAAACCTGCATGTCTTAGAAAATCTAACAAATTCACGAAATACATTCGCTAGAAGAAATTCGCTAACGCGCACTGGGCCAGCATGGTGGGTTATGGCCTGTATCCCCCTCGTATTGGGGGGAGAGCCATGCCCAGGAGAGGGACGTCACAAGAGCTAAATAATTTACTAGGGCATCATGCCAATATCGCGAACTATGTAATGTAAAGGAAAGACTTCAGGAGGATCACTCACCATGTTTCGTCGTAAAAGACTCCGCTGGAGTATAGCTGCATCTGCTTGCTCGCGTAAACGTTCACCGCCACCGGCCCGTATTTGTACAGAGCCAGTTTGAGAGCACGCGGGTTCCTCGGAGTCACCTTCGCGTACCCGCGGATCTTGTATGTAGATGCGTTGCCAAGCAAATTGCAATGCCCGTCCTTGGACAAGAATAAAACGACAAGTTTAAACTTTGAACAATTACTACTCTAACAATCTTGATTTGCTCATAAAATTGCATTCGTTAACTCCAAATTAAGCTTTACAATTAAAAAAAGATATTTGCAAAAACAGGAACCAGCTGTCACACGAACTAAGTACATTATATCATTAGTAGGGTCAAAGTTTAAATTATTGGACGACCGCTTGGCGCAATGGTTCGAGCGTAGGCCGCTCGGCTCACTGCACATGGTGGTTGCGGGTTCGATTCCCGCGCGGGGCAAATTTTGGAAATGGCCTTTTCGTAATTTGCCCAGGTCTGGGTATCACTGGGATCGCCCCCAGTCCATTGTACGGTGCCCATAGTACAAGCTTTGCTTAGTTTGGGACCGTACAGTTGGTGTGTCTGTCTGGCGATATTTATCTATTATTTATTGCCCAAAGAGTTAGAAATATTTGTATATTTTAAATTTAAAGAAAATTATGATTCCTTTATTGTCTGTTGTTGCTACCGCTGCTAGTTCGCAGAGAGTAATTTAATCAATTATCAGCAGTTAGAAAGAACGATTATCATTTTTGTGGTTGGCACAAACTTTAAAATTTACCAAAGCGCTATGCAAGATATTGTGCATTATTTAAAGAAGACCTCATATTAACACTGTCAGCTACAAAAGGAATAGTCGATATCTACTAGGTGCCGATTAATTACAGATCATGGGACGGTGTGAACGCTGGTGACAAGCTAAAAGAAAAAACATACTTGTTCCATATAGTCTCCATACTCCTGTTCTGTGGGTATCCCGTATTTGGCTACGTATTTGAAAATGGGACCCGGCAATCCTCCAAAGCAACCATAAGATCCGAACCTGTATAAAATATAGGCAGATGTGGGTGGATCTTATGAAATATAATTAGGGTTAAACAAAGTTTCACAATACTGAGAATATTATTATTGTATTGTAGGAACACTTAGTACCACCGTGCAGTACATTATTACAAAACATGCTGATAATGCTGGAATGCGTATGTACTTATGTGCGGATAGGTTTTACAACAGTTTTAGGGTTCAGTACTCTAGGCTACAGGACTCTGCAGGTTAAGTTTAAAACATAATGAAAACTCAGGTTTCATAACCAAAAATGTTAACTTTAGATACCTAGGTATTTGGCTATTTTGAAACTATCTAAAACAACTTTGGTATTTATGCAACCTCGTACGGCGGTCCATACTTTCGTGGTCATTCTCTTTTGAGACAAACATTCTGTGGGTGCCCTACATTGCACATTTCTGTCTACCCCTTAGGGACATACAAATATGATAGATTTTCATAAAACAAAGTCAGCAAACAAGGGTACCATCCGCCCGATGTTAAGCAGTTATCGTAGCCTATAGATGCTTGCAATACCAAAGGCAATGCTCGCACGTTGCTGACTTGAAGGGTAGTGGGACAGAGGGGAGGGAGGGAGCTTTGCTTCCGGCCCTCTCATCAGCTCGGCTCTACCACCGGTGTATTGTAGTAATGACAGCTCAGCCCTAGGGGACCACCACTCACCCCCAAGCACAGTCAATGAGCGATTGCTCGCTCAGATCCAGTAGTTTCCCCCCATTGGTTCGGGCAATGGCTCCCTCCACCGCCGCGACGGTAGCGAACGCCCAGCACGAGCCACATCTACCCTGATCTAATAAATATTAAAAATTTGCAACTGTTTAATATTTTTTATATCTGTAACAGTAACACCTATCTTAGTACTGTACACGTAGCTTATTAACTAAGTACCTATTTATTTATGGAGATGTTGGATCTTGGAGAGATGGCTGAAGATGATGGTTGTCTAGTAAACTTACGTTTAACGGGTGAAATAACACCTTCCATTCTTAGATCAAAACTCTCGGGTAGTTCTTCAGCTAGCTGTTCTATTTCTTCGAGACTGTGAGGGAACGGTAAAGCTTGTATATCCTGGAGGTCACTAGCTATCGTCCCGGTGAGGTAACTCAGCTCCTCTTCAGTCTGGTCTGAGAACTCGTTCAGTGTCAGTTTGTAGCTAAGGTTCTGCTTATTCACTTCTTGCACTAGTCTGAAAAATAAAGTGAGGTTTATTATTATTATATCCGTTTGAAGAAGGATGGGCGAGGAAGTCCCCAACTATGGAAGTTGGCTATTGTGGATATCTTCATAGCCTCCATCTTCCTCAAATATCGTCTTTATAAAATTATCTCTCTCATGAATTCTTCATTTCGAATTGGAATTGATGAGGTTATATGAGGAAGTATTGTGTGGCTTCTCATACTTACTTATAACGACATGGAGGACATGGAGGACATCTCTTCGGTAGTATTACATTTTCATCATCTGACGTACCTATCACACATACACAAACACACCCTAATATATTAATTACATCTCACACACATTTCACACCACACAAACATACAACATACCCACTCAAACACACTACATATTCTTACAACAGTTACTTTTAGACAACACTAATTGTACTAATTTGTAAACTCATAAGTCCCTCACTGAACCTATTCAGCAATTTCTAGCATGTTCTTTGGACTCAAGATACAGGCTTGCCCTGCGCGCCTAGTTTGAGTTCCAATGATGTGATTTATATTGGAATTCAAAAAATTCAAAATTCAAATATTTTTATTTCAAATAGGCCAGATTAACTGGCACTTTTAAAAAGTCAAGAGCTAGGTTCTAGGTGCATGTTCCAGAACAAAATCCTATGGAGAAGAACATGCAAGAAACTCCATGGATACATTTTTTCTTTTCTCTTTTTGTAAATTATGTTTGTGTATTTTTATGTCTTGCTTTTATTACTGTATCAACAGTGTTAGTGGGTGGGTATTTCTCAGTGTTCGTCCCAATCGCATGTCCGTTATAAAAAAAGCATGATCTCTGATGTATCTCTAATTGATGAATTGTATTACATACTAGCTGTGCCCCGCGACTTCATCCGCGTAGTATTGGATTATTGGGTTAAAAAGTATCCTATATGTTAATCCCGGTTATAATCTATCTGTGTTCCAAATTTCATCCAAATCCGTTCAGTAGTTTTTGCGTGAAGGAGTAACAAACATACATACATACATACATACATACATCCACACTCACAAACTTTCGCATTTATAATATTAGTAGGATTTGTGTATGAACTAAAGACGTTCCATAAGTCACGTTTCAAATAATGGACACGCACGCGCATGCGTTAAATTTAGTTTGTTTTGTTAATGGTCATGGAATATTACGTAATAATAATTCTAGAGGGCGCTGCTCCGCCATTGAGAAAAAATACAGAAAAACAAATCTAGTTTAAAATAATTTAAGCGTTATTGAAAATTCTTCCCCTGGGCTGCTCCCGTCCACCTGAACCAGAGTTATTACATCAAATTCAATCATAATTGATAATCTTTTACTAGGAATTAAACCACCGTGGCATCAATATTTAGATTCGTTGTCTATTCTAATGTCAATGATTATAATGTCATAACAAGATAATGTCTCATACTTTTACACAGATTTTCTGTTGATTATTGTACATTGCATTAGTTATCTTAGATTATAAATGAGGAAGCCAAAACGACTGATGTAAATGGCGCTTTCATAATCTGGCATCGAAACTAGTTGTACCAGATGAATTTGCGAGATGAGCTATGAATACTGAGCTACGGGAGTTACGCTCCTTTAATTATTTGGAAGAACTACTAGGTAAAGTATACATTTGATGAAAAGGTCGTCGCATCGGGGGTTTTTAAATTTTCAATTTAGAGTTATATTATGTTTATTATCTATTTCTTAGTATTTAGTGTTGTCGATAGATGTCGGTAGTAGTATGGATGGATATCCATACTACGTATGTGTATGTTGTAGTATGAATACAACTTTAGTACCTATTTCAACCTGGGGTGAAGTTTTAAACAGATTACCTTCAATTACTCGGAACCCTTCATTGTGCATGGCTCGACATGGCACTTGGCGATTTTTGATAGGAACAATAAATGCTTAACTGATGGGTTTGACCCTAAAATGGATTTTAACTCTTTCTTGTTTATAACATAAAAAATCAGAGCGCTATTATCTCGGGTATAATATATGGATGCAATAAAAAATAAAATAGTATGATGCTTATTTATAGTCACATTTTGATTCTACATGGAAATTTCCAAAATCTAACAACTTCTCTCATATTTGCCGAATTGGACCGAAAGCAAAGAAATACCCGGGTGCGACATTCCGTAAGTAGGTATATGGCCCGAGTGTTGGAGGAGAAATATATAATCAGTAGCAAATCAGGCGGGCACTCAATTGACCCGACGCAATCCCGCTATGCGTAAATGAAAGAAAACGAAAACATCTTCTGAGGTAAGTCTTAGAAATAAATACTTACCTTAAATTGTTCTCAAATATAATTTTCCTCATTTCATGCTCATTTTCATTGTAACTCTTCTTGTGATGTTTGGTGTACTCATTGAAAGCCCCATCGAGCTCCAGAAGAACTTCTTTGATTTCTTCAGGGCCGACGATTAGTGTGCAAATTCTCGCTAAGAAATATAAATATTTTTTGACCATTAAAAACGTTAAATTCTTATACTCTTCGTTACTAAAATGTTTACCGACTATCTATTTGAGACCTCGTTATTTATATCGTTAACTCCCGACGGAAAAAGAGGGTTGTTATAAGTTTAACATGTGTATCTGTGTATAACGTTGAAACGGAACAACCATTTTTTTAAGTCGTTATATTTTCCACTCCTGGGCAAAGGCTATACTTTTCCTCACATCTCTATTCTGGACTATTTCTGCCACGATGTCCGCAAGGGGAAGGAGAAAGCTGTTCAATCGGCCCCACTGTCGGCGACCGCCATTGGGCACCCAAGTAACTAGACTCAAATAACTTATAATTTCGCCCTTTTGACGTCCCACTGCTGGGCACGGGCCTCCCCTAAACATGAGGGGGATTCAGGCCATAATCCACCACGCTGGCCCAGTGCGGGTTGGCGGATTTCACATGTCTTTCGAAAATTGGTTAGACCTTCTAAGACATGCAGGTTTCCTCACGATGTGTTCCTTCACCGTAAGCAAGTGATAATCATATAGAAATTATGAATCGCACATAGATTTCGAAAAATCCAGATGTGCGAGCCGGGATTTGAACCCAAGACCTGGTGCCCGCATGACGCGTGCTTTAACCAATCGGCTATCACTGCTTACTCAAATAACTTACATTTTATGATATTTGATATATCCAATATATCCTCAGAAAATGTGTCTTGAAACTTATAATAGTTTATAACTTGACGTGTTACCAGTGCAGCACGCTTTAAATTGAACATTTTGATTTCTATCCTGAAAATAACTAAGATTTCAGTGGATTTCATATAAACATGCTGATCGCCTACGCCTACTAGGCGACTGCCTACGTAGTGAAAAGTCTTTTTAATCTGTAGTAAAGATAAATACCGCAAAATCAAATAAATTAAATGTTCTAAATATTTTTATAAATAAAGAATGGCCTATGAATATTCTTCCACTGGTTTGGAAACTCAATAGTTACTCTTTTCAATAGGATGAAAGATGGTGGACATTCTCAGGAATAGCAGGAACAGAATGTATAACACGATGCTACAGACTTACAAATATTTTTACCTATCTACCTATGTTTACCGCTAAAAGTATAGGTTATGTTTTTAGCAGTCTATTTTATTTATAAGTAGCTGTGTCCCGCGACTCCGTCCGCGTGGAATGTGGACCACCCTTAGGGGTATGAAAAATAGGTAGTAGCCAATTCTCAGACCTACCCGATATGCACACAAAATTTCGTGAAAATCGGTCGAGCCGTTTCGGAGGAGTATGGTAACTAACATTGTGAAACGAGAATTTTATATATAAGCGATTATGTTTATATCATTGTCACGTTTCATGTAGCTTCTAAACTAGGTACTCATCCAATTTTGATAAATGAGGTGTCAATCGATTCGTTATTATGATCCGGGTAAATCAGTATGACTGATGTTACCATAAAGCAAGGGGGGGGGGGGGCGTTTCGCTTATGATATTTAATGAAATAATAGAAAATTCGCGAAAAAGACCGTGTGCAGTGCATTTATTAATACATTTTTTTTACTCTAAATATTATCACGGTGGATATGATACTAGTAAATCACTAAATATACAAAAATTGCCAGATTATCTGGATAGCTGTCGTTCTTGAAATGTTTTAGAGTAAGTTGGATATATTAATAAATGCACTGCACACGGTCTTTTTCGCGAATTACAAAATTTGTCTTTTATTATTGTCAGATTTTGAAAAATTTCTAAAAGAACTCAAAAAATTTGAACTTCGCGGGCTAGATGGGCGCTTTAGCCTTAAGTCAAGTTTTAAAAAGAAAAAAACGAAAATACAATTTCGTATCTACTATATGTCAGCTATGAATACTACTAGGGCTATCTATAGGTATTTTGCAATTGATAACCCTCCAATGTCACTGAGATAGCTACCCGAACGGGTCAGACACGTGAGCGGAGACGTCGTCAGTGGTCGTGTCAGACGGTTCCGTAGTCCGGTTTGATTTGAACTTTTTTACTTGTGCTAATTTTTAAATCTGAGTTCACATCGTATCCGTACGTTCCACTTACCTTACTGGGATGGCTTCCTCTTTATCGTTTCTATAAACATACATTGCCATTTCATATTTATTATAGTCGCCATACTGTTTTTGTAACCACAACTCCACTTCTCTATCGTTCAGCGTCTTATTACCTTAAAATATTAAATTATTGTTACTGTAATTTGCGCTATTCACACTTTGAGAAAATAAGGCGTATATGTATACGGTGTCATGACAAAAAAGTTAAACACGTCGATAAACGTCGTTAAACACGTCAAATTTTATAACGTAATAATTTACAAATGTCTTTTTTCAAACAATGCCGCCTGAATAGAAAATCGACCGAACTCTGTTAACCGCTGGCATCTCCAGTGACAGTTTATCTATAGAAAATCTGTCAAAACGGACGTATTCAGATACGCGACACGCAGTGTTGATGTTTTGCGAGTCGATCGAGGTGCCAGTGGTTAACAGAGTTAGTGCCCTGGTTGGTAGCAAGTGGTAAAATCAAAGTCAAACACATTAGATTTTATTTGTGGTATTAATGTGAAAGAAAAGAACCCCATCGATCGATGGTGGTATGAGATAAGTCAACGTCGTTTGACGTTTCCACATGAGCAACGTTCAATGGGCGTGTGGGAGGGAATACTCAAAGGTTGAATACGATACCTATAAAGACGAAATGCGATGCATCCGGTAAGAAGTCGTTTTGCAAATTGGACTCATTTTTTGTATGGCACGTAACGTTGGACTTAAGATCTTGGTCAGTAATAAAGTGAACCTGTAACATTGAAGTGTTAAGGCGATCGCTTGTCGCAGTGGTTCGAGCGTAGGCCGCTCGGCTCACTGGTACACGGTGTTTGCGGGTTCGATTTCCGTCAGGGCAATATTTCGGAATGGCTTTTCCGTAATTTGCTCTGGTCTAGGTGTCACTGGGATCGCCCCAGTTCATTGTACGGGTACCCATAGTACAAGTGGTGCTCAGTTGTCGATATTTACCATTATTGAATTATGAAACATCAGTAAAGTACTTAAGTATAAGTTATAACGTTATGTAAAAGTACCTAATATAATAAGTAGAAAAAAAAATATTTTTTTAGTACTCTATTCTTTTTTTAATCCTTTACTGGCGGCACTTACAAATTATCATTTATACCATTTTTTCCTTTAGTCTACAACCGGATTAGAAATCCAACTCGACAAAAAAAATCCGACAAGAAATCATGAAACTCAGCGGCCCTGCCTGTTTTTAAATAATTATTGCTTTGATAAAAAAATCGCCCTAACTGGTACAAAGAGCAGGTTTTTAATCATTTTGGTAATTAAGATGAAGCTTCAGAGTGTTGCCTTGCAAAAATAACATTATCTTACTTACATTTAGGCTGTATCTTTTGTACTCCCAATGAAATCTCTTTTCGATACCTCCGTAAAAGTCGACGCGGGAGAGAGGCATTGACGAGCTGTACCTAAGGACAAAACATATTTGTTGTAAGTAATTATTACTTACACATAGGAGAATTCGGGGTTATCAAACAAGTTTTATTGCATGTCTCTTATCTCAGTCTATCCATTGTTTACATAAATCTTACTTTCAAAGTTATAGTTATAAAACTTTAGGAATATGATAAAATACGATTTTTATAAAGTGCAAAGTTGAAATAATTGATTTTTCCGTCATCATTAGGAATTTTATAACCGTAGTCTTCCCCTTCCAGAAAAACTTATTTGTTTAGGAAAATAACGCTCGCGTCCTGACCTCACGGCTCTTATTCCCAAGTAATACGGGCGATAATTGCGCGGTCGAATCGTTTGCACTGGCGAAACATTTTCACCAATTTATATTGTTTATTTATGGTAAAATAACTAGAAATAGATTTGTATAATGATTAAAATCAATGTTACCATGCTGAAAAATTTTAGCATAGTTCATGGAAAAATCGACAGAAAATTCCAGGTTAATTCCGCCGTTTCGCGCAAATTCAAACAATCCGCGGAATAAAAACAAATGTAGATTTCATGTTTTGTCATGTGTTTGTCATAATCGAATTTATTTCGTCACCTGAGTCATAAAAACTGGGAGGGACTCTTGTATAATTTATTTAATTCCTGAGATATTTGCTCTTGAAATTTTACGCGTGGAAGGTGATGAAAAGTTTTAAGGGTTGATTTAGCACGGGGTTAAGACTCTAAACTATATATGAAATAGGTTGGACTTATAATAATTAATTATAATATTTATTTATTAATCAGATTCTTATTTCAATGGTACCTGGAAGGCGGATTATAAAAAAAATATATTATGTATTATAAGGCTATGAAAATTAAATGTACCTATGTAATATAACTTTTTTATAGTGATCTTGCAGATTTCTTGAAATGGTTTCGCTAAGAGTTGGAACAGTCTATGACACAGACCTCGTGGAAACCAGGTTCAGTTTTCGTGCGTTGAAGCACAATTTTTTGATCAAGTATAATTAGCTCAGGTCCAATGAAGTAGTCTAATTACGATCCGTGCCTTCCAACCGGTATTTACGCTTGCACTCTTTGCAACACAGGGAAATTGATATTTTCTTTCAACTCCTCCTATTTTTAACCCCAGCGAAAAAAGCGGGGTGTCTGCCTGTGGCATCGTAGCGCCAAAGCGGATGGACCGATTTTAATTTTGTTAGAAAGGTAATCTGATCGAGAGTGTTCTTAGCTATGTTTAATGTAAATCGGTTCAGCTGTTTGAAAATTATCAGCTCTTTTACAGTTTAAAAAGTCGTCGCATCGGGAGTTTATAAATCTAGAGTTATTTATTTTGATAAAATTCGTGCGAGGTCTAAGACAATTTTATTAGTCCCCCTAGACTCGTCGAGGGTCAAACCGGGACGTCATTGGACACCATTGTAGATCCTGGCTTACAGGAGTAACAGTGGCGGGAGTGGGTGGTGGGACTAGTCCCATAACGAAATGGTTTCGCTAAAAAGCAGCAGATTTTTTACTTCTTCCTTTCATTTCTGGTCAATTCATTAAAAGATAGTAATTGTTTTTTTCACATTTATTTAATTGGACGTAGGTAATCGTTTACAGATACATTTTGATTGATTGGACCGGGACCTGTTTAAGCAAGCATTTCAAGTTTTTCACTATCGGTAGATGAGTTTTCCATCAATTTGTTCTCTATTTTTTGTTCTTCCTCCCTTTTAAGTTTAAGAGTTCTTTTGCCAACGCCTTCTTCGTTCTCACTGTGCCCTAGGCATTATTTCTTTATTTCTACACATCTTGTCGTTTCCCACTGAGTATATTTTTCATTAATAATCGTTTTCTAGAGCATATAATCCGGAATATTGTAAATGAGCTTATTTTTCTCGTTTACTTTGCTAATCTTTGACCAATGTTTTTTCTTTTGTTAGGAAAATGTTACGTTATTTCGCCATTTCAATACTGATAAAAATAAAAACAAATTCATTAAAATATCACTTATAGACTTTGTCTACATATTTAGCCCACCAAAAAATATAAATCTCATAAAATATTAATAATAAGTAGGTACTTACATTTTAAAATATTAAGTATCAAATAAAAATTCATTTCTTTCCAAAACAGTTGATCACCTTCCAGTAAAAAAATGGATGGAAAGGATGGTAATGCAGGAGCGATGAATGAGATAGTTGAACTTTTTCCTTGATTACTTCATAATTGCATATATTAGCAAATATTTTATAAAATAGAAACAAAATAAAAACAAAAAACATAACAAAATGAAATCGAAGGAATGTAATGAAATTATTTATGGACGAAACACTAAAAACAATCCCATGATCGTTAAGTAATAATTTTAACAGAGATTGATATAACTGTCGCAGCCAAATAGCTTAATTCGCCGTTCAATTAACAGCCTAGGCACTTTACTAAACAGCGCCGTTCAACTAACGGCCTAAATGATATTCAGCCGTATCGTCTATTACAACATTTAATAAACTGGCTGGCTAATGCTTAGGCAACTGGTTGACATTTAAGTACTACAAAACTTTTTCAAATAGTATTTTGAAGCAGAACGACCTGGATGGGTTTAGGTTAGGGTTATTTTTTTATGACCCCACAGAAACTCCACCCGGCAAATAGATTCGGTGGATCTAAAAATAATCGTAAAAAACCTAAGTACCTAATAAAATTATTCCATCAAAGTTGTTTTTTTCCGACGCCATCAATATGAGCCACCAAAGAGAATATAGAATATAGAGATATTGACAGTTTGGTGAGTTTCAGCGCTAGATGGCAGAAAGTAGAACTAAATTGAAATGAACAGGCTAGGCAGATAATTAAACTGTAACAACCCACCTTACATACCCCGGGTATATCATGGAATATTTGAATATTTATAATGGCCAAGTGATCCGTATCGTCTAGTAGTTATAGGACCTAACATAGTGAACCGAAAATAGTAACCTAAATTCTTTTTGTGAAAGATTGGTATTCTAAGAACGAACATACCTACAATAAATACTTCATAATCTCACCTAACCTGTTAATATTCTATGTCTAAGTATAAAGAAGACTGTCCTAATTCAACCTAAGTTTAATGTTGAAGAGGATTATGCCCTTAAATTAGATTATGTGAAAGTAATAATTTTACACAAATAATATGAACTAGTGGATGATGGTTATATCAGAGATATTATTATGCAGCAATTATTTGTTTGTGACAAGGTCGGGAGCCCCATACCACGCTACCCGACAGTGAAAAACAGCACATATCATATTTCCTCCATGGCTTGTCACACAGTCAACTATTTTAAATTAATAAATTGTTTTAGTACAACTTTTAATATCAGCAAAATATTGTCTGAATGATAATAGTCTGTTCTACTGACAGATTTGTATAATTTACTTCCTTTAAATAGGAAAAGTATATTCCAATCATTTGGTCATTAACAAGACCTTCAGGATGTCTTCTGCTTCAAAGTCTAGAAATAATATTAGATACAAATTTGATAAGTTTAGTCAGTGACTAGTTAGCATCTCGATCATCTACTTGTGATGAGAATACCAACAGGGTCTACCGCCCCAAGTAGACCAAACATAGGATTGTAGTTATAAAGCTACAGATCAGTCAGATCAGTGACTGTCAGGTTAGCAACTCTATCATCTACTGTTTAGTGACTGCCAACAGGGTCTACCGCCCCAAGTGTGATCCAAAACATCAAACTTTAGTCGAGGAATAAATCATGTAAAATAGATAGACTTATCAGTCAGATTCAATCCATCCAGATTCTCATCTCTGAACCAATTGATATGATCAAATATTAAAATGAAATAATTCAAAATTCTTTTACTATATTAAGTATTGAAGTTGAAGTAAGAATAAAGGTAATATTAAGTAGGTATATCTTTATGAAAAGCAAATAAACTTTACCACTCATTCGTAAACCTAATCCAATGGAGAAGAATGAGCAAGAAACTCCATGGATATATCAAAAGGGTCCTACCTATCAACAATATATATTTATGTTGTTAATGCAAGGATGAACAGGTTACGACTTGTACGCGCTCCCGCCATTGTACTCGACACGTAGGTACCTATTCAACTTATTACGTCTAACATAAAGAACCTATTCACCTAAATCTATCCTAAACCCTGAACACTAATACCTAGGCAAGATACCTAACTAACTAGAGCACACGTACTTATCATATTTACATTTCGAATTTCGATAATTGTCCTGACATTTTATCTCACAAGAATTTGAACACTATTCTAATAAATAATAAATAAAGTATACAACCCCTTTGATGCACCAAAGAACTAAATTAATATCTCTTCACACACTTTAACACACAATTCTAGATAAATAATTTAGAATCTCACGATAATTATAATCACATGTCACCAGTTCGGAAGATCGTAATTGACTGTCCCATATACCTACTATCCCAGCCCTTTTATTCGTAATCCACCCAACGTACTCGCCTCGCGCGGCCTTTCGGCATCTTCCTACAAAGACACCGCCGCCCGTAGTTACCTAGAGTTTCAGCCGCCGCTGCTTTAATAATATCCCGACAAAGGGAGCCGCCTACCGTAGGTTTCGTATTAAAGTCGCCGCCGCACGCGCCGAAAGGTCAAATCCAGGGTAGGTAACTACCTATGTTCCACGTGTAAGAGTTACACGTGGCAAGCGCGATATAGGTACTTAAAGTACAGTTACCTACATTTCTTTAAGAATATTAATTATTTTGTTTTATATAAGATGGATGCACATTTTTATTATGATTAATTAAATTGATGTCTCTATTTAGATATTAGTTCGATATATTTATATTTGTGCACGTGACGGACGAGTTCGTACCGTTACAAAACGGCTAGGCAAGTAGTTAAACGTCATCGATCCAAGTCATATGCCTAGCTGTTTGATCAAATGGCTGAATATCATTCAGGCCACTAGTTGAACGGCGCCGTTTAGTTAAGTGGCTAGGCTGTTAATTGAACGGCGAATTAAGCTAGTTGGCGGCGACATAACCACCGCCACCTCAAGAAACAGATTGTGATTTGAACTGTACCTAGTCGGGCACGCATGGATTTATGCATAAAATTATCAAGTTTCTGCGTGCGGATGGTAATTAAGTTTTTATAGTGACCATAAGAAAAAAAAAATCTTTAATTATTATTCTGTTTATTATTTATTCAAAATCCTCAATCAATACCTGATGATAATATAGGCTTTAATATTACATATTAATTACAGACGGAAATTTAAATTCAAAGAAATGAACACTAAAAAACCAGCCGAGGTGCTCCTGGACATAGAGAAGATTATTTTTCTTAAGGCAGTTTTATTTACTGATTTTGAAAATTAACTAATTAAACAGTAATATAGGAAATGCTCCTTTTAGAGTGAAATTAAACTAAACGAGAACGAAGTAGGTATTATTACAGGTCAATGATACAGGTAAAACTTACCACATTTCGAAAGGTTTGATCGTTTTAGTTCTGAAATCAATCTCCTCCCCTTTGAAATGGTACTTCGAAGGCCAAACTAGACCGTTGTCGTTGTCCTCTGGGAACAACACAAATAATAAGTAAATCACTCGCCAACCCGTATGGTCCTAGGGTTGTGGACCAAAGAGCATAATGATAATGATAGTTAGTGGTCCACTCACTTTCCTCTTAACAACATTGTCGTTAAATACTATTTATTTACTTAGCATGGAAGGCATCACACCAAAGCAATTATCATATTATCCACCCCTGTTTTATTAATTATTATATTGGTTCGTAAACGTTTAATTTGATGTAAGTATGAGTAGGTATGCACATCACACTAAACTAGCTTTCTCATTTTATTTACATTATTACATATATGATTATTATTTACTATTAGCTATTTAGTGGCAATGGTGTTGCCTGCTCATATTTTTTTTTATGCTGTTCCTGAGAATGTACACCATCTTTCATTCATTGAAAAGAGTAACCATTGAGTTTCTTGCCGGCTCTTCTCAGTGGAAGCAGCATTCCGAACCGGTGGTAGATTCTGACTATTCATAAATGCTTTGTTGGCTTACATGAATAAAAACAATTTTGAATTTTGAATTTTTGAGTTATTTCTAGCTTCTTAGAGCAGCCAGGTGTTTTGAAGTCGGTTAATTTGTTTAACAGAGTATGAATCGAATTCCTTTCGTGCTGAGGGGGAGTGTGATTACTATAGTGACAATAGACTCACACTAATTGCTCATTATTCGTTCGGTTAATTGCTCGGGTGGTTGCGGGTTCGATTCTCGTCGGGGCAAATTTCGGAAATGGCCTTTTCGTAATTTGCCGACGTCTGGGTGTCACTGGGATCGATCCCAGTCAATTGTACAATACTTATAGGACAAGCGTTGCTTAGTTTGGAAAATTGTGGTGTGTCAGTCTGGTAATATTTAATTAATATTAATGTACTCAAAATACTGTCGTCCGGCGAAATGTGGGGGCACTGATATACCCCTGACTAACTTTAAGAGGGAAAAAATAAGATTCGTGGAAAAACTAATCTCACCTCTCAGAGTGCGGCCGGCGATGCCATTGTAAAGCAGGAACAGAACGACCCAGGCGGACAGGACCGCCATCTCGTTGAAAGCTTGACACGAACTGATTGGGAATGGGGGAAGTACTTCATTTTACAGATTTCGATACCACACATAAGGCCTCTGCCACATGGAACACCGCCAGCCAACAGTTACCTCAGTCCTCATTACATTTCATATTTAATATTATTTAATTTATTGGCTTACGTACAATCCATCACAATAAACTACTTACAGCTCTTATACGGGCTGACTCGATTGCGGTAGTACTACTCTCTCACACAAGTTCTGCGTTTCGTACCATGAGACAGAAAGCCGCAAGAACAACCTCCCTTTACCTCGCTCCGTCCCAATCCCCTTTCATGTCAGTAACGTGCTTGCAAGCTCATAAGCTTTAGGGCAAAGTATCTTGTTCATATTTCATGCTTATAATTAGCAGACAAAAAAGACGCTTCCAACGATACCTCATTTGTCAAATTGTGATAAGTAGTTTATAATTTATGAGGAAACAAGAACATACATACATGCCGGTCAAAGTCAATACTCTTTTTTTTTGCTTTGCCGTAGTCGGGTAATAAATAGCGGCTAAAGGAACATGTTAACATAATGAGCGCTACGCGCAGTCTGTCTGCCAGAGTGCCTGACGGTGAAGAGTGCTAGGATATACGAGGAGTTCAGACGAATAGAATAACTTAGACGGAGCGCGTAGAACTAGTAAGTGAAGGCAGCAGAAGTAACACCAAGTAGCCCCAATCCAAATCATTTGTTAAGATCTGCTGTTAGCTTTTCGCGGCCCACGATCGGGAACGTGCGTGAAGAACATTAAAACCTGTGCAGTCTACGGACGCCCGAAAGAAGCGAAGCTTTATAGTATAAAGCGTAGGAACTAAGCGTTCAAAACAGCTGTTGCTCGCGCCGCACCTGCCACTCTGTATGTATACCTATATTGGTATATGTCGTGTAACGCTACTGACGCTTAGCACAGATAGTGGCTGCGCAGTGAGCGCCTCAAACGTCCGTATAGAAGCTTCGCTTCAAAACACACGAGCAAATCTAATAAAATAATACTGGATTGATACTAACTGGTATTATTTTCAGTTGCGCACGCGCTCCTTCTAAGTTATTATTTTCTTCTGTAGCGTCAAGCTTTGTTAATTTTATGTTCAGTGAGAAACAGACTCTATGTCTCTAATATAATTTACACATATAAAACAATTGAAAAACGTTATCAAATTAACAAAAAATTGATAAGATTTTTCAATTTTTTTTTATTTTGATTGAATCATTTCATGTATTATCTTATCGGTTATATTGATTATTTTAACAAATAGCGCTGTAATCATTTACTATTACCGAAATATAATATATAAATATTAATTAGGGAAATACATAAAAAAATATGTAAATAGGTACCTATGCAGTGGCAATTCCGTAGATATGATTTGGGAAGGGGGAGAGGCAGGTAAGGGAGAACTTATAATTGGCATGCTGGAGAAACGCATTAATTAATGGAAAATAATATTGTTCTCAAACTGGCTTGTAATTGTCATCATTATTTCGAGAACGTTCTTTGAGATAATAAAAGATAAATTACCCACATCCTGGTAGGGGGGAGGGGCAGCAGCTGTCGACCCCTGTACCTGGGTACAGCCTTATCTGGAGGGGTTCTCTGTCAAAGTTTTGTCAAACAACAAGGCGCTAGAGCACTGTATCTCTTCATCTTTTACGCTAAGTTTTACGGCGGGTTTAGAACCCACGATATAGTTTCTGTCTGGGTTGGGTATCAGGGGTAGGTTAAATTTTTTGTGGAATAAATGTTATACAAACTTTATGTAATGTTGTAACTTTCATTATTATACAGGATGTTTCAAAAGACCGAAATCATTCTTGGGGATTTGGATGAGTATCACACAGACAGAAGACAGTGTTTGTAGCTGTGTCAACTTTATGATCATGCATGCCATGTTTGATAGGTCTATGATACCTTCTGGGTATACGCACTGTGCCAGGGGGTGCACTGTGAACCAGCCAGGGGGCAGAACCCCTTCCGCCCCCTCATCTTGAGGTGCCATGTAATAATGACCAAGGCCCTGGATTCCACTAATCTTTTGGAGGGATCTAATGGATTTCCTAATAGGCGGGGGTTGTCGCCGTTTATAATTTTAATCTCTATCAACATTATAATCGGCGACAACCGTGATAGTGGTCTAAAATTAAAAAAAAATACATGCAATATCACGTGGAATTTATTAATAGTTTAAACTTAAAAACTTAAACTTTCGCATAGAACGGGTAATCTAGTACGAAGCAGTTGTTGTTCTTGGCGGACATCAGTATGTAGCCGTCTTCGCCCCAGTTCTCGCCCCAGGAGTTCTTGACGATCCAGTACTCGTCGCCGTCTCGCACGCCGTACCCCACCACTGTTACAGAATGACCACGACGATGTTGTGATGCACTGAAAAAAATAATATTCAGTTAATTTGCGATTAGGATTCGCAGAATGAGGCTACCGTGCATAGCCTACCATGGCGTTTAAAAAAGCCTTTTTTGCGAATATTATTAGCTACACCTCTAAAACTAGTGATGGAATATTTCACAGGTATGTGTGAAGTGTCAATTTATATAAGACTAGCTGTGCCCCGCGACTTCATCCGCGTAGTATTGGATTATTGGGTTAAAAAGTGTCCTATATGTTAATCCCGGTTATAATCTATCTGTATTCCAAATTTCATCCAAATCCGTTCAGTAGTTTTTGCGTGAAGGAGTAACAAACATACATACATACATACATCCACACTCACAAACTTTCGCATTTATAATATTAGTAGGATTTCATACGTAGCACTTGCTAAAGACAGGTGGATGGAGACTGTTAAAAATAATTGCATTGAAATCGCAAATCGTTCGATGCTGTCCCGGTTTTCATGATAAATCATCGATAAGTGACTTCATAGCATTAAGTGAAACTTCACTATAAAACCAATGACTGTGAAAAGTCACAGGTGAAACAACATTGAACGAAAAACATAATATCACGAAATTAAAATGAATTATAAGTAGTGATCATTTCCATGCCTAACACAATTTGACTTAAAAATAAGAAAAAAATGTTGATGTAGTCTTAAAAAGTAAATAATAATTTAGCCCTTTTGACGTCCCACTCCTGGGCACGGGCCTCCCCTCAACACGAGGGGGATTCAGGCCATAGGATTCAGGCTTAAAAAGTAATTAACCTTTATTAAGATATACACTGAAACACACTGTAAGTACTTTATTTTTATATAAAAAGCGGAACGTAACCTAGAGATGTTTGCAATATCAAAGGCATTGCTCGCACGCTACCGACCTGGGCCCTAACCACGCTAGCTACTCAAATCGTAATAGAAAGGCAAACGCTAGCGATTGCGTTTCAAACGCTTCGCTTTTGACGTTTTGCTGACACCATACCATAGCAATGTCCTTAGCAAAACGTCAAAAAAGCGGAGCGTTTGAAACGCAATCGCTAGCTTTTGCCTTTCTATTACGATTTGAGTAGCTAGCGTGGTTAGGGCCCTGAAGGGAAGTGGGTTACCAAACAGTGGGATAGATAGACCATATTACTATAACATCAACATTTTCATCTTTACTATTGAAATATGCCACTGACTAAGGTGAATAGCGATGGCCGATTGGTTAAGCACGCGTCTTGCGCGTGCACAAGGTTCCGGATTAAAACCCCGTCGTTTTTCGAAATCTATGTGCAAATCATAATTTCAATTTCATGTCATTTGAAGATTAGTTAGACTTTCTATGACATGCAGGTTTCCTGTGATATCACTTGCTACGGTGAAGGAAAACATCGTGAGGAAACCTGCATATCTTAGACAATCCAACAAATTTACGCAAGGTATGAAATCCGCTAACGCGCACTTGGCCAGCGTGGTAGATTATGGCCTGAATCCCTCTCTTATTACGGGGAGGCTCATGTCCAGGATTGGGATCCCAAAAGAGCTAAATTATTGACTGAGACCCGTATTAATAAATCGATCTCAAGTCTGAGAGCGGGATTGAAAATGTCATTCTTATGTCATACCAGTACAAAACGATGTGTGAAACGCGTACTCAAGATCGTTCTCAGACTTGAGATCGATTTATTCATAAGGGCTTAAGGCGTCATTCAAATATCGTGAACTGTGTAGTGTAATGAAAAGACTTCAGGAGGATCACTCACCATATTTCGTCGTAAAAGACTCCGCTGGAGTAATGTTTCATCTGGTTGCTCGCGTAAATGCTCACCGCCACCGGGCCGTATTTGTACAGAGCCAGTTTTAGAGCACGCGGGTTCTTCGGAGTGACCTTCACGCACTCGCGGATATTGTATGTGGATGACATGTTAAGCAAATTGCAATATCCGTCCTGGGATAAGACATAAACAAAAAGTTTGAAAAACGACTACTCTAACAATCTTGTAATGCTTAGTTAATTAGAAAGCTTTAAAACTAAGAACTTATTACTAAAAACAAAAACTCGCTGCCACACGAACTACCTATATCCGGCTATGAATTAATCATTAGTAGGGTCATAGTTTAAATTATTTCCAACTAGTTTCTGCCCGCGACTTCATCCGCGTAGACTTAAGTCAAGTATTCTATGTGTTAATCCCGGTTATAAACTATCTGTGTTCCAAATCACATCCAAATCCGCTCAGTAGTTTTTGCGTGAAAGAGTAAAAAACATACATCCACACTCACAAACTTTCGCATTTATAATATTAGTAGGATGAGTTAGAAGTCAACCCTGTAATTATACATTTTAAATAAATAAAAAATATGCTATACATATTTTCCGCTGCTGGTAGTCGTAGAGTCATTTAATCAAATGTCAGCAGTTTGAAAGAAACCCATGAGATTATAAATTTTGTGATAGAATATAATAGAATAGAATAACTCCTTATTGTACACCGGTATTCGTAATTGACATAATAACATAATAAAACAGTAGTGTACAATAGCCGATTGGTTAAGCACGCGTCTTGCGGGCACCAGTTCTTGGGTTCAAACCTATGCTCGCACCTCTGGGTTTTACGAAATATAAGTGCGAATCATAATTTCTATATGATTATCACTTGCTTACGGTGAAGGAAATCATCGTGAGGAAACCTTCATTTCTTAGAAAATCTAACCAATTTTCGAAAGACATGTGCATTCCGCCAACCCGCACTGGGCGAGCGTGGTGGATTACGGCCTGAATCCCCCTCGTAGTGAGGGGAGGCCCGTGCCGAGAAGTGGGACGTCAAAAAGGGTTAAATTATTATAAGTATTCATTTAGCGGTCCTATCGCATTTACCAATGCGTCAAGCAAAATATTGTGCTTTAGTAGAAGAACACCTTATATTAACACTGCCCAACTAAAAATGTATAGTCGATATCCACTCAGTGCCAATATTTACAGACTATGGGTTGGTGTGAACGCTGGTGACAAGCTAAAGGGAGATACATACTTGGGCCATATAGTCTCCATATTCCTCTTCTGTGGGTATCCCGTATTCGGCTACGTATTGGAAACCGCGACCCATTTTGCCTCCACTGCAACCATGAGGTCCGAACCTGTATAAAATGTAGGCAGATGAAAGTGGATCTTACAAAATGAAATAATAAGGATTAAACAAAATTTCATCCAACTGAGAGTATTATATTATTGTATTGTGGATGCACTTAGTATCACCGAGCAGTACATTCATTTCAGATTGTATGTGTACTGAATTAGCACCATTATTTAATGAGACAAAAGTAAGCGAATCCATTATGTCCCGCCTGGCTGCGAGATCCTCGCTAAGAAATAATTCGCAACCAGACTTAACTATACCAACACTGGGTGTAAATTACGATTACACGTTTCAGAATTGTATGGACAGCGCCATCTATCGAGTGTGGAGTTATTTTATTATAACAAAGAAATTGGAATTGTCAGTTTGTTGCAATATGGCCTGAATTCCTCTCGCGTTGAGAGGCAATGTACCAAATGGGACTGGTCCCGCCTCCCACTCCCACCACTGTTATTCCACTGTAACTCGCTTTTTAATATAACAAAGTTGGCGAACCAGCGTACCATCCGCCTGATATTAAGCAGTTATAGTAGCCTATGGATGCTTGCAATACTAAAGGCAATGCTCAAACGTTGCCGACGTGAAGAGCAGTGGGACGGAGGGGAGGGAGGGTGCTTTGTTTCCGGCTCCCTCTTCAGCTCGGCTCTACCACCGGTGTATTGTAGTAATGACAGCTCAGCCCTAGGGGACCACCACTCACCCCCAAGCACAGTCAATGAGCGATTGCTCGCTCAGGTCCAGTAGTTTCCCTCCATTGGTTCTGGCAATGGCTCCCTCCACCGCCGCGGTGATAGCGAACGCCCAGCACGAGCCACAACTACCCTGATCTAATAAATATTAAAAATTGGCAACTGTTTAACACTTTTTATATCTGTAATGTATGGTACATATGGTATTTATGTATGGTGATGTTGGATCTTGAAGAGAAGGCTGAAGATTATGGTGATCTAGTAAACTTACGTTTAACGGGTGAAATAACACCTTCCATTCTCAGATCAAAACTCTCGGGTAGTTCCTTAGCTAGCTGGTCGATTTCTTCAAGACTGTGAGGGAACGGTGAAGCATGTATATCCTGGAGGTCACTAGCTAACGTCCCGGCGAGGTAACTCAGCTCCTCCTCAGTCTGGTCTGAGAATTCGTTTAATGTCAGTTTGTAGCTAAGGTTCTGCTGATTCACCTCTTGCACTAGTCTGAAAATAAAGTGAGGATGTGACTGTTTGAACTAGGATTGGCGTGAACGAAACCAACTGTGAAAATTCGTTCTGTATTGGATCTTCATCGCCTACCTCTTCCTCAAAATTTGTTTAAAAAAAATCTCTCCCTCATGAATTCCTCATTTCCAATTGGAAATCATGAGGAATCTATGACGAAGTATTACTGTATCAACAATGTAAGTGGGTACATCTTTCCGTAAGTATATTTTTTAAGACGGCAAACAATGTAGACGACCTGTCTGGTTTTATTGTAATGGTACTTTTAAGTATGGTTCTAGGAATACCGTAAATTTTTCTCGAATATATTTCTCCTCATTTCATGCTCATTTTCATTGTAACTCTTCTTGTGATGTTTGGTGTACTCATTGTAAACCTCATCAAGCTCCAGAAAAACTTCGGGACTTGTAACTTTTTTGATTCTGCAATCTGTCCCTAAGAAATAAAAATCGTTTTTAATCATTTAAAACGTTAATTCTCCTACTATATGGTTTACCCACTATCTATTTGAGACCTCGTTATTTATATTTTTAACCCCCGACGGATAACACAGGTGTTGTAAGTTTAACATGTATATCTGTGTATCTTTGTGTTTGTCTGTGGCATCGTAGCGTTCAAACGGACCAACTGTTTTATGTTTTTTTACAGCCGTTGTATGTCCTACTCCTGGGCAAAGGCCTCCCCTATGCCACGATGCCCCAATAAAGGTGTTCAAATCATCCACCATCTCCTCGTCGCTCGGCCTCTTCATCGGTGATCGCCATCGGGAACCCAATTAACTAGACTCGAATAACTTACAATCTTCGAAATCTAATATAT
Source organism: Notodonta dromedarius (assembly GCA_905147325.1). Lineage (NCBI taxonomy): Eukaryota > Metazoa > Arthropoda > Insecta > Lepidoptera > Notodontidae > Notodonta > Notodonta dromedarius. Next base: position 7,097,189 of record LR990183.1, on the reverse strand, counting down.
CCTCAGGAAATGTGTCTTGAAAGTTATAATAGTTTGTAATTTCACGTGATTTCAATGCAGCTTTATCTAAATCGAACTTTTTGATTTCTTTCCTGAAAATAAATAAGATTTCATATAAACATGCTGATAATCGCCTTACATAGTGAAGTCTTCTATATCTGTGGTTATGGTATTTACCGGAAAATCTGCAAAATTCAAATGAATTCAATGTTTCCTGCGAGTAACTGAATGGTTACTCTTTTCAATAGAATGAAAGATGGTGAACATACATTCTCAAGTACAGTAACACAATGTGAGCAGGTAACATATTTTATAATTAACTAGCGGCCCGCCCCGGTTTCGCACGGGTACATTGCGGTTACATTATTCGACTTTTAGTAAGGATCCCTAATTTTTTTTTAAATATATTATAGCCTATGTCACCCGGGGATAGTGTAGCTTCGCAACAGTGAAAGAATTTTTCAAATCGGTTCAGTAGTTTCGAGCCTATTCATTACAATCAAACAAACAAAGTTTTCCTCTTTATAATATTAGTATGATAACCTCGAATGTCACTGAGAAACGTGAGGGAATCCTCGTCAGTGGCGGATTTACCAGCAGGCTGAGTAGGCTGGAGCCTAGGGCGGCAGATTTTTGGGGCGGCAAATTTGGGGACCCATAGAACTCTGCAACAAATTATGCCGATGACTTTCCCCTCTCACTTGTCATTGTACACTCGGTGTAGCTGGAGCGCTCTTGCGCTCGCCCTCTGTCCGGGTGAAGTTGTTATGGCCGCTCTGGCTAACAACATATAGTCAATTCAAAAAAAAAAAAAAAAAAACTCGGTGTAGCAAACTTCCAAATCTAGATTAAAACAGCAAGTTCGCCGCCCCCCAACCAGTAATCGGGCAGGGCCCTAACCACGCTAGCTACTCAAATCGTAATAGAAAAGCAAACGCTCGCGATTACGTTTCAAGCGCTCCGCTTTTGACGTTTTGCTGTCACCATACCATATCAATGTTGTCAGAAAATCGTCAAAAACGGAGCGTTTGAAACGCAATCGCTAGCTTTTGCCTTTCTATTACGATTTGAGTAGCTAGCGTGGTTAGGGCCCTGATCTAGGACATGACAATTGTAGAGGCAAGGGCGGCAAAGACTTTACAGCCTATACCTTGGAAATTTGTACATCCGCCACTGGTCGTTGTTCCGTAGTCGGGTTACAGCTTTTTAAACGTTTTTACTTGTTCTCTTTTTTAAATCTAATTGACATCTAGGTATCTGTACGTTCCACTTACCTTACAGGGATATCTTCCTCGTTATCGTTTCTATAAACATACATTGTCGTTTCAGTCATTATATAGTCGTTATACCGTTCTTCGAACCTCCACACATCCACTTCTCTATCGTTCAGCGTCTCATTACCTTAAAACATGAAATTATTCTTACTGTAATTGACGCTATTCACACTTTGAGAAAATATGGCATTTGTATACGGTGTCATAACAAAAATGTTAAACACGATGATTAACACGAGCAATGTCAACATTTCGACGGCACTTATGGAGCGGAGCGATTTAACTGTGTCAAAAAATTCTATTTAATATTTCATTTTATTGTTTTAGGAATTTAATATTCGATTATAAGTGCTTCTGATGTCATTATTATTTTTTATTATTATGTCTCTCTTTATCACGGGCTCTACCCGGTCCTTTGAGGTCCTGAAGGCTTGCATGGGGACATGGGTCCAACATGTAGAGGCCCTTTGTGAGAATTTTATTGTCATGTAAGTCACATGTTGTGGTCAACCGGTGCAAATGATGGGACATATAGAACGACTTGACCCCCAACAGGTGCAGGAACTATTGCAAATATGTAAAGACGAAAGGGTTCTATTGGGCTATTGCAAAGGAATCGGACACCAGCCATCATCAGTATTATCCAACTATCTTCGGCAGGTGGTGACTTGCCTCTCACTAGGTAGGCTCCTAAAATTACCATCATAAGACGGCTAGGGGCAACACGGGTGTGGGTGGCTCAGGGGTGTGGGTGGCTCAGGGGTGTAGAGAGGTGTGCTGCGCTTTCTCCGAAGTTACTCGCCCTCTCTGGACAGCCAACTAAGGCAAGCCAGAGCTGAGATTCCTGATGGCCCCCGTCGGTCTCCATTCGGAAAAAATTGATAGATGTCTGTTTCTTCGTTGATTTTGCAAAAAAAAATAAGGGTTAAGTCTGATATGTATTTTTATATATGGCAAAGAAGCGAAACATAGTATGTTACAATTTAGCGGCGCGCGGGTTTTGGAACGCAGTAAACCGCGTCATCATATCCGTATTTACCACACATATTTTATAAAACTTTTGGAGTTCCCATTTTCGTTTTAATTATCTTGGAAAACAATTGGTGATTTTTTTAAATATTTAATTGTGCATATGTATATCCTACTAATATTATAAATGCGAAAGTTTGTGAGTGTGGATGTATGTATGTATGTATTTATGTATGTTTGTTACTCCTTCACGCAAAAACTACTAAACGGATTTGGATGAAATTTGGAACACAGATAGATTAAAACCGGGATTAACATATAGGATACTTTTTAACCCAATAATCCAATACTAAGCGGATGAAGTCGCGGGGCACAGCTAGTTGCTATATATAGATGAAAAGAAGCAATTATTAAAATAATTTTTTTTTGCTACTTTTGACATGAAGTTTTATACATTGGGACCGTCGATTTATAACGTATAATTTTATAAAGGTCTTATTTAAATAATGCCGCCTCAGTAGTACTAAGTACCTACGTATGACAACATTGATATAATGATATCAATATTTTCTATTGAATGTTACAAAATCGACCAAACTCTGTTAAACGCTTGCATCTCGATTGACAGTTTTTCTATAGAAAATCTGTCAAAACTGACATACTATTCAGATACACGACACGTCAAAATACATCAATATTGCGAGTCGAGTGCGAGTCTATCAAGATGCCAGTGGTTAAGTGAACGGTTAGCTGTTAGAAATAAACCCATCAGATTATTTTTTGTGGTATTAATGTAAAAGAAAAGAAACCCATCGATCAATGGTGGCATGTGAAATGTCAACGTCGTTTGACAGTTTCCAAATGAGAAAAGTTCAACCGGAGTGTGGGAGGGAACACTGAAAGGTTGAATACGATACCTATAAAGACGAAATCCGAAGCATCCGGTAAGAAGTCGTTTTGCAAATTGGATTTAATTTTTCCACTGCACGCAACTTCGGACTCAAGATCTTCGTCAGTAATATTGTGAATCTGGAACATTGAAGTGTTAAAACGACCGCTTGGCGCAGTGGTTCGAGGGTAGGCCGCTCGGCTCTCTGCACCGGGTGTTTTAAGAACTCGAATATATTCTTGTTTAGTGCTACAGCTATAGTCCTATACTTACAAATTGTAATTTATATTTTTTTTCCTTTGGTTTACAACCGGATTGGATCGCGAACTCGACTGAAAACATCCGGAAAGAAATCAAGAAAATCAGCGGTCATGCCTGTTTTTTAAATACGTATTGCGTTAAAAAAGTCGCCTTAACGGTTACAAAGAGTGGGCTTTTATATATTTTGGTCATAAAGTTGAAACTTCAGTGTGTTGCCTTGCGAAAGTAAGCTAGTACTTACATTCAGGATTAGACCCTCGTCCTCATTAATATATCTCTCTTCGATACCTCCGTAAAAGTCGATGCGGGAGAAAGGCATTGACGAGCTGTACCTGAGGACAAAACATATTGTTACGTACTAGGGGTAGGTACAAATAATGCCGACTACGTGTATAAAGGTTTAATTCGCTCTCCACAAACTTGACAAATACACAGTACTACACTAGTTCACTATCACTAGTTACATACAAAAAACACTGTTCCGAATCACTTAGCAGTCACACAGTATTCCAATATAATCGCCTAGGTCACTGGTATATCACTCTTCGTTCGCTTACTTAAGTTCCGTACACTGTCGCTTCCAAGAAGTAACTAACTCGCTGCCCGTCGTCAACACCTTATATACGGAATAAAGATGCGAGCTGGTGTTTTCCTGAACATTCTCGGTAGGTATGTAGGTAATAATAATCCCAATCGAATGATCTCGAGACCCATTGTCGGCTTCCCTTTGTATTCGTTCGCGAGTAGGTATTTGCCGCCGCCGTCGCGCCGATAACGCGTTCACTTTATACCTACATACCTACAGTCTCGAACATTCAACTTTTAGAGATCCTTCGTACTAATCGATGGGGTTCATCTAGAATAACAATGCGTTTTTGTATCAAGCTGATAAAATAAGGATCCTTCGAGGTATTTGACCAAATAGTTTCTAGGTCGCAACATTACCCCCCTCTTAGTCATGCTCGTCCCGAGCATCATCTGTTCCATGATACCGAGCCAATCTGTCCACATGGACTACCTTTGGCTTTCCTCGAAGTCCCTTCTTAATGCGATAGGTCACATCGTTGATCCTCGTAATAACTGTATAAGGTCCTTCCCAGCGAGCCTGAAGTTTCGGGGACTTCCCTTTTCTGCGAAGAGGATTGTGGAGCCACACCAGTGTTCCTTCTTCAAAACCGTTGGTGCACACACTTCGGTCGTACCGGCTCTCCATCTTTCCCCTGCTCGTTGTCTGCCGTCCTTTCACTGACGCACATACAGTGCATTTACGGCACCAGTCCTCGACTTCTTTCCGATAACACAGCCAATAAAACCGCTGTCGCACCTTAACCAGGGTTTTCTTGAATCCAAGATGCCCACCAGAAACACCATCGTGTATGTGCCGTAGAAGAGGGGTCACCTTACTCCGCGGCACTATCACCTGCACGGTTATTTCTTTGCCGTCCTTCGATTCCCATTTCCTATACAGTACTTCATCTTCCAGAGCCAAACTGTCCCATTGAGCCCAATAACCTTTTGTAGTTGAACTATAGGCGGACACGTCACTCCATTGGGGCCTGTTTCCCCTCCGTTTCCAGTGCAGTATAGGTTGTAGATCATCATCTGCTTCCTGCGCCTTCTTCATACTGACTCCGGTCCATTCATCGTCAGTTCTATGAGTCCTTATGAGCTTGACCTCTTCCCGGACTTCCTTTCTCTGACGATAAATATTACACGGGCGCGATCCTCGTAAACAGACTTCTTGATCAGGAAATCTTAGCACCTCTTTGGCTACATCCAATACACACTTCTGATTCTTCAAGAAATCCAGTCCCAAAATGCAATCATTAGTAATACTTGCAATTAACACTGACTGACGGTATACCCGGTTGCCAATTCTTAACTTGACATCTGTCTCACCGAGGATGGAAACTGGCTGACCAGTGGCTGTCTGCAGACGACACGATGGCGATCGCTTTTCCCACATTATAGTGCGTTTCAGTAGCTCTGGTTTCACAATTGTACGCGATGCTCCTGTATCCACAGTTAAGCCGCAAGGTTGGTCGTTCAAGGTGGCCTCGACGATCAGACTATTCCCATTGCAAACTTGGGTTATGGTAACGGTTGGCGCCATAACTTGACCTTGGGTTTCAGACTCGTCTGTGACCTTTCTCTTCTTCGAAGGACATTCCAGGCGAATATGTCCCCTACCACCACAACCATAGCAAGTTGGGACAAACCGAGGCTTCCTTTCTTCTTTAACAACCTCCTTAACCTCCCTGACCTTATTTAGTTTCGTGTCCTGCCGAACAGCTTCCACCTCGAGAGCATGAGCCAGTGCGTTCTTCATGGTTTGGTGGTGTCCCAGCCGTACAAAGGTCCTGACTTCCGTTTCTCGAATGCCATTTATAAATAACTCCAGCAGGTTCTCTTCAATCATCACTGGTTTGGATGAGTATGCACGTCGCACCAGCCTCTCCACTTCCAATGCCCATTGTTGTAGACTTTCTCCAGGCTTTTGTTTTCTCTCGTGGAGCTGCGCTCGATTAACATATTCCAGGTGTTTTTCACTATAGCGTGTGTCCAGTGCATCCATCAGAGTCTCCAGCGTCTTTCCTTCAGGTGGCAGATTTTCCAGTACCATTAAAGCATCTCCTCGTAAAGCCAGCGCCAGGGCCGCAAAGGATTGCTCGCTGCTCCAGGAATTTCCCACTGCGAGTATCTCAAACTGGTACTTGAAGGCTGTCCACGAGGAAGTCCCATCAAAGCGCGGAAGATCGAGCTTTGTGGATGACGGTGCAGCCACGGCAACAGGTCCATGAGTTTTCAGGCGTAACATTTCCTTATTCATTACCTCCAAGCGACTTTCGAAGGTCTCATTCTTAAGGTTTACCTGCTTATCAAGCAACTGCAGGCGGTTTTCAAGGGTTTCAGTCTTTTGGTTAACTTCCTCGTTCAGCACCTGCATGCGGTCTTCTAATGTCTTCACTTTTTCACCAAGAATAGTGATTCCAGCGTCGATTTTCCCCAAGACCGCTTCTTGATTGGCCTTAAACATTTGCTGCATAGAGGCCAGCAACGCTGCCATGTTCAGTTCCGTTGAGTTTCCTGATGGTGCTGCCACAGCTCCAGCAGAAACACCGGCATCAGTCTGACGCTCTTCATCTTCATGGCTTCGTTGACGTGCGGTATCCATCTCCACCTGACGTCTGGTTCGTGGAGTACGCCCTTCTTCGTCTCGCGGTAGTAACGGCATTCCGCTTCTGACACCAATTGTTACGTACTAGGGGTAGGTACAAATAATGCCGACTACGTGTATAAAGGTTTAATTCGCTCTCCACAAACTTGACAAATACACAGTACTACACTAGTTCACTATCACTAGTTACATACAAAAAACACTGTTCCGAATCACTTAGCAGTCACACAGTATTCCAATATAATCGCCTAGGTCACTGGTATATCACTCTTCGTTCGCTTACTTAAGTTCCGTACACTGTCGCTTCCAAGAAGTAACTAACTCGCTGCCCGTCGTCAACACCTTATATACGGAATAAAGATGCGAGCTGGTGTTTTCCTGAACATTCTCGGTAGGTATGTAGGTAATAATAATCCCAATCGAATGATCTCGAGACCCATTGTCGGCTTCCCTTTGTATTCGTTCGCGAGTAGGTATTTGCCGCCGCCGTCGCGCCGATAACGCGTTCACTTTATACCTACATACCTACAGTCTCGAACATTCAACTTTTAGAGATCCTTCGTACTTATTCGATGGGGTTCATCTAGAATAACAATGCGTTTTTGTATCAAGCTGATAAAATAAGGATCCTTCGAGGTATTTGACCAAATAGTTTCTAGGTCGCAACAATATTTTTTGTAAGTAATTATTACTTACCTTCGACAAGCTAAACTTACACATAAGGCGAGGATTTTGGAGACTTCGAGGTTTTCAAACGCGTTTAATTAGGAAGTGAAAGATATTTCGCATTTTTGAAAATAAACGTTATTCTAAGTCTCTTATCTAAGCTCTAGGTCGCTTGTCTATCCATTGCTTACATTGTTTCTTTCACTTCCCTTGATCAAGAAAAACTGAAACACATGTCTAAATCGTACTTTCAAACCTTGAACTTTATAAACTTAGGTATATATTATACAGGTTGAAACAGAGAGGGTATACTTTATTTTCAAAACGTAACTTTGTAATTCTAAAACCATCAGCTTTGGAGGAAACTTGAAAAACAAAAGGTGTTACAGGGATACAGCTGTTGACAGATTTCACAAGTCCACACAACTTTTAGTACTTCAACTGTCCCACAAAGCCGATAGTTTTAGGTTTACAAAGTAAAGTTGCAAAAAAATAGGATACCTTTTCTGTTTCACCTAGTATACAAGGTGACACATAATGGGTATACTTTTTTTTTCAAAACTTAACTTTGTAATTCTAAAACCATCAGCTTTGGAGGGAACTTGAAAACAAAAGGTGTTATAGGAATACAGCTGTTGACCGATTTCACAAGTCTACAAAACCTTTAGTACTTCAACTGTCCCACAAAGCCGATAGTTTGAGATTTACAAAGTTAAGTTGCAAAAAAAATAGTATACCCATTTTGTATCACCTAGTATATAACTTTTATAAGTATATAAAAATAATCGATTTATCCGTCACAATTAGAATTTTTATAACTGTAGTGCTACGATTCCAAAAAAGTCTGAAATTTTCCAGGAATATGACCCTCGCGTCTCATCCTCACGGGTCTTTGCATGTTGTCTCTATTTTGTGCTGCTAAAAGATAGAGTCAACAATATACATCTGTATACAAGTTTCGACTGTACCTACAACCTGACGGTAAAGATCTAAACAAACTGGCAGGTGGTAGGTAGATAAATTAACCTTTTAAGCGAGAATGAACACTTACCACAATTCGAAGGGTTTAATCGTTTTAGTTCTGAAATCAATCTCCTCCCCTTTGAAATGGTACTTCGAAGGCCAAACCAGACCGTCGTCGTCGTCTTCTGAGAACAATACAAATAATAAGAAGTAAATCACTGGCCAACCGGTACTGGGCGTAGGGCGGTGCACCAAAGAGCATTCAAATTCAAATTCAAATTCAAAGCGTTTATTTTACTTAGGCCTACGGGGGCACTTACAAATTGTCAATTTTACATATTTTTTTTCTTATATCTACACCCGGATCGGAACGCGACCTCGACTGAGAAGATCCGGCAAGAAACTCAGCGGGCTTGTCTTTTTACATGTCATTTTTTTAATTTTTTTTTTCGCCAGTTGATAGTGGACTACCTATATGGACCCTTTTTAACTGATTCCCATATATGGAGGAGGTTATATCATATTTTTTATGTTCACCGATTACTCCGTCAATAATGGAACGATTTTCAAAATTATTTTTTTGTTTGAAAGGACTCCAAATTAATGAAATTACAAGGTACTAGTTATTTCTGGCTTTTTTTTTATATTTTTTTTTATCAAAGTATGGACCGAAATCTTTTCGTGTTGTGGAGTGTGTCTATTATAATGCCAAGAGACTCACACTTATTGTTCATTATTTATTGTTATTATTATTGTGCCCAAAATACCGTCGTCCGGCGAAATGTGGGGGTAATGATACACCCCTGACTAACCTTAAGGGGGAAAACGTATGATTCGTGGATAAACTAATCTCACCTCTCAGAGTGCGGCCGGCGATGCCATTATAAAGCAGGAACAGAACGACCCAGGCGGACAGGACCGCCATCTCGTTGAAAGCTGGACACGAACTGATCGGGAATGGGGGAAGTACTTCATTTTATAGATCTGGATATCATAAATAAGGCCTCTTCCACATGGAACACTGCAAACACTTACCACCTTTTACTATTCGTTTAATTTTTTATATTATATTGTTGGCTCAATAACAACACTACAAGACGCTACAGCTCGTATACGGGCTGGGTCAATTGGGGTAATACCCACCAACGTCTCACAGAAGATATGCGTTTCGTACAATAAGTAAGAGAGTCGGATGGACCTCCCTTCCCGTCCCCCTGTCTCACTCCCCTTGAGGTCTGCAATGTGCGAGCAAAGACTCTAGAATTACAAGCATCCATAGGCTGAGGTATCTGCTTAACATCAGGCAGGTCGTACGCTCGTTTGTCGAATTTTTTATACACAAAAATAAAAATTCAGATTATAATTAGGTCATGTTTTAATGTTAGTTGGTAACTGATTGGTTATATAGATTATTTTAACGACTATTATTAATTATCTAAATTACATTCACATTCAAATGACCCTGGGTTCGAGTTAAACATTATCAGCGGCGAAAATCGTGATTATGGTAAATAATTAAAAAAAATACATTATCACGTGGAATTTATTAATAATTAGCTCATGAAAAAGTAAAAAATTCGGACTGAACGAGTCAATTAATAAGGAACAGCTTGACAGCTTGTTGGCCATCAGCATGTAGCCGTCTTCGCCCCAGTTCTCGCCCCAGGAGTTCTTGACGATCCAGTACTCGTCGCCGTCTCGCACGCCGTACCCCACCACTGTTACACCATGATTGACAAATTTGCCTTCACTGAAAATAATAAATGAAGTAGGTGCCTAAGTACATACGCAATACGTCAGTTTTGACGTATCCGAGAATCCCCCTCGTTGTGATGGGTGGCCCGTGCCCAGGAGTAGGACGACAAAAAGGCTAATTTTTTTTTTTTATTATTTGAATACAAGAAAGTTCACTGAGAAACAGACTCTATGTAAAATAAAATATATTGTATTTGTAATTCGATAACGCTATTCAATTATTTCCTCTTACTATTATAATTTTTTTTTTTTTTATGGTTACCTACCTATTTTGTATGCAGATGATCTTATCAATAATGTTAATTATTTTAATGAGTTATGGTGATTCAAACACTTACTTATTATTATAAATTAAATGCATTAATGAGGGTATTTATAGAGGCCGGATTATAATTATTATTATTTATTTGTTGCATACCTATTTGTGTATTTCCACATTAATTAAAACCTTTCTCACCGATTATGTATGACATATTTTACCTCAAACCTAGTGATAGATTTTAGGTTCTTAGGTATATAAAAATTTCCTTTATCTTAAAAATAAATAATGTTGAGACAGACATCGTAAAAGGAAACAAAGAAGGAAAGGCTAATAAGTTAAATGATACAGATTAAGGTGAAGGCGCCTGTGTAGCCCGCGAAATTCAAAATTTTCGAGTATTTTTATAGTTTATCCAAAATCTGAAAACATTTAAGACAACATTTTGTGATTTGCGAAAAACAGTATGCAGTGCGTTTATTAATAATACATTTATTTTACTCTAAATATTATCACGGTGGATATGATACTAGTAAATCACTAAATATACAAAAATTGCCAGATTATCTGGATAGCTGTCGTTCTTGAACTGTTTTAGAGTAAGTTGGATATATTAATAAATGCACTGCACACGGTATTTTTCGCGAATTACAAAATGTGCCTTTTATTATTGTCAGATTTTGAAAAAATTCTAAAAAACCTCAAAAAATTTGAACTTCGCGGGCTAGGTGGGCGCTTTAGCCTTAAAGACAAGTTCAGTATCAAGGTGTAAATATAAGAAAATGAAAGATACTGTCATAGATAGAGAAAGATGTAGAGGGGTGTTAAATGTGTAGCGACGTCACATTCACGACGCCGTCGTTAGATGGCGCTGAATGCGACGCCTCAATACAATGTGCATTTTTTCATAGACAACCTGAATCATTATATTAGAGTTAACAAGCATCGTTAATATATATACAAGACAACGCCCACAATCATTGGGACATTGCGGCCGCCTCGCTAAGTATACCGCTAGGCCGGAAAATCTACCCTTTTCTGCTTAATTGGTGAATTTTATATTCTCAGGGACAGGGAATTCCTAATTTGCCTCCTCTGTAGGCCAAAAGTTCTAATCGAAGCAGGGCAAGCCTTTGTTATGGCATATGCTCAAATAGCTGTGCAGAGGCGTACATCTATGGCAAACATGTCCAGGCCAATTTATATGAGGAGTTTTGTAATATTACATCAATTATGACGAGAGAGCCGTCATTATTTTCGAAACTATGGCCACGCACGCGATCCTAGATATCTGGCGTGCCCCTCGGGAATGTAGCGCGGTGATGCAAGCGTTGCGATGCGACACTTGCGAGTTGCGACACACAACGACAACATTTGATGAGGTTCCATTTTGAAATAGTGTACTTTTTAATATAGTATTTTGGTAGCCGTGGTAGCCGATTGGTTAAGCACGCGTCTAGTGGGCACCCGGTTCTGGGTTCAAAACCCGGCTCGCACCTCTGGGTTTTTCGAAATCTATGTGCGAATTATAATTACAATAATATAATTATCACTTGCATACGGTGAAGTAAACGCATTAGGAGGAAACCCGCATGTCTTAGAAAATCTAACCAATTTTAGAAAGACATGTGAAATCCGCCAAACTTCAATGGGCCATCGTGGTGGATTACGGCCTGAATCCTCTCGAAGTGAGGGGAGGCCCGTGCCCAGGAGTGGGACGACGAAAGACCAACTTTTTTTAATTATTATTAACAAAGTATGTTACATAGGACTAGTCCCGCCACACACTCCCAGCACTGTTACTGCTGTAAGCCAGGATTGACAATGGTGACCTAAGGTGACCCCGAGGGTACAAAGTCTGCAAACAAGCATACGATACGAGTGATACGACCCACCTGATGTAAAGCTGTTACCGTAGCATAAAGTATGGACTTATTTTCTTAGCAATTTTGTTTTATATATGTATGTATGTATCTATGTATTTATCAATATATGTATATAGAAATAAGACTATTTTTCGGATTTTATCGCGTTTATTAACTTTATGTTCCCGACGTTTCGGTTGCTTTACAGCAGCCATGGTCACGGTGGGACTGAGGTGTTAGACGTCCTGATGTTATAGTTAGTAACTATATCAGACCGCCATTATATCAGATTTGATAAACCACAGATCCTCGCAAAAGAACACCGATTCCGACCAAGGATGATATGTGAGGCCATTGAAATTTAAAAACATCCTAATTTCAATAGGGAAGATGGCTGGGTGCTACCACCAACTTGGGATCCAGTAATTAATATAATTAAATCCAAAACCAAGTGTACCATTGCAAGACCTCGAGACACTGTGAGCACTTTCTGCGTGGATCGGACCGCAAACAACAACTAAATATGAGGGTACCCAGTTACTAACTATAACATCAGGACGTCTAACACCTCAGTCCCCCCGTGACCATGGCTGCTGTAAAGCAACCGAAACGTCGGGAACATAAAGTTAATAAACGCGATAAAATCTGAAAAATAGTTTTATTTCAATGTGTAGTATTCGCGTATATATAAGAAAACAATATATGTATATAGGTATAAATTCCTCTCTATTTCTCTCGTTTAAGTTGCACCCGCCATGTTGTTTCTGCACCACCCTAAGGTCGACTGGTAGATAATGCCTAAGGCATTAAGTCCGCCTTTGTACATTGTGTTTTTACTTGTGCATAGAGTTTAAATAAATAAATAAAGGTGTCAGTTATACCAAAGGCCTTGCTCGGACGTTGCAGACCTGAAGGGGAGTGAGACAAAAGGAGAAGAAGGAAGGGTTGGGTTGGGCTGCCAGCTCTCTTCATACCAAACACAGCTATAATAGCAACTTCACACGAATCTTCTGTGAGAGGGTGATGCTACCCTGATCGAGCTAGCTATGCGAGCAACTAGCTACGTCGATGCTTCGAACACACCAACTATAAATATATTCCTTAACTAAGCAACGCTTGTACTATGGGTACCGTACAATGAACTGGGTGTGATCACCAGTGACACCCAGACCGGGACAAATAGCGAAAAGGCCATTACCAAACGTTACTCTACCAGGAATCGAACCCGCAACCACCCGGTGCAGCGATCCGAGGGGCCTACGCTCGTAATACTGCGTCAAGCGTTCGTCATAGCCGAGATAACGGCATCTACCTACATATAAACAGATTTACAAAGCAAACACGCCATGTGGGTCGATTACGGTACAAAGTTAGTCACATCATCTGTATTTAAGACAAAAACTCTATTGTTTTGTGTTAATTCATGTTTAGAATTTCTCAATAATCTATATTCATCAAGTGCAGTTCACTGCCTAGCTGAGGAGAACTAAAGCTATTTAAATTAGAAGATTCTAAGCATCTTTAATTTTGAGTGTGATAAACTAAAGAAAATAACTATGAACACTTTGGTGAGTACCTTATTAAGACCTGTTTAAGTCTCTATATACGTATAAAAACAATTTGCCACTGGCATATTGTTTGAAGTGATAAATTGAGTGAAATAATTAAAAAAAAAAATTGAAAATTTAGAAAACCTCCGACGAGACGACTTATTAAACTACAAAAGAGCTGATAATTTTCAAACGCCTGAACCGATTTTCATAAAACATAGCTAAGAGCACTCTCGATCAGAATACCTATCTAACAAAAAAAACAAAATTGAAATCGGTTCATCCGCTTGGGCGGTACGATGCCACAGACAGACACACAGATACACAAATACACATGTTAAACTTATAACACCCCTCCTTTTTTCCGGGGTTAAAAAACTAGCATTTGCCCGCAGGTTATTTTGCGTAGGTACATTTGGTGACCCTTTAATTGACACTAAATTAGGCGTGATCAAATCGGCCGTCCCCACAGCGACAATTCAGTTCCCGATTTAAAATAGGGTGTGCTTATTGTTTGTTACGCGAATCGTTATTTAATTTGTTATGATCGATTGCGATTATAAACAAAAAAGTCAACTGGGGTTTCTTCTCGTAACGTCTCTGTCGAGTTCGCTCCGGTTGTAGAGTAAGGCAGGGCTAAGGTAAGGCTGAAGCGCCCATCTAGCCCGCGAAGTTCAAATTTTTTGCGGTTTTTCAGATTTTTTTCAAAATCTGACAATAATAAAAGACACATTTTGTAATTCGCGTAAAAGACTATGTGCAGTGCATTTATTAATATATCCAACTTACTCTAAAACATTTCAAGAACGACAGCTATCCAGATAATTTGGCAATTTTTGTATATTTAGTGATTTACTAGTATCATATCCACCGTGATAATATTTAGAGTAAAATAAATGTATTAATAAACGCACTGCATACTGTGTTTGTCGCAAATCACAAAATGTTGTCTTAAATGTTTTCAGATTTTGGATAAACTATAAAAATACTCGAAAATTTTGAATTTCGCGGGCTAGACAGGCGCCTTCACCTTAAGGGAAAAATGTAAATATGACGTTGTGTAAGTGCCCCTGTAGATCTATACAAAATAAACGATTTGAGTAGGTATTTTGTGCGCAGGTATAAAAGGTAGCTACCCGTAATATACCAGAATAGAATAGCCAGGTAATAAAGGACTAAGGACCACATTCGACAATGTTCACATGAAACACTCAACAGTGTGTAAAAAATACTTCTATAGGTATCTATTGTGTTAATTTGTAAACAAAGGAACAAAAATTTAGTTGTTAACGCTTGATTAGGTACGTGGGAATCTCCCATAATTTTGGTGGTACCTAACTAATCTATACCTCAACTAGCTGAGCCCGCGACTTCGTCCGCGTGGATTTTTGATCCATTCTTAGGGGATGTCTACGTCATAGTAGCTTTATGCATGCAAAGTCTCAGCCCGCTCGGTTTAAAATTGACAAAGTTTCATACAAACTTTCATCCCCTATTTTATCCCCTTGGGGGTAGAATTAATCAAAATCCTTTCTTAGCGGATGCCTACGTCATAGCATCTACCTGCATGCCAAATTTCAGCCCAATCCGTCCAGTGTTTTGGGCAGTGCGTTGATAGATCATTAGTCACCTTTGAGTTTTATATATATAGATGTATTTGATGATCGATTGTAGAAAGAGATGAGTCAACGTCGATCGTATATTTTACATAGAACAACGTTCGGTCGATCATCGATTGACAGTCGATTGATTGGTCTGTTAACACCGTACAACAATTCACACTGACAGACAAACACAAACAAGCGTGCGTTTCCGTGCGTTCAAGCGCTTTCGCCATACCGTTTTTTGGAATCAAGTCTAATCAGCTCACGAGTTTAGGTTAGGTTAGTTTAATTACGATCCGTGGTGCCTTACAACTGGTCTTCAATCAGCTGTAACAGTCTTGCTTCTATGGAAATCAGCCCATACCAGCTATTTTTGTCTCCCGCTTTGCACCGGAGGAAAGTAGATTTTTTTTTCTTCCAACTCCTCCTATTATTTCTTTCGATTAAATTCGTACGGGTTCCAGGACGATTTAACTTTTCCCCGGGACTCGTCGAGGGTCAAACCTCGACGTCATTATTGGTCACCATTGTCGATCCTCTTTACAGGAAATAACGGCGGTGGGAGAGTGTGGCGGGACCAGTCCCAAAAAAAAACACGAACAAACATTCCAAAATTAAGTATACGAGTATTATGTAGTTTTGATTATTTCCCCTATTGGATGACGACCTCTTGGCGCAGTGGTTCGAGCGTAGGCCGCTCGGCTCACTGCACATGGTGGTTGTGGGTTCGATTCCCGCCCGGGGCAAATTTCGGAAATGGCCTTTTCGTAATTTGCCCAGGTATGGGTGTCACTGGGATCGCCCCCAGTCCATTGTACGGTTACCCATAGTACAAGCTTTGCTTAGTTTGGGATCGTACAGTTGGTGTGTCTGTCTGGCGATATTATTTATAGGAAGACGGGGGCTAGGCTAGGGATAGGTCAATAAATGAGTATAATAAATACTGCGACACAAAATCATGATGCTCGTCTCAATATTTATGAAGATGGAATAGACAATGTACTATGGGATTAAGGATAATGTTTCCGTTTACCACAGCAGTATACATTGATCGTGTAATTCTCAGTTGTAACTCTACACTGCGAGTATAATAATATAATATTTATAAATTTTCAGATTATCCTCTTCATCATCACAGTAGTGACCTTTCACATTTCATCATCAGCTCCAACCGACGACCACATCCACCAGTTCGAGCTGTCAATGCTGAACAAACTCCACAGACCCTGGCACAGCCCCGACAAACCACAGATATACCCCAGGAAAGGGGAGTACCCTTGCAAGGGGGGTGTTTGTAAAAGTAAAGTTAAAGGGTGTGAGGGTTGTCAGTACGCGGCGCCTTTGAATTAGATTCGCATCACGCTGTATTCAGTATGTAAGCAGTGGTGCATCAACTGATAGTACTGCCATCCTTGTCATAGTCGTAATGTATGAGCCAAGGCAGAAATACTTTTATATGTGTCGATAGTTTAGTCGTGATTTGAGCGAGTGTTTTGGCCCCAATGGGCGAGTCTTTTTAATTATTGCGGCTCTCCCCTGAATGGAGGGTGATTCGGGATATTCTACTGCAATAGGCCGGTGAGAGTTGACAGGTAATTTGAATAGAATAAATACTCAGTAGGTCCTGATAGAGTACAGTTCTTAAAATGATAATGATCGATTTTCTATGAATCGGGACGGTTCTTGACAGAGAAAACAAAATGAATGTACATTAGAATGGGTTTCTCTGATAAATTTGTTTCAGAACTAATGTCGCATGTTTTCATATATTACTATATAATCAAATAAATTGCAATAATATTACTAAATTTGTTGTATTATTATCTACCTAAGGTTTGAGCATATTAGTTTCGTGTAGGTTGTGAGTGCGGGTTATCATACTAGTATTATAAAGAGGAAAACTTTGTTTGTTTGATTGTAATGAATAGGCTCCGAAACTACTGAACCGATTTGAAAAATTCTGTCACTGTTGGGAAGCTACACTATCCCCGGGTGACATAGGCTATAATATATTTTCAAAAAAATTAGGGATCCTTACTAAAACTCGAATAATGTAACCGCAATGTACCCGAGCGAAGCCGGGGCGGGCCGCTAGTTACAAATATGTGGAGTGTGAAAACATTGTGCAGGGGTCGGTACATTGTTTTAAAAAAAGATTTCTAACGATAGATGGACCCACACATAGATAGTACCTAGTCCTGCCAACCCCTCTAACTCGTCATATAACATACTCTGGGAGGGCAGCCTCTTTGAGATGAACCGAACACTTGTTAAATAGCTTGCAAGTCTCATTTGGAGCAGTTTATTACACATACCTTGTGGAAACCAAGGACCATTTCCGGCTTCAGGCACTTTTGCCATACCTCTTAGTGGAATCAAGTATAATCAGCTCACGAGTTTAGTTCCAATTAGTGTAATTACGATCTGTGGTACCTTACAACTGGTCTCCAATCAGCTGTAATAGTCTTGTTTCTGTGGCAATTAGCCTATACCTGCAGTTATTTTCGTCTCCCGTTTTGCAGGATCCATTATCACTATTATGTCTTTTGATTGAATTCGTGTGGGATTCCAGACAAAGCATTTCCCCAGGACTCGTCGAGTGTCAAACCTCGGAGTCATCACTGGACACCAATGTCAATCCTGGCTTACAGGGGTACAGCGGTGGGAGTGTGCACGCTTTTAACCTCCGACAAAAAAAGAGGGGTGTTATAAGTTTAACATGGTATCTGTGTATCTGTGTGTATATATGTGGCATCGTAACGCCCAAGCGGATGATCCGATTTTATTAGAAAGTTTTTTTGTTAGAAAGGTATCTATTCTGATCCAGAGTGTTCTTAGCTAGGTTTCATGAAAATCTGTTTGACCGTTTGAAAATTATCAACTCTTTTGTTTATTGTTTTCTTATATTTACGCGAATACTACACATTGAAATAAAACTATTTTTACGGATTATATCGCGTTTATTTACTTTTTATGTTCCCGACGTTAAACACCAACTAAATTTTGAGGGTACCCAGTTTTTAAGTATGACATCAGGACGTCTAACACCTCAGTCCCCCCGTGACCACGGTTGCTGTAAAGCAACTGAAACGTCGGGAACATAAAAAGTAAATAAACGCGATATAATCCGTAAAAATAGTTTTATTTCAACTCTTTTGTAGATTCAAATGTCGTCGCATCGGGGGTTTTAAAATTTTCAATTTATAGGTATTTTGTTATTTAATGATGGCAGCAAACTGTACGACCCGGCTAATGTTAAGGAGACGGTGGTACTCCGGTCGTGCCAGCACGTATAGCTGTAGTCAGTTGGCTACAGCTCGGCTCTACCACCTTAAAAAGGCCAAGTCCCAATAATAAAAGTCTGTAACTTAGCTTAATGCTTAAAGCTGGTGTACAGGCCGCACGGAACCTATTAGGCCCAGCGCACACCGCTGGAGGCGCGGCGGAGAACTATTGAAGACAACAATTTAATATAAACCTTAACTACCTTGACATACGGTCGCTTGAATAAATTCGCAAGCGGTGCTCGGAGCGCCCTCAAGCTACTACAAGAGCATACGCGCGACTGCTCATACATAGAATTGTTGTATTCAATTGCTCTCCGCCGCGCCTCCAGCGGTGTGCATTGGCCTAATAGGTTCCGTGCGGCCTGTTAAGCTAAGTTACAGGCTTTTATTATTGGGACTTGGCCTTACTGGGAGGTTTTGGACTTCTTCGGTAACTAAAATACTGTTCCCTTTATACCGAAGGTACTTTCACTCACCTTGACGGAGCTACAGCCGTGTCCCCTAAGTAGGCAGCCGTTGCATGTTTGGGTTTTGTAACGCTTGCTCCGAATAGATTAGGCAGCTATTAGAGACCGGTTCATGGATACTTAAGTATGAATCGGAGTAGATAAGTATTCTATATAGTTTCATCACACTATGACCATGTTCACTGAGCAACGATTCATGAGAAAATTCTGGTACCTATATAAAAAAAAATATATCGCTAGACTGATACACCAACTGTATGGTCCAAAACTAAGCAATGCTTGTACAATGGGTACCGTACAATGGACTGGGGGCGATCCCGGTGACACCCAGACTAGGGCAAATTACGAAAAGGCCATTTCTGAAATTTTCCCCGGCGGGAATCGAACCCGCAATCACCATGTGCAGTGAGTCGAGCGGCCTACGTTCGAACCACTGCGCCAAGCGGTCGTCAGAAAGTAAAACAAATAAAGATCGCCAGACTAACATAATTACCTATAGACCTCCCCAGTTCCATTCCACTCATCTCGTTCCTCCACCACTCGCGTCCACCGGCTGCCTGATTGTTGATTGATTGTTAATGACCTGATTCTAAATGATTTTATCTATCGTCCTCTAAGGTCTAAATTTTAAATGGTGCCGTAGTGAACGCTGATGTTGAACCGCAAAACAATCGTCGACTAAGCTTCTTTGGAGATATAATGCGGTCGCATAGGCATGAGCTGAAGAAGCAGCTGATCGTGGGACAGATGCAGGGGAAGCGCTCCAGAGGTCGAATTCCAACGCGATGGGTTAAGTGTATTGTAGAGGCAACAGGAGAAACTCTACAACGATCTATTGATATGGCGCAGGACAGGAGCAAATGGAGACAGATCATATATGGCCACGATCCTCAGCAGTTAGGGAACGACGTAGAAGAAGAAGAAGCTGTAAGAAAAAAACCCATTAAGTATTTTTTTTATTAACAAAGGCGGCATGCAAATTATCGTGCATTGTTAACTTTATAGGTGAAACTTTTACCTTTATTGACTGCCGCAATAAGGTTTAATTCCGTGAATCAACATTTAGCAGTTTTCTTGCCTGTAAGCCCATCCATACACTTTTACATCCACAGTTAAGAACAGGCTGTATACGTGAGTGGTCGTTGCCTAACGATTTAAAAAAAAAAACATATCTTACGCGCCAAAATGTGTCAATGATATGGTTTTCCAAAGTGGACGGTCACATTTTTGTATTGTACTGTTGTTAATTGTTTGTTATTGCTATTTGTTACTTGACACTGGCGAAATACCTATTAACTTGGGTGGGCCATATTTTTAAAGAAAGAAGAAGAATTAATAAAGTCAAGACACTAGTACTGGTATTAAGACAAAAGTTGTTTATAATAAAATATCTTTCAAATTAGTTGCAATTATGGAAATGTTTTCAAACAAAGTGTTGTGTGTGATATCGTTACTGTTTTGTATCCGGTGTGATTCGTCGGATCCGAGAGCTGAATTAGGATATCCAGCCGGATTGATGTCCAATTGTAGGTACCTAATATCACTACATAGTATAAAACAAAGTCGCTTCCCGCTGTCTGTCTGTCCCTATGTATGCTTAGATCTTTAAAACTACGCAACGGATTTTGATGCGGTTTTTTTAATAGATAGAGTGATTCAAGAGGAAAGTTTATATTATGTATAATACGTGCAATGTGCATAATACAGGTTGAAACATAAAGGGTATACTTTTTTTTTCAAACTTAACTTTGTAATTCTAAAACTATCAGCTTTGGAGGAAACTTGAAAAACAAAAGGTGTTACAGGGATACAGCCGTTGACAGATTTCATAAGTCTACAAAACCTTTAGTACTTCAACTGTCCCACAAACCGATAGTTTTAGATTTACAAAGATAAGGTGCAAAAAAATTTGTATACCCTTTCTGTTTCTAGTATAGTAGATAAACACTAGATAATTTATTGCACCTGAAGCCGGGGCGGGTCGCTAGTTAATTAATAAACCATGGTTATCACAAACAATGATTGGCATAATGCCAAATTTCCATTGCTTTAAGAATCAACGAGTGTTTGTTTATTTCGGCAAGGTCATCATGCCTGCCCAAGAAGCTTAGAATATAAAGTCCTTGTGCCTGCCCATGTTTATCGAAGGGGTACCACAAAATGTATTATGACAAGACAATGCTAATGTGAGAAATATCAATTTGACCTAGTCCTTTTTTGTTACCTAATATCAATTTGACCTAGTCCTTTTTTGTTACCTAATATCAATTAGACCTAGTCCTTTTTTGTTACGGATTTGGAAATTTGAAACGTCTATACTTGCCAACTTTAAAGTTACCTTGAAAATTATTGTCACTACGCGAAGCGGGAATTTCCAACATAGCACATGCAAAGACATACCCTTTTTTGTCAAAGTAAAAAACTAACATTATTTACAAAACTAGCACATGTATTTCCTGAAGAATACACCTACTTGTGGGTTGGATATTATTGGATATTTGTTGAAATTCTTAGTTCATTTAGAGTTAACGAATCTACTTCAAGTGAACGGAAATTCTTGGCAAACAAATTATATTTATTAGATAATATAATATGTATGAATATTATAACTTTTTAGGAAATGTAGGTACTGTTAACAGCAGTGATAGCCGATTGGTTAAACATGCATCTTGCGGGCATCAGGTCCTGAGTTCAAACTTCTGCACCCCACACAGACCTCTGGGTTTTTCGAAATGTGCAAATCATAATGTATATAAATGATTATCACTAATTGCTTACGGTGAAGAAAAACAGCGTGAGGAAACCTTCATGTCTTAGAAGATCTAAACAATTTCGTAAGGCATGGTGAAATCCACCAACCCGCACTGGGCCAGCGTGGTGAATTGTGGCCTGAATCCCCCTCATAGTGAGGGGAGGCCCGTGCCCAGGAGTGCGACGTCAAAAAGGTTAAATTACCTTATATATATATAAAAATGAATCTCTATTTCCTTGGTCATTACGCTAATTATTTTTATGTTGTGTTTACTATTGTCAGGAGAAGGTTCTTATGAAAGAAAAAAATTAGAAAGTTGAGCGGAACAATTCATTGCCAAATTTACTCGCGTAGTTCCCATCTTTTATTGAAAAGACTTGTATCTTTACCTTGATGTCCTTTTTGGGATTTTTTTTCAAGTCACAGCCAATGTAATGGAAAATCATCATTCTATTGTTTTTTTGTGTTATTAGATATATTCCGAACTTTAGTGTGCTATAAATACTTTATTCTATTCTATTTTTTTCTAGTGGCAAATTCACAGAACAATTAATTCGCTTCGCTCAAAGCGACTCATTATTCTGGGGGCAAAATACCTGGCACTGGCGGCCAGGCACTGACATTTGGACGGTTAGACAACAAAAATATAAAAATAAACTAAATTGAGACCTAGGGGTTTGAGTCATTTGCAGATAATAATTAAAATATGATTGCAGCTATAATTATTATTATTTTTACGTAGTTAGACAAATCATACAATAATTTGTATGGACTTCGATTGACACACGACAATCACTCATATTATATCATACCGCCGTAATCGCAGATGGGGTGGTCAGGGATGTAACGAAAAGATAAATAACTAGCTGTGCCCCGCGACTTCATCCGCGTAGTATTTTAACTTAGCAAAAATTTCGGGATTATCGGAATAAAAAGTATTCTATATGTTAATCCCGGTTATAAACTAAGTAAGGTGAGCTCAGGTAAGATCGGACATGGGTGAAGACCGGATGAAATTAATTCCCGGCGAATTTGGCCATGTTTTATAATGTTGTCAACATTTTACAATACGCCATTTTATCCTGCCGCGACCAGTAGTTCTCGCTAGTCGCTCCGACAAGTTGGACGTGTGCTACGCGCTAAAAAGCAAAAAAAGGGAATTTTTGATATTTTTCGGTCTTCCGATCTTCCCCCTTTGACTTTTGATTGCATATTTTGGCGAGAATAAAGCTCGTTTTATTACTATTTTCTCTGAATACTGTGTTTTATGGGCTGATAGCTAGATAGAACTGATCCAAACAGTCCTAGGGTCACTGTAGGCAAAGATCCGGTGTTCACCCAGGCAGGACAAGATCGGATAAAATTTACGCGTTCAAAAAAAGGGCAGTGGCTGTCAAACTTTTATTATATGTCGCCTTGAATGCCATTCAAATTAAGTAAATGTTTTTGTTCACATTGCACCGTTCATAATATATATAAATCAGATTCAGATTCATTTTCTTAATATAAACCATTTAGGTTACGTAGTAAAACATCATTTTTTTCATATCTAGGTTATACCTTTTTGACACATTACAAAGTTTGAGAATCACAAAATCACAAAATTTTTGCATCACGGGCAAGATCGGATGCCAAAAACCAATAATTCGGATAATCGATCAGAACATGTGTGTTTGTTGGAATAAAAGGTTATATTTTAAATAGGGTAAGCAGGGGGAATGGCGTTCACTTAAGGAAAACACACTATATTTTTTAAATTATTTGTTTTGTTTTAAAATTTAGAACATTAACATAAACTTTAACTTTTCAATAATCAACTTTTTAATAGGAATCGTATTTATCTTAGAATTATTAGAAGAAGTAAACATTTAAAAAAAATTAAGGTTTGAACGTCATTGCCCCTGTCATTGGGTAATGCCGCTCAGGCGAAGGGGTACTGATGCCCAAACCAGTTTCTTTGTAATATAACAAGTAAGATCCTTTATCATTATCAAATAAGAATGATATCAAAGTATACAATTATAGTACAGTCTATAATCATAAAATGGCATCAAATATTTGTATTTGTACCTGAGATCAGCCTTATACAATGCATTTCATCGCCCACATTCGTTTCGTCATCAATGTCATCGTCACAGATGTTTTCATGCTCTTCAACTTCACTCTCTGAAGAAGTTTTTTGGGATGTTTTTCTCTTGTAAAATTTTTTCGTATTGGCATGTCTATAATAATAAAAAATAAGTTACTAAAGGGTAATGGCGCTCATGTGAGCGGGATAACCCCAAACGGTCGTTTTGAAATTAACTTTAAATTAAACAAAAATAGAAAAGCAATTGTTGAAAATTGACTAATTCATCATAAAATAGAATGATTAAGTACCTAGGAAAGCTATATTAACAATTTAATAAATATCAAAATTCTGAACTTACCGAAAAAAAGATCGCGACGAAAATTAGTTCAGCGCAGCCGCATACAAACAAACGCACTTCACCGTCGCTTGCCAGGAGCTGACTGCCCCCGCGCATCGCTACGTGTTAGAGGCCCTTCCCCTCCCCCTTTTTACGTATGGAGGCATGTTGTTATGCACCATTTTCATAGACTTATAGAGGTGCGCGCCATTACCCGTTGAGCGCCATTTCCCCTGCTTACCCTATGTTTTAGAAGGATAAATTTTGGATATAATCCTTTATGGACTTTGTTCTCCAAGCACTAGAAGCAACTTTAAATTGCTGTCCAGTCTTGCCCTTTGACGGAAAATTTTTCATCATGCCCAAAAAAAAATGTCTCGTCTTTGCTCACGTATAAGTAGGAAACCAATGAGTTTACAAACACAAAAAAACAGTGCTAAACTACGTATATTCGTTAACAATTAGCGCGCCCTTGAGCTAGCTGCCCCCCCGCCCCTCTGGCTGGAGCGCACTTGCGCTCGCCCTCTGTCCGGGTGAAGTTGTTATGGCCACCCTGGCCAACAACATATAGTCAAATAAACGAAATAAAAAAAAACAACCGTGTTTGAATAAACTGACTTATATAGAAGTTGAGAAATAAAATAATCTAGTCAGGTTCCCTCAAATTCTCAAATGTTAGTTCGATCTTCCCTGAGCGCACCTTATCTGTGTTCCAAATTTCATCCAAATCCGTTCAGTAGGTTTTGCGTGAAGGAGTTACAAACATACATCCACACTCATAAACTTTCGCATTTATAATATTATATATAATATAATATAGTAGGATTTCGGAAGATATATTATTATGGTCCGGGATGTACCTAGGGATGAACTCATGGTCTAATAAGTTGCTGCACTTATATAAGATGGTTTATTACGTGGTGTTAATCCATTTAGTCGCCTTTTAAAACACCTACCAAATCTTTAACACATTTAGGTATGTTAGCGCTTGTTGAAATACCAGTTTGGAATAAGTATCCACTTTTCAACAATTTTTTTAAAAGTAGCCAGTGTGTGAGTAACAACCGAATAGTGATGGTCGATAGTGTTAATTCACTTAGTCGCCTTTTACGTTACTTACGGCCTGGCGGGAAGGAGTGGTACTTAAACGAAATCAATCTATTCGTGGAATTTTACAATAGGTACCTACTTATATAGCGCCGCCGCCGCCGACCGCGCCGACCGGCCGCCATTTTAGAATGCGTTGCGTACTGATGACGTCAGACGGAACCGGTGGTGTTGCAAACATAGTGCTTTACCACTAATATGGTGGTGTTAGGTATTTTATTGGTGGATATCACAAAAGTACCAATACAATATCCTATCTCAAAAGTAAGACCATACTATACTTTTTGTAATATAATTGTGCATTAAATGTACACTTGTTCAAAATGTTACTATTATTATTATTTTTATTTATTTATTTATGATCAGGCATCGCAGGCCCATAGATACATACCTTATAAACTAACATACATATGATTAAAAACTAAACTAAACTGTAGGTGGTGACGGCGGCAAGCTCCCCCGAAAGCGCCTGTACACCACACCCTTCGGCCATTAGTCTTCCTGCATGAAAGTTGACAGCCTGTCTGAGGGGACTCTAACCACAAACGCCTTGAAACTGGCGTTGTGACTAGAGTCCAACGGCTGAACTCTCAATGAGACATTGCTCTTTATTCTGAATTAATTGAATTAATTAATGAAAGTAAATATACCTACTTAGTTGAAAATGTTTTAAATTTTTTTCCAGCCTTTGTAATAATTACACCCAGGATACTTAAGCATAACTTATACTTTAACATAAAAAACGATACGATACTTTAACATAAAAAATTGTTCATGCCGTTAAGAGTTTAAAAAATAACGACTTAAAAGTTTCAACCAATAATAATCATCCCTAGTGTGCACCTGGATAGACAACGTTGGCAACATTGGCAATACTGCCGCTCGCGTTCCGCTGTCCGCGCTTTGCCGAGCAAATGTTTTGTTTGTGGTGAAATGAAAACAACACCAAAATGAACGACGCACTATTAATATGGCTCGTTGAAAAACATGAAGAACTATATAATTTCAATCATTCACAATATTTAAGTGCTCAGAAAAGAGATGGCATCTGGGAAGAGATTGGATCGAAAATGAAACAAGAAGGTAAACAGTGTGGGTTGAATTTATTTGGGCGTCTAGTTCTTGTGAAGTACCAACTGCAAAAACAGCATGGCGTACAGCGAATGAACGAAGCATGGCTCACAGAACGAATAGAGAGTATTTTGTAATAGATACCTAGTTACATATCGCGCATCATCGCCACAAAAAGAGCTTCCCTCCGTGAATGACAGATGGCGCTGTACTTAACGCGCGCATATTTGATGGAATTCTCCATACAAGTCTGCAAAGAGCTAAAGACTGTCAAGTATAAGTTGGCACTGGAGAGCGTCGCTAGTGTCTATACAAGACTGTCAAAATGAATTATTTTTCTAAAGAATATTTTTAGTTCATCTTTTGGCCACCGGCCAAATAATGTTTGTAATACTATATACGGATTATTCAAGTCATGTAAACGTGTATTTTATATTTTTTCAGGCATAGTATGCAAAGAACGCTGGTCAAGACTGCGGGAAAATTATCGTAAGGCGTTGATTCTAAGGAAAACAAGAAGCGTTCAAGGGTGTCACAAGAGAATGAAGGCCCCGAAGCACAATAAGGAGTTGAAATTTCTCCTCCCATACCTGAATGATGAAGATAAACTGGATTTGAATGTATATGAGAGTGAAACGGATGAAGATTATGTAACGCTTGCATCTCTACAAGGTGATAGCGCGAGACGCCCGGACCCGGACCCACTCTCCACAGATATGAAATACAAAATGGACTCTCCAGGTGACACGCACAGCTCTGGCTCTATTTACGCCGTAAACGGAACATCTACGACAATAAATCATTCTTCTAATGATGGAATTGGTGACGTGGCACAATATTTATCTTCAACAGATAATATGCAAACCGCAAGCTTTGCAGATTCCACTGCCGACTCGGACCCTCTAATAGATTTCTTTATAGCAATGGGTAAAACGGTTAAAACGTTTCCTATAGAGGAACAAATTAAAATTAAAGCAACAATATTCAATGTTATTAATAGTGCAGAAGCGCGATTAGTAGCCTATACCCATCAGGCTGAAAGTACGGAGAGTTTATCAATAGAAGAAAAATATGTTCCGCCTCCAGAGACTAGATAATAATTATTAGTTGCGTAAGTAAATAAAGGCTATTTCAAATACACACAATTAACTGAAAGTCTTTCTTTTAGCCCTTACTCTTGGATATGTATAATATAAATAGAAGCAAAGCTTTTAAACGGACGTTCGGGAGGCATGCCGCGCGGCCACTCTATCCGTGCTAAGCGTCAGACATAAGTAGCGTTACACGATGTATATAGGTATACAGAGTGGCAGCTGCGGCGCCCTACGCTTTACACTATAAAGCTTCGCTTCTTTCAGGCGTAAATAGACGGCACTGTTTATATTTTAAAAATGTAATTAATTTTGTCATATGTTTTCTGGAAATATTTCTGTGGAAGAACGAGGTAGATACGATAATATGACAAGATAAGGCATTCTTAAAGTCATTACGACCAATAAAATGAGTGATAAACTCTCACAATGCTGACCATTGATTGAGCCACCTAGTTTCCAGATGCTTATGACCTTAAAATGCTAGTTTAACTGCTGAAATGTCTTTTTATACTGTAGTTGTACCCTAGGGTAGGTGATTTTTGAAATTGGAATTAGTTTACTGGTGCCATCTTATAAAACTCACTCACACGCAACCCAGTTTGAACAGTAGTTGCAAATTTCGCCGTTATGCATGCTGCTACAAATGGAATCTCTCGCTAGTTTAGGCATTACTTTGTCTTCAGGTCCCGGATCCACAAAACCTGCCAGCATACCGAAGAGCCAGCTCAAGTACTTATCGTTCGTGGTCCAGGGGAATGGGAGGAGCCGCCACAAATACACCTACTGGAATGCCAGGAACATCGCCAAGGATCAGAGGATTGACTTTAAAAGGTTGGTAAACTTTAAAAGTAAAAAATCTCGCCAACGGGATTTCTGATAATAAAATGTTGTATGGAACACCATTTTATTTGAAAATATCTGTTCAACGATACCCGACATGTGATGGGGTAACTAAGAAAACTACTAAATAATTGAAAGTGAGATGTATTCAGATACCTATAGCTGTATCAAATTTTGTCAACTTGTGACAAGAACTGTAGAAGTTATGGTACTGTGACAGACTGGGACGGACGGACGGACGGACGGAATGATCTTATAAGTGTGCCGCGTAGGGACTACGGAACCCTAAAAACTACACCAACTAAAATGGGCCTCATCCTTTTGTTTTTCAGGAAGACCCTTCTGGTAGCCACCGGTTACCTTGACAGTCCGAACCTGCCGATATCAGCGATGTTCGCCAACGAGTACGAAGACCGAGGGTACAATGTCATACTGGTGGACTACCAGAGGTTCGCTACTGTACATTACCATTTGTGAGTATTCTGAAGAACGTCATTTACCCCCAAACTATGGGTAAAGGGCGTTTACCATATTACCTAATATTAATTGATATCAAGTTGGGAACTTGGGACCAATCAGAGAACGATAGAGTTTTCATTCTACGTTTCTCTTTCTACCTCTCTCTCTATGTGACAGAGGTTTATCATTTATGTCAAACATAGAAAAAGTAAGTCCGATATTTTGTTTTTGGATTTTACCCGTCTTTAGTTGTGATTTGGTGCTTATTTTTGTTACATGTTTTGCGGGTTTTGGGCCCTTCCTTTTTATGTCTCTTCCGTGCCAATGGATACAGGGAGAGTGTCCGATATTATTTCAAGTAGGTTAACCAGAGTATACTGGTATAGCGAATATAGTCTACCTATTCCTATCGAAGTTTCAACTATTGCTGGTTGGATGACCCCTACCTTATTGTTTTTTACAGAGCTACGCGCCTCATGCGACCAGTCGGCAGACACATCGCAGAAGTCCTGATCCAACTCACCGAGGCCGGTTTAGATCCAGCCAAACTTGAGCTCCTAGGATTCAGCCTTGGAGGACAAACAGTCAGCTTCATAGCCACCCAGTACCAGCAAACCACTAACCGAAATGTATCCACCATTATCTCTCTGGAACCTTCTGGACCCTGCTTCAGAAACTTATCCCCCAAAGAAAGATTGGACCCATCCAATGCGGACTTCGTTCAAGTAATCCATACAAATATTGATGGCTATGGTATGGCCACACCCATGGGTCATGTCGACTTTTTCGTCAACGGCGGGGAGTACCAACCTTCAGACATAAACATCTATCCGTGCACGACAACTTGTAGTCATTTCCGGGTGCTGTCACTGTGGTTATCTGCGTTGAAGAATCCTAAAAGGTTTATTGGAGTTAAATGTAGCAGTATACAACAGGCTAGGGACTCAGATTGCTACGATAATAAGCCTTTAATAACGAATGTAATGGGTTCGGATATCGATAGGACGAAACAAGGTATATTTTACTTGGCAACTAGCAAGGAATATCCATACTATTTAGGCGCGAAAGGACTCAAATCGAAATACGTTTACTGGAGAACTGTGACCGATATTAATGACGGTAACGAAACGAATATTTACACATAAGTAAAAGCGACGTATTCTTAAGTATCATCTGCCGATGATATAACTATTATGGGCCAACAACGGTTTATAAAGAGGGAGTTTACTTGAGATACGCCGAATCAGGACTCAGAAACAATGAAATAAGATAAAGAAATAAAATAATGTTCAACAATCTAGGTAAATGTTTTTTTTATCCTATTCCAAGCTCTAACACCGATAAAAATAAACAATATTTATCCTTAATTGTTATCGGTATAAAATTATAAACAAACAGATAAGTGATTCAAGCTGCACTTTGGCATCATGCTATAATACATCATGCCGACCACAGATACATTATAATACCGACTTAAGTTTTAGAGAACGCGTCTTAAATAGAAATAAATTTTATGAACGCAACCACAGATGCAGAGCTCTTTCGATGAAAATAATGTTGCCATAGTAAGGATTCTCCCTATTTTGCGTAAAATTATTTACGATTGAATTGATATGAGAATTTCTCTAATATTCCTAATAATAGGTCACTGAAAAAATGCATTTTGCACCAAGAAGCATTTGCTATTTTTTATCATGTTGTACCGCGAATTATATAGAGCCAATTGAGGTAACGCAATCTTAATAGCCGAAACCAGGGTTATGGGCTGGGGGAGGGGGACCATCATCTATTGCACGGTTTCGGCGGCGGGCGGTCTGAAAGACGCCAAACGGTGCACCAAGCCGTGTTCATTTCGCCCAGAAGGTCCAGTATCGCGGTGCAAACGGGACGCACCATCCAAATGTGGAGGATGGTATAGCGTGGGTTTTTTTATTTTTTAGTGGGTATACGGCTCTGTTGGAATCTTAACAGGTCCGTATAATAATTTCATATTCTTAAGATTATTGTTATATAAGGTAAGAAAATTATAATTTGGATGTTGATTACTGTTATTTTTTTTGGTAAGTAAATATTTACATTAACACTGGTAACATTGCCCAGGTAAACGTCAAATTGCCGCAATGACGCAAGCAGTTGACACAAGAAGGAAGGGAAAAAATCCTTGACGATCTTTTCTTCAATCTTTCAAAATGGTGTTTCATACTTCCAAGTTTCCTTCTAAATTATATGAAATATTGATAAAATGAACTGTAGATATTAGTTGTAACAAGTGAACACCGTTAGATAAATACATACGAAAATTTTATGTGATAATACCAAGAAAGAAATTGTGTGTTGAAAAAACTGATCGGCGATATCCAAAATCAATTATTTCTGTGATGTTTGTGTCCTGACTGTTATTTAGAGCGTATTACGTAAGTATAATATAATAATTTTGTTATTAAACACTCCGAAAAACATTGACAGTGCCAAGTTTCGCGAGTCGAGGGTGTAGTATCTTGGGTTCATCAAATATTTGGTGTCAAAGTATCGAATTTTTTTTCAATATATTTAGCGGCATTTGCAAACATAATTGCGGATTATTGTGCGATGGCGGTGGTTAAAAACCTGTTCGATAGCGTGCGAAGGTTATCCGCGATGTATGCTTACAAGAATACGTTAGAAGCCGTATCTACCCGTATTCTTTGTTTTTATTTCCGTGTGCTCGCCCACTTGGCATTGGAATCATTTTTGATATATAGACGCGCCTATTGATGTTTTATTGATTCATAGAAAAAGTTATTTTAGATCAACACTCTCTTGGTAACTGGAATATTTATCATTTCAATATTTCCTGATTGATATTTTCATATTATATTTATCTTTGGAACCATATGGAATGTAACATTGATCATGATGGACCACAATAGATTGAATATACCATTGTGTGTATGTTTATTACATGAAAATTTAACATTAAGAAAAATAATCTAAACTATGTAGGTACATCAGTTTCTTGTGAATATCCCAAGTAACACAAAATGCTGTATAATGGATAAAGTGGACCCCAGAAAAAATCTTCTAATTCTAGTAAAGAATTGAAAGGGTTATTGCTATATCTTTACTGTATAAGTAATATAAATTAACCAACTTTTCAGAGCCTAGAGCTATATAATCCTCTTTTTAAATCTCTAGTACAGCTATACATTTTATTTTATATGTTATTTATGCTTCTATACAGCTTCAGAAGAGTATAAGCTTAGGTATTAGCAGAGAAGGAGATAACTATGATAGGAATCTAATCCACCAACTTAAATTGGATCCATATCACTCAGTTTAAGAGGTACCTATAACATATAAAAGTAGACAATCATAAAAAAAACTAGCCAATATTGATAAAAAATATTACTTTATTTATTGATGCTCAAATGCTTGCAACACATATTAATTTTAATACCAGATGTTCAATATTGTTGAGCATTAAAATATTCATGCTTCATACATCTTTTGTAAATAATCTTATGATTTATGGTTTTCCTCATAATACTTTACACATTGAATATTATGAATCAAGTAGTAGGTATTTATATATTCCTGTAATTATTCAAATTTATTATGGTAATTCTTTGTGGATATTAAAATGCTTATTATGGGGAGTATTTTAAATCATTCACATAAATGTTGGAAACAGTTTTTATAATTTGCAAAAATACAATATATTTTATAATACTCCCTATTACCTGCGTGTTAAAGTGTATTTAAGGTCTTTCAAGGTCTATCATTTTCTGGGTTTCAAAGTCATTTTTAACTTGATCCATAATACCTACAAAGTACATCACATAGGCACAAAGTCATTGTTTAAACCATCTTAAAATGAGTCAGTCTAAGATATTTTTAGTGTTTAGTCAAGCTGTTTACTTTACCGATAATATGCAATTATCAACAAGGCAGGCACTCACTCGCATACATACATTTTGATGCTAAGAATGTTTGTTAAACAATGTAAGCATGTTGTTAATAATGAAATAGTGCCACAGTGTAGAAACTTTAAGAAACGGCTGTAGATCACAGAATAGGGGGCTCCCAAAGCCGTTACACGGAGTAAAGTATTATTATACCTACCATTTTTTTTTATCGACGCCGATTGAACGCAAATTTGATCAAGAACTGAATTAATTGAATGCTAAATTGTTTTGATTCTGAATTGGTTGACCGTTCGTCGTAGTTGGAAATCATAATTGATCGACAATTCATTTGTCCTAAGTTTATTTTGTAACCGTTACGGCCAATTACTCGGAACGCAACTCAAATTTGAGTGCCGCTTAATTTTGATGCGCTACTTTTACAAAAAAAACTCATAACAATGTTTCAAGCAGCTCAGTGGGACATGAAACATTAGAGAACATATTGATTAGCATTTAAATCAGGTAGGATTTTGCCGAATTTTATTTAACTAATGGGTGACGTAAACATCGAACATTAAAATTTAATAGAAAAAATTCGTTAACCTTCAAAACCCGTTGACCCACTGAGAGATGTAGATTGACCATGTATACAGTTTTTTTTTTTTGAGATTACTAGCAATGTGTGTTTATCACATTACTAGTATTCCCTTTAGCCCCTCCAACTAAGCTAATGCTTGTGCTAGGAGTGGGCTCACGTCAATAGTTTAATGGTCAGGATGGGGATCGAGCCCGGAACCTCTCAGCTACGAGGACGGCCCCTCTAACCACTAGGCTATTGACGCTTCTATATAGGAAGTCCCGCGGAATAATACGGAACTATATTGTACATAGTGTAAATGATATTGCCGACACGCGACTCTACAGGATTGTCGACCTCTACAAGACTTCGTATGTGAAATAGACTGTAGTTGGGGTTACGTGTGTTGGGATCTCACAAATGACGTCACATTACATGCAGGTTTAAGGTGAAGGCGCCTGTCTAGCCCGCGAAATTCAAAATTTTCGAGTATTTTTATAGTTTATCCAAAATCTGAAAACATTAGACAACATTTTGTGATTTGCGACAAACACAGTATGCAGTGCGTTTATTAATACATTTATTTTACTCTAAATATTATCACGGTGGATATGATACTAGTAAATCACTAAATATACAAAAATTGCCAGATTATCTGGATGGCTGTCGTTCTTGAAATGTTTTACAGTAAGTTGGATATATTAATAAATGCACTGCACACGGTCTTTTTCGCGAATTACAAAATTTGCCTTTAATTATTGTCAGATTTTGAAAAATTTCTAAAAAACCTCAAAAAATTTGAACTTCGCGGGCTAGATGGGCGCCTTAGCCTTAACAAACACTTTTTCTGTGAAAGCTCACATATTTTTGCTTCTGTCTGCTCGATTACATGCGCACCTTTGAAGGATATTAGGTCAAAAAGGGCTTAACCAAAACGACCTACAAACACCCGTTCCCGATCTGACCTACTGTGGTGCGTTCGCTGCTGGTTTCTTCTAAAACGGCGTGATGTCACTATGACATAATTGCTCGTCTCACCTCGCGTGACTCGACTGCGGAGCGAATTAGGCCCAGCGCACACCGCTGGAGGCGCGGCGGAGAGCAATTGAAGACAACAATTTAATATAAACCTTAACTACCTTGACATACGGTAATACCGTATGCCAAGGTAGGAGCAGTCGCGCGTATGCTCTTGTAGTAGCTTGAGGGCCCGGGCGCTCGGAGCACCGCGTGCGATTTTATTCAAGCGACCGTATGACAAGGTAGTTAAGGTTTATATTAAATAGTTGGCTTCAATTGCTCTCCGCCGCGCCTCCAGCGGTGTGCGCTGGGCCTTATACGCTGCCGGCGATTTTATAATAGGTGAGTAATAACAATAATGAATAGCAACGGTCGATGGTGGAATCACGCCTTAAGGAAATGCTATTCGAAGGTTGTGAACGCCTGTGAATTTGATCTAGGGTCCCTTCAAAGATATGCCCTTTGGTTTCTCCCAGGTTCTCATATCTGATGGTTATTTTTAACATTGCCTCCCGCTCTCTTTCCCTATGTATTCTTAGATCTTTAAAACTACGCAACGGATTATGATGCGGTTTTTTTAATAGATAGAGTGATTCAAGATGAAGGTTTATTTATGTATAATACATGCATAATATACTAGTAGAGAAACACTGATAATTTTAGGCCGTGCGAAGCCGCGGCTGGTCGCTAGTTATAATATAAATGTTACTTAATCACGCAATAATGACAGAACGGATTTGTTTGAAATTTGGCACACCGACACCTAGTTTATAATCTGGATTAAAACAAAGGATACTTTACATAAGTTGACGACCGCTTGCCGCAGTTGTTCAAGCGTAGGCCGCTCGGATCACTACACATGGTGGTTGCGGGTTCGATTTCCGCCGGGGAAAATTACGGGAATGGCCTTTTCGTAATTTATCCAGGTGTGGGTGTCACTGGGATCGCCCCCAGTCCGTTGTACGGTACCCATAGTACAAGCGTTGCTTAGTTTGGATACAGTTTGTATGTCAGTCTGGCGATATTACACGGACGAAGTCACGGACATAATTAGTCTAGTATTATATAAAAGATGCTCTAGCCCAGCTTCTGAAATTCATCTCACGTGCATATGCGTATACGAACCTCGTGTTTATACCATCATTAGCGGTATCAGAAAACTCTTATCGTTGTTTTCGTACGGAACATGACTCATATGGCCCACTACGATTGGAGGTATTATATTCGGATACCGGCTAAATGATTGGCACGCACTGTATTTCATTGATATCCTTGACAGATAGCCGGTTGATAAAAGTGCTATCATTATATAGATAAATGATTTAGTACAATATGACTATTGGTATCTGGTACATAAAGTGCCTTTGCGTAAATTTTAAATAAATAATAAGAAAAATACTTAATGCTAATGATTGGCAACAAATTGTTAACATTTAAATTTCGATATCGTAATTCCAAATTAGAATTTCGATAATAGTGTTGTAGTGATGTGAACTTATTCGAAGTTTATTAGAAATGTCCGCGAAACGTGTATCTAACTAAGTACTATCTAACTATTAATGACGTGATTTTTTTACGTCAGTTGGTGGTTTTTCAATCGTTATCCTTATTGTTGTGTGATTGTTGAACGTTCGCCACAATGAAAATGAAAAATCCTATAAATATCATAAAAATTGGTATGTCATCCATAACTATGCCATTTCAATATTCTAATGACCACCACTTATCTACTTTTTTTTATCACCCCCTCCCACCACTTACTCCTGTAAACCAGGATCGACCATGGTGACCAATAATGACGTCTAGGTTTGACCCTCGACGAGTCCCGGGGAAAAGTTAAATTGTCTTGGAAACTGCACGAATTTAATCGAAATAAATAATAGGAGGAGTTGGAAGAAAAATAATCCACGGGGGTATTCACAATAGACGGTATTTTTCCGATGTATGTCGGTAACAACAGCTTCCATCGTTCTTTGTGAATACCCACCGCCTTAGGTATTAACATCTCATGATATTATTAATAATAGTGTCAACTAGCCTGTGCCCGCGACTTCGTCCGCG
Organism: Notodonta dromedarius; assembly: GCA_905147325.1. Taxonomy (NCBI): domain Eukaryota; kingdom Metazoa; phylum Arthropoda; class Insecta; order Lepidoptera; family Notodontidae; genus Notodonta; species Notodonta dromedarius. The sequence continues at coordinate 7,060,929 of LR990183.1, read as the reverse complement.
TAGTATTCAACTTAACAAAAAATTCAGGATTATCGGGATAAAAAGTGTGTGTAATCCTATGTGTTAATCCAGGTTATAAACTATCTGTGTTCCAAATTTCATCCAAATACGTTCAGTAGTTTTTGCGTGAAGGAGTAACAAACATACATCCACACTCACAAACTTTCGCATTTATAATATTACTTAGTAGGATTTCAAATTCATCTACCAGAAAGTTGGTTTGGTAGCACTGTATAATAAAGGGCTGAATATACCGTGCTATAATTTCGCATGTAATCGCCTATTACAGGTAGTTCAATATGACCCTAATTCATCGCGTTGTAACGTCGTCCTACTTTTCAACACTGGTGCAATACGCCGCAGTGAACTGGGTGTATTGCGATACGATTTTGTACACCGCTTACGTATTTGATTAAGTTTAGGGATTGAGAATTTGTAAGTAAATTAATTCGTTAGATAAAGCAGTGTTTTTTTTGTCCCTAAAGTGGACATCCTATTTCAATACAAGGTAGGTAGACTTGCCAAGGAAAAACAGGTTGGATTGGTAAATAGGAAACTCATTTTTAACCGACTTGCAAAAAAGGAGGAGGTTCTATGTTTGCCTGTATGTATTGTTTTTGTTAAGATATTCCAGGTAGGCAGGTAGGCATTCAGATGTCCCCATTGTGGTAAACAAAGGTCAAATGAAAACAAGTAAGTAATGAGTATTCCAAGTAGGTAACCTACCCATTCAGAAATGTATTCAATAGGTTCGGTAAATCCCAGCGCTCCAATCTACCGAAATGGCGGCTTTTTAGATTTTTCTTCTCGTTTTCCAGATAATTTAAGATGGTTGCTAGTCGGCGCGTGTAGCGGCGAAGACATGAATCAAGGTGGACTCAAGAATGCCACCGCCGAGCCGACGCGTCTCGAGAACAAACGTAAGTTCGTTGAAACAAGGGTTCCAAAGCTGTTAGCCGCTCGTATCGCGCTCGACTCGCACTCAGTTCGCAATACGTCAGATTTGACAGTTATTATATAGGAAAACTGACAAAACCGAGCCGAGCGAGATGAGTTCGTCCGTTTAATAGACTTAACCCATGTTTACTAGTACTTATAGTAATAGATATTCAAGCCGAAGGAAGATCTATGTCAGCCAATACACTCATCTAACTAATTAAAACGTTTAGTAAGAAACCACTCAATAAGACCGTCTTCTAGACATTTGCTTGAGATCAAGAGAGACAGATTGTCAAAAGTACAATTTAAGGCTAAAGCGCCCATCTAGCTCGCGAAGTTCAAATTTTTTGAGTTCTTTTAGAAATTTTTCAAAATCTGACAATAACAAAAGACAAATTTTGTTATTCGCGAAAAAGACCGTGTGCAGTGCATTTATTAATATATCCAACTTACTCTAAAACATTTCAAGAACGACAGCTATCCAGATAATCTGGCAAATTTTGTATATTTAGTGATTTACTAGTATCATATCCACCGTGATAATATTTAGAGTAAAATAAATGTATTAATAAATGCACTGCACACGGTCTTTTTCGCGAATTACAAAATTTGTCTTTTATTATTGTCAGATATTGAAAAAAATCTAAAAGAACTCAAAAAATTCGAACTTCGCGGGCTAGACAGGCGCCTCACCTTAATAAGATAAAACATGATTTCGACTATCTGTCATTTGCAAAATATGTTCTACTAGCTTTGCCCCGCGACTTCATCCGCGTAGTATTGGATTATTGGGTTAAAAAGTATCCTATATGTTAATCCCGGTTATAATCTATCTGTGTTCCAAATTTCATCCAAATCCGTTCAGTAGTTTTTGCGTGAAGGAGTAACAAACATACATACATACATACATCCACACTCACAAACTTTCGCATTTATAATATTAGTAGGATAGGCTGACGAATTGGCTAGACAGGACAGTATAAAGTGGCGGGTTTCATAAGCGGATACTAAGCTCAAGCGGTGAAAACAAGATAATTTAGCCAATATCAATCCAAGAGTTCTCGATCCTGTTTTGCATATAACCAAACATAGATTCCCTCTAGAAGAGTATCTATACAAATAAATAAAATTGGAGTGTCTGTTTGTAATATCAAAATAACACCTTTTCACTAAATGCATATGAAAGTACATACGACACCTATAGCAAAAACGCGATTTAAAAAAAAATTGTCTGTCTGTCTGTCTGTCTGTCTGTGTGTTTGTTCCGGGTAATCTCCAAAACGGCTGGACCGATTTTGACGGGACTTTCACTGGCAGATAGCTGATGTTATAAGGAGTAACTTAGGCTACTTTAATTTTAGAAAAACAATTAGGGTTTCGCGTAAAAAAATAAAAACACATGAAATCAAAGAGTATCTCCGAAACGGGTGGACCGATTTTGACGGGACTTTCACTGGTAGATAGCTGATGTTATAAGCAGTAACTTAGGCTACTTTTATTTGAGGAAAACAAAATTTAAAAAATGGGTCCTGTCGCGCGAGCTCAGAACGCGGGAGCGGGGTTTTTTGTTAAGTTAAATTCCACGCGGACGAAGTCGCGGGCTCAGCTAGTCTCCAATAAAAGCGTAGGTACAAGGTATGACCGGAAATGTCTTTAACTCGAACTGAAAGCAATTTCCCGTAGTAAAAGTCCAGTCCAGCTATTTTGCCACTGAGCTTCCTCAACCAATCAATTGTGTTGACCTATTTGTCCGATTACCCTGACCCTTTACCGGACCGGTGCCAATTCGGGGCGATTTGGAGGCCTACAAGACCGAAGATGAGTGATTATGAGATTTTCGTGCGAGGAATCTCTGAGTACCTAGTACTTGCCTTCCTATGCCTTTTTTTGGAGTTACGAAATTAAGTTTTAATGATGGTAGAGCCAAATTTAAAAATATTAATAAATGAATATCGCCAGACGAACACACCAACTGTATGGTCCCAAACTAAGCAACGCTTGTACTATGGGTACCGTACAATGGACTGGGGATGATCACAGTGCCACCAAGATTGGGAAAATTACGAAAAGGTCATTTCCGAAATTTGCCCCTGCGGGAATCGAACCCGCAACCGCAATGTGCAGTTAGTCGAGCGGCCTACGCTCGATCCACTGCGCCAAGCGGTCGTTAGGTAATTTACTACAGTTCAAATCCTTACCTTTATGTATATAATTCTGGTGTGAGTGTGCCCGTATTTTTTTCCTCCTAGAATTAGAAAAGGTACATTTATCTGTGAAACATAGGTACAGAAAAATATTGTCACTGTTATTATAATTATTATAATGAGCTCTGTGATTTGCCAGTTAGGCATATACATATTTTATTGTAAGTATTATTAAATGTTGAATCATTCATTTAGTTGTTTATCTAATAGAGTTTTAATTTACATATCAATTTAATAACATAATAGATTGATCAACTGATCAATGAGCTAATAATACCTAACTATTTAAGAGATTTCTTAAATTTATATTAATACGTACGTTTGCTTCCATTCCTCTGGAATTTTATTAAATATAGCAGGCCTAAACGGCTTGACTGATTTTGATGTTTTTTGTATATTACTTATGAGGTCACCTGGATTGATCTTAGCTATAGTTGGACTCTGTAGATGGCACTGTTACCATCTAGAAAATATAATCTACGCTAGCGAAACTGCGGGATAAAGTTAGAGCTATGTAAAATCTAAAATACTAGCGGCCTGCCCCGGCTTCGCACGGGTACATTACGGTTACATTATTGGATAGTAAGGATCGCTAATTTAAAAAAAAATATAATATAGCCTATGTCACCCGGGGATAGTGTAGCTTCCCAACAGTGAAATAATTTTTCAAATCGTTTCAGTAGTTTCGGAGACTATTCATTACAATCAAACAAACAAAGTTTTCCTCTTTATAATATTAGTATGATATGACTAGCTGTACCCAAAGATTGGTCGTACCAACTCAGAAACCTTTGTGGGCTCGTGCACAACACTTGGCTGAAGATTATGACATGATCAAATGCATTTACGATTCTATAAAGGACATACAGACAAACATTCATTTTTATAAATATAGATTTGTCAATACCGTATTGTATACACTTCCCACGAACTTAAATGCAACAAAACGTCGCATTGCGGTTCTCTATGTTAATACCTGCGCTATTAGGTATTCTGTGATTAAACAAACTCGACCTACATAGGGCATGACGTGGTTACAGTTTATTACTAATGCATTTGGGAACTTGTGTAAATTATTCACTTGGATAACGTTTACGCTCATATAATTGTAGCTATGTCGGTAGTTCTTCTTCTTCTTTCTTTAAAAATATGGCCCACCCAAGTTAATAGGTATTTCGCCATTGTCAAGTAACAAATAGCAATAACAAACACAATTAATAACAATACAATACAAAAATTTCAAATTTAGAAAACCCCCGATGCGACGAGTTTTAAAACTACAAAAGAGCTGATAATTTTCAAACGGCTGAACCGATTTTCATGAAACATTACATAGCTTGGAACACTCTCGATCAGATTACGTATCTAACAAAAAAAAACTAAATTGAAATCGGTTCATTCGCTTGGGCGCTAAGATGCCACAGGCAGACACACAGATACACAAATACACATGTTAAACTTATAACACCCCCCTTTTTTTTGACGGCGGTAAAAAATCATTCGGCTTGTCAAAACTGACGTCTCGTGTATACGTCAAAAGGGATAAATTAGTTATGTGTTAATGGTGTGTCATGTGTGCAGGGGAGCGCCGCCGCGGGGCTGCGGGCCGTGCGGCGGCTCTGCGCCGCGCGCCCTCCGACTCGGACTGCTCGGGCGAGACCGCTTCCCTGTCCGCCGACAGCGGCGACCGCGCGCCGCGCCCGCAGCCGCAACCGCTGCGGAGCGGCAAGGCAAGAAGGTAAACCATTCTCCACACCATCTAAAAATAAACACACAAACTTTATGGTCCCAGACTAATCAACGCTTGTACTATGGGTACCGTACAATGGACTGGGGGCTATCCTAGTGACACCCAGACCTGGGTTTATTACGAAAATGTCATTTCTGAAACTTGCCCCGACGGAAATCGAACCCGCAATCATCCGGTGCAGTGAGCCAAGTGGCCTGCGCTCGAACCACTGCGCCGAGCGGTCGTCAGATCTATCTTAACTATATACTTACTTTTTTGTGATTAGCCGCGCTGTTTTTAATCTGTAATCTAAACTTGTTTGTCTCTTCCGGTGTTATTGATAAGAACCCGCATTGGGTATTGCTATTGATTAGGTGCTTCCATGTATGTATGTTTTGATATTGTATTTAATTATTATTTTATGTACACCACCAACTGCTTGAAAACGAAAGTTTTCAATCAGTGCGTCCTACCCGTAATGACCTACGGAGCCGAGACGTGGACACTCACGGTAGGGCTGGTCCACCAGTTTAAGGTCGCTCAGCGAGCTATGGAGAGAGCTATGCTCGGAGTTTTTCTAAAGGATAGGATTCGCAACGAATACATCCGACAGAGAACCAAAGTTATCGACATAGCTTAAAGAATTAGCAAGATGAAGTGGTAGTGGGCTGGCCATATCTCGCGAAGAACCGATAACCGCTGGGGTAAACGTGTTCTTGAGTGGAGACCTCGACTCGGCAAGCGTAGTGTAGGACGCCCTCCGACCAGGTGGGATGACGATCTGCGAAAGACTGCAGGCAGATGCTGGATGCGGCAAGCTGAAGACAGGGCGCTATGGCGCTCATTAGGGGAGGCATATGTCCAGCAGTGGACAAGTATAGGCTGATGATGATGATGATGATGATGATGACCAACTGCTGCCTATCTGGATGTCTGGAAGAAATTCCTCCGCTAAAATCGCTAAATTGATAGAATAGAATAGAATCATTTCGATGCCCCTAAGCAATAACTCGGTAATCGAAAAATCCAAATTTTACAGGAAAAATGTTTTACTGTTTTTTTCGAATATTTCTTCAACGAGTGGGACTATTAAAGTCATTTATATATCAAATTAAAGCTAATTTTTTGTCAAATATGACTGCACCATTACTAAGAAATTCCTTTTATTCATTACCCTGTAATTAAACAAAATAAATAATACATTACATTCTATAAATTAAATATAACAGTTTTAGTACTTACGAGATTATTGCAGTAAATTTATCAAATAAAATATTTCGTAACATTTTGTTATGGACTTCTAAAGTGTTATTTTTTATCGTAGGAAGGATACATAACGTCTTTTACAAAGTTATTGCGGTAATATTCAATAATTTTACATACGGTATTGATGTATTACATTGTTATTACGATTTAATTTTGAAAACCACTGTTATAGGTAACAGTAAATACAGATTTTTATCGAAGTATTTAAAAATGAAATTAGAAGGGTTTAAACGAAAAAATACACTAATTTCTTTAAATTTGAAGTAATGTTTATTGCACCATGACATGTGGACAATTATTAATAATCAAATAAATCAAACATAATCAACAATTACATAAAATTTAATCTAATTCTTCATCAGAAATTTTTTCTCTTCTTACTTTTCTGTGTTTACATCTGTATCAGCAGTGAAGTGTTTAAGTGATCAATTACTTGCGATAAGAGTTATAATATTGAGTGTGTAATTATACTGGGGGATTTTAATGCCAATCCTGGCTCACGGTTTTTTAGTGAACTTATTTCTGTTTGTAATGAGCAGACTTGGTTTTGCACCAAATATAAGCTTCTGCCGAAGGACACACATACGTTTGTTTGTCAGGCTAGCGGCTCGCGACGCTGGCTAGATCATTGTTTGACAACTAGCGCAGCCAAAAACTTAATTAATAAAGCATTTGTCTCATGTGGGGTTTACCAGTCTGATCATTATCCTGTTTTATTTGAATGTAATTTAACTAAAATTAAACAAAAATTATCAGACCAGTATTTTGTTAATAAAGTCAAAGTTTTGGAAGTAAACTAACAAATTAAATCCCAAGCCGAGTCTCCCTGCGAGTGTGTCGGGTCTGAGTGAACCAAAAGATATTGCCAACCTGTTTCAAAGACATTTTAGAGATCAGTCTTCCTTGCAAACGGGGCAGCGGGAGTTCGATGAAGAGGAATCTTCGGGTTCTGGTGAGCTTGCCGTAATGACTACAGCTAAACAGATTTCAACACTAATAAAAAAAATGATAAAAGGTAAGTCGCCAGGCCACGATGGCCTTAGCGTCGAGCACCTGAAGCACGCAGGGCCACATTTGTATAGGGTCCTTGCGTTACTTTTTAATTTGTGTCCCAATCACCGCTATTTGCCGCAGGACCTTATGTGGTAGTACCACGGTAGTACCAATAATTAAGGACAGGACTGGGGACGCCTCTGACGTGTCCAATTACAGGCCTATTTCGTTAGCCACAATACTCGCGAAGGTCTTGGATAGTTTGCTTGATCAACAGTTGGCGAAACACATCGAACTGCATGACGCGCAATTTGGCTTCAATCCCGGGCTATCCACGGAAAGTGCCATTCTGCGCTTCAAGCAAACTATTCAATATTATACCTCCCGAAAAACACCTGTATTTGCTTGTTTTTTGGACCTGTCAAAGGCGTTCGACCTGGTGTCCTATGATAAACTATGGGATAAAGTGCGGAGTGATACAACACTACCGAAGGAAATTACATCCCTGTTTCGCTTCTGGTACTACAACCAGAGGAACAGTGTCAGATGGGGGCAAGCTCAATCGGATGTGTATAGGCTGGATTGCGGGGTGAGGCAGGGGGTATTAAGTTCACCCCGCCTGTTTAATTTATACATGAACCGGCTGATCAGTGAGCTTATCTGCACCAAAATTGGAGGCCATATTGATGGCGTTTGTTTGAATAATATTAGTTACGCCGATGATATGGTGCTGCTGAGCCCATCGATTGGTGCTTTGAGAACACTTGTAGATATTTGTGAATCCTATGCAGTGGCCCATGGGCTCAAGTACAATGTTAAAAAGAGTGAACTCATTATGTTTAAAGCGAGTGCCATAAGTTATTCTGATATCCCCGGTGTCTCGCTCGGTGGCACTCCTTTAGCATGGGTGACTAAATTTAAGTACTTGGGTCACTGGGTCACTGATGATCTCAAGGATAATTTTGATATAGAGAGGGAGCGCAGGTCGCTGGCTGTTCGATGTAACATGCTGGTTCGAAGATTTGCACGTTTTACGAATCAGGTAAAAGTCACTCTTCTTAAAGCCTTCTGTCAATCTTTCTACACGTGCAGTCTTTGGACCCGTTTTACGCAAAGGACATACAGCGACCTTCGTGTCCAATATAATAACGCGTTCAGAATACTGTTGGCGCTGTCGTGGCGTTGTAGTGCATCCGGTAAGTTTGCGGAGGCGCACACTGACGATTTCTACGCCATAATAAGAAAGAGGACCGCATCTATGGCAGGCCGCCTGCGCACCGCCACTAATAGTCTCCTGAGCGTGTTCTCAGATCGGTGGGACGCCCCTCTGCTGCGTCACTGGGTAACGACCCATACCATTTGTAAGATAGGTAGCCTTTTTACTAACATTATTAATTAATTCATCTTGCATACTAATACTATGGACTCAGGTCTGAAATAAAGAATTTGAATTTGAATTAATGAGCCTGTATCAAACTTAAATAACGTTGTAAATATATATTACGGAATACGAATATTTAAATAAGCTCAATAAAAACCCCGTTCTGACGTTTACCAAAAACTCCTTGAAAATTATTTACGCCAATAACCCAGTAACCGCAGCTTACCAAATTATATTCTACAAATATATTTTGTACAGACCTTTAACAGTTTTATTGCCGAAATATTTTTGTTTTAAACTTCCCAACAATAAACCTGTGTGTCATGATATCTTTGTAAATATCATTAGAAAAAATCTGAAAAAAATTGGTAAGGTGTATTCTAGTCCGTAGATGCCAAATTTGATATAACAGCATAAACCCCATAATAGGACATTACCGAGTTATTGCTTGGGGGCGTCGATTTATTTGTGTGAATATTGTACAAAGTTGTTTTGTGAATTATATATTACGATCATAATATTCTGCCGTTTCCGGCGTACAAATATGGTTATTAAAATTATGGGTGTATTATTACATAAAAAATAAGTTATTTATCATTAGAATTACAATTACAAATAATCTAAATAAATGGAACAATATATTATTATAGTCAACGAGATTAATTATATAAGTCAAAATTCAGTTATGACAAGGAGATAAATTATGATAATAGGCAATAATGTCAAATATTCAGGTAATTTTTTCAGTCATAAAATCTTTAATCGTGTAATAACATTTGTTTAGGAGAAAGTTAAATAATTTACATTTAAAAGTTCTGAGGCTGAGGGTTTTGTAGCCATCAGGTAATTTGTTATAAACAGTAATGGACATGCAGTATACATTATTAGAGAACAATTTAATTCTACGTCTAGGAACATTAAGCATATGCACTTTGCGGCTGGGTCTGGAAACAACATCATTAAATAAGTCAAATTCATGTCAGTTTTGGTGTACAAAGATACAAATTTCAAAAATGTATAGTGCTGGAAGTGGCAGTATTTTAAGTTTTTTGAATAGTGGAACACAACTGTCCAGTGGGTGCGCTCCACAAATTGAGCGTACGCATTTTTTCTGAGCTCGGAATACTCTTTGAAATTCAACCGTATTATATACCTACTGTATTAGACCTAAGATTTATTGTTTTATTTAATTGTTTTGTATACAATAAAGAGTTTACAATTATATTCTTCCGTCGCCAGTCGCCGCCGCGGCAGTGAGTGGGAGGTGCTGGAGGGTCTGAAGGACGGGCAGCGGTTCGAGAAGCGGCCGGACGTCTTCAACGGGTACTTGCACAAGAAGAGAAAATGGCCACTCAAAGGGTGGCACAAGGTAATATCTTCACGACATAGTATAAAACAAAGTCGCTTCCCGCTGTCAGAAAGTAACGTAAGTTAAGTCAGAGTATTGTTCATACTTCCTTGTATTATTTCTTTACCCAAATCCTGTTTTTATTTTTACTTTCCTTGTATTCGTAATGAAAAGCACAGTGTTTACCTCGGGTGAAAGACTTATTTTGTACCTCGAACTATTACTCACTTTCACCACTCATGTAACAATGTACTATTACATCTGAAGAGTTGTGCCTATTGGTACAATATCTAAATAATAAATAAGAACAGCAATATCATGTTGAAACAGAGGATAAGTTAAACCATTAAAATTAAGTTGTTTTATTAACATCATTTGCCATTCTGTGCGGGTTGGGTTAGACATTTCGTATAAATCAATTGTAAAACAGCCATTTCCGAAATTTGCCCCGGCGGATTTTTGTATTGTATTGTTATTAAATACTAGTTGTGCCCCGCGACTTCATCCGCGTAGTAATGGATTATTGGGTTAAAAAGTATCCTATATGTTAATCCCGGTTATAATCTATCTGTGTTCCAAATTTCATCCAAATCCGTTCAGTAGTTTTTGCGTGAAGGAGTAACAAACATACATACATACATACATACCTACATACATACATACATCCACACTCACAAACTTTCGCATTTATAATATTAGTAGGATGTTTGCTATTGCTATTTGTTACTTTACACTATTGGTTTTTATTTAAGTCTATTAAAAAGGAAACTTAATATAACTGTCATTTGTCTGAATTCCTTTACCATGTTTGGAACTTATATTTTAATAAAAAATATACTTATCTACCGTGTGTGATTCCTTCTTATTTGCCCATGGCCCTTCTGGTTATGGGCCCTTCTGAATACGAAATATATAAAATGGGAAATAACTTTTAAACTGGGTGAGCCATATTGTTAAAGAAAGAAGAAGGGTATGTAATGTATGAATATGTTTCCAGCGTTTCTTCGTAGTGGACGGCGGCATCCTGGTGTACGCGCGGTCCCCGACGGACGTGGCGCGCGGGCGGCTGCACGGCTCCGTGGACGTCGGGCTCTCCGTCATCTCCGCCAAGCAGCGGCGCCGGCGCATCGACATCGACGCCGATGAGTTCATATACCATCTGCGAGCGAAGACGCCCGAACTATTCCGAACGTGGTTGAACGTCCTGAAGACGCATAGGTTTGTATCGTGTGACTGTAGTTTGTTAGGGTTCCGTAGTCCCTACGAGGAACGTTTCAAGTTTCTTGCATGTTCTTCTCCATAGGATTTTGTTTTGGAACATGCACCTAGCTCTTGACTTTTTAAAAGTGCCAGTTAATCTGGCCTATTTGAAATAAAAATATTTCAATTTGAATTTGAATTTGAGCCCTTATAAGATCATCCAGTCCGTCCGTCCGTCCGTCCGTCCGTCTGTCCTGTCCTGTCACAGGGTCATAACTTCTACAGTTTCTGACGGAAGTTGATGTAGTTTGGTACAAAAAAACTTTAAAAGTAGATCTCACTTTCAAAAATATAAAATGTAGCAAAATGACTTTTTTTGAGTTACCTCCCCGAACATCGAAAGAGGGGATAATTTCATTCATTCATTGTGCTTGGCTCGACAAGCACTTGGCGAATTTATTTATCCTTAAATAAATAATAAATATCGCCAGACAGTCCAAGCCACACTGCTGGTGCAACAACTGCATGGTCCCAAACTACGTAATGCTTGTACTATGGTCACCGTACAATGGACTGGGGGCGATCCCAGTGACACCCAGACCAGGGATAATTACGAAAGGACATTTCCGAAATTTGCCCCGGCGGGAATCGAACCCGCAACTACAATGTGCAGTGAGCCGAGCGGTCTACCCTCGAACCACTGCGGTCGTTAAAGCGGGAAACATGTATCGATAAATTTAATACAGACACCAGGTCGGGTTTACTTCGTCAGAACAATAAGGATGGCGTGCCCCGTCGATGACACTAGAGTCAGTCGAGTCTGAACTTTATTGCGTGTGTCGAGAGTAGCTTTTGTTTTATTGTATCTTTAGTTTAGTAATTATTAGAGAGTAATTACGTACGTATATGGAAATATGTACGAAGCTATTTGTTTGAAATTATTGTTTGTTTAGATTTTATAATGTAAAAAAGCATTAGAAAAATATCATTTAATACACGTTAGGACTACCGAAAAACACTGATAAAACTGTAATCAACATATATTGTATTTTAATATTAATTGTAAACAATGTGCCGTGAACCAGCAGTGATAGCCCATTGGTTAAAGCACGCCTCTTGCGGGCACGCGTCTTGCGGGTCCTGGGTTCCAACCCCGGCCCGCACCTCTGGGTTTTGCGAAATCTATATGCGAATCATAATTTATATTTGAGTATCACTTGCTTACGGTGAAGGGAAACATCGTGAGGAAACCTGAATGTCTTGGAACATCTAACCAATTTTCGAAAGACATGTAAAATCCGCCAACCCGCACTCGGCCAGTGTGGTAGATTACGGCCTAAATCCCCCTCGTATTGAGGGGAGGCTCGTGCCCAGAAGTGGGACGTCAAAAGGGCTAAATTATTATTATATTAATCAATGTGAAACAAACTTTCCTGACGACCGCTTGGCGCAGTGGTTCAAGCGTAGGGCGCTCGGCTCACTGCGCACGGTGGTTGCGGGTTCGATTCCCGCCGGGGCAAATTTCGGAAATGGCCTTTTCGTAATTTGCCCAAGTCTGGGTGTCACTGGGATCGCCCCCAGTCCATTGTACGGTACCCATAGTACAAGCGTTGCTTAGTTTGGGACCATACAGTTGGTGTGTTCGTCTGGCGATATTTATTATAAATTTTGGTAAACAGATCTAAATCATTAACAATTTCTTTTTCTTCCAGGTTATACAGGCAGCATCTCCTAACATTCGGTGCGCGGGAGTCGGCCCCCAAAATACACGCGCCGCTCGACGAGCTGCCGCCCACAGACACGTCCACACGTAAGTAGTATTTAATATAGACCTTATTTATATCACGTTAGCGTATAAAGTAGTCTACAAAATTAATCATGCATCTCTTTAACCTCCTTAAATATTGCCATTCGATTTAGGGCTTTGATGTCCTATATTTAAAGTATTTTTTTTCAGTACATGATGTTGATTATACAAGAGATGATTTTTTAAATTTTGTAGTACTATAATGTTGCCCTTTTCTTAGCATGATGTAATTCTCCAAAGATTTTAGGTTTTAGTGAGTATTTTGCCTAGGTCTAGGAGCACTTACGAGAGAACGATGATCTATTTCTGGGGCGTTATATTGTGACCCGCATTTAGAACTAGTAATTGCTAGTCAGTGCCTTGTCGTATTATCTTATTAGGACTGTTATGAACACACCTTAGGTAATAGGGAATAATGCACTAGCCCGAATAAGCCTCTTTGAATGACCTTGATAAGGGATTGTTCAAGATTCTTCTTATTTTTGGTCCCTACCATAATAACCCTTCCCTCCCAAAGGTACATCCCACACAAGCCTAGAATCATCTGTCATTGGCTCAAGCGAATTCCAAGACAAATCAGAAGAACTCACCAAAAGTATCCTAAGCGATTTTGACTCTGTCAGCTGCTATAATACGACCCTAAATTCTTTCAACTGGCCCGGGGAGAGCACTCAGAAGAGTGGACTGTTACCTCTAACGTTCGAGCCTTTGGAAGGTACAATGGGGAATGATTTCTTGTACCACAACCATCGGAGCCTATGTTCAATGAACTGTGTTGCAAGGAGGTTGACTAAAATAGATTTACACATGCAGAAATCACCAGATGTCTCCCTAGGAGTCACTGATGCTGAACGACAGATGCTAAGCACGGACTTAGACTTATATTCCTTGCGCGGTACCGACCCTTTGCTGAGTGACCCAAACAATTTTGACGGCATCAATTCGAGTGTGTCTAGGTCTACCTCCAATTTTATTGAAAAGCGAAAAAAGTCCTTATTCCTTGACGGTAAAGTCCAACCGATGGCGGCGTATTTCTTCTTTACACGCAAAAAAAACCAGTCGCGCACCGAAAGCGCGGAATCGCCAATGAGGAGAAGTAAAAAGTCCACTAATCTTGTTAAATATAAGAATGTGATGGACGAACCGACATTGAGGAGGCCTCTGAGTAAATGCATGCTACTAGGGAAGTATCAATTCAAAGTTTCGAAGCATTCGGAAGCAGTGAAAACTCAGAATCGAACGGTAGCTTGTGATGCAATTCAGACAGAAAGTATTGAAGCCCAAGTGACCATTGTCGATAAAGAACACAAGTCCCTACAAGACGTTATGACTGCATCTGATTACGACAGAGTCACTGAGAGACTAATGACGTCATTATTCGATAACCACAAAGATATACCTAAAGGGGAAAAAGTTAAACATTACATCGATGAAGTGGTTAAAGATTTGTATGATGATAAATTAATACAAGATAAGCATCCGGTCAAAACGTTATTCAGATCTCTACTAGAGTACTGGCTGAAAAATACTTCAGCTGCTCCCATACAATATCTGATGACACACTCTCAGTCAGTCGGTAGACAGTCTAATGATTTCTTCACCAAAGATGAGAATATATCTAGACCTAATATCGGAAGTATAAATAAAGGAACCCAGCTCCAGGAATTAAGCGATCTGGCTGTGCAATATAGGCTACACAAGAAAGCCAATGCTAACAGAACACTGACTAAACTAGAAAAAAGGAAACCCCCCAAATATCCCAGTCCGAGACGAGACACTGAAAGTTTTGAAAAGGAGACACGAATTCAACAATTAGAAAAGTTGCTTAAGAATACGGTTTATATATGTGAGACAGCGCGCAACACTCAGAACAAGGAGGAAGATATAAAAATAACAAAAACTTTGATCGATAACTTGGGAAGGCTTTCAAGAAAATCCGATTTTAACTATGACGACGACATTAAAAATGATACATCAAATTCATCAACAGAGAAAATACAGGAGACAATAAATCGACTTATAAGCGATACTTCGCTTCCCCGTGATATAGCAAAAGAGTTCTTAAATGCATATCTGGGCGTTCTAATGAATGATGGCTCTAAAAGCATGACCAATACAACTTCACAATCCAGTGAGCAGTCAGTTTCGTCTAAAAAAAACATAGTATGTGATGTACTAACTGAGTCTGTTATAAAGCAAGTTTCTAAAAGCATAACAACACTTAAACAGAACGTTGATAAAGTGAGATCCAGTGACAAAATGAAAGCCGTAGATCCTGGACAATTGTACCTGAAAGATGTTATAGATAAAATAACAACAATATTCTCCAAAGGGAAGAAAATGGATGATAAGAGTGGGAAAAAGGAACAATCTAATATTAAGAATGTTAAAGCGGATGTTGATAATAAACGCGCCAAGGATGAATTAGGGAGGACTGTACAAGAATACCCCATGAAGAGTCTCATCTATGAGAATTTTGATGAGAATTCACTCGTAATAGATCTTTCTAAATATGGCTTAGAAAATATATCTATGTTCAATGACCCGGCCGTCCAAGGCATGATGTCTATAACTATAAATTTAAAAGAAAAACCTCCAAATATGGGCGAATGTAACCGGACACAGTTGAGTCTAAAATTTTCCGACTCCACCCGACTCAGTCCTGATATGGGAAACGACAAATGGTTCTCTTACTTACAATCCAAAGACACAAATTCCAAAGAGTTCTTAAAAGACAGCGGTGGACATAAAACTCTATCAGATTTCTCCAAAGATGTTGGTCTCAAACATTACTTAAGTAATAGTGACGCGACTTCAAAAGCGTACAAGGTTATTCATGAAAGTGAACATTCTCTGGATCTATCATTTAAAAGCGATAGTTCGTACCAGGTGGAGTCGGAGACGAAGAAATCCTACGATAATGATGACGCACAATCTTGTTACATAATGTCGTTTAAAAAAGGTTCAATAGCCACGAAATTTCAGAGCAAAAAGAAGGTAAGGTTGAAAGAGTACAAGGGTATAGTGCTTAGTCCCAAATTAGGGTCGCCAGACCGATCCCCCGAACTGTCAGTGTTCGAAAAACCAGCCCCTCGGGTGATTGACGAAAAATTCATACTACTGTTACTCGAAAATTTGACATTACTATCTAAAAGTATACCGATTCTGCATAAAGATATCAACAATTTATACGTGAAATTGAGGAAGAAACATGAGAAAGTTTTAAAAAATTGCAGCAATGTCCAAGGATTGAGTTTGTTGGGAAAAATTTATAACGAAGATGGTCAAGTTTGTACTAAAGAAGCATCCACTCAATATGAAATAGAAAGGTCTAATCATGCCAATGAAATTGCAACAAACACTAGTCAAACAAGTATACGGGTTGACGAAAACGTTAGCGCTATGGAATTAAAAAGGAGAAATACGGACTCGCAGACGGAAGATTTAAAATTAAACCATCTCTACTCGACAATTTCGAAGAATACTTTGAAGACAGGTCTTCAAACAAAGACACTTGAAAGTAACCTGCCGATGGTACCGAACCGCTTTACTCCCCTAGAACAGGCTACATCCAATCCGAAATGGACTGCAAATACACGCGAATGTTCCATATCTACCGTAATCAAATGTGTATTGGACAATGAACAGAAAAATCTAGTACACCCTATTACTAAACCTATAACTTACGACAAACCTTTGAGAAAGCTGGCCAAAGTGAACGAGAACAGCAATGAATTAACACTCCTAACCCCGGTCATTAAGGTCTCAACTCAATCGCAGACGGAGCGGCACTTGTTGCTGTTCATGAAGGATAAATTGTTGGAGAAAGATTTTAAAGTGTATCGCCTGTTTGTCAGCAAAAAATATGAGCATGTTCTGTCTAGCTCCATGACGGCTTCTACTGTGGAGCTGGAGGAGAGCGATGATTTGAAAACTTTGTACAGATGCTCCAGCGATCCGTCCTATTCCTCTGGTTAGACATTGGTGCTGATTGTGTTGGTACATAACTAAACTGAATTAAACTAACTGTAATGCCGTTCTTAATTCTTATCATCGAAATACGTGAATAAGACAGCGATATTTCCAGTTGTGTCACAATTCAGTTTAGTAATAATTTGTAGCCGGCAGAATTGGCACCATTTTGTATCTATATTAGAACGTTCTTACATATAAATGAGAACAGTATTACATAGCATTCAGTACACATATAAATTTTGATACCTAGTCGTTATTTTTTTATCATTCGGGGTAATAAACATTATTTTATACAATAACCCCCTTATTAATAAATGTGGTTTAGCGGTTGTTTAGTTACACCGTGCTTTGTCTTCTTCTTTCGAATGTCAAATTACTGATGACACAAAGGGATAACATCGGAGTTATTCTCCCGCTATAACACGTTTATTAATAAGGGCGTAGTATAATTAATAGTACCTCCAAGGGTCGAAACTGGTCAGTAAAGTCAGTAAAAGTCAGTATTTTTAACATTGGTCAGTAAAAGTCAGTTTTTCTAAAAAATGGTCAGTAAAGTCAGTATTTTAGACTCCAAGGAGAGATTTTTTTATTATTCTAGATACCAAATCAACGCTCCTTTCACTAAGGATATCTATAGAATCTCTACTACTATAAAACCCTAAAAAAACGGCTCAGTGCGTTCGGTCCACGCGTACTATGGGGTTCCGCTTTACAATAATAATATATGTGATGGTTCATTTTAAGGATGAATTGTGCAACTCAAGTAAAAATGCTACTTTGAAGCTGAATATTTCGTAAACTGGATATAATTTTGAGAAACTGACAAAACAATCACTATAATTCTAAAACATTAGATAAAACAACCCATTCAACAATGCTCCATAATTAACAGCAAAATGACTTCCTAAGTGTAGTGTGTACTACTAGTAGTACGGAAAGGCCAAGCTGTATATCTAGTTCATCCCAGCGGAAATAGACGAAATGTGACTTAGATTTGAAATTTGACCCCAATCTACCAAATGGGGAAGACCGCATCAAAATCAATTCAGTTTTTTTTCGTGATGCGCGCACAACCCTTTTTTGGGGCACATTTAAGTCCTAGTACTCTATCCCAGCTGTTTCTTTCTAGAATAACCTTAATGTACAGGCACGGCTATTTTAGGGTTCCGTAGTCAAACTAGTAACCTTTATAGTTTCGTCATGTCCGTCCGTCCGACGTCAGTCACTTCATTCAGAGAATATTATGGCCGCAAATTGCAACTAAAATAGATTTTCGGTACCGCTACAACTGATATAAATAATGAAAGCATTTTTTTTCTAGGGAAGGTACCTCCTGTTCATGTAAAGGGGAGTGAAAAATATGGTTCATTCACCCCCTCGGGGTATCGTTCGATAAGTGTTAAACAATAATTTTGAGGTTTCTTTGACAGTTTTCTAAATCAATTCCCGTTTACGAAATTATTGAGCTACAAAATGGCCTTTTTTACGTGAGTTGTAAGATTCATCCTCTAACTCGAACTACATTATAGATGGCTTATTAAAGGAAATAATTTATTCCTTATTAAAACATATCAATAATTTTTTAAATTAAATATTCTATATAATATTTTAGAAATACCCACCGCTTAGCGCAGTGGTTTGAGCGTAGGCTACTTGGCTCCCTGCACGTGGTGGTTGCGGGTTCGATTCCCGCCGGGGCAAATTTCAGAAATGGCATTTTCGTAATTTTCCCTAGTCTAGGTGTCACTGGAATCGCCCCCAGTCCTTTGTACGGTACTCATAGTACTAGCGTTGCTTAGTTTAGGACCATACAGTTGGTGAGTCAGTTTGGCGATATTAAAATAAATAAATATCGCCCGCCTCTTTGACTTTGCCCCACCGGAATCTAACCCGCAACCACCCGGTGCACTGAGCCGAGCAGTTTACGCTCAAACGTACGTAAAAACATGGCGAAGTTATTACGCGCCGTATGACATGTTTCACATCAAAATTAAGCATCGTGCTCATTAGGGTTCCATATTATTGAAAAGAGGCGGAATGCCTACGGAAACCTATAGTATGCGTGAACCGACACGCACTTAGCCAGATTTTATAATTAAAGAACCGCCATAATAATACAATGTGGCGGATCTTATCAACGCGGACGAACTTGTGGGCAAAGCTACACTAGCTTAGGTAAATGCTATAATGTTTGTCTGCTTTTACTTAAAAAATAATTAATAACCTCTAAAAATGGTGTAAGTACTTTTTTACTTATTAACATTGTCTGTAACCCCCTTTGACTTTGAAAGTCAGTAAAAGGTCAGTATTTTCGAGTCTTCAAGTCAGTAAAGTCAGTATTTTTACCATGGCAATCAGTTTCGACCCCTGTACCTCCAACAAAAACACACACAAAATGATTTAAATGAAGCCACTAGTTAGTGTGTAATTATTTGGATAATTGTAAAACAATAGTACTAGTTAATTAGAAATGGTATTCGTTTAGACTTCCATTTAGGTATGTTGTAATTAGATAATTTATTTAAATGAATTATGTCGTGAGCTGGGCATTGTTTATGTAGGCAACTATTGGTTTTATTTCGTTATTACAGCTGCCATATTATACTAGGTGAAACAGAAAGGGTATACTATTTTTTTGCAACTTAACTTTGTAAATCTAAAACTATCAGCTTTGTGGGACAGTTGAAGTACTAATGGTTTTGTAGACTTATGACATCTGCCAACAGCTGTATCCCTATAACACCTTTTGTTTTTCAAGTTTCCTCCAAAGCTGATAGTTTTAGAATTACAAAGTTAGTTTTGAAAAAAAAAATATACCCTTTCTGTTTCAACCTGTTTATAATGTTTCTTAAGTGTTACTGCTTAAATTTTGCTCAACTCTCACTGACTAGGTATTAGCTGATGCATGAGTTTGATTTTTATATTAGTCCTAAGTATTATTGGACCCAAGTAGATGTTGTGTTAACATTATACTCATGCACTTTTATCTCCTGAATGCGATGTAGCGGTTTGAGTGTTATAGGATAATCTATTGATTGGAAAGAAAACATTTTTATGCTCCTCCCTCTGAAACGAATTCAATTCCCAGCGTCACACCAGGTAGTAGCCACCCTCTCACAAATGATGGGCGTAAAGTTATTATTATAGCTGCGTTTCGTACGATGCGTGAGAGAGCCGAAAGCTCAACCCCCTACCGTTCCACTCCCTCTACCCGACTTTGTTTTTTTTTAAAAAAATGATACGACCATTTAAACCCATTCATACATTTCCTTTCCTTTCTAAATAAATGAAATGAAAAATATACAAATTATTTCCTTTTACATCATTTCTATCTCTAAAACCCTTCTTGGATAGCTGTCACTTCCAAAATACCCGTACTATTATCCTACTAATATTATAAATGCGAAAGTTTGTGAGTGTGGATGTATGTATGTATGTATGTTTGTTACTCCTTCACGCAAAAGCTACTGAACGGATTTGGATGAAATTTGGAACACAGATAGATTATAACCGGGATTAACATATAGGATACTTTTTAACCCAATAATCCAAAACTACGCGGATGAAGTCGCGGGGCACAGCTAGTGATAACATGAAATACCTAAGGCGTCAATAACCTAGTGGTTAGAGGGCCCGCCCCGTAGCTGAGAGGTTCCGCGTTCAATCCCAATCCTGGCCATTTAACTATTGACGCGAGCCCACCCCTAACACAAGCATAAGCTTAGCTGGAGGGGCTAACGGGCATACTAGTAACGTGATTAACTCATATTGCTAGTAAGTTAATTGTTTTAAATCAATACTCTCATCTTGATAACAAAATCGCAACATATCTTTTGTGAAACCAATATTATTCTTTAACACTCAAACTGGAGCCCCAGTCCCGTCACCCACACGTGTCTCTGGTCCGTAGGGCTCATGAGCCCGACGGCTCAACTGCGGGGCCCTAAAGCGGGCTTCGTCTCGGGCACGCCGGGCGGGCGGCTCGCTAGCTGGATCATAGGTATGGACGTTATTTTATAGTCTACTATATTTTTTATAGACCCGTAAATAATAAATCGATCTCCAAGTCTGAGAGCGATCTTGGAAATTACATTCTTATGTAATTCCGGTACAAAATGAGATTGCAAAAGCGTATATACTAAGCCGACAATATACTAGTGTATAGAGGGGCCGTCCTCTTATCTGAGAGGTTCCGGGTTCGATCCTCATCCTGGCAATTAAACTAATAACGTTAGCCCACTCTTAGCCCTTCCAGCTAAGCTAATGCTTGGGGCTTAGCTTAGCTGGAAGGGCTAACGGGAATACTAGTTATGTGATAAACTTCCTTTAAAAACCTCGGTGCACTAAAAAGCTAGAAAAATTACTATGGACCTTATAAGTAGTATATTTAATTTGCAGTCGGTGCCAACTACTGAACCGATTTTGATGGGACCTATATAAAAGAATATCCTTTCGAATAATAAAAACGGTTTTTTTTTCAAATCGGTACATAAATTACATAAAAATAATACAACCGAATTGAGAACCTCCTCCTTTTTGAAGTCGGTTAGGTTCCTTGAATATTATAATAACTCCAACGACCTATTATAATATTCTACTCTATTATACCGCTGTAGTCGTTAGATGCGGCATGGTACAAATAGTTCGCATGTCTGTGTTCACGTAGAATCATTTTTTCAGATTTGTAACGTTCGATGGGAATGTTATTAAAAGTATATAAGGGTTTTAGTTTTTAGGTTAGTTCCGCAAAGTTTTACGGAGTACGAAAAGTGTTAGCATTGACTAAGTACTATGCCTAGAATAGATGTAGGTATGTCGGCGTAGGAACGCGTAATCCGTATTTTTGTAATGAAAGGGATGTTGCGAAAAATCTGAATAACATGATATTTGAATCCAATGTAATAGGGGGCGAGACTTGCAATTCAGACTCTATTACTGTCAGCAATAGTCTCATGTCTGTGGTCGAAAAAAGGATTCCTTTTTTTATTTTATTGCGGTTTAGCGAATTTCACACGTCTATCGCAAGACGTGCAAGTTTCCTCGCGATCATTTCCTTCGTCGTACAGAAAGTGTTTTTTAATCTCAAAAGGCAACACACTGGAGATATTTTATTTATATTAATATCTACTACCCTTTGTAATTATTAATAATATAAACATCTGGCGATAAAAGACACAAAATAACAAAATGTAGAAACACAAGCCCGCTGCGTTTCTTGCCGGATCTTCTCATTCGAGGTCGCGTTCCGATCCAGTTGTAAATATAATAAGAAAAAAATGTAAAATACACAATTAGTGAGTGCCCCCGTAGGCCTATACAAAATATACGCTTTGACTTTGGCCTTAATCTTTGCAGAATCCGGCGGTCCTCTGGAGAACGCGTCCCGCGAGCTGGGCCAGGCGCAGCTGTCGGTGCAGCAGCTGCAGCGGCTGCTGGACGCGCTGGAGCTGCAGCAACAGGTTCACCATGACACTGATGTGAGTTGCACCAGGAGTCAGCAGAAAGTTGAGGGTTTCTTTAAGAGGAATCGGGGAATCTCTCGGGAATTGTTCAGAATGTTTGTGTTGGCACTGAATATTAGTACCAAGTACGGGCTTCTGACAGTTATTCTGGCAGGCTTCTACTCATTACTTGTTCCAATTCAACCTTTGTTTACCACAATGGGTACATCTGAATGACCACCAACTTAGACCAGCTTGGCGGAACTGGCTTCCCATGAGGCGACTGACCCCTGACCCCCCTTCTGGCAGGCTTTTAAGGGTATCTCTGCCGTTATATCCACCTTGATCCTGTAACTCGTGTAAGGGTATTGAAGCATCTTGTGGGGACCGTCCCGTCTAAGGCCGCTGATGGCTATTTCAGAACTATTTTACCCCGAAATTTCTAAAGTATTCTGCCCCAACATTGTAGAAGCTTATAATAATATGAGGGGGTTATATTAGTATTAATGTTACAGGTCCAACAGTTATTAGCGAAAGTTGAAGTTGATGTTCTGTAATATGAAAAAACCAGGTGAAATATGAACCTAGTAGAAAAAGTGTATACTTAAATAAATATAGACAATTGTCTTAGATGTAGTAATTATATTATAACGAAAACCGTAGCCTAGCGTATTGTATTGTAAATAGTTTTTAATCAACTCCAAAAGTAGGTGATTTGCAATTTGACTTGTGTGTTTTTATTCTTAAAATTTTGAATTATAAAGTCTCTGCAGTTCCGTCACTTTATTAACTTCGGTGGGGGTTCCGTGCGCTACAAAACGTGAAAAAACACACAGGTTCCGATCCGATAGAATTGTGTTTGCTGCGCGTGTAATATGGCCATAATTATTTATTTATTTCCATTTTATAAGAACGGTCTTAATGACCAAATACACTAATAATAAAATATAACAACAAATATAAACAAATTCAAAATATAAATCGATCACGCAACCTCGCAGAACTTCAAGCAAACCGAATCATCACCCATTCATCCACAAACAAATATGTACTTGCGTCTGAATCCAGGAGGTATACAGGTTGAAACAGAAAGGATATACTTTTTTAAAAAAACTTAACTTTGTAATTCTAAAACTATCAGCTTTTGAGGAAACTTGAAAAACAAAAGGTGTTATAGGCTTACAGCTGTTGAGACATTACGTAAGTCTACAAAACCTTTAGTACCTTAAACTGTCCCACAAAGCCGATAGTTTTAGATTTACAAAGTAAAGTTAGTAAAGGATACCCTTTCTGTTTATATATATATATATAATTATTTATTATATATATATTTATGATGTTTCTTGTAGGTGTCACTGGAAGGGGCCTCGCCGAGCGTGAAGAAGGACCGCCGCAAGTTCGGGCTGCGGAAGAAGAAGTCGAACAGCAAGTGCGCTTCAGTGGAACTGCAACCGCAGCTCATCGACCCCTCCAGCTCGCACATGGTGCGTACCCTGCAGTGTCCTAGGGGCTGCAGACTAACACACCAACTGTATGGTCCCAAACTAAGCAAAGCTTGTACTATGGGTACCGTACAATGGACTGGAGGCGATTCCAGTGACACCCAGACTAGGGCAAATTACGAAAAGGCCATTTCCGAAATTAGCCCCGGCGGGAATCGAACCCGCAACCACCATGTGCAGTGAGCCGAGTGGCCTACGCTCGAACCACTGCGCCAAAAGGTCGTTTATTTAGCACTACCGATAATCAGTGCATCGTTTACTTCCATCAAAAGTTTATTTTTACAAACCTGTGGCGACCTCACATTCACGTCGCCGACAGAAACGGACAGGTGGCGCTAAATGCAGCGCCTCAATACAATGTACGGATTCTTCATAGAAAAACTGAATCACGATATTAAGACTCGCAAGCATCGTGACTATATATACAAGACCCCGAGAATAACCGGTGAGGGCATATCGACCGCCCCGCTAGGCATAACACCCGCCTGGCTGGAAGATCTTCCCTTTTCCGCTAAAAACCTTTACTTAATGCTACCTAATTGGGCGTAGTTTTGTAAAATGGGTCCAACCCACACACAATTCTACAAACTGAAACCAATCTAGAACCGCTAACAAAAGGTTGGTTTTGGTATACAGCAACAAAATTAGTTATAACCTATAAAGCATTATAGCCTCTATGTATTAGCTAAATAGAGCCTAAAATCGGTAGGTACACAGCCAGGGTCGTTGTCAACAAAATGAGTTTAAACTTATAAAGCATAATAGCCTCTATGTGTGAACTAAATAGAGCCTACAATCGCAGGCTCTCTCCGCGCTGACGGCCCCGCCCTCTCCCGGCGGCGGCGCGTCTTCAGCACCCAACTCCGCCGCCTCGCTGCCCATAGGTAATATAACATTATTTAAACATTATATATTTGGTAACAATATAATATATGTTGTATATGTGAACTAGATCGCGCTTGATCATGCTATGTGTTTTAGAAATACGCACAATAAAACTATAAAGCTGTGAATCTGCAATAAAAATACTTTTAATTTAATAAAATAAGTAAAATGTAAGTGTCTGTTTGTGACCGCTCGAGACACGTCATGGTGTTTGTTAGAGAGATTTGATTCTCTATAATCCTATGGATTGGTGTTCTAAAATTCGCATCATATGTTTTACTACCTGTGCCCGCGATTTCGTCCGCGTGGAATTGAATTGACAAAGTTTCATACAAACTTTCATCCCCTATTTTATCCCCTTGGGGGTAAAATTAATCAAAATCTTTTCTTAGCGGATGCCTACGTCATAACATCTACCTGCATGCCAAATTTCAGCCCGATCCGTCCAGTGGTTTGGGCTGTGCGTTGATAGATCACTATGTCAGTCAGTCAGTCAGTCAGTCAGTCACCTTTGAGTTATATATATATATATATATATATATATATATATATATATATATATAACTCTGTGAATTCAAATCTGTGAATCAGTGAGAATTCAAGTCTGTGTGTGTGTGTGTGATTCTGTGCAAATCTGTGAATTCAGTATTCTTTTGAAGCGAAGCTTCTATACGGTCGCTCGGGGCGCTTGCCGCGCGGCCATTCTATCCGTGCTGAGCGTCAGTAGCGTTATACGATATATATAGGTATACTCGACGACCGCTTGGCGCAGTGTTTCGAGCGTAGGCCGCTCGGCTCACTGCACATGGTGGTTGCGGGTTCGATTCCCGCCGGGGCAAATTTTGGAAATGGCCTTTTCGTAATTTGCCCAGGTCTGGGTGTCACTGGGATCGCCCCCCAGTCCATTGTACGGTACCCATAGTACAAGCTTTGCTTAGTTTGGGACCGTACAGTTGGTGTGTCTGTCTGGCGATATTTATTATTTATACAGAGTGGTAGCTGCGTCGCCCTACGCTTTATACTATAAAGCTTCGTTTCTTTCGGGCGTCCCTAGATGGCACTTTGTTTCCTTTGTTTTTTTTAAGTTTCTTCCTGGACCGACCACATATTTCCACCCTAATATACTAAGTAGTGATGTTGGTTCTATTTTATTATTTTATTGTGCGTATTTCATGTTACTGTATGTGTGTGTGTGTGTGTGTGTATTTATTTATTGTGACATTTATTTTCTATTCTTCTAGGAACCGATTCTTCGACCTTATCATTAATCAAACATACTACAAGAAATAACTATTTTTATATAATATTTTTTTATGACGTAATGTTTTTTTACTTAGTGTTTTATTAAATCATGTTGTCTATTATAAACAGATAAAAATAAGTATGAAATCAATGGTCTGTTTATTTATTAAATGGGTATTAATTTTGAAACATTTCTCTTGCAAGGATTCTATGAAATCGGTAAGTGGACACGACGCGTTAGCATGGCTGATTGAATTTAAAATACCGAAAAGACAACAATCGAAATGACAGCGTATTGCACGGAATATAAGGTCGCTAGTCGCATGTGTTCAGGCTATTCATAGCTATGGCTAAGGCATGCTGTACACTGTGCGAGACTGTACTTTTAGCGTATGATTCATGATACAAATGACTTAGTATCAATGTTATTTACATCAAATTCATATAAAAATGTCTTCCAGCGGATAATATTATTATTTATTTTCTATCCGCTTAATAATAATATTGAAATAAGGATGTGAAGAGAGTGTTATTTATAATGTCATTGTCCTGTGAAAACTAAATGAAATTCAGTTTTCATATGAATATTACAAAAAATTTAAATCACATATGACTGATATGGTTCGCTAAAACGTAGATACGTCTCAATAATGATGTGGTAACCTTATCTTAAATGACTAGTAGGAAGAACTAAAACCTCGCAACTATTAGAAAATAACCCCTCTTTATATCAAAGCTCAAAAGCTTTATATCAGAGAGGGTAGCGAGGGTTAATTCAACCAATCAGATCGCTTAACGAGAAGCCATCGTATTGGTGGATTTTTGAAATTAGAATCTGTTGCACTATTTTTAAATTATTTTCCAATTACTTCTATGTTTATGATGTGGTCATATTTTTTCATGAAATAAAATCATAGTAACGTCGCTTCTCTAGTATATTAAACTCTGTGGTATAAAAAAACCCACGGCAAGAGTATTGAAGGATCGTCACAACTGCCATAAAGTTATTAGTTGATCAGAACTTTATTCTGTAATTAAAGTTCTAGTAATAAATAGGAATAACAGTAGTTATACATATATAAAAAAACTTCGCTTGTCGTATAGCATCGATAGATTCTCAACTTTATCTCAAGCGCCGTTAAGTCCCATTCGTAATAATTAGTGTAACCAGTAGTGTATAGGTATCTAATGAATATTTTTCTCGTTTTCCCTTCCAGCGTTTCTTTCAACATTTCTGGCATCTACTTTAGTTCGTAAGACATTTTATTTTATTTACGTTTATTCGATTATATCCCCTTTACCAGTTCCATATCGTACACATTTTTCACTGTATCGTCGGTTGATTACACGAAGACACGTGAGTTATTGCAAATTGACCCGTATGCAGGTGTCATAAGAGTCACAGACAGCACGCGCCACCAGACACCGACCTC
Organism: Notodonta dromedarius; assembly: GCA_905147325.1. Lineage (NCBI taxonomy): Eukaryota > Metazoa > Arthropoda > Insecta > Lepidoptera > Notodontidae > Notodonta > Notodonta dromedarius. The sequence continues at coordinate 7,033,584 of LR990183.1, read as the reverse complement.
GCCGGCGAGGTCGACGAACCCCCGCTTCCTCTAGAAGGTGCGTCTACTTACCTAGCCGCACCTTGGCACCCGACAAGCCCGCTGAGTTTCTTGCCGGATCTTCTCAGTCGAGGTCGCGTTCCGATCCGGTGGTAGATTGACCCTCGCCACCTCTCCTGGCAGCGGCCCAAGCCGAGGTCGTGTCCCTTGTGGTGCCCTTGAGCTAGCTGCCCCCCTGCCCCTCTGGCTGGAGCGCACTTGCGCTCGCCCTCCGTCCGGGTGAAGTTGTTATGGCCACTCTGGCCAACAACATATAGTTAAATAAAAAAAAAAAACAGCACGCGTCTTCGTGAAATGAACTTACTATATTATATACTTGCGACGAGAATGATAGCGATATACGTTAATGTAATTTCATTTATGTTGGTAAAGCCAAGCTGTAGCCAACTGACTAGTCGTATACGGACTAGCTCCACTGGGGTAGTACAACCCTCTTACGGTAGAACAGCTCAAATTAGCTACAATAGCTGCTTTCCGTATGATGAGTGAGATCTCAAATCTCAACTCAAAAAAAATAATGAATGTCTTAATTCGGTGGAATCCATTTAATCTGTTATGTTAAATAACTAAATAATAAATGGTTTTATTACGTTATAATATACTCAGTCTCGTCGCATAATACAATATTATTATAAATCTTAAACACATTATGTGTCTTATCTTAATATTATCTGTAAATAAACCCATAGCTCGTCGCTTGGCAAAGAGCAGTGGTGCATCGTTTGAAAATCATGCCACTCGTTACAGTTGTACAGTTCCACTTGTCATTGCTTGTATACTAGTAGAATGAGGCCGGGCAAGCAATCGGTCATAAGAGTGACCGTCCACTTAGCTGTACTATGAAGTGGACCCGCCCGCTTCAACCAATAGGAGTGCTTCATTTCCTCAGCTTCGCTCGGCTTACTGAAGCCATCCTATTAAGGCTAAAGCGCCCATCTAACCCGCGAAGTTTAAATTTTTTGAGGTTTTTTAGAAAATTTTCAAAATCTGACAATAATAAAAGGCACATTTTGTAATTCGCGACAAAGACCGTGTGCAGTGCATTTATTAATATATCCAACTTACTCTAAAACATTTCAAGAACGACAGCTATCCAGATAATCTGGCAATTTTTGTATATTTAGTGATTTACCAGTATCATATCCACCGTGATAATATTTAGAGTAAGATAAATGTATTAATAAACGCACTGCATACTGTGTTTGTCGCAAATCACAAAATGTTGTCTTAAATGTTTTCAGATTTTGTATAAACTATAAAAATACTCGAAAATGTTGAATTTCGCGGGCTAGACAGGCGCCTTCACCTTAATATGATCGTATTAATAAATCGAACTCAACTCCGAAAGCGATCTTAAGTACGCTTTTGACATGCCATTTTGTGCTGGAATAACATTTACAAGTTCACCAACTCAGACTTGAGATCGATCTATTAATACGGGCCTAAGACTTGTCACTTGATACTTAACACACATACTTTAAACTAACGTACTGCACTCGTCGAGAAATGAAAGCCATGAACTAGAGTAGGTATTCGTCATTCGAATTTGCACTTAAAGAGATAGTTCTCGAAGAATTTGCCAAGAATTCTTGGTAGTGTATACGCCACTTTATATGTGCAATGAAATAAAAAGTTCCCAATTTTTAAATTAATTTTTTTAAAAGATTACTAGCAATGTGCGTTTATCACATAGCTAGTATTCCCGTTATCCCCTCCAGCTGGGGGGGGCACACGTCAATAGTTTAATGGCCAGGATGGGGATCGAACCCGGAACCTCACAGCTACGAGGGCGGCCCCTCTAACCACTAAGCTATGACTACGACTTGTGCCCGGTTTCGTTCGTCAAACGACAAATCCGAAAGGAGTCGATTGACGAATGGAACCGGAGATATAAAACGCAAACTACAGCAGCCATCACCAAGCTATTTTTACCCGATGCGGTAGAAGCATACCAAACTGTCAAGGCTGTGAAGCCAATAGGTATAATCACCCAGGTATTAACAGGGCATGGTGGGTTCTCTGAGTACTTGAATCGCTTCAAGTGCAAAGAGAACCCATCATGCATATGCGAGTCAGGCACACCTGAGTCTGTTCCCCACATTCTTAGCGAGTGTCCTGTCCATCTTCGTAAAAAATTTGAGACCGAAATCGTGCTCAATGAAGAAATTGTAATAGGTAACTTTGCAAATTTATTGGCAAGTGATGAAACCAGGGAAACATTCCTAAAATATTGCACTGAGATAGCAAAGATAGTAATTAAAAGAAATAAAAAGTAAAATTGCACTATATAAAAGTAAATAGTTAAACAATAAATAATTAAGAAAATAAGTAAACATAGCAAATAAAGTCCCTGATTATGTTAGGGGTCACACGTGGCCGAGCACAAAAGCGCTCGGCAAAAAAAAAAAAAAAAACCACTAAGCTATTGATGCCTTAACATTATTTATTTACATTGAATTAATCTGAAATGGAATTTCGTATCTGTATGTACGCATTTTTCTCGGTAAACACTGGATGTTTTTTTCGCGAGGGAAGAGAGATTTTTTTTTGTTTTTTAATATGAATTTTAATATAAATATTGTAAGGTCTAAATTCCAATTTAAATGTCTCAATCCAGCCTTCAAACCCTATCTGTTACCTGACGTTATCTGAGATAAGAGTAATCTACGATTATCAATGATCTTATTATACAAACATGTATCAGTATAATCTTGACTGAGCCAACTGTATTTCAGATTTACTATCTAGGTAATAGAGTTTAATTTTAAATGGCATGCTCTCAATTTTAAGGAAGGGTACATTGTTTTTCTTTGTGATTCATATAGTTACTGGGTGTTCTTAGAGAAATTAGTGGACAGTATAATATTAAAAAAAAATATATAGGTACATTGGAATGACCCTGAGTGAATGTTTTTTTATATTAAAATTTGTTATCTGTGCGTGTATAAGTGGCCAGTGTCATTAATAAAATGCCAAAGGACCATGACGCAATAATTCTGCCGATTGCCAGAATTATATGCCAGTATGTTATCAAAGTGTTGAGGGAATGCCAGACGCAGTCAAGTGAGTTGTTTTACAATTATATTGTAGATAGTGTTTGGTTGGTATTCTTCATGATATAAGGTATATACTCGTGTAAAATGTTATAAATATGTCAATAATAATAACCGGTAATTTATGGTCGAGGACGACCGGGTGGTTGCGGGTTCGATTCCCGTCAGAGTAATTTCGGAAATGGCCTTTTCGTAATTTCGCCCCCAGTCCATTGTACGGTACCCATAGTACAAGCGTTGCTTAGTTTGGGAACAGACAAAACAGACAGATGACAGTGCATCTTTTTTATCGTATAGCTGTCTCTTTGTTTCCTTCAGAAGTACTAAGTCGACTGAATCTTTAGGATGACTAGTAAGACTAGTATGTATTTAATGGTCGCAGTCAGCCACATAGAATGTTGAAGCATTTAGTTTCGATATCACATTCATTTCAACACCTTATTTCTGCATGTTGTTGTATCACCAAGAAAGTTCTTTATACTGTATTTGGTAGATAAATACCAATTATGTAGTTGGTGGGCACTGCCCCTCGACTCCCACAATGAATAAATCATTATATTGTAATTTCCACTATTCTCTGGCCGGCTTATGTGTGGATTTATAAAATACTAGCTGAGCCCGCGACTTCGTCCGCGTGGAAATTAACTTAACAAAAAATAATTTAACTAAAAATGTTCGTTGCTAATTTAAATCATATTTTTTTTATATACGTACGTACAGTCAAGGGCAAAGATATGTATACACCACAAAATCTCACAAAATGGTGTCATCAGTGAGATCATAAATTAGGGAACATCAAAAGGTGCAATATTATGTCCTCATCTATCAACGCATAAATTTAGAAACACCATGAAATTCAAAAATATGTAAACATCATTATAGGCGACAAGACGTGCGGCAATGCTTCATTTCCAAGTGGCCAGCAGTAAGAAGAGCTATTTAAATAATAGTGATATTCTTTTCGACATATTTCTTTCATTATACAGATTATAAATATTATTTTCAACCGAATTCAAAAAGGAGGAAATCAATTCGTGTCTCTGTTTTTTTTATTGTTTGTTATTTCAGAACTCCGTCATTTATAAACCGATTTGAATTTATTTATTTTTGAAGCGAAGCTTCTTTACTGGCGTTCGGGGCGCTCGCTGCCCGGGCACTCTATCCGTGCAAATTGTGACGTAGCGTTACACGTTACACGATGACGTCAGAGCTACAGCGCTCTAAGCTTTATACTAAATATGCTTGAAGGTTAGATAGAACATTGGCAATAATTCACCGTGACGTCAGTAGCGTTACACCGCGACGTCAGTAGCGTTATACCGTGACGTCAGTAGCGTTACACCGTGACGTCAGTAGCGTTACACCGTGACGTCTTTAGCGTTACACGTAGCGTTACGCCGTGACGTCAGTAGCGTTACACGATGGTGTCAGTAGCGTTACGCCGTGAGGTCAGTAGCATTACACGGCGACGTCAGTAGCGTTACACGATGACGCCAGTAGCGTTACGCCGTGGCGTCAGTCAGTAGCGTTGCACGATGACGTCAGTAGGTTTTTTTTTTAGTGAAGTACTAAATGTTGTTGGCCAGAGTGGCCATAACAACTTCACCCGGACAGAGGGCGAGCGCAAGTGCGCTCCAGCCAGAGGGGCAGGGGGGCAGCTAGCTCAAGGGCGCCATAAGGGACACGACCTCAGCTTGGGCCACTGCCAGGAGAGGTGGCGAGGGTAAATCTACCACCGGATCGGAACGCGACCTTGACTGAGAAGATCCACGCCAGTAGCGTTACGCCGTGGCGTCAGTAGCGTTACACGACGGCGACAGTAGCGTTACACGACGGCGTCAGTAGCGTTACGCCGTGACGTCAGTAGCATTACACGACGACGTCAGTAGCGTTACACGATGGCGTCAGTAGCGTTGCACGATGACGTCAGTAGCGTTACGCCGTGGCGTCTGTAGCGTTACACCTTGGCGTCAGTTGCGTTCCGCCGTGGCGTCAGTAGCGTTACACGACGACGTCAGTCGCGTTACGCCGTGACGTAAGTAGCATTACACTTCGACGTCAGTAGCGTTACACGATGACGCCAGTAGCGTTACGCAGTGGCGTCATTAGCATTACACGACGACGTCAGTAGCGTTACACGAGGACGTCAGTAGCATTACACGATGGCGTCAGTAGCGTTGCACGATGACGTCAGTAGCGTTACGCCGTGATGTCAGTAGTATTTCACGACGACGTTAGTAGCGTTACACCATGGCGCCAGTAGCGTTACGCCGTGGCGTCATTAGCGTTACACGACGACGTCAGTAGCATTACGCCGTGACGTCAGTAGCGTTACACCATGGCGTCAGTAGCGTTACATGATGACGTCAGTACCGTTACACGATACATATAGGTATACAGTGTAGCAGCTGCGTCACCCTACGCTCTATACTATAAAGCTTCGCTTCTTTCGGGCGTCCCTATACGGCACTGTTTTTTTGTTTACCCATGCTAACATCCGAGAAAAAGGGTCTTGACAGGCAGATAGACAGACAGACAACAAAGTAATCCTATAAGGGTTCCGTTTTCTCATTTGAGGTGCCCAACCCTAAAAATGACATTAAACTTAAATATACAAAACGATTGCTTGATAAGTGTACATATTTATGGGTTCAGTAATGTGTACATATTTATGATCATTTGGATGAGTACAATTTTGTGCATCTTATTATGACTACATATTTTTAATAACAATACTTGTATACATATCTTTGCCCTTGACTGTACCTATCGCAAAAGCCCGCTCCCGCGTTTTGAGCCCGCGCGATAGGACACATTTGTGTTTTTTTTTCATAAATAAAAGTAGCCTAAGTTGCTCCTTATAACATCAGCTATCTGCCAGTGAAAGTCCCGTCAAAATCGGTCCAGCCGTTTCGGAGATTACCCGGAACAAACACACAGACAGACAATTTTTTTTTAAATCGCGTTTTTGCTATAGGTCCCGTATGTACTGTCATATGCACTTAGTGAAAAGGTGTTATTTTGATATTACAAACAGACACTCCAATTTTATTTATTTGTATAGATGTGGGTGTGATGACCGAAATACGCGAAAATTTATGTGACTGTTTCGTCCGGGTTTAAGTGTTTTTATTTTGTTGATTTTAGGTGTTACTTATTTGTAAATATGTATTGAAATAATATAAAAATTTGAAATAGTCATCAGATATAGTGTAGTGTTTGGGTTTTTTGGTGTGCGAGCGATATTTAACGCCGCCGCTCCGCGCCGGTCATACCGCGCGATCCAGCTCAGTTCAAGCTGACCTTCGAGCATCCTGGGAAGCGTGTGTTTGCCAGGATTTGGCCTACCTATGATCTAGCCTACAGATATAGCACGTACTTATAGGCTAGACCGGTTAAGTGGTATCCAAAGGGCATAATATTGCTCAAAATCGGTAGAGCCAATTGGTTGGGTCGATCTGGGGGTATGTATGTTAACCGTTCCAGTAACGCTTGACTTGCACTCCCGCTATACGTCAGTTTTGACAGTTTCCGTAGTCCACTAACCACTCGCCCAACCGTGCCGACCGGTTTTCGACTACTCGAAAGCGGATCGAGTATAGAATATTTTATTTTTGTGCAGGCAACTCCATTGCTCCTCGCATTATTTTACAATCTATTTTTAAGGTAACACCAGCGTCTCCAGCGTTTTGGCTACAAGCGTTTCCACAAATCGTTATGATTTAATTCACTAGTTAATGCCATACATCTTAGCGTAGCGGTTTGTAGATTCGCTTGTAGAAAATCATCTTGGCTCAGTGTTGCCCTGGCTACGAATATCACTACAGGGTGAAATTGAATTCAACTGCCAAATTGATATAGGAGGTTCAGTAACTGCAAAATTATCATAGTAAAATGTCAAATATATATTTTTATGTCTAAAAAAATAATATTATTTGCCTTAAAACCATACCACGTTACTTAAATACTACCTACTCAGTACTTACACGTTATTTATCGTATTCGTTTCCTATTCTTGTATACAATTGGGTATTTTTGGTACAAAATATGTAATAATAACATGCGTGGAATAATTGTATTTGGTTTGATTGTTCTATTAATATCACAGGGTTTTCATTCATATAACATAGTCATGTGGTTTAAAATGTATTTATTGTTATGCGAAGAATCACTCGTCGAAGTTTACCCAATGAATTCAATTTCACCCTGTATAATCCGACCATTTCGTCAACAACACATCAAAGTCACGAGCATGGGGTTCTCCATAGGCTAGTCTACCGGTGCTTTATAGGCAGGTACCATGTCTACTTCCCTACAGTTGCAGATGTCCTGGGTGATGGTTACCACTTACCTAGGGATTGCAATCCAGAAAACCGGATCTGGTAATCCGGCGGATCCGGCATCACTGACGTTTACCGGATCCGGCCGCTTTAACTTGGCCTCTTTTTATAACCTTTTTGATACACCTAGTATGTTTTAAACAGTTAATTTTGAAACTGATAGTAAAATAGCCGTGATGAGGCCAATCTGGCCTGGAAAACCGGCCGGATCCGACCGGATTCTAATTACAATTACCATTAGGTGGACTGTCTCCCACTGAGCCTACTTATGTAATGAAAAATTAATAGTCTTCTAAGTTTGTATGTGTGTGTACTTTGCAGCATGCGCGGCGGCGCGGCCGCAGTCGCTCCCGGGAGCGGAGACCCTGGCCACCGCGCCCGGTCCCGCGTCGCTCACCAGCCTCACGCCCGACCATCAGTTGCGGGAGGACTTCACGGTGCTGGCCAAGGACCTGGTGGCCAGCTTCAAGAGTATCGTCTCTACACTGGTGAGGATACATTTCTTTACTGACTTGTAAGCTAGCTGGTAGTTAAGATACGTCCACTATTGTATGAGAATCCAACCGTCAAAAGTTGGCGGGGTATCGGGGATGACGACGAATTTTGATTGGTCCTGAACTACCAAACGGTGAAACCACATCCAAATCTTCTCAGTCGAGTCTGAGAGTCTGAGTTTCTTGCCGGATCTTCTCAGTCGAGGTCGCGTTCCGATCCGGTTGTACGTATAAGAAAAAAAGTAAAATCGATAATTTTTAAGTGCCCCCCGTAAACAAAATAAACGCTTTGAATTTGAATCCGTTCAGTATTTTTTGCGTGCTGCGCGAGCCAACAGACTGATTGACAAAAAATCCAAATAATGTTTTTTGGCAATGATTATGTCCCAGTACTTACCCAATTCCGACTGTTTTTCTGGAATATATTGAACTAGCTGTGCCCCGCGACTTCATCCGCGTAGTATTGGATTATTGGGTTAAAAAGTATCCTATATGTTAATCCCGGTTATAATCTATCTGTGTTCCAAATTTCATCCAAATCCGTTCAGTAGTTTTTGCGTGAAGAAGTAACAAACATACATACATACATACATACATCCACACTCACAAACTTTCGCATTTATAATATTAGTAGGATGTGCAGACACGGCTTTTTTACAGTTTTATAAATAGTATAGATTCTACAACAATAAAAGTGGCATAACATTACCGCTTTCGTCCGGCAGGTGTGTGAGCGCGGCCGGCTCCGCGCCGCCATGGACGCGGCGGAGACCGCCACGTCGCCGAGCGGGGCCGTCATGGCGGCCCTACGGACTAACCTCACGTCGGCGTTACAACAAAATTCCGGTGAGACGGGGATAATGAACAGCAATTTGTTTAGCGCAAACTTATTAGGGACCAATACTACAGAATAAAATAATATAAAAAAACACCTAGCCTATCGGTTCAATGAGGAAATGCCGCCAGAAATCTTGGGACCATCCCACGTGGGCAGGGGTTGCTTTAATATATTTTTATCTTAATATGTTACTGACTTAAACATGTCTATTTGTTTAATAAACAGCATCAGAATACATTGATAGATACAGAAGCGATATTACCAAGCTTTGTTGGTTTATTTATGTATTAAAATACTTTGAATTTAAATTTGATAAGTAAGATACTTTACTTGCCACTGTTTCGGTTAATACAATAAGAACAATATTAATCTACTTTATAAAAATAAGTCGGGTTTTCCTTCCTGACGCTATAACTCCAGAGCGCACGAACCGATTTCCACGGTTTTGCATTCGTTGGAAAGGTCTCGGGCTCCGTGAGGTTTATAGCAAAGAAAATTCAGGAAAAATTTCAACAGAACGCGGACGGAGTCGCGGGGCACAGCTAGTACTACTATATATTCTTCTCGTTTTCATAAGTTGTTTTTATATTCATAATATGACAGACTGAAAGGTCCAAAAGGCCGCAAGCAGCCTAATACAAATAATTCCTACAATACAAGTTCACATTGACATGGTGGACATTGTTATATGGGAAAGTAGACATTAAAAAAAAATAAAAATAATAATATCGCCAGACGAACGCAACTATATGGTCCCAAACTAAGCAACGCTTGTACTATGGGTACCGTACATACAATGGACTGGGGGCGATCCCAGTGATACCCAGAGCAAATTACGAAACGACCATTTCCAAAATTTGCTCTGGCGGGAATCGATCCCGCGACCACCCTGTGCAGTAAGCCGAGCGGCCTACGCTCGAACCACTGCGCCAAGCAATCTTTGGGAGTGTTTGGGTCATTTCGGATCTGGGGCAACCTCCACCTCTATACTAGGTGAAACAGAAAGGGTATACAATTTTTTTTGCAACTTAACTTTGTTAATCTAAAACCATCGGCTTTTTGGGACAGTTGGAGTACTGAAGGTTTTATAGACTTATGAAATCTGTCAACAGCTGTATTCCTGTAACACCTTTTGTTTTTCAAGTTGCCTCCAAAGCTGATAGTTTTAGAATTACAAAGTTAAGTTTTGACAAAAACGTATGCCCTTTCTGTTTCATCTACATATAGGAGTTTTCTTTGGTTAGTGTAGATTACTTGGTCCTCATGCTAGTAGCTGGAATAACCGTGCGTAAATAATGACGAGTGAAGTGTTGCGCGCAGACCTGCGCTGCCGGCTCTCCCGCATCCACGACGCGTCCGACCTCGCGGAGATCTCCTCCGTCGGGCCCAACTCCGATCCGGTTAGTAAACATCTCTTTACAATAATAAAATGTACTCGGTTTTCAATGCAATATGAACTTTTACGCTTTGATGTTGAAGCTTCAATTGAAGCGCCGCCCGGTGTATAGTTCGGGCCGGGGGGGGGGGGGAGGAGACCACAACAGGTTGGATAATTGGGTATGGGATGCTTTAATTTAATTGAATTTTCCTTCCACTTGCATTGACATATATATATTTACTAAATGAAACCCATATAAACTTACAACAAAATTTTCGCAACCCTAGATGGCGATTTACAATGTTATTTTTAAGTCATATAATAATCATGTTGCGCCTTTAACGCCCCACTCCTGGGCACGGGCCTCCCCTCGCTGCGAGGGGGATACAGGCCGTAAGCCGCCACTCTGACCTAGAGAGGGGTGTGCGGGCTTCACATGTCTTTTGAAAGTTTGATAGTTTATTTAAGCAGTGTATTAGGTCATAAGGTTCATTATTCTAAGCGCCATATCTAGGCATGAAGACGCTTCTATGACAGTTGATTCCGCAGCAGGCGACACGTCAGTTCCAGCAGTCACTAAGCTACAGTTCCTCGTGCGTGTCCGCTTCCGAGTTCTTCGATGCTGAAGAGCATGAAGATGATCTGAAAGCGGCAGAAATCATCGAGGCTAATGAGGTGGGTACATATTCGGAACATAGACACAAACATACATACAAACAAATGAAAACGTTAAAAGAAATTAACCCGAAACTAATTATATTCATATCTGCCGATAGATAGCGCTAGTAGTTTCGTAAACAGTGAAATATAGGATAAAATTGACATTCTGTCGCTTGGTATATTTTATATTTTACTATATTCATGAGCTCAAAATTGTTTCTTCTTTCATTAGAAATTCGACTAGATACGACAGCTTGGATGTAACATCCGTAATATTGATATTGTTCGTATAAAATGTAGCCTATGTCACCTGGTCGTTAATAACGAATCGATTGACACCTTATTCATCAAGATTGGATGGTTACTTTAGGCGCTACGGTAGAACAGATAAATGTTTAAATAAATTTATTGATTTTTGGTCTAGACTGGCGTGATAGAGCTAGATGGCGACTCTTCATCGGAGGCTGGTTCCCTCAGTAGCGAGGAAGGCTCGGCCAGCTCCGACAATTCCGACGGTGAGATTCTTTCTTCCATCATATCCATCATTCGACAACATTTTACTCTTAAGTATACTGCGTGATATTTACTCCTTATTTTAATAATTAATGGATTTTTCTCTCTTAGGCCTGTATTAATAAATCGATCTCAAGTCTGAGAGCGGGCTTGAGTGCGCTTTTGTCATGTCATTTTGTACTGGTATGACATAAGAATGACATTTTTTCGTCTCTTATTCTGAACGCTGTAGTTTTAGATTATTTGTTACTCATGTATGGTAGTCATCCTACTAATATTATAAATGCGAAAGTTTAAGAGTGTGGATGTATGTATGTTTGTTACTCCTTCACGCAAAAACTACTGAACGGATTTGGATGAAATTTGGAACACAGATAGATTATAACCGGGATTAACATATAGGATACTTTTTAACCCGATAATCCCGAAATTTTTGTTAAGTTCAAATAATACGCGGATGAAGTCGCGGGGCACAGCTAGTGGTATCATATAACTAGGTAATATCACCCATGACCAGACGGCTACTCACACGATCGGCCCAAGACTACATCATGGACATGGACACTTGTATCGAAGATATCGATCAAAGACAACACCGATTGCGAAGTAATCTCAGGTCTTCTGCTCGCTCCTTAATGACGTGCAATGCCTCGTGCAGTGCTGTCGGCGGAGCAGGTGACGCTGCGGCTGCGCGAGGGGGGGGAGGGCAGGGAGGGCAGGGAGGGCAGGGAGGGCAGCCCGGCGGCGGGGGGGTGGGCGCGGCGCACGCGGCTGCCGGCGCCGCGCCCCACGCCGGGCGGGCCCAGCCTCTGGAACCTGCTGTACAAGAACATCGGCAAGGACCTCAGCCAGATCTCCATGCCGGTCACCATCAACGAGCCGCTCAACATGCTGCAGGTGGGTGCCGGTCACGGCGACGAGACCGGGGTGGGTGATACTAGCGAACGTAAAACTTTTCATGGAAACATCATTACAGCCTATTTCAAATGACTTATGTAATTCTTGGTAACTTCATAAGACAACACACTGGAGCTATTTATATTAATATCTACTACCCTTTGTACTTGTTAACTAAACAAGCAACTGGCGATATAAAAAAAAGAAGTCAGAATGTTAAAAGGCAAAGGTTTAAAAGTTTTAATAAAACGGTATAAGACAAATAGAGCTAAATAATAAAATAATTTAGCCCTTTTTGACGGCTCACTCCTGGGCACGGGCCTCCCCTCAACATGAAGGAGATTCAGGCCGAAATCCACCACGCTGGCCCATTGGGGTTAGCGGATTTGACATGTTTTTCGAAGATTGGTTAGATTTTCTAAGACACGCAGGTTTTCTCACGATGTTTTCCTTCACCGTAAGCAAGCACCATTGAGTTTCTTGCCGGCTCTTCTCAGTGGAAGCAGCATTCCGAACCGGTGGTAGATTCTGACTATTCATAAATGCTTTGTTGGCTTACATGAATAAAAACAATTTTGAATTTGAATTGAATTTGAACCAGTGATAATCATATAGAAATCATGATTCGCACATAGATTTCGAAAAACCCAGAGGCGCGAGCCGGGGTTTGAACCCAGGACCTGGTGGATTCAGACGCGTGCTTAACCAATCGGCTATCACTGCTCTTTATAAAAGGGGCTAAATTATGTTATGTGGTTCTCAGCGTCTGTGCGAGGAGTTGGAGTACTCCGAGCTGCTGGACTCGGCGGCGGAGTGCCCCAGCGCGGTGGAGCGCATGGCGCTGGTGGCGGCCTTCGCGGTCAGCGCGTACGCGTCCTCCGCGCACCGCGCCGCCTCCAAACCCTTCAACCCGCTGCTCGCCGAGACCTACGAGTGTGTGAGGGACGATAAGGGCTTCAGATTTGTGGCGGAACAGGTTAGTTGTGTACTAACTTTGATAATTAAGTACTCCTTGAAAACGGTTTAACAACATTGTCAAACGACAACTTATAGGTTATTGTCAATATTCATATCCGATTGTATCAGCAAATGGCGATACAATCGGATATGAATAAATAAATAAAATAAAGAAATATAAATAAATGTGAATAGAGAAGCCCGCTGAGTGTCTGTCTGTCCGAGGAGTGGGAAGGCTATCCATTCGTGGCCCTGACGTGTTCCGTGGCGGGCAGGTCTCGCACCACCCCCCCATCTCGGCGTGCCACGCGGAGTCCCCGCGCTGGTGCTTCTGGCAGGAGGCCCGCATCAAGACCAAGTTCTGGGGCAAGTCCATGGAGTTCCAGCCCGCCGGCAGGGTCCACGTGCGGCTCGCCACCACCGGCGACCACTACTCCTGGAACAAGGTACAACTCATATACGGGCTGGCTTGGGAACTACTCCCCTCTCACAGAAGATTGGCGTAAAGTAGCTGTTTCGTAAGATGAGCGAAAGAGCCGGGGGCCCATCATTACTTTACCTCGCTCCCCATCAGGTTGGGAACGTCCGAGTTGGTATTGCAAGCATCTATAGGGTATGATATAGTACATTGTTAAACGAGTGGTGAAAGTGACTTATTTAGTCCCGAGACGGGGTTTGGCGACCGAGCGTAGCGAGGGCGCTAGTAGTTCGAGGGACAAAATAAGTCTTTCACCCGAGGTAAACACTGTGCTTTTCATTACGAATACAAGGAAAGTAAAAATAAAAACAGGAATTGGCTAAAGAAATAATACAAGGAAGTATGAACAATACTCTACAACTCGAAAAAAAAAAGATCAGATTGCCGCCTATTTTGTTTTTTTTTCGTTGGCCGGCCAACTTTATTATTTAGCCATTATTTTTCATTTTCATCTTTAAATATTTTGCCCAAATCTATGTTATTTTAAAGAAATTGTTGAAACTAAATACTTAACTTTGTTATTTCAATTTTACATCGCGCTGTAATTGAGTGACTGTAGAAAAAGTTTGAACATGGTTCCATAGAAATGTGAAAATGGAACTAGTTTTTTTTTATAATTTGACAGCTGTCAGTTGAAAGCGATTCTCCCGGGCCGGAAAAGTATTACTTTCAACCCGCTCCTCAGGCAACTTCAGACCTACTTTCAGAGTATGAGTAATGAAAAATCCTTAACATCAATAAAACCTGGGTGGACTAAAACGTTAGACCTAAGACCCTTATAATTTATTTCATTTTTCGATGAATAATAATAATGAGCAATTTTTAACGTCTTACTCCTGGGCACGGGCCTCCCCTCATAGCGAGGGGGATTTAGGCCATAATCCATAACGCTGGCACATGTCACATTTTCAAAGCCATGTTTCCTCACGATGTTTTTCTTCACGGTAAGTGATAATTATTTAAGTAATTATGAATTGCACATAGATTTCATTAAACCCATACGTGCCGTGCCAGGGTTTGAATCCAGGACCTGGTTGCCCGCAAGACGCGTGCTTAACCAATCGGCTATCACTGCAGTTTCTTAGATACCTGAATGAATAGATCACTTTGTTGTGACGGCGTCAGGTGACGACGTGCGTCCACAACCTCTTCGGCGGGCAGCGCTGGGTGGACCAGTACGGAGACATGCACATCACATGCCACGGCACCGACATATCCTGCAAACTCAACTTTGTTAAGGTACAGTACATTTTTTTAATACTAAGCATTAGAAGATTTTATCTTTCCAAATATATTTTAATTAATTATTATTTACTTTTAATATTTGTACGCTATTTTCATGGCACACATGATAAGACAATTTTATTTATAACATCTTGCATGGATTTTAATTTATACTCATGTTTGAACAAATAAATGTATCTTATATGAAGTATAATGAAATATGAAAGTATAATTAAGTATAATACTTTATCAGACTTATATAAAAAAGTAAATTAATATTTAAATTCAACGCTCTAAATGTTACGAACTCTTATCATTATACGTATCCTTGTATCCGGTAGAGTGGACGTAATTAATTGAAATGTATTAAATAGAAGAACGAAATCTTGAAAGTTTGTTTTTGGTAAATGTTCATAGAACAAAGGTTGTTATTATTGTGTTACTCCTGCAAGCCAGGATCGACAATAGTGACCAAGGAAGACGTCGAGGTTTGACCCTCGACGAGTCCCGGGGAGAAGTTAAATTGTCTTGGAATCCGCACGAATTTAATCAAAAGGAAGAATACGAGGTTCCCTCCATTGCGTCCATCCAGTTGGTGTGTCTGTCTGGCGATATTTATTATTATTATTGCAAAGCGGGGAGGCAAGAATAAATAAATATCGCCAGACTGGCACACCAACTGTATGGTCCCAAACTAGAGACAGCCAGACCAGTGCAAATTACGAAAAGGCTATTTCCGAAAGGGGGAGGGGGGTCTTGACATATACTACGGTTGGTCATCAAGGGGGGTAGGGGGGTAAAAAATTACTAATGGCCACGTAGTATGGGTAGGTTCCGTAACCTTGTATAAAGATTGAACAAGCCAAGTGTGTGATGCAGGCCAGCTCGTGGTCGAGCAGCCGGCACGAGGTCCGCGGCGCGGTGAGCTCCGGCGGCGGGGCGCGGCTGCGGCTGGCGGGCCGCTGGTCCGAAGCCCTGTACGCCGGGGACCCGCCCGCCGCCAGGTGCCTCTGGCGACCAGGTGCTGCTGCCTTCTGTAGTGTAATACAACGTGTTAATGTAACAGGGCGACACCTCACACACCCCAACTTACCACTTTTACCACTACCAATTTTACTGTGCGAACGGCCAAGGAATGGAACACCTTGCCGGCGCCTTTGTTCCTGGTTGACTATAACCTGGATGTTTTCAAGTCGAGAGTGAACAGGTACCTTCTAGGCAAGTATGCACCACCGTAGACCACATCGTCACTTACCATCAGGTGAGATTGTGGTCAAATACTTGCCGATAACGAAAAAAAAACAAAAAAACTAATTTTAATTATAAAATTATTGCTAAATATTTTTTGTTTGTGATCATTGTCACCGAGTTGCATTTCCCATTCATCGGTGATAAGAATACGATAGAGTATTAAAAGCGAGGGAGTTTTTAAGAAGCGGCGTAATTAAAATTGTATTTTTTTGTATAAAATTGAACCCATATTTTTTTTTGTGGAATCGATTCTACTGTCGATTCTGAATAAACTAAATTCAGGTTTTGCGCAATTTCATTAACACGTTGTACAAACATCTACTTATACAGGTTGAAACAGAAAGGGTATACTTATTTTTTTCAAAACTTAATTTTGTAAATCTAAAACTATCAGCTTTGGAGGAAACTTGAAAAACAAAAAGTGTCACAGGGATACAGCTGTTGACAGATTTCACAAGTCTACAAAACCTTTAGTACCCCAACTGTACGACAAAGCCAATAGTTTTTGATTTACAAAGTAAAGTTGCAAAATAAATAGTATACCCTTTCTGTTTCACCTAGTATAACCCGCCTGTTGTAGTAATTACCTTAGATAAATGTTACCGTAGATAGTTGATGTTTGCTATGCAAAGGCAATTCAAGGCTGCCCTAGACTCGCGACCCTATGAAGAGGGCTTATATGGTGGAGGTAATGTACAGGGTGCGAGGGAAATGGGGATGCCATTTATGTTAATCTGCTGCAATTGAGTTTATCCCAAAATCCCTTCTGCCGGGCTCACCTGGTACTACCTATAGAATTTTTTGTTAAATTTTTGTTTTTCTTTTTTACAAATTAATTTTTATAGTGTAATTGATCACTGACCATACTAATGATTTACAATTAATGCTCGCACGGTGTCGACCTGAAAGGTAGTGAAATTGAAGGATGGGAATGATCCCGCTTCTGAATCTCTCACTCTTGTACGAAACGCAACTATAATAGTTACTTTGCGTCGTTTCTTTTGTGAGAGGGTGGTTCAGGTATTACCCTGGTGAAGCGAGCTCGTATATGAGCTGTCTAAATTCCAAACTCTTGGAGTTTATTATAATCCAAAGGTACCTTTATACATTAACCCGTGAGAAAAGATAATAAATATCTCGAGTTGTCTTGTGCGCAGGGGCAATGCCGCCGGAGCACGAGCTGTACTACGGGTTTACGCGGTTCGCGATGGAGCTGAACGAGATGGAGCCAGGGCTGAGGAGTCTGCTGCCGAACACCGACACCAGGCTGAGGTGACCAACTAGTTTTTTTGCGTTTGGCTTCGCTATACGCGACAATAGGTTAGCCTATGTCCTTCTCCAAGTTCCAGTCTATCTCGATAACAAAATTCATCGAAATCGGTTCAACGGTTTAGGCGTGAAAACGTAACAAATAGACAGACAAACAGTTCTTTATATTTTTAATTCGTTTACAAATGATGTCCGTAGACTTGAGAAACAGTTAAAGACATAATGTAAGAGTACTTAACTTGTGTAGAGTGAGCGTGTGTGTGCGTGCCTGTGTGTGTGTGTGTGTGTGAGTGCGCGTATGTTTTGGTACGTATATTACCACAATGTATATTCGAGTTTGTCCTGTCAGGCCCGACCAGCGCGCGCTGGAGGAGGGCGACGTGGAGGCGGCGGAGCGGCACAAGCTGCAGCTGGAGCAGGCGCAGCGCGAGCGGCGCCGCGGCTCGCCCGACCACCGGCCCGCCTGGTTCCGGTAAGTGAACGAGCCTATACTACGTGCCCATTGGGAGCCCACTCCAAACACAAGCATTAGCTTAGCTGGAGGGGCTAACGGGAATACTAGTGATGTGATAAACTCACATTGCTAGTAATCATCATCATCACCTTGCCCTTATCCCACACTAGGTGGGGTCGGCGCAGCACGTTCTCTTCTTCCATTCAAGCATATCATCCGTCATCTCTGCACTCACTCCCTTATCGCTCATACCCTCTTCCACGCAGTTCATCCACGTCTTTTTAGGACGTCCCCTACCCCGACTACCGCACACTCTCATACCCATCGTCTTTTTGACCGCATGATCATCCTCTCTTCGCATAACATGTCCATACCACGCTAACCTTCAGCTCTTTATTTTCTCTGTCACCGGCGCTAGTAATCTATTATTAAAAAAAATATGAAAAAACAAAACAATTCCGACAACCCGCACTGCTGGATTACGGCCTGAATCCCCATAGTAATGAGGGGAGGCCCGTGCTCAGGGGTGGGACTTCAAAAGGGCTAAGTTATTATTATTCCGTAGCTAGAGTGTAATCGATAGTAGTGAGTAGGTAGTGTGACCGACTGACCTTGTGTGGTGTTGCAGCAGGGCGGTGGAGGGCGGCGAGGAGGCGTGGGTGTTCGGCGGCGAGTACTGGGCGGCAAGGGACGCCGCCTTCCCCGCCCCGCCCGCCCTCGCGCCGCCCCCGCGGCTCTGGTGACCGCCCGCCCACAGCGCGCGCGTACGTACACAACACTTACAACTTCCGGCTAATGTTTTACCCACAGATATAGATTTACATAGATAACGCAAATGCATGTACTTCGCGTGTACGAACCCCGACCAAGCGTCAAGGTTTGGTCGCCGCTAAATTGTGAGCGAGCGGGACCACAGATATAAAAAAATATGAGTATGAGCGAGATAATCACTCGAGAGAATCGTAGCGGGCCGAAGGGCATCGGCGGCATCGGTGTCTTTGAATCGGTTTGGATTTCCCGTCACTAAATTTCGGCTGTGACGTCACAGTAGGTGTTAAAAAGTCATAAAAAATTCGGCACGCTTGGTTTTAATACAAATCGTGATACTTGCGTTATCTATATAAATCTATATCTGTGGTTTTACCTATAACCCGACGCTCCCAACTTATTTTTATTATAAAAGAATGATATAAATGATTATAATATTACATTTCTTTTGTTTGCTTTGCAAAATTGCAAAATAACAAACATATATTACAGTGCCGTTTATACAACACTATTGTTCTGAAAAATGCTGTAAAATGTGTGAAAGAATAAAGGATTTCCCATAAATTGGTGGGGGGGGGGGGGGGGGGGGGGTGGTTAATATACTTACAGCTATGGTTGCTAAATATTTTTATTTATTTATTAAAATTAAATAAAAAACAAAATTGTATCACTTATACCAGTGCGCCACCCTGTTACTTTTATAAGTAGCTAACGTTCAATGATGCGTAGTCACAGACCAATAAGGCAAGACACCGCTTACTTCCTCTACTGTATGAGAATGCAATCTTCAAAAGATGGCGGGATGGCGGTTGGATGACCAATCGAAATGTAAGGCCTTACATATGCAGTAACAATGCATATGATGTTAGCTGAGCAGGGTTTCCCGGCTATGCGGAGTCTATGGCATATTGATCTGTGTGCGGAGTATACAAATATATGAAACCAGTGTGTTCTCTCCCACAGCGCGAGCCGCAGTGCGAGTTCCTCTGCTAGTTGGTTATGTCGCTTACCGCTTACACAATTAAAGCTACACTATACAAACGCCTTTACCGTCAATATTAGTAGTATACTATAGACAATATTAGGATGGCCTTTTGACACATCGCACCGAAATAAACATGTAAGTAATAAATGTTTAATATACAGGGTGAATTTCTCAAAGATCCGTGGCTAACCAAATTTGTAACTATGAGGAAATGAGTCTCGGGACCGATTTTGATGACATTTAAAACTGGGTCATTGGGTTTTTGCAAATCCAATGTTCCTAGCCAGATAAAGAAAAAAACACAAACTGTATTATTATTAACCATTCGATAGTTTCGCTGATAAGGATCAAATTCTGGGAAGTAATTACATAATATGGTTAACTATATTCATATATTTGACATATTATACTAGGTGATACAAAATGGGTATACAATTTTTTTTGCAACTTAACTTTGTAAATCTCAAACTATCGGCTTTGTGGGACAGTTGAAGTACTAAAGGTTTTGTAGACTTGTGAAATCGGTCAACAGCTGTATTCCTATAACACCTTTTGTTTTTCAAGTTCCCTCCAAAGCTGATGGTTTTAGAATTACAAAGTTAAGTTTTGAAAAAAAAGTATACCCATTATGTGTCACCTTGTATTATAATCGCCTATAAAGTTCGAAAGTCTTAAAATATACGTAAGAGTATAAATAATAATAATATAATATTGTAGCCCTTTTGACGTCCCACTCATGGGGTGCTGCTCTTAACAACGATACTCGATATATCGTGACATTTGAAGTGTCGAATCCTACTTTAAATTCCATCTTTATTCACGTATATCGTCTGAACGAACGATAATTTTGTATTGTTCGTTCAGTAATCTATACGACGGCAAAAAATATGTAATTTAGAGGAGAATTCGACACGACAAATGTCACGATATATCGATTATCGTTGCTAAGAGTAGCGCCCCTGGGCACTGGCCTCCCCTCACTGCGAGAGGGATTTCAGGCATTTGAGAATAACAGTAATGTATAAAATCATCTCGAGACTATAATTTATTAGTGGATAGATTTGTTGAATCGATGCATTGTGTCAAAACGCCTATCAACCCTTGTTCCGAGCATACCCACAAACTTATATATACCAGTGACGGTGGCGCTAGTGGCGTTGCAAAACTGTCAACATAATTATAAATCAGTTAGTTCCTGTTTCAACCACCGGCACATATAAGTTTGTCGGATAGTATCGCGCTATCAGCTAAAATACGACTTTATTCCATTGTAATAAGTGCTACGCTGATCAGGAACATTGACGCGATATTTAATTTTTGAACGTCTAAATGTGACGTCAATATCCTGTGGAGTAAAATAATATAACGCGGCGTTTAAAAACACAACTTAAGTCGTTTGTAATAAGGTATACATTAGTCTGTTACGGAATTTGCTTGTGTAATTGGGAACGATTATTGAATGGAACGCCACATTGAAGATTTATTCGGAGACATAATAACGAAATTGTGAAAGAGTATTTAAGTTACTTTAAATTTAAACTCTATTGCAATCGAAATAGAGCCGAGTTTAGACCGTTGAAAACTTTTGGGCTGTGAAATGTTTTCCATTTCAAGAAAAACCTATATTGGTATTTTTTATGTTATTTTGTTAAATGCATTATGAAAAAAAAAAGATGTTACGTTGTATTATAATTTTTTTAAGGTCACAAATCTACCATTGTAATAGACATTTGTTTTTTCTCGTTATAATCTACTAACAATCGACTAACAATTAAATCGATATTAATAATTGAAATCGATTCTCGTCAATTAGCAATAAGTTTATTGTTATCGGCTCTCGGAGGGTAAGCACAAGGTGTGTTGAGAGACAGTCTGTTCAGATGTAGACGGGATAATGATGCGATGGTCGGTAAAACGCTGTCGTCTGAACGAGCTTTGAAACAGTAATGTTGGTATACTTATACAGATACGGGTTTGGGAAATGAAAAAGACATCAGTTGGGGTTTTTAATGCTATTGGTGTAAGAAAATTGATAGAATCATACTAAAGCACGATTCTTGGATCATTAATAAAATTATGTACTTTTATTTCATCAACTAGCTGAGCCCGCGACTTCGTCCGCGTGGAATTTAACTTAACAAAAAAGCCCGCTGCCGCGTTCTGAGCCCGCGCGATAGGACCCATTTTTTTAAATATTGTTTTTCTAAAATAACAGTAGCCTCAGTTACTGTTTATAACAACAGCTGTCTGCCAGTGAAAGTCCGGTCTAAATCGGTCCAGCCGTTTCGGAGATTACCCGGAACAAACACACAGACAGACAGACAGACAGATAATTTTTTTTAAAATCTCGTTTTTGTTCTAGGTGTCGTATGTACTTTCATATGCATTTAGTGAAAAGGTGTTATTTTGATATTACAAACAGACACTCCAATTTTATTTATTTGTATAGATGTGGGCAAAAAACACTTATGAATAGTCAGAACCTACCACCGGTTTGGAATGCCGCTCCCACTGAGATGATCCTGCAAGGATTACAATGGCTACTCTTTTCAATTGAAAAAATGTTGCTGTACATTATCAGAAACAGCAACACAATGTGAGCAGGCAACACCATTGTCGCTAGAAAGTACAATGATGCAATATTCTACGAGACTCTAACCCCCTTAAAAATAAATGTGGATTAGCGGGCGAATAGTTACACACAGAACTATCTCTTTCTCTCATCAGTAATTTGACATTCGAACGAAGAAGAAAAAGTATGGTTTAACTAAACAACCGCTAATCTACTTTTATAAGTGAACTAGCTGTGCCCGCGACTTCGTCCGCGTGGAATTTAATTGACAAAGTTTCATACAAACTTTCATCCCCTATTTTATCCCCTTGGGGGTAGAATTAAAAAAATCCTTTCTTAGCGGATGCCTACGTCATAACATCTACCTGCATGCCAAAATTCAGCCCGATCCGTCCAGTGGTTTGGGCTGTGCGTTGATAGATCACTATGTCAGTCAGTCTGTCTGTCAGTCAGTCAGTCACCTTTGAGTTATATATATATATATATAGATATATTAGATATATACTTTATTCCATCGCAGCAAAGCCGCTATTCATTTAAATGTATCTACGGCTTGAAGTGTTCAGTAGATGCACTTGTGCTTTAGGGTGATTCTATTTAATGAATCGTAAATAAGTATTATTGTTGTATAAAACTAAGGCTATCGCTTAAGCTGCTCCTCCCGTTACTCCTTAAGGGCCGTTTAACAAGCAATATTTTCACAAGCATATGTGGCCCAAATACTTTTAAACATGTTTTTTATGGAGTTTATTCGGAATGCAAGCGTACTACCGTAGTCTATGGATGCTAGCAAACCCATAGATATTGCTTGCACGTTTTCTAACCTTACCTTACTCTGTTATCCGATGACTCGAGTCGATTCGCATACTTCATATACTTATACTGACATCTTCAAGGTTTCAATGGCCTCTAAGGCGTCAATAGCCAAGTGGTAAGAGGTATCTTTGATGCCCATCCTGGCCATTAAACTATTGACGTGGGCCCACTCCTAGCACAAGCATTAGCTTAGCTGGAGGGGCTTACGGAAATAGGTACTAGTATAAACTTACACTGGTTGTAATTTATAAAAAACTAGCTGAGCCCGCGACTTCGTCCGCGTGGAATTAAACTTAACAAAAAAGCCCGCTCCCGCGTTCTGAGCCCGCGCGAGATTTTTTAATATTTTGTTTTTCTAAAATAAAAGTAGCCTAAGTTACTCCTAAAAACATCAACTATCTGCCAGTGACAGTCCTGTCAAAATCGGTCCAGCCGTTTCGGAGATTACCCGGAACAAACACACAGACAGACAGACAGACAAAAAATGACAGACGTTTTTGTTATAGGTTTTTTTTTTTTTTTTTTATATGACAATACGTTGTTGGCCAGAGTGGCCATAACAACTTCACCCGGACAGAGGGCGAGCGCGAGTGCGCTCCAGCCAGAATTTTGTTATAGGTGTCGTATGTACTTTCATATGCATTTAGTGAAAAGGTGTTTTGATATTACAAACAGACACTCCAATTTTATTTATTTGTATAGATAAATAATACGGCACAACTGACTTCCTATACAAAAACTGTCAGTACTGAGTTTTGACGTATTGCGTGTCGAGTTGAGTATCAGCGTTTAAGAGGGGGAGGGGGTAAGGAGGGGGTGGGGGGGTCCGGCTCTCACTAATCGTCCGGACACCTCAACACTATTGATGTTTATTACAATTTATTTCTGGCAACTATAATAATGTTGCCACATATATGCAGTGAAAATGTAGCTCGTTTAGACGGACCCTTACAACACTCGCATAATAATGATTTAATTAAATTGATTAATTACACGCGGCAGCGCTCAGACCAAGTTCTGTTATTTTAAGGACGAGTACGGTTCAGTGTTAGCAGTATTTATGTATCTACATAATACATTATAATTCAAATTCGTTATAAACATTAATAATCGATTCAAAAATAAACCATTACCTATATAAATAAAAAATCCGGTCTGCGTAATTCTTCACCCTCTAAACAGCTTGACCGATTATTTATTTATTTTTTTACTCATGTGCGCCGCGCGGCAACTCTATCCGTGGTGAGCGTCAGTAGCGTTACACGAAGACGTCAGTAGCGTTACACGATATATATAGGTATACATAGTGGCAGCTGCGGCGCCCTACGCTTTATGCTATAAAGCTTCGCTTCTTTCGGGCGTCCATAGACGGCACTATTTATAATTTATAGACTAGCTGAGCCCGCGACTTCGTCCGCGTGGAGTTTAACTTAACAAAAAAGCCCGCTCCCGCGTTCTGAGCCCGCGCGACAGGACCAATTTTTTCATTTTTTTTAATTTTGTTTTTCTAAAATAAAAGTAGCCAAAGTTACTCCTTAAAACATCAGCTGTCTGCCAGTGAAAGTCCCGTCAAAATCGGTCCAGCCGTTTCGGAGATTACCCGGAACAAACACACAGACAGACAGACAAAAAAATTTAAAATTGCGTTTTTGCTATATGTGTCGTATGTACTTTCATATGCATTTAGTGAAAAGGCGTTATTTTGATATTACAAACAGACACTCCAATTTTATTTTGTATAGATGAGTACGTTTTTAATTCATTATTCTGTGAGTGTTGAATTTATTGTAATATACTTCTAAGGTCGGTGTTGTTGGCTAATTAACATTAATGTAATGGTGTACATAACGGTGTTTTGATATTATATTTTATTATTTATTACGGGTTTTTGATTGTCGTTGTGTAATTAAAATCGCAGGTCACAATAATTTTACGTTTGAACAGTTGAAAGTGTCTTTTATAATGTTAGACCGTGGGGATTTTAAGTAGGTACCTTATTAGATAACAAATCGATCTCAAGTCTGAAGGCCATCTTGGAAATGTCATCCTTATGCCATACCAGTACAAAATGACATGTCAAAAGCGTACTCAATATCGTTCTCAGACTTGAGGTTGATTTATTAATATACGGTCCTTAATATACGTTACTCATATGTATAAGGTCTTATTTTAATAATACGCGTTATTTTCATAGCGCGTTATTGATTGTACCTACCACAAAAACTAATGTAATAGCGGGTGACTCAAAGGTCAGCTGTATGGAAGAAACTCTAAAGTTGTTTTTGCGGTAGCTACATAATCTTTATAATTTACTAAGCCGCCGTAAAATGATATAATGCATTATTAAAATAAGATCATATAATAATATATGCGTTCACTTGCAACATTTGTTATTGATTTACAACGTTCATTGAACACATGTGTTTTGAAATATATTTTCATGTAACGGTAACAAAAACAAACGGTAACATATATTCAACTCAAATTTGAATAATTACCGATGACCGATAAACGTCTCAAGTAGTGTTGGTCCTTAAATGATTTGAGTAGCCGTTCAGCATTCAGCTGTGAATCCATTTTAAATCGATTTTCGCGAGGCTCTGACGGTCTGAATGGTATGTAAAAACGGAAAATTATTTCCAACAAAACTAACTAATTTTATAAAAGACACTATTTGAAACTATGTTCACATAAGAGAGAATTGACAATAAACAATATTATTGTGTAAAAAAAACATTGTTAACATTTAACTGTTGCCATTATACATATGTATTTAGTCTTAATTTAATAATACGCGATATTTTGCACGGTGCGATATTTTAATAAATGCTAAAGATGATTGTATCTATCATAAAAATAATAATAACCTTAAGTTATAAACCTTTTCTGATAGTTGTACCTGGGGTGCTACTCTTAGCGACGATAATCGATATATAGTAGCATTCGTATTGTAGAATCCTACTCTAAATTCCATCCACCGTGGTAGGTATGTCGTCTGATCGAACGATATTTTTTTATTGTTCGTTCAGTAATCGATACGACGGCAAAATAAAAGGAATTTAGAGTAGGATTCGACAATACAAATGTCACGATATATCGATTATCGTTGCTAAGAGTAGCACCTCAGGTTGCTATCGAGCGGTTTGATCACAGATCAGCTGTTAGAAAGAAAGGCAGGCACATTATCTTTAGTATATGCTAAGGTGCTAATTATTGTCGTATTATTAATATAAGACTTTGCAGTATGTGGGTGTTTATGTACTTATGGTCTAACCGTAACAATAGGTATCTAGCGTCTTTGCTAATTTCCATTGTATTCATTGTTTTACACCTCACCTTATGTATATAAGTGTTTGCCTTCTACTTTTTTGTATTATGTTATATCTGTAAATGTTATATTAATAACTATTTATAATAAAACATGGGCTAGTGAAATATTATATAGGGTGGCTAGATAACTAAGAGTACAATCTGAAACCTTCCTGTATATATTTTATATATCTGATGTTTTTTATTAGTCTTGCTTTGGTATGGTGAGCATACAGTCAGCATCATAAGAATGGTATTAAAATATTGATGGACAAGTTCATTTATCTAAATATTATCTTGCATAAATGTACTGCGTTAGTTCAAAGTTTATGTTACTTTATGATTATGCTAAAGTATTTTTACAGTTTTACGGGGGATTTTTGTTACATTTTTTTTTAGTTAAATATTTCTTTGTTTTTATTGATTTAACTTTATTAAGTTAACTTACCGCAGTGTTGGTTTATATTCATCTTGGTTATTTAGTTAATTTTACTAACTTAATAGGTAGTTTTATAACTATATATATTATTTGCAATATGTTTGCGATTATTTGTGGTGCTGAATGTTTTTTCACCACTAAATACACAGATGAAATTAATATTTAAGTTATTGTCTAATTATTAAACACTAATTTTCTTATGGTGTATGTTTTAAATTGCTTCTCCATAAGAAAAGATTTTTTTTTAAGTATATTATTAAATCTTTGACAGTTAGGTTTAATATTTGATCTAGAATAAATGTAGTGAACTAATAAATGAATTAATTATTAAACTTAGTAGTTATATAAAAAAGTGTTTAAACAATTCTCATTCGGAAATAGTGTTTGTTTTGTTGTTTTTCTTTTCAGTATTGTTTTTTTTTATTTAAATAATTGTTATGTATTTAAAAATACATTTATGTATTAAGCCGTTTGATCTAAGTGCCTTTGCCAATTTTTTTTAAGAGAAAATAAGTGAACAGATTATATTCGCTAAGCTACATATTGTCATTTTTATTTGTGCGTTTTGTATTAGTGCTTTTGTAGGACATAGTCGTTAAATCAAAGTTAGCAAAATAAAAGAATAGCTTATTTATTATTTTCTTGAAAGTCTGGGTTCCTAAACGGTTACTAGTAGAAATCAAATCAGCTGCTCTACAAAATTAGTCTAGTATGTTAAGTCTATTTAGATTTACTAAATAAACTAAACCAATTTGTTTGTCGCAGCCAACTAGCTTAATTCTCCGTTCAATCAACAGCCTAGCCACTTTACTAAACAGTGCCGTTCAACTAGCGGCCTGAATTATATTCAGCCATTTGATCAAACAGCTAGGCAAATGACTTGGATCGATGACGTTTAATCACTTGCCTAGCCTGTTCATTTCAATTTAGTTCCACTTTCTGCCACCTAGCGCCGAAACTCACCAAACTATCAATATGGCGTCGGCAAAAATCAAATTTGATGGAATAATCTTAATAGGTACTTTTAATACAAAATAAATAAACAAAATACAATTATATGTACAAAAGAGCTTCCACATCGTCGTCGATGCCATAAGTGCCCAGGAGGCTGGCCGCATTTCCGCGCTGAATTGCGAGGCTTATTCTTTGCGCGAAAAACAGACAAGCCCGCCGGTCACGTGATGCGGCGAACAGACGCGCTGCTATCTCCTTGTGGAGGAGACGCGCGTTAGGGCCCCATGAGCCTAAAGTTTCGACCCCAAAAGGCTCAAACAAATAGCCTCCAGGAAGGCCACTATATTTGCGCCTCTTGAGGTTTTCAACCTCTGCAGCAGCAGCGCCAGAACGCATTGACGTGCTTGGAAGATGTGACGGTGCCAGGGTATCAACACAAGTTGCATCTCATACCAGGGGCCGTCCCATCCTCCAAGGCACCAGAGACATACCATCGGGCCTCTTGCCGTCGTCACGCGCCAAACCATTGGGTTCCAATACGGCCGGCACGTTGGCGGAGACAAGGGCCCGACGAATTATGTCATTGATGCTAGCATGACGCGACAAGCGGCCCGCGCTCCTGCCGCAGGATAACCCATGGTGGCCCAAGCTGTCCACCGCCTCACCGCATCGACAGCGATGTGGAGCATTACAAGAGGCAATAGGTACTTAGATATTTTACGAAATTGTTTAGATCCACCGAGCCTACTTGCTGGGTGGGATATCTCTGGGGTGTCATAAAAACATAACTCTAACCTAAACCCATCCGGGTTGCTCTGCTTGGGTAGTATTTTGAAAAAGTTTTGTAGTACTTAAATGTCAACCAGTTGCCTAAGCATTAGCCAGCCAGTTTATTAAATGTTGTAAGAGACGATACGGCTGAATATCATTTAGCCCGCTAGTTGAACGGCGCTGTTTAGTAACGTGGCTAGGCTGTTGATTGAACGGAGAATTAAGCTAGTTGGCTGTGACATGTATACATTTAATTATTATATTTGTCAGCGCGTATGTCCTATGCGCATTCTTTGTTAAACAATTCAATAATTTAATTATAAATTTACGTAATGTAAGTAGCGGTGTGGTGGCATGTTCATTAATTAAGCTAATTAATTGAAAAGAGAATAAAGCGCTTCCATCTTTAATACATAAGTGGAATTAATTAGTATTCTCTGTTATACTAGGGACAAGAAATTAATTATTTTTAGTTCTTGGCATGTTAAGGAGTCAATAGCCTAGTGGCTAGAGGGGCTGCCCTCGTAGCTGCGAGGTTCCGGGTTCGATCCCCATCCGGGCCATTCAACTATTGACGTGAGCCCACCCCTAACACAAGCATTAGCTTAGCTGGAGGGGCTAACGGGTATACTAGTAATGTCATAAACTCACATTGCTAGTAATCATTATAAAAAAAATGTTGCTGACCTAAAGTCGGTGGGATAGAGGTAGGGAAGAGCTTCCAGCGCCCTAAGATAGCTACTTTACGCGGATTTTGTGAGAGAGGTGGTACTACACTCTATGCGCATATCTATGCGTATTTACGGAACTGGGTGACCGTGTTACATATTTCAGTGTCCCAAGTATAACAGGCTCTAACAATAAGCCGTTGTTGTAGAAAAATAGTTTTATAGCTCTAATTATGCCAATATTCGGATTGTGTTGGAAATTATCGAAATTATTATTGTAAACTTTAATGTGTATATTTATTGTATGCTGACTGTACCGGATGCTTCCATTGGGCGACACAATATCTCGACAAAGAAAAGCGATAATATCCATCACAATTGACACATCCAGAATTTAATTACAAAAGCTATCTGCACCGCAATTGAAAATTATAATTATTTCGGAGTCTTATCTAAATACATACTTATTTGTATAAAGCCTGTAAATGTTAAGATGCGCGCGAGCAACGTTAAACCAACTGCGGTTAACGTGTTGCGTGGTTCTAATTGTAGTTCATAATGATGATTATTAAAGGATGATTCAATTTATTATGTTGTTTCATTACGAAAGTTAAGTATAATTGAGTGCGTCGTGTGTGGGGTGCACTGCGCGGCTCCTAGTGACGGCGGCGTAGTACCGCGCCGAGTCGCGCGGCGTGCGCGTGCGCACCGGGTCCGAGAAGTCCACCGCGTACAAGCCGAAGCGTATCCTGAGGTATCAAAGGTATCATGGTGGGTTACACGGAGGTATTAGCAATTGCGGTAGGAACAGGATCATTCGCTAACAAAATGTCTGTCACTTCCGTCACACAGCATAGCACGCGAACGTAAGTACTTTTGCGTATTTTTAGGGTTCCGGACCTTAAAAGGAAAAACCGGAACCCTTATAGGATCACTTTGTTGTCCGTCTGTCTGTCTGTCCGTCTGTCTGTCTGTCTGTCAAGACCTTTTTTCTCAGAAACGGGTAAAGTTATCAAGTTGAAATTAATACCAAATATCAAATGATATGGTCCCGTGTAGGTGTAAAAAAATTAGGCTTCTAAGGCAACCGAATCAAAAGATACGGTGATTTATGTCACATATTTTTATACTTTTCGCAAATTCACTTATCAATACAAAGGAATCAACACACAGCCCAAACCGCTGGTGTTAGAATCATGAAATGTTGACAGTAAGTACCTTATATACCGCAAGTATCCACTAAGAAAGGATTTTGTAAAATTCCACCCCTAAGTGCATAAAATAGGGGGTGAAAGTTTGTAAGGGGTAAAAAAATATTAATGAACCTAGAGACATGTAAATATGTATTGAGGCTACTTATTACAAATTAAAAATATTAATTTCAGCGTTTTGTAAAATTCCACCCCTAAGTGTGTAAAATAAGGGTTTGTATTCAGTTTGGTTGCAGTTTCTATTGGGTTCCCGAATTTGTTTAAGCATTTTTGGGAACTATTTAATATTAAAATATCTTGCCGGTATCGATATTGGAATCCAGGAATGGAAAAACTATCTAAAATCATAATAAAATGTTGTACGGAACCCTCAGGGCGCGAGTTCTACTCGCACTTGTCCGGCTTTTTTTAAACAGTAGGCACCTACTTAATTTGGAAGATGATAACGTTTATAATTACTTTGGCGAATATACCACTGCATTCTCATTGACTGTAGTGTACCTGCCTACCCTCTTGATAATAGGTACGTATTTGTTTTATAAATAATCATCTTAAAATATAATATTCAGGTTTTCATTATACTTCTCCCCCTAAACGGCTTGAACGATTTTGATCACTTTTTTGGTACTTAGAGATGGTTCCTAGTTATAGTTTGACTCAGTAGGTGCCGCTGTTGTTGACATCCAAAAACTGAAATCTAATCTGTTTCCAAAATCTAGTATTGATATTAAATAATAATAATACTATGTAGGTGTCCATACGTGTAGCCCCCCATCCACTCGAAGTTGTCCATGAGCGTCCACGTGCTGTAGCCAATCACTGATATTCCGTCACTTATAGCGAGTAGGAGCTAGAAAACCAAAGACATAAAGTTAACTATTTAGTTCATATGCGTGTAGGTATATAATACTAATACTAGTAATGTGTTAATCTACTATTTCTAATAATATTTTTAAACAGAATGCTTGCAAACTCTTATATCGTGATTCAGGTTTTCTATTGTGGCGACCTCACATTCACGTCGCCGACAGAAATGGACAGATGGCGCTAAATGCAGCGCCTCAATACAATGTACGGATCCTTCATAGAAAAATCTGAATCACGATATTAAGACTCGCAAGCATCGTGACTATATATATATACAAGACCCCGAGAATAACCAGTGGGGCATTGTGGCTGCCCCGCCAGGCATAACACCCGCCTGACTGGAAGATCTTCGCTTTCCGCTAAACTATGATGACCTGAATATTGTAATGAGGCGTCGCTATAGCGCCATCTATCGACGACATCGTGAATCGTCGCTACAGATCTGTGGTACCGTAAGTTCGCGCTGGCGAAACACATTTTGGGTATAACAGCTATTCCATCAAATAGTTATACTTATTTTAATCATAGGACTTGTAATACTTTATGAAATAACCTCTAAACTTCACACCATAATGACACAACCATAGAGTATTGATGTCTTATTCAAAACCACGAATATAACAGCCGTCATGCCCATGTTACCTGTTCCAGGTGGCTTCTCATGTACTCCAGACGAGCCATGTCGTTGGTGCCAGTGTACGTGTCAGGGTATCCGTTCTCCGTGATCAAAAAGTCTATGGGTCCGTAGGAGGCGTTCAGCCAGTGCAGTTGCGTGCGCAGCCCTTCAGGGTGTACCTGAAAAAAGGCAGGGTTGATGCCTCAGGAAACCTACTTGATCGGATTTCACTTTTACAGTGGTAGAGGCAAGCTGTATCCGCGTTTTAAACGATGAGCCGGAAGCCTAACCCGTCTCCCTTCCTTACCCTCTGTCGCACTCCCCTTGAGGTTGGCAACGTGCGAGCAATGCCTTTGGTACTGGCATCTATACGCTACGGTAACTGTTTAACATCCTGTCGTAAAAAAGGTCGTACGCTTCTTTTCCGACTTTATTCTACAAACCCTACCTATACCTACAATCCCACCTCAAGGAGAAGGTATCCCCTCTCCTTTTTCCACTTGCTCCGGTCTGTTGCTTCCGGAACCAATCCGCCATATTTGATCGATATTACATCGGAGTCGAACGAGAAAGCCGCGTTGTCTTAGATGGCCACCCAAACGCCTCGCAATTTAATTAATGAATACAATCCTTTCGTCTTATTACAATAAGTCTGGGTCATAGGTTTTTTATCATTTGTAGTTACTAGGTAATAGGACTAGCGAAATAAAATCTGTAGGTAGGGCACTTCACAATTTCTAGGGACATCAATTTTTGTTTTTTCTGATAGCGCAATTATCGGATGATCAGTAATTGGATGGTAGTTAGCATTTAGCTAGTGTTTGCAGTGATACCGTTCAGTAACTCACACTAAACCAATCGATCGCCGTGGGCGGCCAATCAGGGTGCTTCTCGAACACCACACCAATTTCATCGCAACCGTAAAACGTCCAGGAGCCGATCTCTTCACCAGGTTTCGCCTTACGAACCAGCCTCGTGGTGTAGTGGTTCAAAGCGTAGAAATCAAATGTTCCTGGACAATGGAATAACTTATTGTGAATTCATTAAAGACATGGTTTTAGCTTTAGGCATAGAATGAAATGTATAGAGTCTGGCACACGAAAGTTGAACTTGAGATTTATTGAAACTTTTTACATGGCAACTTTTTATAAATGTCACCCGGCATAAATAGTTACTAGAACTAGTCTTGGTACTTAAATAATATCTATATAGCGGTTCATCATAAATGTATGTGACGAAAGCAGTGATTCGGATGGCTCACTAGAAATTGAATTTTGAGTTTCTGATTTTGATTATGACTCCTAAAATAAGATGATATTTAAATAATTAACATTTTATTTTATTTATATCTACAATAACATTTTATTATCTGGAATGTTCTGCATTCCGCGGCATCTTACTATTCTTTGCTCTCAAGTTAAAATTCCAGAGTAATATTGATTAAAAGCATTATACATAATACTAATAATAGAATATAATAACAAGATTAAGGTAAAGGCACCTAATTCCGCGGTATTTTCACCATAAATAGAAAGAACATTAAAAATTAAGTATTTATTATACCTTTCTGTAGGATTGGCTATTTTTATCAGAAGTATTATGTATCTTATTATTGAAATATACTCACAGATTGATAATAAAAGTTTAATAAAAATGTTAAGTAATTTATTAAAAAAAAAAAGTTCGAGCTACCTAATTCCGAGGTAAAAATCCTAATTCCGATGGATTTGGTTCCTAATTCCGAGTGTACAAAATACAAAGCAAATAAGGTGGGGAGAATGATACATGATGTTCAAAAAAATCAAGTCTATTTATAATTTTTGGATTTCAAATCAGTCTCTGTTTCATATGATTAATAAAATGGTATGACAATATGTAATTCAGTTAGATATTAAATAACATTATTTTAAACATTAAATGGAAAATAAAATATTGTTATTTATTATCGCTAATGGATGAATGAACACTCTGTATGTAACGTGTGCCAATACCACGGAATTAGGTGCTCATATACCCTAATTCCGCCTTATATACATCGGAATTGCGTTTTGGTATACTAAATCAAGTTTCCTAATTCCGAGTAATAAAAAATAAAAGTTTTTTTTAATCTCATATAAATAAATTAATCATATAAATAATGAATTGCGATATCTTTGAAGAAATATAAGAAACACACTCGGGATTATATCAGAACACATTAATAACTTAATTTTCCGTACTTAGCTTTTCCATACAACGAATTAATAAAGCACCTAAACAAACAATCTTTGACCTGCTATACTTAATTAGTAAATGCGACGCCATAGTGTACCTCGGAATTAGATTTTTTTTATTAATGAGTTATTTAAGTAATCAGAACTAAAATATTATGTTCGTAATCATAAAACTGCCTTCAACATTTTTAAAAAAGATAACGTCTATGAAAACGCAATTCCGTGGTATACATCGGTATTTAGGAACCAACTAAAATATTTGGCTCCTAATGCCGCGGTATTTTAAATACTTATTTTCTCCTCAATTTATGAATTAAATAGACAAATTTTAAGCATTTTCAATAAAAAATATAGTCCTTCCAATATTTCAACCTAAAGAAAAACTCACACAGTATAAAACTATCATCTAAAACACTATTTGGCAAATCGTATTATTCGCGTGCAAAAGGTCCGAAATGTATGAAGCGCGCGCTCGAGTCAGCTGCTAGCGTCAAATATACCGATTATTTTAAAACGTACGCACATTAAAACACTCATTTGCTCATAATAACATGACCAGATAAATGATTAATTTAACAATGTATCTTGCAGACAAAAATAACTTGTAAATTATTAGAAAACCCCGTTATTCTAAATACATCGGAATTAGGTGCCATTTTTAAAACCCCTCGGAATTAGGTGCCTTTACCTTAGGTAAAATCTTACCTCATTTACATGCGTATTTTATTTAGGAAAATCGAACCTAAACTAAATATTTTTTTGTAAAGTATCAAGGCCATTTATTTCTCATATACCTAGTGATTTTTTAAAGATTTTTTAAATTTGCCGCGCTTTTTCAGGCTCCACTTTCGTGTGCCAGACTCTATCTTTGGCTTTGGATATAAAATTACATTCAGTTCCGACATAATATTATTATAATAGTACGTACTAGTGATGTAACGAATGTTGGATTTTTGACATTCGCGAATGCGAATGCGAATATTTGGCTTCAACATTCGCGAATGCGAATGCGAATGTTGACTTTCAAATAAGAAACCCTAAATTGAAAATTAAAAAAACTTTTTAATAGGTAGAATATTAAAAAATATAAAAAAGTTTTAAACGACTACAAAAGAGTTGATAATTTTCAAACGGTTGAATCGATTTTCGTAAAACATAGCTAAGAACACTCGAACACCTTTCTAAAATAGAAAAAATTAAGATAGGATCATTTGTTTGGGCGCTACGATGCCACAGACAGACACACAAATACACATGTTAAACTAATAACACTCCTATTTCTCGGAGGTTAATAAAAAGCACGCAAAATGTTAGACTGGATTGACATTTCGTGTGGCCGAACATAGCCGAACCCATAGGTTGAAAGAACGAAGTTAGTCACATAAAGTTAATTCGAAGAGATTTGTTTTGATTTGAGGGTAGTTTAGTATTATTTAATTAAACAAATTTATTTCATATTCAATTTTTATTGAGTTAATATTTTAATTAGACTAACAAGAGCAATAGAGAAAGATCCTATTTATAATTTAGTTGCCTTCCTCAAGACAGTACATTTTTTTTTATTCAAATATAAGTAAATAAGTGCATTATGTGCAAGTGAGCTAAGTTACGATCGAGGCTGGTTTGCAGCCAGAGACTAACACGAGGGCTGTATTGTGATGGAGCCAAGGTGTGTTATTCAAATATAAGTAAATAAGTGCATTATATGCAAGTGAGCTAAGTTACGATCGAGGCTGGTTTGCAGCCAGAGACTAACACGAGGGCTGTACTGTGATGGAGCCAAGGTGTGTAATTAACAATGCTCACGCAGATCATACGACATTTTACAACTTACTTGCGAGAAAAAAAAAATTAGAATATTACAATCTTAATTGGAAAGAAATCACAATTCACGA
The DNA here is from genome assembly GCA_905147325.1 of Notodonta dromedarius. NCBI lineage: Eukaryota > Metazoa > Arthropoda > Insecta > Lepidoptera > Notodontidae > Notodonta > Notodonta dromedarius. The sequence goes on along the minus strand of LR990183.1, from coordinate 6,997,655 downwards.
GTTTTTTAAGACTTAGAGAATTAAAACAACATGGCGCGCCGTAAGTTTTTAGGGTTCCGTAGTCAAACTCGGAACTCTTATAGTTTCGGCACGTCCGTCTGCAGTCACAGTAATTTTATACAGAGACTATTAGGGCTAAAATACTGCAAACTAGCCAAAACATTGAGTTTATGTACCGCTAAAAAACTGTTTTTAAATTTTGAAAGCAAAGTTATTCCATTGTACCTCCCGTGCTTAAGAAAGGGGAGTAAAGAAAAATGTTTACACACCCCCTCGATTGAGGTATTGTTCAGTAAGTATTTTAAAACTATTTGATTCAAATTCAAATCGTTTATTTTGTTTAGGCCTACGGGGGCACTTACAAATTGTCAATTTTACATATTTTTTCTTATATCTACAACCGGATCGGAACGCGACCTCGACTGAGAAGATCCGGCAAGAAACTCAGCGAGCTTGTCTTTTACATGACATTTTTTTTTTATCGCCAGTGTGATGGTTTCTTTGACAGTTTTTCAATATTAATTCCCGTTTACGAAATATTGAGCTTCATTGTGGTCTTTTCTACTTAAGTAGCAAGGTCATCCTTTAAATTAGAACCACATTATAAATGGTTTATTATAGGAAATAAATAGTTATTTACTATTCAAATTAATATAAGTAATTTTATAATAAATCTAAATTGAGTCTCAAACCACGCACCACTGATTGTGCACCCAGTCTAATCACAACGTAATTATTTGACTTAAAAATCCTTATAAGAATTTTCATCAGTCCAAAAAGAAAATAAAAGTTTATTTCACTTTTGCTGAAGATGTCTATGATTCCGGTTTAATAAATTTAGTAACAGAATTTCTTACTATTTTATTTAAAAGGTGACTAATAGTTAATTAATTTCGAAGAAATTAATAGGTTACGTGAGCCGCCTTATTCGATGTTTCATTATCAATAAAAAAATATCACTTTTATTTTATAAGTTCCGTAGTATCGCAAAGTGGCGGGATGTCTACGGAACTCTAGAGTATGCATAGTCCGACATGCATTTGGCTGGTTATATTTATCTATGGGTCTGGCAAAGCCGGTAACAATTATCATATTATTTGAAATATAATAAATCGAATGTTTATAATATATTTTATTTACAATGAAATTAAATGTGAAATAAATTTATTGAAATAGTTAATGTATTTATGTATAACATTTTAATAAACATCGTTTATTTATTGTTTTAAATGTTTACTATTTTAGGATACCTCTTTACTAAGATTTAAAAAAATTAAAGTCAATAGCACTGGTGCGTAATAAGCTGCTTTATGAATCTAAAAGCGGTGCAATAAGGGCCACCCTATGAGCAAGTTTGTTTAAATAATATATAATTCTTACTAGTTGTTAACATTCCATATCCGTCTTTAGATAATTTCCTTTTTGTTTTTCAAAAACATTCGTCAAACATTCGCATAGATTCTTGCGAATGCGAATGCGAATGCGAATGTCAAAAAATATGCGAATATTCGCGAATGCGAATGCGAATGCGAATATTCGTTACATCACTAGTTATGACTACTACGACGACCTCGAATTCACGCCACAATCGGATAGATGGCGCTAAATACGACTCCTCAATACTTTATAAAACACCTGAATCACGATATTAAAGTTTGCAAGCATTGTGTTTATATATAGACCCCAATAACAGCCATGGGGGCATAGCAGCCGCCCCGTCAGGCATGCCACCCGCCTGATCGGAGATCTTCCCTTTTTGCTAAAGTACCTTTCACCAGGGCAGTCTCTTCAGGTGTGAAGGGCGGCAGCCTGGACTGCGAGTAGCCCTCTCTCCTTGCGTTCTCGTTGAGTAGTTTCTCTATCCGGGACGGCCACCCACCAGCTTTGGAGAAGATAGGGTGGGAATATCTGCCTGCCTAAAAATGTTAATAAAAAAAATTATATGAAAAAAAAATAGTCCTTTTGTCGTCCCACTCCTGGGCATGGGCATGGGCATGCTGCCCACACTACGAGGCGTATTCAGGCTGTAAACCACCACGCTGGCCCAGTGCGGATTGGAGATCATGTCCGAGAAGTTAGCATAGCCATTTTGTTTTTTTATAAAACTAAGCTTTGTTCTGACTTGGGAGCGCACTTGCGCTCGCCCTCTGTCCGGGTGAAGTTGTTATGGCCACCCTGGCCAACTACATATAGTCATATCAAAAGTTGCTGCAAATCGCGACTCCCGATCTTATGTAAGTTAAAGAGCAGGTACTTAGACAGCAAGCCGAATGCACGTGCGCAGCTGAAGATCTGCCTTAAAAAATATCAGTCTTACCCAATGCTCAATGACGAGTTCAGTGACCGCCACATCATCAGGCGATTTCGGCTCGAACCAGATGAACACTGCCACTATGGATACCTTACCTATAATACACAGTTGGTTCACGTTTTTTAAAGAAATAAAAGCATATTTCTTGCTATAGGAGCTTTAAAAATTAATGGCTAATATGAAAATCCCGAAACCCCTAAATCTTCCATTCTGCGATACATAAGCCGAAGGAGATCTGCTGCTTGCACAGACACGGGCATCGGATTCTTCCAATGATTTCGACTCATCGCGGTCTACCGATCCAGTATGACCCTGTGCGAAAAAAAGCTTGTGCATACCTACCTCCCACTTAAAAATTAACGAATGTTTTTCTTCCTTCTCACCATGATACTTGGGCCTGAACTCCTCATCGTAAACCCTCCACGCCTTCGCATGTGCCATCAGCACATTCTTATTGCACAGGTACTGGCCGACCTTGCCGTCATCGAAGCATGGTGCGTGCTGTCCATTGTACCCCAAGTCGCAGACGCCAATCGGCTCGTTGATGGTCAGCCAGAACTTGACGCGGTCAGCGTAGAGAGAGAACACCACCCTGGCGTAGTCCGCGAACCAGTCCGCGACGAGGGGGTTCGCCCAGCCACCTGGAACAGTTTTTTTATACCATTACGGCTTCACTGCGAAGGCAAATGCTTCACTCCGATGGTATTTTGGTCCCAATGTTAAGGTTTACGTATTGTATTGTAGATTTTATTTGATCTGAGTAGATAAGAGTAGGAAATCATTCATCTGTCTTCCGGCAACCTTCAAACATAGCTGTCGTTATGCAACAAATAGTATCTCACCGAGGTCCTGCAAGGACTGCGGCAGGTCGAAGTGGTATAGCGTGACGAGGGGCTGGATGCCCCTCTCCAGCAGCGCGTCGATCAGCTCGCTGTAGTACCGCGCGCCGGCTGGGTTGATGCGCTCGGGGAAGCCGCTCGGCAGGATGCGGCTCCAGGATATGGAGAACCTGGGAACGTTTGCAATTGCAAAGTTTTCAAAACAAAATTTCTATAACTCTCAACTCGGTTGAGGTAAGGTATGTGCTCACCTGTACATGTCCAGGCCCAGTTCTTCCAACATCTCGATGTCCCGTCTCCACAGATGGTAGGAGTCGCAAGCCACGTCGCTGTTTGTGCGATTCATCACCACTTCTGGTCGTGTGTGGGCCAGTCTGTCCCAAATGCTTTCAGTTCGGCCTATAAAATGCGGTGAGAGAAACTTTACATCTTCAGAAAAGTTTTAGGGTATAGGAGGCATTCCTAATAAGTACGAATGAAATAAAGATTGTTTTCTTATATTTAAGCGAATACTACACACTGAAATAAAACTATTTTACGCAAACAACAACTAAATATGAGGGTACCCAGTTATAAACTACTAACACCTCAGTCCCCCGTGACCATGGTTACTGTAAAGCGGCCGAACATAACAAACTAAATAAACGCGATAAAATCCGTAAAATAGTTTTATTTCAATGAAATAAAGATTGATACAACTTACGTCCGACGAAGACATACTATACGAATTTGGGACAGTAGTAGTTTTAATAATTAGCCCAATATTAAGGGGGAATATTAGGGGGAGGGGGGATCTTTTTAGTATCAGGGTATTCTTGCTGACTAACAAGTAGGTACGACAGTGGAATAACGACTCACCGCTCATATTCCAGGCGCCTTCTATTTGGGAGGCGGCGGTGGAGGCTCCGAACATAAACCCTGGAGGGAACACCAGCCGCTCCACGCACCAGCACCCGCTGAGCACACTGGAAATAAAAGGCTTTTTTTTAATCGGACTAGTCCCGCCACACACTCCCACCACTGTAACTCCTGTAAGCTAGGATCGAAAATGGTGACCAATAATGACGTCGAGGTTTGACCCTCGACGAGTCCCGGGGAAAAGTTAAATTGACTTGGAAACCGCACGAATTTAATCGAAAGAAATAATAGGAGGAGTTGGAATAAAACAATTCCACTTCAAATAAAAGGCTTATTTAAATAGATTTTCGGGTGTCCAAACAATATATAACGGCGGTAGACACAAGCTGTAGCCAATTGATTAGGTACAGCTCATATACGGGCTGACTCTACCTGGGTAGAAGTTACCACCCTCTTCGACCGACAAAATGGTATTGCAAGCGTCTACTACGGTTACTGCTGAACCAGGCGGCTCGTATATTTGTTTGCCGACTTGTTATAATACTAGGTGAAACAGAAAGGCTATACTTACTAAATTTTTTGCAACTTTACTTTGTAAATCTAAAACTATCGGCTTTGTGGGAGGGACAGTTTAAGTACCAAAGGTTATAATAGGTACTAGGTGAAACAAAAAGGGTATACAATTTTTTTTGCAAATTTACTTTGTAAATCTAAAACTAGTGGCTTTGTGGGACAGTTTAAGTACTAAAGGTTATGTAGACTTGTAAAATCTGTCAACAGCTGTATTCCTATAACACCTTTTGTTTTCAAGTTTCCTCCAAAGCTGATAGTTTTAGAATTACTAAATTAAGTTTTGAAAAAAAACGTATACCCTTTATGTTTCAACCTGTATAAACTTCCTACTAATATTATAAATGCGAAAGTTTGTGAGTGTGGATGTATGTATGTATGTATGTATGTATGTATGTATGTATGTTTGTTACTCCTTCACGCAAAAACTACTGAACGGATTTGGTTGAAATTTGGAACACAGATAGATTATAACCGGGATTAACATATAGGATACTTTTTAACCCAATAATCCAATACTACGCGGATGAAGTCGCGGGGCACAGCTAGTGTTTTAATATTTTGGCGACAGTCAAACTGGTCAGCCTCATTAAAGTACAACCAGAAAAAAGTTGAAATAACTTGCTATAACCCGACTACGGAATTACACGTACTTAAGTACCTATTTTATTGTAGCTCTATAACCAACGCACATACATTACCAGGAGCCGACGTCATGTCCGACCACCAGCTACTTGTTTGTAATATGAGAATTAGATTGCGCAGACCCATAATCAAGAAACTGACCAAACGCATTGAAGTTCTCGATAAAGATTCTTTTGTACGATCGCTTCAAGATAAAGAGCAGTGCTGGCACGCAAACTGTAGCAAAGAAGGGAACGTCGACCATCTCTGGACGTCCACCGTGCAACTTATTAAAGACGCCGTGCTCGAATCGCAACCTAACGCAAGACCTAAAAAGAGGCAGCACTGGATGTCAACTGATACCTGGAGCTTGATTGAGACACGTAGAGAACTAAAAGCTAACGGCGCCACGATACAAAAACTAAATGCCATGAGTTCGGTTATACAAGCCGCTTGCCGCCGACACCGTAGTACAGCGCTACAATCGGTATGTGAGGAACTTGAACGACATTCTCAAAAGTTTGAAACTAAGGACCTGCATATGAAGATCAGGCTTATAACCCGTCAGTTCAAACCTAAGACTTGGGCTATTGAGAACGCATCAGGGATCACTATCACAGAAATAAGAGAAATTGTTAGCGTTTGGAAAGACTACTGTAAGTCTCTATTTATCGATACGACAACAGCCATCGCAACGACCTATGATGAAACACCAGCGCAAGAGCCAGTGCCACTTAAAGATGAAGTGCGTGCAGCAATCAGACACCTCAAGAGGAATAAGGCCGTAGGTTTCGACGAAATCCCGATTGAGACAGTAAAGGCCATGGGGGAAATCGGAGTAAATATACTGCATACCATCTGTTGCCGAATATGGGTTACCGGAATGTGGCCAAGCGATTGGTCACATTCTATATTCATTCCCTAACATAAGAAAGGATCATCAAAAAAGTGCAGTAACTACAGACTAATCTCCCTCATATCTCACGCCAGTAAGGTCATGCTGCATATTCTTAACACGAGGCTTCAAGCCTATCTGACCCGAGAGATCGCCTCTGAGCAAGCTGGTTTTGTCAAGGGCCGAGGCACAAGAGAACAGCTCCTCATAATGCGGCAAATAGTGGAAAAAGCTAGAGAATTCAACATCGCACTCTATGTATGTTTCGTTGACTTCAAGAAAGCCTTCGACACCGTCAAGTGTTGGAAACTGTGGTTGTTCCTGAGCGAAATGGGTGTACCACAACACCTTGTATACCTTATTAGACGTCTGTACGAAGATGGCACAGCCGCTGTACGTGTTGACGGTAGTGAGTCCGACCGCTTTAAAACCCAGGCTGTATACTATCTCCCCTACTATTCAACATATATACAGAGTACATCATGCGGATAGTTCTTGAGGATTGGGATAAGGGAATATCTGTGGGAGGTCGAAAAGTATCAAACCTAAGATACGCAGATGATACTACCCTCCTAGCGTCAAAACAACGCGAGATCGAAATTCTTCTTCGACGACTAGAAACCACAGCGTTGGATTTTGGACTTGCAATTAACCGTGATAAAACCAAAATGATGATTGTAGATCGTGCCAACAATAACCACCCGGACGTTACAGCCATAGCAGGATGCGAGGTAGTAACGAGCTACGTATATCTCGGCTCCACTATCACCAACACTGGAGGCTGCGAGGAGGAAATTCGGAGACGCTGCGCGGTGACTAGATCCTCAGTGGAAAAACTCATAAAGATTTGGAAAGACCACAGAATTACCAGAAACACAAAAATTCGACTGATGAGGTGCTTGGTATTTCCTATATTTCTGTACGGAGCTGAGACGTGGACACTGAGAATGCAAGACCGTCGAAAGATTGACGCCCTGGAAATGTGGTGTTGGAGACGCATGCTCCGAATCCCATGGACCGCGTACCGCACTAACGTTTCAATCCTAAAAAAACTCAACATCAAAGAGAGATTATCGTCGACTGTGCAAATACGAATCCTCAAGTTCTTTGGGCACATCACCCGCAACAAAAACTCAATGGAACGATTGGTGGTGCAAGGGAAAGTTGAAGGCAGGAGACCACGTGGGCGCTATCCACCACGGTGGACAGACCTCATAAAATCCGTGACACACTCAACCGTGAACGACTGCTCTCACTTAGCCAAACATAGACCCACATGGCGACATATCGTACGAGCAGCGGTGGCACCAGAACCGACCGAAACATGACCACGACCGCTCTGACAAGAGTGCTACGACTTAGAAAAAGAACCTATTGTATTCATAAACGCAGAAAAAAAGCCTGCGATTGCGCATCCACTTGCGCAATACAATATGTAAGTACCTATTTCAGGTTAGATAACTTTATTTCTCAAAAGAATTACATTCGCTTATATGAGAAATTAAAAACTAAGTTACATAATGTAACTACGGCTAAAACAATTTGGGACGATTACAATACTTGAAAAGAAAAATAAAAAAACACACAACAAAACACCAATACAATTAATTATAAATAAAAAAAACAAAATAAATAAAATTTGTGGGTAGTTGTGAATATTGTCTCGACTTGCATTCCTTGTGACCATTTGTTATAGAAAATAACACAGAGCAAGCGTACCTAGATGTGGCCATGGTTCGTGTCAATATATATCAAGTTGGAGCCTACTTATTTAGTATGTTCATGTTGTTAAGAATGTGGAGCTTTAGCATTCTTTTATACAATTTTATGCTTTTTGTCTCTTTAATAGGTTTTGGTAACTGATTATATATTTGTGCACCCTCGTATATTAGAGATTTTTTTCCGTAGTTGGTGCGTGGTTTGCGTAAACATATATTATTTGAGTTTCTTAGACGGATTTTATGTATTTGATGATTTTTAGTGAATTTAATCTGGGTAAGTTTATATCTTTATTTAATATTTTCTGTACTAGTACGCAATTATAATATTTGTACGACTGTATAACGCTCATTAGTTTTGTGTTCTTGTAAATATTTTGTGTAGGTGTAAGGAAATCTAGATGGAATAATTTTTTTATTAGTTTGTTTTGCGCTATTTGGAGAATATCTAAATTGGTTTTAGCAGCTGTCCCCCATATTTCTATTAGATAATCTATGTGTGGCTTAACTAGGGAATTATAAACAACATATCGTATTTGCCACGGAATAAATTTAACAAAACCTCTCAATATGCTTGTTAGGGATGTCAACTTATTTTTTATTCTTTGGATGCGTAGGTAGCTCAATCGTTGTCACGTTCATTGCAATAAATTTTATCTTAATTGTATGATAATTCAGTTTTACTACAATGAGCTAGATTATGAAGATTTGGATGTTTGCTTATGAAGATTTGGATGTTTGTTTTTACATTATAAGTCATAAGTAGTTATCTCTTTCACGACAGCGTTTAGTGGCTGGAGCGATCCACTCGGCTCACTGCACTGGGTGATGGGGGAACATGGTGGGAAATGCTATAGATGACGAGACTAACATAAAAAATATGTTATAAAAAAAAATTCAACCGACTTCAAAAAACCTGTGTGCCCAAAAACGCTAGAAATAACTAGGGACCTTATAATTTATTTTATTTGGAGTCGGTTAGCAGGGGTAGGTAAGTACCTAAGAAGTTGTCCGTAGTGTAAAGATAGTGATACCGACTCCAAATAAAAGAAATTATAAGGTCCCTAGTTATTTCAGCTTTTTATTGCACCCTGTTTGAAGTCGGTTAAATTTTTTTACTATTATTTAGGTCAAGATTGCCGGTAATCGTAAATAGGTAGATAGGTTTACGTAGTTTTTTAATGTATATTTAAGCGACGTAGGTACTTATAATTCTTATTAAGTAGAAGTCAAATTTCAAAGTTTAGGACATGAAGCATGTCTAATGTACATAGGTGGTAATTAAATTAATTAGCGTGTGAGACGGTCAGACACTGAACCAAGTTTACATTTTTAATCTAACTAATTAGTTAGTTGATAACGCAAAGTGTTATGACTAATTTTGATAACAAATGCTTATGCAATCAAGCAATTATAAGAGCGTCAATTGTGTAGTGGTTAGGAGGCTGCCTTCGTTACTCAGAGGTTCCAGGTTCGATTCCCACCCTGGCACATTCGCCATTAAACTAAACAAACAACTTTAGTATGGTCAGCGGCACATTTCGGGGAACATTTCCAGCATAATGTGTTATCTCGCTGTAATTAACATCCGTGATAAACAACGCAAGGTATTTCACAGAAGATCGATCTCTATGACTCATAGCACAAGCGTTGCTTAGTTTGATATAATGCAGTTGATGTATTTCTCTGGCGATATATTCACTTCCTAAGCTATTAATATTAGCTAATATTACCTGATGAAAAACACACCGATACGAATCATTTTCACTGACACTCAAGCGAGAGTGCAAATTTCACTTCACATAACGAAAACTGACTGCACACTGCGGTGACATTGAAGATACAACACTTTATATTTATTTTGTATTCTCGGGCAGGTTCGCTGTAAGCGTTAAGACAATTATTATCCTAGTGCTTATATAATGATTTTGATATTTTCTTGTTTTAATTGTCGGATCAACGATAAGGACTCGGTCACATTGAATAAGCGGGAGAATACACTAAACATACCGATGGATCATACCGATTACTCCAAAATACAGGGGACTCTAGGCGCAGTGGTTCGAGCGTAGGCCGCTCGGCTCACTGCATATAGTGGCTGCGGGTTCGATTCCCGCCGGGGCAAATTTCGGTAATGGCCTTTCCGTAATTTTCCCAGGTCTGGGTGTCACTGGGATCCCCCCCTAGTCCACTTTACGGTACCCATAGTACAAGCGTTGCTTAGTTTGGGACCTTACAGTTGGTGTGTATTTATTGGAACGAAGTTCCTTATCGCGCGTTGCGAAAGGGGGCTAGACGGAAAAAAATAAGTGTGTACCGACCCATTTTGTGTGTAACGACACATTTTAGCGACACTTTTAGCTATAGTTGTAAGCCGTGCGGCGTGCGCGTGTTTCTCTGTCTGTCTCTCTCAGTCAGTCAGTCAGTCGGTCGGTCGGTCGGTCGGTCAGTTGACTGTATACAAATTTTTTGTACATCATAAATAATAAAAAATAATAACAATAATGAATCCTGACAGTGTTTCTGCACAAGTTCCGGATATTGCACTTCGTTCCATCCGGGTGTCCCTAGACACCTCTCAAGTTTATTTTATTTATTACTCTCCCTGGTGACCGCTCACCGACGAACGTCATTTCATTCTTCTGCATGCCAGCTTAACATAACATTCTTGGCTTACCTAGCAGCTGGGTGTCACTGGGAGCGTCCCCAGTTTATTGTACAGTAGGTAACCATAGTACAAGAATTGCTTAGTTTGATACCAACTATATACTTATAGTACAATTAGTGTGACTTAGTCTGGGATATTTTTTTAAATGTGTAAGTCTACGGGAAACAAACGGGAAACAATCAATCGACCATCTGTTCCCCCCGGGACGAACTCCCACGTGGGACTGCGGTTCCGTCAGGAGATCCCGGAGACCCACCGACGTGCTAAAGGCGGCCACCAGGAAGGTTTTAGAGAGTAGGAACCCCATATTCCCCAGGCCTCTTCTACAAGAGGCCCGGGGAAAAGTATTTAAAAGATTTCCTCCCCGAAGCAAAAGAAAATAGATATCACAATATCCCGTCATGTGTCTGTGATGACGCGTAGCGGGCATCGAAACAGTTCCATTAAGGTACTGTACTGGGTGACAACGGTGTACCCTGCTCACATTCTGTTGCTGTTCCTGAGAATGTACATCATCTTTTATTCATTGAAAAGAGTAACCATTGAGTTCCTTGCCGGATCTTCTCAGTGGAAGCGGCATTCCGAACCGGCGGTAGATTCTGACAATTCATAAATGCTTTGTTGGTTTACTTTACATGAATAAAAACAATTTCGAGTTGAGTATACTGAGTACACAGTACAGCTAACATACGGTACCATCGTAGTATCGTATGCGCGTATTATATGAAATCACAGAAGGTACCTATTTGATGGTATCGCGAGGAAAACCTATGGTTTACGATTGAACGCTTTACCGCGCAATGGTAAATAACAGACAGAGGATAATTAATATTCTTGGAGCAATCACCGACATGGGTACGTCTGATCTTTAACCGCTGAAACCTTGTGCCCTCGTATTAAGCGTGATATACCTAGGTACTTTCTGTTTGAAGTCTAGATTATGTTTAGTAGGTTTACGAAAGGGGTAGTCAGACCCACATTTGGCCGAATTTGCATCCACAAATTAATGATTACAAGAGTCACTTTCCTCTACAAGATGCAGGGGTATACAAACTAGATTGTGAATGTGGGCTCTCCTACATAGGGCAAACTAAAAGATCAATAAAAACCCCCGTAAAAGAACACATAGCTGACGTGAAACACCGGCGCTCCACGAAGTCTGCAATCTGTGAACATGTACAGGACCTCACCCGCCATTATATCAGATTTGATAAACCACAGATCCTCGCAAAAGAACACCGATTCCGACCAAGGATGATACGTGAGGCCATTGAAATTAAAAAACATCCTAATTTCAATAGGGAAGATGGCTGGGTGCTACCACCAACTTGGGATCCAGTAATTAATATAATTAAATCCAAAACCAAGTGTAGGTACCATTGCAAGACCTCGAGACACCTTGAGCACTTTCTGCGTGGATCGGACCGTAAACAACAACTAAATATGAGGGTACCCAGTTATTAACTATGACATCAGGACGTCTAACACCTCAGTCCCCCCGTGACCATGGTTGCTGTAAAGCGGCCGAAACGTCGGGAACATAACAAACTTAATAAACGCGATAAAATCCGTAAAATAGTTATATTTAAATGTGTAGTATTCGCGTAAATATAAGAAAACAATAGTAGGTACCTTTTATACCGTAAATATTCACTAAGGAAGGATTTTGTGAAATTCCATCCCTAAGTGTACAAAATAGGGGGTGAAAGTTTGCATGCGTAAACTACAAACTTAGTATTAAGGTTCCTTATTACAAATAAAACATATAATTTTCAGAGTTTTATAAAATTCCACCCCTAAGTGTGTGAAATAAGGGAAAACAGTTGGTATTGGGGTCCCAAATTTGTTTAAAGCTGAAAACGTGGCTTTAGGTAGTTCTTGCTGTAAAAACTTCAAACACTGTACAGAAAATTTCGAAACAATTAGCACAATAGCACATGACACCACATTGCAATTAAAATTTTACAGGAGAAATGGGCTCACTAAATCACGAGCTACAGCCGACCAAGTCCAAATTAAGTTAATTCCTCGTTATTTCTGAATAAACTCAATACTGAGATTAAAAAATGAACAGCAAATACAACTTTGTTTCTTGTGTTTCACTACTTTGGTTATAGATACGATAAATCTTCGCTATTGAAATGGGTGCGGAAGCCTTCATTGCGCATGTCCTGACGTGCACTTGACCGGCTACTTTTTGACATTCGCATTCGCAAGATACTATGTGAATTTTGAGCGAATTTTTTTGACAAACAATAAGGAAATTATAATAGAGATGGATATGGAGTGTTAAGGTGAAGGCGCCTGTCTAGCCCGCGAAATTCAAAATTTTCGAGTATTTTTATAGTTTATCCAAAATCTGAAAACATTTAAGACAACATTTTGTGATTTGCGAAAAACACAGTATGCAGTGCGTTTATTAATACATTTATTTTACTCTAAATATTATCACGGTGGATATGATACTAGAAACTCACTAAATATACAAAAATTTCCAGATTATCTGGATAGCTGTCGTTCTTGAAATGTTTTAGAGTAAGTTGGATATATTAATAAATGCACTGCACACGGTCTTTTTCGCGAATTACAAAATTTGTCTTTTATTATTGTCAGATTTTGAAAAATATCTAAAAGAACTCAAAAAAATTGAACTTCGCGGGCTAGATGGGCGCTTTAGCCTTAATAAAAAACGTAAGAGTTATATCTTAAACTCTATTCATTTATTTAGCACGGAAAGCATCACACCAGAGCAATTATTTTTCTATATCTACCCTTATGGTTATTTTTCTGTAAACATTGAAATTGATGTAAAGTGTCAGTAGCTATGCACACCTCACTAAACTAGCTTTCTAATTTAAATTCCTAGTCTTAGTGAGATTTAATTAACTTGATAATACTGAATTACTTTATGTACTTATTATTCTTTAGTACTTTCTCTAGTGACAGTGGTGTAGCCTGCTCACATTGTGTTGCTGTTCCTGAGAGTGTCCACCATCTTTTATTTATTGTAAACTAGCTGTGCCCCGCGACTTCATCCGCGTAGCATTTTAACTTAGCAAAATTCACGATTATCGTGTTAAAAAGTATCCTATATGTTAATCCCGGTTATAATCTATCTGTGTTCCAAATTTCATCCAAATCCGTTCAGTAGTTTTTGCGTGAAGGAGTAACAAACATACATACATACATACAAAAATCCACACTCACAAACTTTCGCATTTATAATATTAGTAGGATAACAAATAGTCGAAAATTTTACGTTTGGAATTGTCTTGAAAAGTGCATTTAACATAATATACATACTTATACAAATAGCTTTTAATAATTAAACCCATAACCTATTGAGTTTCTTGTCGGATGTTCTTAGCAGCATTTCGTTCATGAGTGCGTCTTTGGCTTAATGAATAAAAATAATAACGTTGATTTAATCGACCATCAATCGAACGTTACCCTAAGTATAGAAACTGACTATCGACAATCAACAGCCATTCATCCTATTTGACCAACGATCGATAAACCAATTATTATTGGCCAAATTTTGTACATTTTTTAAGTAATTAGTAAGTTTGTTTTTATTTAATCTGTATATATATTGTTATAATTCTTATTTTGACTGTACATAAAGTTAAGTATTAATTAAGGGATTAGCGACAGCCAACGCCAAAACACCTATGGAAGGGTACTCACCTGAAAATATTAGCTACGTGCATGAACCATTATTATTTGTATTATCCTGGGATTATTATCCTTTTTCCACTTGTAGGTATTCGTATAGCGTATCAAATCCTGGTAATTGTTGTATGAACAAATACATACAAAACCTCGAATGTGTATTTGATTAGTATATTATTTTGAACTTCATAACTTGTCCTCTTTTAGCACACAATAAAAATTAGCCTTGACACTAATTTATGAATCTGGAAGTATATCGCGTTCAGGCAATTGATATTTCAATTTCGTTTCGCCTAAACATCATCTACGGTAATTTGTGTAGAAATAAAATTTTAAATGTATGTCCAATGCATAATGATGTCACTTTCTCACGCGTGTCTGTCTGCTCAGTTGCTTGACTACATATAGGCGTCTACAAATTTTATTAGCAGCGCCAAGGTTGAACATAAACTAGGAACCCTTTTAGTTTCACCATGTCCGTCTGTCCGACGACGTCACAGTCTTTTTATTCAAAGACTATAAGGGCTAGATGGCTGATGTCATCTCACACCCTCGAGTGGAGTATTGTGGAAAATTTTAAATCATTTTGAGGTTTCAATGACAGTTCTTCGAAATTAAATTCTGTTTACGAAAAAAATTGCTCAAAGTGGTATTTTAACGTGATAATTATCTATTTACGAAACCCTATAAGTATGCAAGGTTCGACACGCACTAGGTCGGTTTTTTTTAATAATACTTTGAGCAACTCACTCATTAAAGCGATTATTAATAATATTTGATAAAAAAAATTGAACCGACTTCAATAACCTTGGTGCACTAAAAAACTAGAAACAACCAGGGCCCTAACCACGCTAGCTACTCAAATCGTAATAGAAAGGAAAAGCTAGCGATTACGTTTCAAACGCTCCGCTTTTGACGTTTTGCTGCCACCATACCATATCAATGGTGTCATAGCTAGCGTGGTTAGGGCCCAGATACCTTGTAATTTATTTCATTTGGAGTCGGTGCCACTATCTTTACACAACGTTAGGACTACTTCTTCTTCTACTCACCCGGAGAATTTTCGAAATCGGTCCACAAGTGACATCGGTCCACAAGTGACGGAGTAATCGTGGACCGAAGTGAGAAAGCCGAAAGCTTTATCCCCCATCTCTCTTCTCCCTTTATGCCGTTGGTATTTCAAGCATCTTGGGCTACGGTAGCTGCTCAACATTAGGCGGTCGCTGGTCGCCGACTTTGTAGTATAAATGTAAAAAGATCGATCTACTAAACTGTGTAGTAGAGCTACTCTAGGTTTGTATAATGCAGGATATGACAAATACATGTTACTTAGAAGCTATCGATTAACGACCTTGAACTCGTGTTGAACCACAAACTGATGGTAGAGCTAAATCACTCGTTCGATCTCTACATTACAGTGAAGTTAGCGCACATCTTAACAGCCTGCTGATCAGATAAGCTCAATGAATCGTCTCATTTCATCAGATAGTCAGTCTTTGTAATGACATATGCAAGCGCGCTTGTCGTTTGGTGAGTTAACTTTTATTTTTAATTTCTTCGTGACTTTGTTTTATTACTGTTTTTTTTTTATAATTAGCCTTTTTACTACTCCCGCTTCTCAGCACAGACCTCCCCTCAATAACAGGGGGATTCAGGCCATAATCCATCATGCTCGCCCAGTGCAGATTGGCGGATTACACATGACATGATTATTTTATTTTAATTATTTACTAATACCGGATATATATTTCTAAACTTTCCTAGATTAATCATTTTATAAGAAGCCTTCTTCTTCGCATCCTATAAGTTAAGGCTAAAGCGCCCATCTAGCCCGCGAAGTTCAAATTTCTTGAGGTTTTTTAGAAATTTTTCAAATTCTGACAATAATAAAAGGCACATTTTGTAATTCGCGAAAAAGACCGTGTGCAGTGCATTTATTAATATATCAAACTTACTCTAAAACATTTCATGAACGACAGATATCCAGATAATCTGGCAATTTTTGTATATTTAGTGATTTACTAGTATCATATCCACCGTGATAATATTAAGAGTAAAATAAATGTATTAATAAACGCACTGCATACTGTGTTTTTCGCAAATCACAAAATGTTGTCTTAAATGTTTTCAGATTTTGGATAAACTATAAAAATACTCGAAAATTTTGAATTTCGCGGACTAGACAGGCGCCTTCACCTTAAGGGCCAACTCTGGTGTCGGATTGTTCAAGCCACCGGAAGGCGCTGTTGTTGACATCCTAATAATAAAATCCATGCTAGCAAAGCTGCGGGTAGTTAATCTAGTTCTGTATCGGTAGGTATAAACTAAGTTATGTGAAGTACAACCTACTTATTTACTACCGTTTAAGTAGTAACAATGGTTCGTTTAAGGTGAAGGCGCCTGTCTAGCCCGCGAAGTTCAAATTTGTTGAGTTCTTTTAGAAATATTTCAAAATCTGACAATAATAAAAGACAAATTTTGTAATTCGCGAAAAAGACCGTGTGCAGTGCTGTCAGATTTTGAATTTTTTTAAAAGAACTCAAAACTTTGAACTTCGCGGGCTAGACAGGCGTGTAGTAACAATGTATTTTTTTATCACAATACCGCAACTCTCCATATCATTTAAATGATGATCAATGAATGTTTTTACTACCTTATAAATTGCTACGAATGATATAAAAAAGTCAAATATAATGAAAATAATTATTGTTAATAATAATCTTACTTGTATTTATTTAATAAAAATCGGTAGTTGAGTAGTTTCTATGAACATTATTAAGTATCGATGTTTCGTTTAAAATATCAATATAAGTACCTATATTTATAGTTGAGAGTCACAAAAACGAATGATCCACTGATTCAGCACAAATCTTTGATCCTTGAGATAAGTGAATCTGACACGAGAATAAAAGATAGGCTCTTTGTTTGAAGGTCATTTACACTATGAAGCAGACACTACCGTCTTTTAATAATTTTTTCACTGATAATAGCCGTGTTTGGCACTCTGATACATTAAAATGTGTGTGCCAATTATTGGTGCCAGCTTAACGTGTGAATGACTACTTATCCGTAAAATACATTTCGCCAAAGATTATAGCGAACTATTTTTAACTGACTTCCAAAAAAGGAGATGAAAAAAATTACAAGGTCCATAAGTAGGTAGTTATCTCTAGTTTTTTAGTGCACCCAAGTTTTTGTGTAGTCGCTTAACGTTTTGAAGCGAAGCTTCTTTACGGACGTTCGGGGCGCTCGCTACCCGGGCACTCAAACGGTGAAAAGCGTAACGCGTAACGCGTAACGCGTAACGCGTTTTTTTATGTTACACTCTGCCTATCCTGTTTCAAAACCCTATGCACGCCACTTATAATATATCTAATATCTACTGCAAAGCTTCGCTTCTTTCGGGCGTCCCTAGACGGCACTGATTTTTAATATTATTATTTTTTTCATATCATTAGCGACGTTATACAATTAGCAATACAATTATTTTACACAACGCTAGCGAACGTGATAATAATGATAGATCAGTTTAACCTACAAGATTTGCGTAATTTGTGGCCATACATTAATTTATTTTCGCCCTCAGTGTCCTGGCTATAGGGGCGAGCGGCCAGGAGGCCAAGTTTCCACCATGGTTCAAATTCGGCGCGTCCACAGCGGCTTATCAGATCGAAGGCGCTTGGAATGTCAGCGGTAAGTTCTGATACCACAAGGTGAATACAAAATAGCCACCAACACTGTTAAGTCAAAAGAAATAGTTATCGCCAGACAAACACACCACCTGTATGGTCCCAAACTAAGCAACGCTTGTACTGTTGGTAACGTACTGGGGGCGATCCCAGTGACATCCAGATGCAAAGTGGGCAAATAACGAAAAGGTCCCATTTCCGAAATTTGCCTGGGGGAATCGAACCCGCAACCACCATGTGCAGTAAGCCGAGCGGCCTAAACTCGAACCACTTCGCCAAGTGGTCGTCACGCTTGACTAAACAATCAGTTGCACATGAACAAGACAAATGACAACAGGCGACAGAGCAGAGGCAGCCTCGCGAGGTCACTCAGTCAGTAGGTACACTACTGTCTTTCAGACAAAGGCGAGAGCACATGGGATAGGCTGGTACACACACAACCAGAGATAATAGCGGACCACAGCACCGGTGATGTGGCTTGCGACTCCTACCACCTGTGGAGACGGGACATCGAGATGGCGGAGGAACTGGGCCTGGATATGTACAGGTAATTCAGGGCCCTTACCACGTTAGCTACTTAAACCGCAATAGAAAAGCAAACGCGAGCGTTTGAAAGCTAATTCGCGTTTGAACGCTCGCGTTTGAAAGCTAATTCGCGTTTGTACGCTCGCGTTTGAAAGCTAATTCACGTTTCAAAGCAAATAAACTTTCAATCGCTCGCGTTTGCTATTCTATTGCGGTTTAAGTAGCTGACGTGTTAAGGGCCCTGGTCTTATAACGACGCTCCAGTTGGTTCGTGTGAGCTGGTGGCACTGGCGTAGCTACTGCTGGCTAGGCAGGGCTGTGCCCGGGGCCACCAATCTCAAGGAGCCCCTTCTTCCATGAACGCCATTAACTCCGATCGGTTAAAAATTTCCCCAGCGGTCAACCATCTGCGGTGTTAAGACAAAGTCGAATCGTTTTTAGTTTAAGCCTTAAGGGGCACTTATAAATTGTCATCTTTACACCGATTTTCCTAAGTCTACAACTGGAACGAAACGCGAGCTCGACTGAGAAGGTCCAGCAATAAATTTAGCGGGCTTGTCTTTTTTACTATTGTTTTTATTGCCAGTTGCTTATAATTAACAGGTACAAAGAGTAGGTACATTATTTTGGTAAATATAAAAAGCTTCCAGTGTGTTTCCTTTCGAGCTACTTAATTAAGAATTATATTAATACGAGTAACTAGCTGTGCCCGCGACTTCGTCCGCGTGGAATTTCATTGACAAAGTTTCATACAAACTTTCATACCCTATTTTATCCCCTTGGGGGTAGAATTAATCAAAATCCTTTCTTAGCGGATGCCTACGTCATAACATCTACTTGCATGCCAAATTTCAGCCCGATCCGTCCAGTGGTTTGGGCTGTGCGTTGATAGATCACTATGTCAGTCAGTCAGTCACCTTTGAGTTATATAAATATTTAGATATCGCCAGACTGACACACCAACTGTGTGGTCCCAAACTAAGCAACGCTTATAATATGGGTACCGTACAATGGACTGGGGGCGATCCCAGTTACACCCAGATCTAGGCAATTTAGTATAATACCATTTCCGTAATTGGCCCCGGCGGAAACCGAACCCGCAACCACCGTGTACAGTGATCCGAGCGGCCTACGCTCGAACCACTGCGCCAAGCGGTCTTCAAATGAAGTAATTCGGAGTATTAGGGCAAGACACGCTTCGTATTTGCTTACGCTTTGACATTATAATTAACTAGGTGTGCCCCGCGACTTCATCCGCGTAGTATTGGATTATTGGGTTAAAAAGTATTCTATATGTTAATCCCGGTTATAATCTATCTGTGTTCCAAATTTCATCCAAATCCGTTCAGTAGTTTTTGCGTGAAGGAGTAACAAACATACATACATTCACACTCACAAACTTTCGCATTTATAATATTAGTAGGATGGACCTTCACGAGCTTTTCAGTCGACGCCCTAGTACCAAACGGCAGCTGATTTCATAATCCTTGATGCATATATATCTAATACGAAAGTCTGATTACCAAGGTACAAGTCCGTGAATGTATAATATCTCAACAACCACTACACGATGGACCACACATGCAGCGATAACGTTCTCATTTAAGGTTCTCATTATCCTGGACGCGCATACTCCCGTCTGGTTATCCAAATTACGTCAGCGAAGATGGCGTCCGGTTCTACAGCGAGCTGATCGACGGTCTACTGGAGAAGGGCATCGAACCTGTCGTCACTATCTACCACTTTGACCTGCCTCAGTCTCTACAGGATTTAGGTAGACTCAGTTCATTTCACGACGACGCCTGAATTATTGCAAATTGACCCATATGCCAGTGTCATATGAGTCACAGCCCGCGTCTTAGTGAAATAAATTATAATAATAAATAAATATCGCCAGATTGACATCAACTTTATGGTCCCAAACTAAGCAAAGCTATGGGTACCGTACAATGGACTGGGGGCGATCCTAGTGACACCTAGACCAGGGCAAATTGCGAAAGGCCATTTCCGAAATTTACCCAACGGGAATCGAACCCGCAACCACCATGTGCAGTGAGCCGAGCAGCCTACGCTCGAACTACTTCGCCAAGCGGTCGTCAATGTTATGTTAAAACCTTTTTCTCCAGGTGGCTGGGCGAACCCCCTCGTCGCGGACTGGTTCGCGGACTACGCCAGGGTGGTGTTCTCCCTCTACGCAGACCGCGTCAAGACCTGGCTGACCATCAACGAGCCTTTCGCGATATGTGACATGGGGTACAGTAAAGCCCACGGTCCGTACTTGAATGACACGAAGGTTGGAATGTATCTGTGCAATAAAAATGTGATGATAGCACACGCGAAGGCTTGGAGGATCTATGATGAGGAGTTCAAGCCCAAATATAATGGTGAGTGTGGTGGTGGTACTGTAGGATAACTGTTCAGGGACGATGTAACAGCCGACGGAAAGATTCCGTGTCGGAAACGACAGCTTCCATCATTCTTCTATTTCATTTGTAAAAGAAGGATAGAAGCTGTTTTTTCTGACATCGGAAACTTTCCGTCAGCTGACGAGAAATGACTGTAGCCAGGGGTGCTACTCTTAGCAACGATTTTCGATATATCGTGACATTTTATTTATTTATTATTTACTAGCTGTGCCCCGCGACTTCATCCGCGTAGTATTGGATTATTGGGTTAAAAGTATCCTATATGTTAATCCCGGTTATAATCTATCTCTGTTCCAAATTTCATCCAAATCCGTTCAGTAGTTTTTGCGTGAAGGAGTAACAAACATACATACATACATACATACATACATACATACATACATACCTACATACATCCACACTCACTAACTTTCGCATTTATAATATTAGTAGGATTATTTGTCGTGTCAAATCCTACTCTAAATTCCATCTGCTTCTCCGTCATATCGATTACTGAACGAACATACAAAAGTACGAATGTCCCAATATATCGATTATCGTTGCTAAGAGTAGCACCTCACGTCTCGCGAAGTCTCGTCTCTTCTATCATAATAAGTTGTGTCATTTGATTCAAATGTAACCCCGTCTCTATAGATAAGTCAAAACTTGTTCTTAAGTAAAAGTAATCACTTAAGGCTAAAGCGCCCATCTAGCCCGCGAAGTTCAAATTTTTTGAGGTTTTTTAGGAATTTTTCAAAATCTGACAATAATAAAAGGCACATTTTGTAATTCGCGAAAAAGACCGTGTGCAGTGCATTTATTAATATATCCAACTTACTCTAAAACATTTCAAGAACGACAGCTATCCAGATAATCTGGCAATTTTTGTATATTTAGTGATTTACTAGTATCATATCCACCGTGATAATATTTAGAGTAAAATAAATGTATTAATAAATGCACTGCATACTGTGTTTGTCGCAAATCACAAAATGTTGTCTTAAATGTTTTCAGATTTTGGATAAACTGTAAAAATACTCGAGAATTTTGAATTTCGCGGTCTAGACAGGCGCGTTCACCTTAAGTACTAAAGTAAGACCTGGAAAAAGCTGGAATCCTTACCCAAGTTGACCAAAACAATGTGCTTACCCGACTGCGCGACTCAAGGAGGGTATTGTGTTTATTTCTCCCTCCATTTACACCAGAAATAATCGGATCGGATTCGGATTGACAGTATACACATATTGTATACTAAAGACCAGTAGTGGTCAAAAAAGAATAAATAAATATTAATTATTTATAAATTCTTGGTTTATTAAGAATTCTAAACTGTTTTAAATTAAAGAAATTACAGTACCTAATGACTTGTTTGTAGATGTCGGTATTAGTCTTGCAATTTCCATACCGTAGGATAGTTCATTCATTTAATTATTAAGAACGCTTTCTAAGTTATCTGTATGTGAGCAGATGCACTTAAAGATTTTCGTTATTATTCCAGGGAAAGCTTCGATTGTAAACATCGTCCACTGGCTGGAGCCAGCGACGCCCGATGATGAGGAATCGGCTGCACTTTTGACAGAGTTTTGGGTACCTATAAGTTTAACCGTTCATTAGATAAACATAATTATGTTCCGGAACTTGAGGACGACTTTAGCAAAAACCAATTACTTATGTGTGTAATGAACGAAAAAACTCAATTGAAAAGTGACGTCATGCCTATTAGGCATAATTTTTTTGTGCGTGTAATTAAATAAAAAAATCATCACATAAGATCGCCGAACGCCGTAAATCAAATAGAATAGAATAGATAAACTCTTTATTGCACATCAGAATTATAATAATTGATATGCGTTTGCCAATAATTTGCTTCGTTTTATACAATGAGTGAGAGAGCCGGAAGCACAACCCCCATCTCTTTCCCTCCCGCTGCCTCACTTACCTTGAGGTCGACTAATTGCGAGCAATGCCTTTGATATTGCAAGCACCTATAGGCTACGGTAGCTGCTTAATATTCGGGTCGTACGCTTACTAGCCGACATTGTTAAGTTTATAAAAGAAAATGACTATAATGGTGGTATTTACTCAATGGCGTTAGTCAGAGGTTAGATACCACCAGATAAACCACCCGAATCATCTGGTCCCGAATTAAGCAGAGCTCATATTATGGGTACATGATTTGGGGGGCAATCCCAGTAACACCCAGACCAGGGCAGTTAACGGAAAGGTGAAACAGCTGGACTAATCATTCGTCATCGATAATTGATCTTCTAGGAGGGGCGATATTCTCATCCCATATACTCTAAAGGAGGCGGCTGGCCGCAGAAGATAGAAGAAGTTCTAGCAGAGAACAGCAGGAAAGAAGGTTACAAATCGCCCCGGCTTCCACCATTTACAACTGAAGAAAAGGAATTTGTTAAAGGTTAATTGTTATTCAGTTTGCAGAACTACGTTGAAATGTATAAAACTGGTCAAAAGCGCAGCCAGCTGCTGATTACGGAACTGGACTTCCCGTTAGCTCATTTTCGAAAGGACACTTGGACATCTTCGTGTGATAACAATCTAGATCCAGGCTTATAGGAGTAACAGTAGTTGGAGTGTGTGTGAAGGTCTAGTCTTAATTCTAACCTAACTACGTATTATTTCTTAACACCATAAGAGTGGCCTAAACCCGTAATCAGCTCACGAGTTTAGGTCAAAGTAGTCTACTTACAATCCGTGGTGCCTTACAACTGGTCTTCAATCCGTTGTAACAGTCTTGTTTCTATGGCAATCAGCCCAAACCATCTATTTTTGTCTCCCGCTTTGCACATGAGGGAAGTGGATTTTTTTTTCTACCAACTCCTCCTATTATTTATTTCGACAACATTCGTGCGGGTTCCAAGACAATTTAACTTTTCCCCGGAACTCGTCGAGGGTCGAACCTCGACGACATTATTGGTCACCATTGTCGATCCTGGTTTACAGGAGTTACAGTGGTTGGAGTGTGTGGCGGGGAGTCCCAAAAAAAAACACCATAAGAGGCCTCGTTCATACGCGGCGCAAAGGCGCGGGCGCCCAAGCAGCACGCTGCATCTAGCTTTTCTTTACGAAAATGTGTCAGTGCGCTCAAATAATAAAGTCCAGGCAGCGTCGCGGCGCATTTGAGGCAAACTGTGTTCGCGCCTCGATGTCGCGGCTATTTTTTACCGACTTCAAAAAGAAGGCGGTTCTCAATTCAGTTGTATTTTTTCTCATTTTAATTCATGAGTTAAGGAGCTGCCGAAATGAGACAAGCATAGCCAGCGCCTCGAATCTATTTAAAAATCACGGCGCCGCTACGACTCTGGAGTGAGCGAGCCAATTATCTATTTACTAAAGTACCTCACCTAAACCTTTTTATAGGAACCCATGACTTTTACGCATTGAACCACTACACAACCCGTCTGGTCCGCAAACCGCTGCCGGGTGAAGAGGTGGGCGACTGGCCTTACCATGGGTCTCCAGAACTGGGCCTGGTTATGGTCAGTGACCCCAGCTGGTCGACAGCGGACTTGGATTGGTTTCAGGTAAGAGACTCACGACATCTAACTTCCAACTGCAAGGGACAGAGCCTGCTCACATTGTTTCTGTTCCTGAGAATGAACACAAACTCAATTTTTATTGAAAAGTAGGTACTCTTTTGGTACCATTAAGTTTCTTACCGGATCTATTCTGTGGACGTAACATTCTGAACCACTCGCGGATTCGGAATTTTCACAAGTGTTTTGTTGTCCTAAAATATTACATTAATAGTGAGGTATTTACGAAATATTATTTTGAACAGCAGTGATAGCCGGTTAATTATAAGCACCCGTCTTGCGGGCATCAGGTACTGGGTTCAATACCCGGCTCGCACCTCTGGGTTTTTCGAAATCTTTGTGCGAATCATAATTTCTATTATTACTTGCTTACGGTTAAGGAAAACATCGTGTGGTAACCTGCATGTCTTAGATAATCTAAAATCTAACCAATTTTTGCAATACATATGAAATCCAACTACGCGCACTGGGCCAGTGTGGTGAATTACGGCCTGAATCCCCCTCGTAGTGAGGGGAGGCCCGTGTCCAGGAGTAGGAAGTCAAAAGGGCTTCATTTTATTTCATTTTTTTAAATGTTCACCAACGAACAGATTTATCCTGAAGGTCTTCGGAAGCAGCTGCACTGGTTGAACGCCACTTACGGCATGGCTGAGATCATGGTCACCGAGAGTGGGTACATCAGCTCGGACGACACGCTGTCCGACACGAAACGACTGGCCTGTATCAAGGGTCTCCTGGAACAGGTACCTGCTGAAGAAACTGGTTGCTTTATTTTATTTTTGGGGTTGCGTACCTCAAATGGAAAAACGGAACCCTTATAGGATCACTTTGTC
Organism: Notodonta dromedarius; assembly: GCA_905147325.1. NCBI lineage: Eukaryota > Metazoa > Arthropoda > Insecta > Lepidoptera > Notodontidae > Notodonta > Notodonta dromedarius. The sequence continues at coordinate 6,972,491 of LR990183.1, read as the reverse complement.
GTCCGTCTGTCTGTCTGTCGGTCTGTCGGTATGTCTGTATGTCAAGACGCTTCTTCTCAGAAACGGATAGAGTTATCAAGTTGAAATTAATATCAAATATCAAATGGGATAAAAACATTTATTTCGGTAATTTTTTTAAACTTAAAATATACCGGTCAAACTAATTAAGTAACTATAAATACATAATAAGTGATAAAAACTACAGAATATATCTATGCTATGCCCTCGTGGGTATACCTATGCCTTGGCTTTTTTTCTCTTTTCAGATATTACTGGCTATCCAGGACGGCGTCAATGTGTCTGGGTATTCTGTCTGGTCTCTAATGGACAACTTTGAGTGGCTCGGAGGAGTTTCGTGAGTATTTCTTAAAAAAAACATTTTCATGATTTTAACTTTATATATTACTAGCTGTGCCCGCGACTTCGTCCGCGTGGAATTTAATTGACAAAGTTTCATACAAACTTTCATCCCCTATTTTATCCCCTTGGGGGAAGAATTAATCAAAATCCTTTCTTAGCGGATGCCTACGTCATAACATCTACCTGCATGCCAAATTTCAGCCCGATCCGTCCAGTGGTTTGGGCTGTGCGTTGATAGATCACTATGTCAGTCAGTCAGTCAGTCAGTCACCTTTGAGTTATATATATTTAGATTATGTTGTATCCAACATTTTCCTCGTTCTTTCAGGGCAAAGTTCGGTCTGTACGCGGTGGATTTCGCGGACCCGTTGCGCACGCGGACGCCGCGTGAATCTGCGCGGTACTACGCCAGTGTCACCAGGAGCAGATCACCGCACCCCACACAGGATATTTTAAATTATATATAAGTAGAATAATGTAAATGTAATAAAGTTAAGATATATTAATACAATATTATAAATAAGACATACAAGGTGACACATAATGGGGATACTTTTTTTTTTCAAAACTTTACTTTGTAATTCTAAAGCCATCAGCTTTGGAGGGAACTTGAAAAACAAAAGGTGTTATAGGAATACAGCTGTTGACCGATTTCACAAGTCTACAAAACCTTTAGTACTTCAACTGTCCCACAAAGCCGATAGTTTGAGATTTACAAAGTTAACTTGCAAAAAAAATAGTATACCAATTTTGTATCACCTAGTATAACAAATGGATGCAATTTTGCAAACCAACAGCAACCTAGTAGGTACTAGTGATTGTTGGTTGGTTTAGCTTGCAGAAATATTATGTGGGTTGGTACCACTTTGTAAAACCACGTCCAAATAAGATATTCAACCAAATATAATTTAAGTTCACGCCATGTGTTTAGTACGATTACATTACATTATGTATATAGTACAATAAAAAATCCATTGTTTTTACTACAATAAACAATCCATTGTTTTTATTCATGTAAGCCTTTATGCATTTATTAATAGTCCGAATCTACCACCGGTTCGGAATGCCGCTTCCACTGAGAAGATGCGCCAAGAAACTCAATGGTTACCCTTTTCAATTAATAAAAGATGGTGTACATACTCAGGAACAGCAACAGAATGTGAGCAGGCAACACCATTATCACTAAATTAGTAAATATTAATAAACTGAACTTAGCTGTGTAGTGTGCAAGAGAAGATACTTTTGAAAAAAAAAAAAAAATTGGCAGACTGTCACACCAACTGTATGGTCCCAAACGAAGCGACGCTTGTACCATGGGTACCTTACAATGGACTGGGAACGATCCCAGTGATACACAGACCAAGGAAAATTAGGAAAAGGCCATTTCCGAAATTTGCCCCGACGACCGGATCGAACCCGCAACCACCATGTACAGTGAGCCGAGCGGCCTACGCTCGAACCACTGCGCCAAGCGGTCGTCAAACAGTAAAAACGCTACAGTAAATAACAATGAAAACAGAATCTAAAATCTAAGAAATAATATCGAGTACACACCCATTATTATTTCCTAGATTTTAGTGCCCAGTTATTATTTTTTGTCTGTTTGTGCGCGTATCTCGCAAAAAAGACTGAACTGATTTTGATGCGGTTTTCACAGTTTGGTGGGTTGGGATCCAACTTAAATTCTAAACCATATATTTTGAAATAAAACTATTTTACGGATTAGATCGCGTTTATTTACTTTTGTATGTTCCCGACGTTTCGGTTGCTTTACAGCAGCCATGGTCACGGGGGGACAATCCGTATAATAGTTTTATTTCAATGTGTAGTATTCGCGTAAATATAAGAAAATATTATATTTTGATCTAATTCCGATGCATGAACCCGAAATACAGCTTGGCCTCCCCGTAGTACTAGCCACCCTACGCTAAGGAGGTCATTCAAAATGGTCATAATATCGATAAAACATACATTATTATCTATACAAATAAATAAAATTGGAGTGTCTGTTTGTAATATCAAAATAACACCTTTTCACTTAATGCATAAGAAAGTACATACGACACCTATAGGAAAAACGCGATTTAAAAAATGTTTGTCTGTCTGTCTGTCTGTCTGTCTGTGTGTTTGTTCCGGGTAATCTCCGAAACGGCTGGACCGATTTTGACGGGACTTTCACTGGCAGATAGCTGATATTTTAAGAAGTAACTTAGGCTACTTTAATTTTAGAAAAACAATTAGGGTTCCCCGTAAAAAAATAAAAACATGAAATCAAAGAGTATCTCTGAAAGGGCTGGACCGATTTTGACGGGACTTTCACTGGTAGATAGCTGTTGTTATAAGCATAACTTAGGATACATTTATTTTAGAGAAACAAAATAAAATAATGGGTCCTGTCGCGCGGGCTCAGAACGCGGGAGCGGGCTTTTTTGTTAAGATAAATTCCACGCGGACGAAGTCGCGGGCTCAGCTAGTTATACATATGATAGTGCTTCGATGCCTACCATTTATTTGAAATGATTAGGCACCAGCGTGTAACCACAAAAACAGGAAAACATTGTTATTTGTTAACTATTTCGTTAATTAAACGCAGATAAAGTACCTTAGGTACTTATATATTATGTACAAAACAGGAAGTCACGGGTCTTGAAAATGTAACACAAATTTCAGTTCAGATTATTATTGTGCAAATCTAAAAATTAAGAACTTACGATTGCTGGTTAACAAGAAAAATACAGACCTTATTCTTACGGCGATAGAGCCAAGCCGCAGCCTATCCGACGACCGCTTGGTGCAGTGGCTCACAGCACAGGGTGGTTGCAGGTTCGATTCCCGTCAGTGTAAATTTCGGAAATGGCTTTTCGTAATTTTCCCTGGTCTGGGTGTCACTGGGATCGCCCCCAGTCCATTGTATGGTACCCATAGTACAAGCTTTGCTTAGTTTGGGACCATACAGTGTGTGTGTTTGTCTGGCGATATTTATTTATTTATTTATCGATCGTTTCGACCCGAGTGTACCACCCTCTCACAGAAGATCGGCATTAAGTAATTATTACTACTAGGTGCCTTGACAACATGACATAATTCTCCCGCTTCCGCTAGAAGGTGCGTCTACTTACCTAGACGCACCTTGGCACCCGACAAGCCCGCTGAGTTTCTTGCCGGATCTTCTCAGTCGAGGTCGCGTCCCGATCCGGTGGTAGATTTACCCTCGCCACCTCTCCTGGCAGCGGCCCAAGCCGAGGTCGTGTCCCTTGTGGCGCCCTTGAGCTAGCTGCCCCCCTGCCCCTCTGGCTGGAGCGCACTTGCGCTCGCCCTCTGTCCGGGTGAAGTTGTTATGGCCACTCTGGCCACTTTTTAATTGAACATATGTTATGTTCAATAAAAAAAAAAAGACATAATTCTCTCCATCCAAAGGTTGTCTGGAAGAGAACCGAAAGACCAACTTCCTTCAACTCGCTCTATCCCACACCCCCGTTCAGGTCTGCAAAGTGCGAGTAATGCCTTTGGTATTGCAAGCATCTAATAGGATACCGTTACTGCTTAAAATCAGACAGGACGTGCTTTTTTAAAAAAAAACGTGTACCTACCCTAATTTATAAAAAACCTGGCAAGTGCACATCAGGACATGCACAATAAAGCCTTCCGCACCCATTTCAATAGCGAACATTTATCGTATCTATAACCACAGTGGTTAAATACAAGAAACAAAGTTGTATTTGCGGTTGATTTTTGACTTTAAGCATTGAGTTTATTTTGCATTTGATATTTGTTATTTATTTCAGTTAGATAACTCTATCTGTTTCCGAGAAAAAGGGTCTTGACAGACAGACAGACGGGCAACAAAGTGATCCTATAAGGGTTAAGTTTTTCCTTTTGATTTATCTACGGAACCTCAAAAATTGGCATAATTATATTTCTTATGTACTCACGTAGGTACTCATGCAAACTTACAAAATTTTCGTAAATACATTTTGCACTGTTTTTTAGACCATTAGAGGTGTATTAGATGAGTATTAGAGATGTTCTATCGCCGCAACACGAATGTTTTGCACCCACACACTTCACACTAGCTGAGCCCGCGACTTCGTCCGCGTGGAATTTAACTTAACAAAAACGCCCGCTCCCGCGTTCTGAGCCCGCGCGGCAGGACCCATTTTTTTTATTTTGTTTTTCTTAAATAAAAGTAGTCTAAGTTACTACTTATAACATCAGCTATCTACCAGTGAAAGTCCCGTCAAAATCGATCCAGCCGTTTCGGAGATTACCCGGAACAAACACACAGACAGACAGACAGACAACATTTTTTAAATCGCGTTTTTGCTATAGGTGTCGTATTTACTTTCATATGCATTTAGTGAAAAGGTGTGTTATTTTGATATTACAAACAGACACTCCAAAATTTATTTGAATAGATATTCAAAGGCCCCTATATAATAATAGCACTGATAGTCGATTGGTTAACCACGCGTCTTGCGGGCACCAGGTCCTGGGCGCAAACCCCGGCTCGCACCTCTGGGTTTTTCGAAATCAATGTGCGAATCATAATTTCTATATGATTATTACTTGTGTTATCGATTACTCCTCAACAATGACCAACATCACATCCCGGATATTTATAAATATTAAATAGGATGATCATAACAATAATTATTAGTATCTTAGATAGCATGTAGGTATCAACTAAATATTATTTCGTTGTATAATAATTAAATAATCAACATTACTTAATTTTAGCGCTAGCAACACTAGCGCCAAAACATCAATAGCTAATTATTAATATTTTATTTACATAATGTTCTAAATTATTATCTCAGATTGTTGTAGTTTAATTACGAATACTTTATTTTGTTTACGTAACACTAATTATTTTATTTAGGAATGATATTGAGTTTATTCTTGTACCATGACAGCTATACTGACAGCGCTTTCAAATAATTCGGTACTTGTCAAAATATTTATGTATAAATAGGGTAGAAATAACGTGCACGGTGCATTTGATTTACGACCGTCGACGGATCAACTTGGGTAAGAGCAAAAACTCTGGCTAAATATATTTCTATAACAATATTAGTTTTGTGCTTCATTTGTGTAAAAGTCTATCGCCACCTTCTGTTACACTTCAGAAGTGGGATAGTGAAAAATGTCGGGACCTTATGCTGCTGGTCTCGGTATAAAAAGAAGGAACAGTGACGAGTTGACGTCGGAGGATGATCAATCCGAAGAAAACCAGAATTTTTTTTTCTGTACACCATACCACGCCCATACCAAGAAAAAGACGCAGAATTACACATGCTGATGCAGAAGTTATACCCAAATTCCAACCTGAAGATAATACCAGTAACATCGGTAGCTGGTTACATAAGATAGATCAGCTTGGTGAAATTTATGGGTGGGACTCCACCGAGCGGCAGTTCGTAATGCAACTACGTCTGCGCGGTTCTGCTAGACGCTGGTATGAAGATCTTGACGATTATAACCTCAACTGGGAAGAATGGAAACGCTCTCTGGAAATTGCTTTTCCAAGATCAGTAGACTACGTGGACAGACTTGAAGTTATGCTTACAAGAACAAAGAAGGATACTGAAACTATGACTAAGTACTACCATGACAAATTATCGCTCATCAAAAAATGCGATATTGATGGTATAAACGCTATTTCTTGTATAATTCGTGGTCTCCCGATGGAGCTGCGTGCCAATGCTAAGGCATACCGATGCCAGTCACCAGAGTTGCTTTACCACGGGTATTTGTCATCACTTGAAAATTACCGAAGAGTTGAAGCTACATCAATTAAGAAATCAGTATGGAGAAGAGGAACATACGAGGCGAGCTCGACAGTAGCGGCAGCATCCCAACAGTCTGGAGTGAAACGCTGCTTTGCTTGTCGAAGAGTGGGCCACGAAGCACGTGACTGTCGTGCTTCACTTCGCTGCGACACGTGCCAGCGCTTCGGGCACTCCTCTACCAGCTGCTGGTTTGCGGCCAACGCAGGATCATCGCGACAGCGGACTCAAATACCACGGGTAAGTCACGTTATGTTTACAACTACTAATGTTTTTTTGAGCATTTACAAACGCCTTGTATACGTCGGCAGTGAACAAATCAATGCTTACATTGACACTGGGAGTAAACTTAATATTTTAACGCAGGAAATGGCTGTGCTTCTAAAAATTGATATTGCACCATCTGCCGTTGTAATGAGAGGATTTGGAGGTGCTCACTCTCGATCACTAGGAAAATCTCGTATAAATGTATTTCTGGATAACGTGTGTTTAAGCGGTGATATAGAAATTACTGATTATGATTTAGCTGACATAGACTTGATTATTGGACAACCCATGATTAATCAACCAGGCATAAGTTTAGTAACCACTACAGATTCTGCTATATTTATCGAAACTCAATTAATAGACGATTGCTTAAAGTCTGTTAAGTTGGAAAATTTAGATTTTGATTTTAAATATTGTATTTACACAAAATGTGATGTCAACATACCAGCAGGAAACAGTGACTTAATCAAAGTGTATGTGGATATCGAAGAATTAGAAAATAAAGATTTTGGTAGACTCATGGCCTTACTTGAAAAATATAGTTTTCTTTTTGCAAAGAATACTAGGGATTTAGGTAGTACAGATCTGATAAAAATGCATATCCAAACTACCACTGACAAACCAGTTTACTGTAAGCCCTATAGATTATCGCATAAAGAGAACGAAATTGTAAATGAGAAGGTCCAGGATTTAATAGAAGCTGGAATAGTACGCGATTCTATATCTGAGTATGCTAGCCCGGTAATATTAGTTCGGAAAAAAGATGGGGATTTCAGATTGTGCATAGATTATAGAGCTTTGAACACGCATACTATAAAGGATCGATACCCCTTACCCCACATTGACGACCAAGTCTCAAAATTATCAGGCAAATGTTATTTTACCACTCTCGATCTTGCCCAAGGTTACTATCAAGTTCAAATTTCGGAAGAATCTATATCTAAAACTGCGTTCGTAACACCTACTGGACAATATGAGTTCCTAAAAATGCCTTTTGGGTTGGCTAATGCACCAGCCGTATTCTCTAGATTAATTCGTATTGCGCTTAATGACGTAAGAAATGACGTGGCTACATATCTTGATGACGTCATGTTACCAACAACCACCATAGAGGCCGGAATAGATTTACTAGAAAATGTTTTTAATCTCTTGCAAAAAGCTAATTTAAAACTAAATTTAAAAAAATGCTCCTTTTTAAAATCGAGTGTTAACTATGTAGTGGACCTACTGTAATTATTTAATATAATACAAATTTAACCTAACATAAAATTAATAATTATAATAAGTAAAATTAATTGTCAATGCACAAACGGACAAACGCATTCAGTTTTAATATTAGTGATTCGTAGCGTGTAGGCGAGAACACAATATATCCGAATACATCCGATCACTCCCGTTCGGGAGTACTCGGCTAGCCTGCGCGTGCGCAGCGGCCGATCGGAAATGACCGGGTAGTCAGCTCACAGTGATTATCGACGCGAGACGTATGATGCTTTATGCTCCGCCGCTTATTATTGTATCGCTTCGCTTATACTAATCTTACGTGTTATCTATGTGACTATCCTTCTACTTCTGCTTTTGCTATCGTACTCCGTATGCCTGTACAATTCGAGTGTTATATGTGTATCGTGCATAATAAACTTTAGTGGGTAAAAAACAGTGGTTTAATTTCATTGATCCATCACCACGTAAGATACGCACCAGTAGCAACCCCTAAATTGGTGACCCCGTAACGAGCACAATGAGTGATACCAGCGACGACTCAACGCATACCGCCGGTTCGCAAAGTAAGGTTACTACGCGGCCGGTAAAGAGGACATCGCCAGCAAAAGTTGATGACGAGCCACCAACAGATTCCAGGAGGAGGTATAAGGTGAAAATACCACCATTCTCCCCGGAGGAGCCAGAACTATGGTTCGCACTTCTGGAGGGCCAATTTGAAATCTACGGCATACGGGATGACGCGGAAAAGTTCACACAAGTCACCACCAACCTGGACCTGGTTCATGCGAAAGAAGTAAAGGACATAATTATAAACCCTCCTTATATCCATCGGTACCTCAAAATCAAGACGGAGTTGATACGCCGGCTCTCAGCATCCCGCGACAAGAAGGTCAGGCAGTTGCTGACTCACGAGGAGCTAGGAGACCGGAAGCCATCGCAATTCCTACGTCATCTCCAGGACCTAGCTGGACCAGCCGTCCCAACTGACTTCGTCAAGACCATTTGGAGTCAGCGTCTACCAAGTAACATGCAGACGTTGCTAGCCTCACAGCCGATGCTCTCAGTGGAGCAACTAGCTGACCTGGCAGACCACGTCCATGACATAGTCACGCCGTGCAACGTAGCAGCGGCATCGACGACCACAAACATCATCTCTGTTAGCAATGAGATCGCCGAGCTGAAGAAGATGGTGGAGCGGCTGGCTCTGAAGGTTGACGAGCAATCCCCTTCATCAGAACGCGCGTATTTCCGCGATAATTCACGGCGGAACACAGCACGCCAAAACTCCCGAGCCCGTCCCAGGTCAAGGTCGGCCTCGGAGCATGAAAAGTACCCATTATGCTGGTACCATCACACGTTTGGGAGCAGGGCAAGTAAGTGCATAAAACCATGTGACTATTCGGTAAACACCGCGGGCAGTCGATAATGGCGGCTAACGACTGTCCAGGCACGGGTCGCTTAATTTTAACTGACAAGCGTACCAAAATCCAATTTTTAATTGATACTGGCAGTGATCTCTGCGTTTTTCCCCGTTCTGCTTTAAATGAACCACGCCAGAAAACTAGTTTTGAATTATGCGCAGCAAACGGGTCAACAATTCACACGTACGGTTTTATGCACTTGGTTGTGAACCTAGGCTTGCGCCGCGACTTCGCTTGGCAATTTATAGTGGCGGACGTCACTAAGGCGATTATTGGCGTTGATTTTTTTTAAAAATATAATCTTATTGTAGATATCCGTGGTCAACGCCTTATTGACGCCAGCACTACCCTTTTTGCCGCGGGTTTATCTGCAATGTCTGCTGAGGGCATATCTTCGGTGAAAGTTGTTATGGGTAACTCAGTATATCACAATATTCTATCAAAATACCCTGAGATAGTGAATCCATCTGGTATGCATCGTACAATAAAACACAATACGGTACACCACATTCGCACTACACCAGGGCCACCAGTCGCGTCAACACCGCGTAGGTTAGCGCCAGACAAATTAAAAATTGCAAAAGGGGAATTTGAGGCCATGTTACAGATTGGTACTTGTCGGCCATCAGAATCTCCATGGTCTTCACCCCTACACCTTGCACCGAAGAAGGACAACAGTTGGCGTCCGTGCGGAGACTACCGTATGCTGAACGCCCGCACCGTGCCCGATCAATATCCAATCAGGCACATTCACGATTTCGCACACAGCCTTGCAGGATGCAGTATATTTTCCACCATTGACCTCGTCAAAAGTTTTAATCAGGTACCAGTTCACGCAGATGATATCCCAAAAACCGCAATAACCACGCCGTTCGGTCTTTTCGAATTCCCGTTTATGACGTTTGGTCTTCGAAATGCGGGACAAACGTTTCAACGATTTGTGGACGAAATGCTTCGGGGGTTGGATTTTGTCTACGCATATATTGACGACTTCCTGGTCTTCTCCCAGGACCCGCAGACCCATCAGCAGCACTTGCACCAGCTCTTCACAAGGCTGCAGGAATATGGTATGGTGATCAACGTTGGTAAGTGCGTCTTTGGGGTTCCCGAGGTAGCATTTCTTGGCTACAGTATCTCAGCTCAGGGCACTAAGCCACTACCAGCTAAGGTTGAAGCCATACACAATTATCCTCCCCCGAAGACTGTAAGAGAACTGCGCCGGTTCCTCGGGATGATTAACTTCTACCGTCGTTTCATTCCAAGCGCAGCGATTCACCAGACCAAGCTTAACGCTCTCCTCTCAGGCTCCGTGAAGGGCTCCCATCCAGTCAACTTGGTGGCTGAGGAACTTGAGGCCTTTAACGCCTGCAAAGATAGTTTGTGTAGGGCAGCTTTGCTGGCGCACCCCGTCTGCGACGCAAAACTGGCCTTAGTTACTGACGCATCTGACATGGCAATGGGTTCCGTTCTCCAGCAGCTGAGGGGGACTTCGTGGGAACCTCTTGCGTTCTTCTCCCGAAAGTTAAGCCCTTCACAGCGGAAATACTCTCCTTACGATCGAGAACTCCTCGCGATTTATGAGAGCGTGAAGCATTTCCGTCACATGTTGGAGGCTAGACCATTCACGATCTTTACAGATCACAAGCCTCTTACTTTCGCCTTCAACTCTCACAAGGAGAATTGTTCGCCTAGGCAGTTTCGTCACCTGGACTTCATTTCGCAGTTCACTACTGACATCAGGCACATCTCCGGGAAAGAAAATATTGTAGCCGATACGTTATCTCGTATCGAGACAGTGGGGCAACCCGTCGACCTGCAGATGTTGTATGAAGCTCAGAACGCGGACTGTGAAATGAAGCACATCCTTCTAAGCGGTAGCACATCGCTACGCCTAAAAATGGTGAAACTGCCTGGCCTTCAAGGAGAACTATGTTGTGATGAAAAGGACGATAGGTTACGACCGTTCATTCCAACACAGCTGAGACACCAAATCATCAACAGTTTGCATTCGTTGAGTCATCCCGGTGCAAACGCAACTGCTACACTGGTATCGGATCGCTACGTATGGCCAGGCGTGAAGCGTGACTGTCGTGAATGGGTCCGAAATTGCCTTGAATGTCAGCGCTCCAAAGTCACCAGGCACGTCTCCGCTCCTTTAAACTCCTTCAAACTTCCGAGGGCTAGGTTTTCTTTTGTCCACATAGACCTGATTGGACCTCTGCCAGTCTCGCAAAATTATAGATATTGTCTCACGGCCGTGGATCGTTTCACACGATGGCCTGAGGTAATACCGTTGGCAGATATTACAGCAGAGGCCGTGGCGAGGGCATTACTTCACGGTTGGATCTCACGCTTTGGTTGTCCAATGGACATTATTACTGACCGTGGGAGACAGTTTGAGTCCGCCTTATTTAAAAGCCTGTCTCAGCTAATTGGCTTTCAGCATCGCAGGACCACGGCATACCATCCACAATGCAATGGATTAGTCGAGAGGTTCCACAGACAGCTGAAAGCAGCAATTGTATGCCACAACAGCACTACTTGGGTGGATGCATTACCACTCGTTTTATTAGGCATCCGCAGTGCCGTCAAAGAAGACCTCAATACGTCCTCAGCTGAGCTGCTGTATGGGGAACCTCTCCGACTTCCAGGCGACATTTTTGAAAACACCGAAGATCACGTCTCTGATGTAACTGAGTATGTGTCACGGCTGCGCAAGTTCATAAAGGACCTTCAGCCGGTACCGACTAACCAACACGGCGGGAGGCGTTCGTCATTTATTTTCAAGCAGCTTGCCACATCGTCCCACGTATTTCTCAGAGACGACAGCACCTCAGGATCCCTTAGACCAGCCTATACGGGTCCACACGAAGTGGTGGAGCGAGGTGAAAAGATATTTAAGATCCTGTACAAAGGAAATAAGGTGACCGTTTCTATAGACCGACTGAAACCAGCCTATATACTGGGTGACTCAAACAACACTCATACACCTATCACGAAACATACTTCAGAAACACCTCAACAATCACTCAGACCAGACGTACAACACAAAACAACAATCACTTCAAATACTTCATTCATACCACATACAAAATCACCAACGGACATACCAGAGGATCACCCTAACACAGAAGATCATGCCATCAGACGGACTAGGTCGGGGCGCAATGTTAGGTTTCCTGATTATTATCGCCCGTAGGACGGTCTCTGGAGAGGGGTGATGTAGTGGACCTACTGTAATTATTTAATATAATACAAATTTAACCTAACATAAAATTAATAATTATAATAAGTAAAATTAATTGTCAATGCACAAACGGACAAACGCATTCAGTTTTAATATTAGTGATTCGTAGCGTGTAGGCGAGAACACAATATATCCGAATACATCCGATCACTCCCGTTCGGGAGTACTCGGCTAGCCTGCGCGTGCGCAGCGGCCGATCGGAAATGACCGGGTAGTCAGCTCACAGTGATTATCGACGCGAGACGTATGATGCTTTATGCTCCGCCGCTTATTATTGTATCGCTTCGCTTATACTAATCTTACGTGTTATCTATGTGACTATCCTTCTACTTCTGCTTTTGCTATCGTACTCCGTATGCCTGTACAATTCGAGTGTTATATGTGTATCGTGCATAATAAACTTTAGTGGGTAAAAAACAGTGGTTTAATTTCATTGATCCATCACCACGTAAGATACGCACCAGTAGCAACCCCTAAAACTATCTTGGTCATGAAATTTCCGCAGGCACCATTAGACCGGGGCTTACTAAAATTAACTGTGTCTCTGAATATCGACGTCCAAAAAATGTCCATGAAATACGTCAATTTATTGGATTAACCTCTTACTTTAGAAAGTTCATACGTGGTTTCGCTGAAATCGCGCTTCCCTTAACAAAACTTACAAAAAAGGACGTAGAATGGACCTGGGGCTCAGAACAGGAAAACGCTTTTCAAACTTTGAAACTTAGGTTAGTTGAAAGGCCGGTTCTAGGCATCTACGATAGTAAGGCAGCAACCGAATTACATACCGATGCAAGTAAATTAGGATAAGGTGGTATTCTTATGCAACAACAGTCAGACGGTTCATTAAAACCAATAGCATATTTTAGTAGGGTAACATCGAAGGAGGAACAGTTTTACCATAGCTATGAGCTTGAGACCTTAGCGGTTGTAGAATCATTAAAGAGATTTCGCATTTATTTAGTTGGAATACCTGTCAAAGTTATTACTGACTGCGCAGCTCTACGAACTACCCTGGTAAAGAAAGACTTAATTCCCCGTATAGCACGTTGGTGGTTGACGATACAAGACTTTGATTTGCACATAGAATATAGACCGGGAGAGCGAATGAAACATGTCGATGCATTAAGTAGAAACCCTCACTCAGAGTTAATTTTCCACATTAATGAATCTGACTGGCTAGTTACACTCCAATTACAAGACGAACAATTACAGGCTATAATTAAACAAACTACGTGAAAATACTACTAATCCAGAAATAATAAATAATTACATAATTAAAGACGATATCTTGTATAGGAAAACAATCCACGGTGAACGTTTTATTATACCCAAACTAGCTAAATTTGGTCTCTTGCAAAAATTTCACGATCAAATAGGACACCCTGGGTTTGATAGGTGTGAAAAAACGGTGAAAGCTCAATTTTGGTTTCCAGGAATGACACGATTTATAAGAAAATATATTAAGTCTTGTCTCCAGTGCGCATATGGAAAGTCTAATTATGGTAAAACACAAGGAGAGTTATACCCAATTAAAAAAATACCCGTGCCTATGCACACTCTCCACGCCGACCATTTAGGTCCTTTTGTTAAAACTAGAAAAGGGAACACGTACGTTCTAGTAGTAATAGATTCTTTTACCAAATTTGTATTTGCAAGGCCTGTTAGAAACTGCAGCTCTATAGAAACAATTAAACAGTTAAAAGAAATAATCACACTATTTGGCCAACCTGCAAGAGTTATAACAGATAGAGGGACTGCTTTCACTAGCCGTTATTTTAAACAATTTGCAGAAGAATCTCAGTTCAAACATATTTTGAATGCAATAGCAAGCCCTAGATCAAATGGTCAAGTTGAACGTGTCAATCGCACTATTATCGACGGCCTGAACACTATGTCTGAAAGTGAGAATCTGTGGGACGAAAAACTTGCCGACGTAATCTGGGGCATAAATAATACCCCGAACGCAACGACTACATTTTCTCCATTCAAGCTCATGTTTGGGCATGACAATTCTCGGTTACCAGCTTATCCTACTGGAAATCTTCAAGATTTTGCAACCCAAGAACAACGATTACAGAATAGGAGAGAAACCGCAAAATTACGTATTGATAGGAACATGACAGTTATGAAAAATCGATTTGATAAAATTCACAAGAAATGTCACAAGTATTCAGTAGGACAATTAGTTTTATGGAAGGGCGGTGCTAGTAAAGACACATCCGCAAAAGTTTCACAAAAACTTAAAGAGTCCTTATACAGGCCCCTATAAGGTTGGTAAGGCGGAACCTAATATTGATCGTTATACAATTTATAGTGTTAAAGGGATGAAAGGATACCGTAAGTTCAGTGCAGTTGTACGTGGCGAAGTACTAAGACCTTATAAAGCCATTGTTTCCGATGCTGATAGTTCATCCAGTGACAGGGAGGTAGACAGAGACGACCTCATTGATCTGCTAGAAAGCTAAATCTACCTCACCTCGAAATTGACTGTCTAAAGCACTTCATAATATTAACATAATTAATTGTTTTAGTCCCTATTTATAATAATTATTATAATATCATAAGGTTTAAGCATGTTATAGGCATATAAATAAAAATGACAAATAAAAAGAAATAATGTATTACATAAAATAGATGATATCGAAGTTTTTTTTTTATCATAAAATATATAAATCTCTAAACTTATATAAGATTAATAATCATTGATATTCTAAACCCAAAACGTAGATCATTATTGCTTGATACACTGACACAAGTCCACAGATTAGAGATATGTAGGTTATGACTTTGATCAAGAATCTTTTTCTTATGGATATAGTAGTCTGTGTGACGTGACTTTTGATGCAGCAGTCTGTGTGACGTGACTTTTGATGCAGCAGTCTGTGTGACGTGACTTTTGATGCAGCAGTCTGTGTGACGTGACTTTTGATGCAGCAGTCTGTGTGACGTGAGTTTTGATGCAGTAGTCTGTGTGACGTATCTGCAGTAAATGTTGTGTTTCTATGGCTGGGAGTTAATATAATAGTGTCTGTGTGACAAACCTGAATATAAAAATCTATGCTATCTAGGTAAAACGAAGTAAAATAAAGGTAAACGAAAATTATTAAGTCTATGTGACAAGCCAAGTGGACAAGTCTGTGTGACAAAGCTAATCTTGTGTAAAAATTGCAACTATACATATAAGTCGATTGTGACACATGCTGAGTAGATAAGGTAAAGGCAGTACTTACAGTTGGAACAATTGTGGGTACCTAATAAGAAATAAACACTAACCACCGATATTCTCTCGCTGCAATGCTTATATGCTAGCCACTACAAAATAATCCTGCGTGCTTATTTTTTTTTCCTAACAGGTAAATGATAACAGCGGTGACAACAAAAATCCATCTGAACGTCGTGGGACACAGCCGTTGCAGGATGGCCGAGTGTTATCGATTACTCCTCAACAATGACCAACATCACATCCCGGATATTTATAAATATTAAATAGGATGATCATAACAATAATTATTAGTATCTTAGATAGCATGTAGGTATCAACTAAATATTATTTCGTTGTATAATAATTAAATAATCAACATTACTTAATTTTAGCGCTAGCAACACTAGCGCCAAAACATCAATAGCTAATTATTAATATTTTATTTACATAATGTTCTAAATTATTATCTCAGATTGTTGTAGTTTAATTACGAATACTTTATTTTGTTTACGTAACACTAATTATTTTATTTAGGAATGATATTGAGTTTATTCTTGTACCATGACAGCTATACTGACAGCGCTTTCAAATAATTCGGTACTTGTCAAAATATTTATGTATAAATAGGGTAGAAATAACGTGCACGGTGCATTTGATTTACGACCGTCGACGGATCAACTTGGGTAAGAGCAAAAACTCTGGCTAAATATATTTCTATAACAATATTAGTTTTGTGCTTCATTTGTGTAAAAGTCTATCGCCACCTTCTGTTACACTTGCTTACGGTAAAGGAAAACCATCGTGACCTGCATGTCTTAGAAAACAATATCAATATTTTTAATTTTCATCTTTAAATATTTCGCCCAAATCCATGTTATTTAAAAAAAAATGTTGAAACTAAATTATAATTAAGTCATTTAAAAATATATATTCATTAATTAATACTTCATTTTATGTTATTTCAATTTTATATCGCGCTGTAATTGAGTGACTGTAGAAAAAGTTGGAACATGGTTCCATAGAAATGTAAAAATGGAACTAGTTTTTTTTTTAACAATTTGAAAGCTGTCAGTTGAAAGCGATTCTCCCTAGGGCAAAAAAGTATTACTTTTAGTCATTTCCTCGCTGATATGTGATGAAAAGTTACGTGTTGCACTCGAGTGCAAAGATTTTTCACCTCGTGCTCTTTTGATTCCCTCGCTTACGCTCAGGATTCTAATTTTTGAATCGCTCGCTGCGCTCGTGATTGAATTTTAGATTCCTTCACTTGTTCGGTCATCAACATTGAGCACGCGGTTAAAAAGCAACTTTGCACTCTCGTATAACAAATCTATACAAATAAATAAAATTGGAGTGTCTGTTTGTAATAGCAAAATAACACCTTTTCACTAAATGCATATGAAAGTACATACGACACCTATAACAAAAACGCGATTTAAAAAAAATTTGTCTGTCTGTCTGTCTGTGTGTTTGTTCCGGGTAATCTCCGAAACGGCTGGTCCGATTTTGACGGGACTTTCACAGGCAGATAGCTGATGTTTTAAGGAGCAACTAAGGCTACTTTAATTTTAGGAAAACAATTAGGGTTCGGCGTAAAAAAAAAAACACATGAAATCAAAGAGTATCTCCGAAACGGCTGGACTGATTTTGACGGGACTTTCACTGGTAGATAGCTGATGTTATAAGAAGTAACTTAGGCTACTTTTATTTTAGAAAAACAAAATTTAAAAAATAGGTCCTGTCGCGCGGGCTCAGAACGCGGGAGCGGACTTTTTTGTTAAGTTAAATTCCACGCGGACGATGTTGCGGGCTCAGCTACTAAATAATAAAGAGTTAGAAAAAAACGGGATCATCAACCAAGTGCTTCCCTCCGTAAGATACTGTCGTAGGTATAATCATGTCAATTTGACCTCTATGCAAAACGCATATGGTCGATTAGCGAGGTTTCGGCGTGTATACTCCGTCAGCTTTGTAGATAAAGCCAGTAAGTACCTATATAAGTCGCGCCCGCAGGACGCCGCCGTCATACCGGCTGCGCCCGCGCAGACGTCACAACACGAAGCACAGATAATTTAGTTTAGTTGTTTTGTGGGGCGGAGTCTCGTTAAATTTTCAACGACAACAGGTGAGCTGAAATATTTGTTTGCTATATTGCTATTTGTGCGTGCTAGTGTTGCCTAAAAATCGATAGTTGATGTATCGATAGTTGACCTCGAAAAATAGTCACAATATCGATAGCCCTATCGATACTATTGAAATTTCTATTGATAAAGTGCAATACTATCGTTACTATTGGGTATAGGGTATAGTATCGATACTATTGGGTATAGATACTATCGATAGTATCGATACTATCACTATTATGGCGTATTTTACTGCAATCACTGTCGATATTTTACCAAAATTCAATAGTATCGTGTTGGATTCAAACCTTAGGAATTACTCTGCACTCTTGGTCAAACTAATAGCAGTCGCATAAATCGTGAGTAGGTACTTATTATTAAATCTACAGTATACAATAACGGGAAGTTACTAGATAATACAACTATCTATACAAATAAATAAAATTGGAGTGTCTGTTTGTAATATCAAAATAACACCTTTTCACTAAATGCATATATAAGTACATACGACACCTATAGCAAAAACGCGATTTAATTTTCTTTTGTCTGTCTGTCTGTCTGTCTGTCTGTCTGTGTATTTGTTCCGGGTAATCTCCGAAACGGCTACACCGATTTTGACGGGACTTTCACTGGCAGATAGCTGATGTAATAGGGAGTAACTTAGGGTACTTTAATTTTTGAAAAACAATTAGGGTTCCGCGTAAAAAAATAAAAACACATGAAATCAAAGAGTATCTCTGAAACGGGTGGACCGATTTTGACGGGACTTTCACGGGTAGATAGCTGATGTTATAAGCTACTGCTTATAACATCAGCTATCCTAAGTTACTACTTAGGCTACTTTTATATTAGAAAAACACAATTTTAAAAAATGAAAAAATGGGTTCTGTCGTTCGGGCTCAGAACGCGGGAGCGGGCTTTTTTGTTAAGTTTAATTCCACGCGGACGAAGTCGCGGGCTCAGCTAGTTTTCAATATACCTACTAATGAACTAAAATTCCGGTGCAATACTATTGAACTTTGGGTAAATATCGATGTAGTAAAGCTATCGATAGTATCGATACTGTCGATAGTATCGACAGTGATTGCAGTAAAATACGCCATTGCATTTTCAACGGTGAAGAAAACCTCATGTGAGAATTTCTAGGGTTTTCACCCGTACTGTATTATACAGAATGTATCGAAACTCCAAAAAGACGTTTGGATCAGTATCGGGTATAAAATGTAATGGTACAAAAATTCAAAAAACGGCTATTTAAAAAATAAATACATGGCAGATACCTACTATGCAAAACGTTAACTGTTTCTTATATAATGAATGGCTGGTACTCTAAACGCAATTTACACTGGTCTCTAGACCATTGAATGTGTTCTTAGGCTTTTGAAAATTATATTATATTATTAGTTACATTTCATATAGGGATTGCAATCCGGCACCTTTTTCAATCCGGTCGGATCCGGCCGTATTGGTCACATAGTACTTGTAGTACATAGCGGTACTTTTCCTTCCAAAATTAACTGTTTAAAATTTGTTTAAGTGTATCATAAAGGTTATAAAAACGGCCAACTGCGTGTTGGATCACACATACTACAGGGTTCCATAGACATCACGCAAAAAATACTACATTTGAGCTCAATATTTCGTTAACGAGAATTTATTTTAAAAAATTGACAAAAAAACTTCAAAATGATTTTAAAACACCTACTCAACGATGTAATGTTAAATACGTGTAATGGGGTACCACTCCAGAGGCTAAGTAAACATTTTTTCACTCCCCTTTCTTAAGGTAGTTCGTGAGGTACCCTAAAATAATGTTGCTTTCAATATTGAAATACACAGTTTTGTAGTTGTACCTAAAATCTATTTTATGCCAATTTAAAGCCTTCATGGTCTCTACATAAAATTTATTTGAGGTGAGGTGTATGACAGACAAAAATTGAGAAATTATAAGGGCGAAAGTACGAGTATAATTAGTATGATTATGGAATGCTATAATTTATAGTTTATTTCAACATAAGCAACAATTATAAAAATCAACAATGAAAATCTAGTATGTACTGTCACTATTTCAGTTTTAATTAGTATATTCTGGTCTTCGGAGAAGTAGAGTGGGCCAGGCGAGTATTTTTGCAAGAAATTTGAGTTACCGGATCCGGTCGCTGGATCCAACAAATTGTACGGGATCTGGTAGACGTCAAATGATGCCGTATCCGCCGGATTACCGGATCCGGTTTTCCGGATTGCAATCCATGATTACATACCTATACTCTGCGTTCACCACGCATTTACATATCAGTTACTGAATACTTATGACTTACTTACTTTTTTGTATTTTTTGTTCATTTTCATTCGATACACCATCTTATAAATTAATAATATTATTTGAATTAACGATAATTAATATTGTGGTCAAAAAATTAAAAAGTGATTGCTATTAAACTTAAAAACCATTTAATTACCTATTAAGTTTTCAAAACTGGTATAATATCTCGTGATTAAAACAGTTTTATATGCAATTAAATTAAAAGCGTCAATAGCTTAGTTGTTAAACTGCCTTTGTAAGCTAGAGGTTCCGGGTTCATTACTCCTCCTGATAATTAAACTATTGATGTGAGCCCTCTCCTGATACAATAATTTCGCTTAGTTAGAGGGGTGTATCTGTGTATGGTGTATATGTCTGTGGCATCGTAGCGCCCAAGCGGATGAACCGATTTTAATTTGGTTTTATTGTTAGATAGAGTAGCTGATCGAGAGAGTTCTTAGCTATGTTTCATGAAAATCTGTTCACAATTACCATTTGAAAATTATCAGCTATATGTAGTTTAAAAAGAAGTCGCATCGGGGGTTTTTTTTAATTTTCAATTTTTATTTAACATCGGTCAGCGTTTGACCCCATCTCACCCCATGGAAAGTGACGATGAAGCCGAAGATGTAACGCACTGACTCGGCAACAGGCTGTTTACTCCACATAAAAAGAGACCCAAGTTATGGGTGCCTCTCGGTAACACTGACGATGGGAGTGAATTCCACTCTTTAGCGGTACGCTTCAACAACGCTGGGTGGAATGTTGACGATATCAGGATGAAATTGGTCCTGCGCCAGGTGGACGGTGGTGTAATGGAGATGGAGGTAATAACTCGAGTAATCAATGTCAATTATGTGTTGCAGGTGCAAAATGAAGCTGTATCTAGTGCTGGGTGTCGCGGCGGCGCTCGTCAGTACAGCTCTCGGCGCCTGTGACGCCTGCATCGACGAGCGCTGCTTGAAAAAGCAGCTCTTGCCCAAGGAATCTGGAAGCTTTGGCGACATCAATAGACGCACTAGCGAATACTATGTCACAACTAGAAGCGATGATCACAAGTTCATCACTCAATGCAGCTTAAATACTTTAATTTGCAACCACACGACCAACATATGGAATCTAACGGATCTTACTGTGGACCAGCGCACCGGCGACCTATACGCCTCAGGCTTCATGAGACAGGGTCTTTACAAAGTGGACCTTTTTAAAAACGACCTGATTCTATTGGATGACAAAGAAATCTCATATATGACGTACAAAGATAAACTGTACTATGCACCAAACCAAGGTGGTATATACACTTATGAAGGCGGAATCCCTCAAGTAGTTCCCGGCACAGCGGACTATGTCGTATCACATATAATTGTTGATAAAAATGACGTTATTTATTTTAGATCCCGCGTAAATGGAAGGGCGCGTGTATTTAAGCTAAAGAACGGAACAGTTTCACGATTCTCTGACATAACGAACCGCCTGGTGACGGACAAAGGCGGCAATGTCATGGCCATAAGCTTAGTATCATACAATGTGTATAGATTAACCAATGACGAACTAGTCGAGGTGGGTGCTGTCACGGATTGGGTAAATGGCCCTTCATTAGATGGAGATAACAACTTAATATATAACATAGATTCCCACGAACGCTATTATTTGAAGGAAGCAACTGATGTACAATGCGCCGTTGTAAGAAGTGGGTTAGGCCGTACATTTAAACAGACAATTGCTGAGACCGTTAGAACAAATACTGGTACGAATAACTAATCCAATCATTAAGAAACCTACTAAGAACATCAAGACCAGGAATTGTGTAGTTTTATGATATTCTGTAGGCGTGGGCTCCTTGTTTCATTTGCTATATCTCATAGTCAACGCGGCTTACAAAGAGCGATTTGAAATAGTAATAATGTTAGAGCTCAAGTCAGTCACCTGCGGCTTGCCAACTTGGGGCGGCAATTTTATAAATTCATGTTTTATTATGTTGTGTCAGAAAACTTTATGTTAAATTGAAAAATAAATAGAGGCGAAACTTTGAAAACAGTATGTGCGCATTATTATTTATTATTGTATTGGTTCTTGTTGGCCTTGGTATTGGCTCTCCACGCACTCCAAAGAGTGACACCTGATGAGGTTCGTATAAAACCGGGCGGATGCGCGCGGGCTGCGCGTGCGCATTGGATCCGCAAAATCAACTTCGTATAAGCCGAATTTGACTCTGTAAAACAAGAGATAATTAAACAGAATTACAATACATTAAATACTGCAGATGAAGCTGCTCTTACCTGGTGACCTGTTCTTCCATAGACTCCACTGAAGGTGAACGTTCAATGGCCTAGTGGTTAGTGGGGATGGCCTCGTAACCGAGAGGAACCGGGTTGAATCTAATTGGCTATTCAACTTGTCTTTAGTCGGATAAGTGCACCACCCAAAGTATTTCGCTTAGTTGGGGATAACGGCAATACAAATAATATGTAAAAGAAAAAAAAAAAAATAATGTTACTAACTTATACCCATCTGCCCACTCAAAGTTGTCCATAAGCGTCCACGCTGTATAGTGAGTTATGTTCATATTGTCCTCTTTGATTGCCAGCAACATCTAGATGAGCGGGAACGGTACTTTAGGACTTAGATATAAGGTTTTATTGAGGCCGGAAAGCCCTTATCTATCCAAGTCTGCCTATCCATTGAAATAATTATTCAAATAGTTTCAACAAATTTTGTTACAAACTTTCATCCTGTATTTATCCAACTTTGGGAATTACTTTTACAAAATTCCTTCTTACTAATCACCTGTGTCCCATAAAAAGCTCCTGTCCATAACTCTAAATTGAAAATTTAAAAACCCCCGATGCGACGACCTATTCATCAAATCCTACTAATATTATAAATGCGAAAGTTTGTGAGTGTGGATGTATGTATGTATGTATGTATGTATGTTTGTTACTCCTTCACGCAAAAACTACTGAACGGATTTGGATGAAATTTGGAACACAGATAGATTATAACCGGGATTAACATATAGGATACTTTTTAACCCAATAATCCAATACTACGCGGATGAAGTCGCGGTGCACAGCTAGTGTATAATATACCTAGTTCTTCCAAATAATGAAGTTAGCGCGATTTGCGTAGCTCCCGTAGCTCAGTATCTTAGACCTTTAGTTAACACCTCTCTGCTCAGTATCCATAACTCATCTCGTAAATTCATCTGGTACAACTAGTTTCGATGCCAGATTATGAAAGCGCCATTTACATAATTTGTTTTGGCTTCCTCATTTATAATCTGATGTTCAATAATCAACAGAAAATCTGTGTAAAAGTATGAGACATTATTTTGATATGACATTAGAATAGACAACGAATCTAAATATTGATGCCACGGAGGTTTAATTCCTAGTAAAATATTATCAATTATGATTCAATTTGATGTAATAACTCTGGTTGAGGCGGACGGGAGCAGCCCAGGGGAAGAATTTTCAATAACGCTAAAATTATTTTAAATTAGATTTGTTTTTTTATATTTTTTCTCAATGGCGGAGCAGCGCCCTCTAGAATTATTATAGCGTAATATTCCATGACCATTAACAAAACAAACAAAAATTTACGCATGCGCGTATCCATCATTTGAAAATTCTCTTTGATTTGAAACGTGACTTATGGAACGTCTTTAGTTCATACACAAATCTACTATATAAAAATAAGTCGGGTTTTCCTTCCTGACGCTATAACTCCAGAACGCACGAACCGATTTCCACGGTTTTGCATTCGTTGGAAAGGTCTCGGGCTCCGTGAGGTTTATAGCAAAGAAAATTTAGGAAAAATTTCAACAGAACGCGGACGGAGTCGCGGGGCACAGCTAGTCTCATATAAAAATTGATAAAATATACATTTTTTCCAGAATCAGGGAAGCTTTTCAAATTTATAATATTGTAAAAAGCCAGTTCAGACTATTACGATCATTTAAAAATATAATAAATCGAAATCCAATAATCACAAATTTCGAATGGATTCGAGCCGTGGGAATTGGTTTTGGCCGTGAATGTGGCTTTTTTAACCTACAAAAGAGCTGATGATCTTCAAACGGCTGAACCGATTTTCATGAAACATAGCTAAGAACACTCTCGATCAGAATACCTATCTAACAAAAGAAACAAAATTGAAATCGGTTCATCAGCTTGGGCGCTACGTGGCTACAGACAGACACACAGATACACAGATACACAGATACACTGATACACAGATACACAGATACACAGATACACAGATACACAGATACACATGTTAAACTTATAACACCCCTCGTTTTTCGTCGGGGGTTAAAAATGTCATGCTTCTAGACCCACCGGAACCACCGGACTTCACCGGATGTCTGTCAGTCAGCCAGCTGATTGTTTTTTATTAACATGAAGAAGAAGATTATATTTTGGCATGTTTGATAGGTCTACTATCTCTGCTACTAGCGGGCTGGTGCGGCGAGGACCCCGCCTGGTATAATAGCAGTAGTCGCCCCCTATTACATTGAGGCCAAAATAACATCAGCGAAATGTGGATGCAATGGAGTGCTTATCTTCGGAGAAAATATGAAAAAAAAAACCCCAATTCTACCTGTTTTTAAACTACAAAAAGCTGATAATTTTCAAATGGCTGAACCGATTTTCAGGAAACATATCTAATGAACACTCGAACAGAATACCTTTATAACAAAAAAAACAAAATTACAATCGGTTCATCCGCTTGGGCGCTACGATGCCACAGACAGATACATAGATACACAGATAAACGTGTTAAACTAATAACTTTTTTCATTGGGCGTTTAAAACACATTTCAAATGAAAATAGCCCACCTGCTTTAAATAGTCTCTGTAATACTGTATTCTGTCCTGGTCATCCAGGCCGCTGCCGGTCGCCAGGCCATTCTCCGTGATCATAAACCTCACGTCCCCGTATTGTCTCTTCAGCCACACCAGCTGACGCCGCAGACCTTCAGGGTTGATCTACAATTCAAGTTCTAAAGCGTTTTGGCAGAAAATCTTTGGAAGATTGCGACTGTTAGGTAATACAATGGTCATCATGACTTTTTATAAGGTATTAGGGTGATAGCGCTTGTCTAGCCCGCGAAATCCAAAATTTTCGAGTTTTTTTATAGTTTATCCAAAATCTGAAAACATTTAAGACAAAATTTTGTGATTGGTGACAAACACAGTATGCAGTGCGTTTATTAATACATTTATTTTACTCTAAATATTATCACGGTGGATTTGATACTAGTAAATCACTAAATATACAAAAATTGCCAGTTTCTCTGTCGTTCTTGAAATGTGTTAGAGTAAGTTGGATATATTAATAAATGCATTGCATACGTTCTTTGTCGCCAATTACAAAATGTGCCCTTTAATATTTTCAGATTTTGAAAAATTTCTAAAAAACTTCAAAAAAATTGAATTTCGCGGGCTAGATGGGAGCTTTAGCCTTAACTTACCTTAATTACATGTCTTACGATTACTATCAGGGAAATATTATTTAAAATAACTCTGAAATTGGTAAAAGTAAACACGTTTACCCCGTAATCAATAAACATTACCATGTTTATTCACCCGCTATACCTAGCGGGTGAATATAGTTACACACCGAATTATCTCGTTCTGTCATCAGTAATTTGACATTCGAAAGAAGAAGACAAATCATGGTTTGACTATACAACCGCTAAACTATGTTTATTGATAAAGGGGTATAAGTTTCGCAAATATTTTAAGCTATTGAAATAAAACTATTTTTCGGATTTTATCGCGTTTATTAACTTTATGTTCCCGACGTTTCGGTTGCTTTACAGCAGCCATGGTCACGGGGACTGAGGTGTTAGACGCCCTGATGTCATAGTTAGTAACTGGGTACCCTCATATTTAGTTGTTGTTCGCGGTCCGATCCACGCAGAAAGTGCTCACAGTGTCTCGAGGTCTTGCAATGGTACACTTGGTTTTGGATTTAATTATATTAATTACTGGATGGATTAATAAACGCGATAAAATCCGAAAAATTGTTTTATTTCAATGTGTAGTATTCGCGTAAATATAAGAAAACAATAGGTATTTGAAGCTAGTGAAGTTTTTTAACATTTTTGAAAAAAAAACATATAAATTACCTATGTCACGGTATTGAAGTTTATATGGCACGCTTCTATAGAAGTTTCAGATTCCACTGGGCTCCACATTATTTATAAACCTTCAGTATCCCACTGCTGCTACTGCACTGCCACTTCCATCAACATTTATATGAGTAATAAATAAATGTCTCATCAATCTAAAGTAGGTAATTTCATAAACAGAAGCTGCTTACAAAAAACCACGCTGAAGATGAAACAGGCCAATTGGGGTGCCTCTCCAGGACGGCGTGGAGATCTGGGGCGTCTCCCATTATCCAAGGTCTCAGATTCTCTCCTGGTCTCGCTTTCCGCACCAGCCGACTTGTGTAGTGGTTGACAGCATAAAAGTCGTAAGTGCCTGTCATGATAAACAGAGTGCACAGTGCGAGACACACAATTCGTACGCATAATGCAGGCGCATCATGTGGAAGATGACCAATTAAATGCAACTCAAAATAATAATAGTCAAAGTCAAAGCGGTTTAGCCTACGGGGACACTTACAAAATGTTTCTTTTTCATTTTTTCTTATTTCTACAACCGGATCGGAACGCGACCTCGACTGAGAAGATCCGGCAAGAAACTTAGCGGGCTTGTCTCTTTACATTTTGTAACATAATTATTTATAAAATTATTTACGCCAAAACTCACCACTTTTGATTTTTGAAGTGATAATTTTTATGGGAGGGTAAACCGCTTCGTAACGTAACGCGTACGTCGATACTCTGTCAGTTTAAGTTATCACTTCTGTCGAGCGTCCCGACGCGCACACGTTTTTTTTCTATAGGAATACCGACGTATAGCGCCTATCTGTATACGTCACTTTAGACAGGTTGTATATAGAAAAACTGACGTACTCTGATATGCGATACGTCAGTTTTGGCGTATTGCGAGTCGATCAAGAACGGAGATTAACGGAGATTAACGGAGGTGGGCCCCAGGTAAACTTACCTCTAACAAATTCTTTTTCTGCTTGAGTAAACGCCGGGAACGTGGACCCGGAATAACCTTTCTTCAAGCTGTTATCTTTCATAATCTTCTCTATAGCCGGAGGCCAGCCACCTTCCTTGGAGAATATTGGATGGGAGTATCTACCAGCCTAAAGATATGCAATAATGCGTTAACAACACATAAGTGTCATTCGATTTTGAACTTTATTAGGGGATGACCAAAGTTCAAGTACGTAAGTAATCACCCAATAAAAATCCTACTATAATATTATAAATATCGAAAGTTTGTGAGTGTGGATGTATGTATGTATGTATGTATGTATGTTTGTTACTCCTTCACGCAAAAACTACTGAACGGATTTGGATGAAATTTGGAACGCAGATAGATTATAACCGGGATTAACATATAGAATACTTTTTAACCCAATAATCCAATACTACGCGGATGAAGTCGCGGGGCACAGCTAGTAATAAATATCGCCATACTGACACACTTACTGTATGGTCCCAAACTAAGCAACGCTTGTACTATGGGTACCGTACAATGGACTGGGGTGATCCCAGTGACACCCAAACATGCGAAGAGGCCATTTCCGAAATTTGCCCCGGCGGGAATCGAACCCGCGACCACCATGTGCAGTGAGCCGGGCGGCCTACGCTCGAACCTCTGCGCCAAGCGGTCGTCAATGAGGTCGGGATCTGTTTCAGTTAAACAGTTAAGTATTTAAAGTTAAGTTAGTCAGATGAATATCTTACGCAGTTCTCCCTGGCTAGTTCAGCTACTTCTTCATCTTCTTCAGTTAGCGGATCAAACCATACCAGATGATTTGACAGCGACACTGAACCTATTAACAGAAATATATATATTTGGGCCCGTATTCATAAATCGGTATCAAGTCTGATAGCAATCTCGGAAATGTAATTCTTATGTCTTACCAGTACAGAATGACATTTCAAAAGCATTCTTAAGATCGTTCTTCAACTTGAGATTGATTTATTAACACGGGGCTTTATTAGAGGTACTTATTCTGGAAACTGGTTTTTGCTCAGTCGAGGAAGACTGAGCATAGGAAACTATCTTAGTTTCCAACTTAAGGTACCAATATTCATACAGTAAAACTTAAACCGTAGTTGGCCGAATGCGGTCGAAATGTCTGGAAGAAACGTTGGATCCCTGCCGTGAGAGTGCCACCGTAATAGAACTTCAATTTTCAGGTGGTTCAAAGTATCCCCATTTGTGTAATGGCAATGCCCCTACTGTTAGGGATAAGTTCAATTCCCCAATTAAATTCCACCTATCCTCACTGATTTTTAGTTAAAAAATTTAAGGAGCCCCGACGTCACTTCAATAATAAGTGGTTAATAGTATCAGGTCGAAAAATTGTTTAGGAACTCTACCATTATACTTCCAACGGAACTGCTCATCGTAGAGTCTCCAAGCACGAGCGTGTGCCATCAAAATGTTCTTGTTGCACATATATGCAGCGATCTCTTGGTCCCAAACTCCTGGAGCTATGGAGCCAGTGTTGAAGGCATGATCGCAGACTATAATGGGCTCGTTGATGGTCAGCCAGACCTTCACACGATCTCCGAATAGAGTGAAGACTACCTGAGCATAGTCCAGGAACCAAGTGGCTATTAATGGGTTCGTCCATCCACCTGGAATTGAAACGATTTCAGCGTCAAGTACACAGTAGCTTAAGGGATTTTGACAGCTTATTACTGATTAATAGAGCTTATCCTGTTGCAAATAACTTTAAGGATTATTTTAGCCTTTTTTTGTATATTACAAAGTCGGCAAACAAGCGTACGACATGGCTGATGTTAATCAGTTACCACCTGTAGCTGCTTGCAATACCAAAGGTTAAGGGTTTGCTCGCCGTTGCCGACCTGAAAGGAGTGGGAAAGGGGGAAGGGAAAGAAGGGGAGCGGTTCTTCCAGACTCACTTTTTAAAATATAGACCAGTGATAGGTATTAGGCATAGAAATGATTGCTACTTTCATGTCAATTTCATTCCGTAAAATTATATTTTTATTTCACTGTTATATCACATGTAATTTTTGACAATCAATGATTTTATTCATGGTGAATTTTCACTATGACACGTAATCCCGTGACCTCACGGGTCGATGATTTATCATAAAATCCGTGGTAGCACCAAACGATTTAATTTCAATTATTTTTAACAGTTTCTACTTATGTCGGTAGCAAGTGCTACTTATAAAAACCTATATAATAATGATTTTTCACACGCTACCTGTGAAATGTTCCATCACTAATAGGTACATACCAAGATCCTGCAGGGATTGAGGCAGATCCCAGTGGTACAAAGTGACCATAGGTTCGATGCCCTTTTCAAGGAGACCGTCAATCAGCTCGCTGTAGAACCGGACGCCATCCTTACTGAGATGGTTAGAAAACCCAGTCGGCAGTATACGTGGCCAGGATAACGAGAACCTGAAAATAATCCAACTTCAGTATGTACTCGGTCTTTGTTTTAATGGTCAGTACATGGCTAAGAGGTTGTTGTTCTGAATTGAGTCGTGTTGTTTGGATTTTAGGTTAAAATTGACTCATGCGTATTATGATTATGTGCTCTGTACCAATCAGTTGCTGTATATAGAAATTGACATCGACATCGACTCATATTATTCTAACTTCGAGTGATGGATTCATGTCGTTACACTTACTGTAATACCACCTAGACCTATGACCTAGACTTAACCTATTCAAAAATGGTGACTGGGGTGACTCCATTGAGCCTTTTGAGTGATTCTCGAAGGACTCGGTCACTCTAGTGCAATAGTATATAATAACAATAATAATTTAGCCCTTTTGATGTCCTACTCCTGGGCAAGGGCCTCCCCTTACTACGAGGGGGTTTCAGGCCGTAATCCACCACGCTGGCCTATTGTGGGTTGGGGGATTACACAAGTATTTCGAAAATTGGTTCGGTTTTCTAAGACATGCAGGTTTCCTCGCGATGTTTTCCTTTACCGTAAGATGTGTTATCATATAGAAATTATGATTCGCACATAGATTTCGAAAAACCCAGAGGTGTGAAGGCACGGTTTGAATAGTCAAACCCTGCCTCGCACCTCTGGGTTTTTCGAAATCTATCTATCTACTGATTATACTATTATAATCAGTAGAATGGCCTAAATTCGTGTTGCATTACTGCTCAGGACTCTATCCAATTTATTACCTGTAAAAGTGCAACCCTAGTTCCTCCATCATCTCGATGTCTCGTCTCCACAAATGGTAGGAGTCGCAGGCCACGTCACCGTTCGACCGATCAATAATCCCATCAGGTCTGGTGTGCGTGAACCTGTCCCATATACTTTCGCCTTTATCTGTAAACGAATACGGTTTTGAAAGCGGTCTTGGTAATGCCATAACAGTACAACATTGAATTTCAATAGCGTACTCGAGACCGCTCTCAGACTTGAGCTCAATCTTATTAATATGGACCTAGATAAATAAATAAATATCGCCAGATGAACATATTAACCGTATGATCCTAAACTAAGCAACGCTTGTACTATGGGTACCGTACAATGGACTGGGGGCGATCCCAGTGACACCCAGACCAGAGCAAATTACGAAAAGGCCATGTCCGAAATTTACCCTGATAGGAATCTAAGCTGTGCCGAGCGGTCGTCGTCACGATTGGAAATCGAATTTGGTGGACGTTTTTGGAACTAAATTAGTATTAGAACTAAATTCCTTTACGGAACCTTATGAAGTCCATCACTGAATTAATAAGGGCCTTGGTTTACCATTCAAAATTGCCAAATAATAAGATATAGATCCCAATTTTCAATTCAGGTCGAGATCGAGTGTTGTGAGAAGCCTGCAACTCACCACTGACATTCCAGGCTCCTTCGACCTGGTAGGCAGCCGTGGCGGCACCAAACTTGAATCCTGGTGGAAACTTCAAGTCTTCTAAGCCCCACGTCCAATAGAAGAGAGTGCTGTAAATTGCATTTTTTTTTATTAGCCTGTTTTTGTGTGCCATTCCTGAGCATAGGCCTCTCCCTTAACACTCCACAAAATACGGTCTTGTGCTGTTTCGGGCCACGTATCTCCCGCAAAAGTGACCAAATCGTCCCGCCATCTTTTCCTGGGTCCACCCCGGCTGCGGAAGTCGTCTTCTGGTATCCAATTTGTGATGGCATTTGCCTACCTTTGCGGGACCATACGTGCCACGTGACCAGCCCATTCCCACTTCAGCTTTGCAGTCTTCGTCCCCACGTCAGTGATGCGAGTAATGGAGCGCAGGGTGGTACTCCGGACGCGATCTCTCCTCTTGATACCTAATATGCTGCGCTCCATTCATCATCATCATCATCAGCCTATGCTTGTCCACTGCTGGACATAGGCCTCCCCTAATGAGCGCCATAGCGCCCTGTCTTCAGCTTGCCGCATCCAGCATCTGCCTGCAGTCTTTCGCAAATCGTCATCCCACCTCCATTGCTTGACTTGGACTTCTGTTGCTCTGTTAGTGACCACGTTTGAGCACCGTAAGTTAGGACGGGCAAGATACACATTGCATCAATTATACAGCTAAAATCATTAATCATTGACATTGACTACAGCTAAAATACCGATTGGTTCAACCGGAGTAGTACCCTCACACAGAAAACCGGCGTAAAGTTGCTATTACAGCTGCGTATCGTACGATAAGTGAGGGCACTGGAAGCCTAACCTTTCTCCCTTCCTCACCCTTTCTTTCCCACTTCCCGTCATGTGGGCAACGTGCGAGCTTTGCCTTTGTTATTGCAAGCATCTATAGGCTTGACACGCTTGTTTGCCCACTTTGTTATATAAAAAACAGCAACGCAGTACGCGCAAGCAACAGTAAACACTATCGTCGCAATAATAGAATACATAATACCTACTTAAGCAGTTAAGTACATAAGTCATGTTGTTGTTTCACATCTACTAAAATTATGGTACTTAATTCGTTTTGGAGCGGTCAGGCATGACCTCTAAATACATGAACATAAAGTTCAATACTCCACGGCCAAATGTCGGCTGGGAACGGGAGCATTGCCCAGATCTAGTCCAGAATAGGGGCTAGGTCAGCCCCTATTTTTTTTTATTGGGATTTGTCTCGTCTCACACTCCCACCACCGTTACTCCTGTAAACCAGGATCGACAAAGGTGACCAATGATGACGTCGAGGTTAAAAATATTAAATTACCAGCCCGTGAGCGATAGTTTTTTTTTCCATACTAGTATTCCCGTTACCCCCTCCAGCAAAGCTAATACTTGTGTTAGGAGTGGGCTCACAGCAATAGTTGAATAGCCAGGATGGGCCAGGATGGATCGAACCCGGAACCTCTCAGCTAAGAGGGCGGCCCTCTAACCACTAGACTATTGACGCTTTCAATTGGCTACAGCGTGGCTCTACCGTCTTGTTATTAGCAGCGATATCACATACTATGATAATTATTATTATCATCATTTCTATATGATGATCACTTTCTTACGGTGAAGGAAAACATCGTGAGGAAGCCTGCATGTCTTAGAAGATCTAACCAATTTTCGAAAGACTTGTGAGTTCCGCCAACTCGCTCTGGACCAGCGTGGTGAATTACGGACCGAATCCCCGTCGTAGTGAGGGGAGGCCATGCCCAGGACTGGGACGCCAAAAAATATTACTATTATTATTATTATCACATACTTTATCTAATTAATCACTTACCAACAAACAACCGCGTGTGGTGCAAACATTTCACCGACTACGAAGTCAGATAACACAAGTAATGTTATAAATATTATTATTTTATTACTGTTTGTATAACCGTGTTGTTAATTATATCAGACCTTTATTTTTTAATATTACCCCACTCAATATACAGGGTGTGTTATTTTAATTAATCACAATCATTCGTGTAGGCGGTGGGCGGAAAACCGCGCTGGGCACGATGTTTTACTCCTCAGCTCATGCTAGTGTTGCCTTACTGTCGATTGCCTATCGATAGGTTGGCAATAGTATCGTGACCTCGAAAAATAGTCACAATATCGATAGCCCTATCGATACTATTGAAATTTTACAATACTATCGATAGTATCTATCCAAGAAATTGAGCGATACTATTGATAAAGCGCAATACTATCGATAGTATCGATACTATTGGGTATAGATAATATCGATAGTATCGATAGTATCGATACTATCACTATTATGGCGTATTTTACTGCAATCACTGTCGATACTATCGATACTATCGATAGTTTTACTACATCGATATTTACCCAAAGTTCAATTTCTTGGATAGATACCTACTATCGATAGTATCGATAGTATTGTAAAATTTCAATAGTATCGATAGGGTTATTGATATTGTGACAATTTTTCGAGGTCAACTATCGATACATCAACTATCGATTTTTAGGCAACACTAGCACATGCTGAGCGAATCGTCTGTCGGCACAGGGGTGCTACTCTTAACGACGATAATCGATATGTCGTGACATTCGTACCGTCGAATCCTACATTAAATTCCATCTTCTTTGCCGTCGTACATCGTCTGAACGAATGATAATTTTGTATCGTTCCTTCAGTAATCGATACAACGGTAAAAATATGGAATTTAGAGTAGGATTCGACAATACGAATGTCACGATATATCGATTATCGTTGCTAAGAGTAGCGCCCAAAGTCACATCGAGATCAAAATGACACCATCTTACTCTTATTTGCAGTGATAGCCGATTGGTTATTTATGCACGCGTATTGCGGGCTCAGGGTCCTGGATTCAAACCCCGGCTCGCACCTCTGGGCTTTTCGAAATCTATGTGCGAATAATAATTTCAATATGATTATCACCTGCTTACGGTGAAGGAAAACATCGTGAGGAAAACTGGGTTATCTTAGGAAATCAAATCAATTTTTAATAGACATGTGAAATCCGCCAACCCGCACTGGGCCAGCGTGGTGGATTACGGCCTGAATACCCCTCGTAATGAGAGGAGGCCCATGCCCAGGAGTGGGACGACAAAAAGGTCAAATTATTATATTATTAAAATTTATATTTTGTTATTTTCCCATAAGTAATTGATTGTGTCTGTTGAACTTGATTTGATTGGTGTCTGTGACCAATAAATGTTTTTCATTATTTGAAGCGAAGCTTCTATACGCCCGTTCATCCACTCTATCCGTACTAAGCGTCAGTAGCGTTACACGATGACGTCAGTAGCACTACACGTTATACATATATAGGTATATAGAGTTACAGCTGCGGCACCCTACTTTTTATAGTATATCGTATAAAGTTTATATTATAAAGCTTCGCTTCTTACCGGCGTCCCTAGATGGCACTGTTTTTCATTTCATTCATTTTCACAAAATAGAGAGACAGTAACAGTAACAGGTGATAAATCGTAATAAATGTCCCATCGTCGGTGCAAATGAGAGACACCCAATGTATGGATCTTATCTGTTTTGAGGTGAAACGACGCTATCTTTTATTTAATTTACGAACTGTAGGCATTAAGGATATCAGCAAGTTATAAACTCAAGTAGGTGGTGGTGGTAGGTTCCACGGCCAAGAATAGATCGGTTATTCACTATTTTTTTCAACTTTCATTTTTTTTGTTAGAATGATGACTAGCATTGTGTTTTTATCACATTACTAGTATTCCCTTTAGCCCCTCCAACTAAGCTAATGCTTGTGTTAGGAGTGGGCTCACGTCAATAGTTAAATGGCCAGGCTGGAAAGTTTAATTAATTACGTTAGTATATATAATTAAATAAAATATATAATTAATAATTAATTACGTTAGTCACCATCGTGAGGAAACCTGCATGTCTTAGAAGATCTAACCAATATTTCAAAGACATGTGAAATCCGCCAACCTGCACTGGGCCAGCGTGGTGGATTACGGCCTGAAAAGCCCCTCGTGTTGAGGGGAGGCCCGTGCCCAGGTGTGGGACGTCAAAAGGGCAAAATTATTAGTATTTATAGCCACTAAGGCTTGTATTAATAAATATATATCTGGGTGTTTTTCTTATTATTAATAACTAGCTGTCCCGGCAAACTTTGTTTCGCCATTGAGGTGATGATTTAAACAATGATTAATTAAATATTCATTTTAAAATACAAATATAATGATTATTTATTGGCCATCTAATGTATTCAAATAAAACTATTATACAGATTTTATCTTGTTTATTTCCTTTTTTATTTTCCCGAAGTTTCGGTGGCTTTACAGCAGCCATGGTCACGGGGGACTGAGGTGTTAGACTTCCTGATGTCAAAGTTATTTACTTGGTACCCTCATATTTAGTTGTTGGTTGCGGTCCTATCCACGCTGAAATTGCTCACAGTGTCTGACAACTATTTGCTTGACATGATGTATTTCGTCAGCCAGGTGTTGCTGATCTCAGATCCCTTGTGCTCTCTGAAACAAAGATATACCCACTGTAGCTGTGTTGTATGGTCGTTAGATTTACCGTTTAAGTATATTCTGCATATTCCTCTTGCATGTTGTTCTCCTCTAGCTTCTTTGATACTATTGTGATGCAGTCTGCTACAGGTAGACAGATAAACAAAGACTGAACATCAAAACTGACCATGGTTTAATTGTTAGCATGATGTATATGTTTAATCTCACTTACAAAATGTTACAAATCCTTTGTATGTGCTCTTGTGTGTCCTCTTAGTAGTGATAGCACCTTCTCTACGTGCTGGGCCAGACTGTATGTTGGTGTGTCAATCTGGCTTACAATGGGACGCTGCGGGTCCTCGGGTTTGTGTATTTTAGGTAACAATATCTTTGCCATGTATTTTGGTGCTTCGTTTGCACTCTTCATTGAAGCACCTTGTGATAGACTACATTTTTCGTTTTATTATCAGGCGCAAGAACAAATAACGCTGATGGTCTTCCGACCCGTGAACATGCCACAATCAGTACTTGATAAATTTCTTCTCGTGCGTCGTTAGTTATCTACTTCTTGATCTCTGAGGTTTGCTCGACGATTCCTCATTGCCAACCGAGCCGTTTCACGGGCTACCTCTCTTTGCTCTTGTGATTGAGAAGCACGACTTCGAGCCATACTACCGCGGCGCTCTTCACTTCCAATTTCTTGTTCTTCAGTTCTTTCATTCGCAATGTTTCGAATCCTAGTTGCATTACGGCTTTGTCGCGAAAGATCAGATTGTCTTGGACGCGGCATCGTATTGCTAATAATAATATCCGTATAATAAGCAAATAGAAATTCGAAACTGACAGATCAACTGTCAACTTCAAAATTTCAAATTATCAAATATTCAACCATATTTAACTATAGACGACATTTTAGCTGTTGGTTCTCCTTTTTTATACTATTTGTAAATAATCAATGGCTAGACTTTTTTTTCATTCAATTTTTTTTTTGCTGTCATTGGCTGTCATTTGCATTAATAACACGTTTTCACGTTTTATGTCAAGTTCCACTGGAACGGGATAAAAACGTATACCTTCTCCTGGTTCTAAGCTACCGCCCCACCAATTTTCAGCCAAATCCGTTCAGCCGTTCTCGAGTTATAAATAGTGTAACTAACACGACTTTCTTTTATATATATAGACTCTAAATTAAAAATTTAAAAACCCCCGATGCGACGACGTTTTCATCAAATGTATACAATAATCAACAGAAAATCTGCGTAAAAGTATAAGTCATTATTTTGTTATGACATTATAATAATTGACATTAGAATAGACAACGAATCTAAATATTGATGCCACGGAGGTTTAATTCCTTGTAAAATATTATCAATTATGATTCAATTTCATGTTATAACTCTGGTTGAGGTGGATGGGAGCAGCCCAGGGGAAGAATTTTCAATAACGCTAAAATTATTTTAAATTAGATTTGTTTTTTTATATTTTTTCTCAATGGCGGAGCAGCGCCCTCTAGAATTATTATAACGTAATATTCCATGACCATTAACAAAACCAAAGAGAATACAATATGAACAAAACAAACAAAGTTTAACGCATGCGCGTATCCCTCATTTGACACGTGACTTATGGAACGTCTTTAGTTCATACACAGATCTCATATAAAAATTGATAAAATATATTTTTTTTCCAGAATCAGGGAAACTTTTCATATTTATAATATTGTAAAAAGCCAGTTCAGACTATTACGATCACTTAAAAATATAATAAATCTAAATCCAATAATCTCAAATTTCGATTGGATTCGAGCCGTGGAAGTTGGTTTTGGCCGTGAATGTGGCTTTTTAACATACAAAAGAGCTGATGATCTTCAAACGGCTGAACCGATTTTCATGAAACATAGCTAAGAACACTCTCGATCAGAATACATATCTAACAAAAGAAACACAATTGGAATCGGTTCATCAGCTTGGGCGCTACGTTGCCACAGACAGACACACAGATACACAGATACACAGATACACAGATACACAGATACACAGACACACAGATACACATGTTAAACTTATAACACCCCTCTTTTTTCGTCGGGGGTTAAAAATGGGCTTGATCTTGACCTCAATCTTGCCGGAGGTGCAAAGATGAGGTCAACGATGGAACGAGCGCACCCAGATGAAGCCTGTTCACCCTACTTTTTAAGAGATTTGGGTTGCATGCACTCGGAAATACAGACGCAGGCGGGGAGTCCCACTCCTTGGCTGTGGTCTTGAATACTCGTTTGACGCGTCATTTTGTACTGGGGAGACGTAAGGATGACATTTTCAAGACCAGTCTCAGACTTGAGATCGATTTATAAATACGGGCCTAGATAAATAAATAAATAGCAACGCTTGTGCTATCGTTACCGTACAATGGACTGGAGGCGATCCCAGTGAAACCCAGACAGGGAAACTAAGGAAAATAAAATTTTCGAAATTTACCCTAACGGGAATCGAACCCGCAACCACCCGATGCAGTGAGCCGAGCGGCCTACGCTCGAATCACTGCGCCAAGCGGTCGTAATTTTCTGTGTTTTAATCGTTGAGGTAAATTATACGGCAACTGATATGTAAATTCCTATCCAAGACAAACTACACGTAACTATTGTATTCTGTGAGTTTATTTATGACCTTAACCCTGTGATATAGTTTATACTAGAACAAGGGATACGGCTCATTAGACTTGAAACAATCAGCGCAGTACCTACCGCGTTATTTATTTAAAATACGTTTGTTTTTCTCGTTTCTTTATTCTACAGTGGTGGCATGTTAAATATAATTAAAAAATCTGTAAGTGTTAAGTGTGTGGAGTGTTACTCTTAGCAACGATAATCGATATACCGTGTCATTCGTATCGTCGAGTCCTACTCTAAATTCCATCTTTTTTGCCGTCGTATATCGTCTGAACGAACGATGAATTTGTATTGTTCGTTTAGTAATCGTTACGACGGCAAAAACATGGAATTTATATTAGGATTCAACAATACGAATGTCACGATATATCGATTATCGTTGCTTAGAATAGCACCCCAGAATAGGCACCAATGTCTACCAGACAGGGTAATAAGGTTCGTTCAACGTCAAAAAGCAGTTGTCTTTTGCAGCCGACAGTAGGACGTAACCGTCCTGACCCCACTCTTCGCCGTACGAGTTCTTGGCGATCCAGTAGTCCTCGCCATCCCTGACGCCGTACCCCACTAGGGTCACGGCGTGATTGATTTTGAAGTCACTGCTGCAAAATAAATTAAAAACAACATAAAAGTATTTTATTAAGCATTACCTCTTTCCTTTAGTTTGCCATCATATGACATTACTTCCCAAAATGTAATTCTTATTAATCCTTGAATATTGTACTGAATACTTAATACATTATGTGTGTGTTTTTCACAAAATCAACGAGTTCGATTCTTGGCTAGGAATGTTGCTTTTTCGAAAATCTTGATGAAGTTTTAGTTTTCATCTAAACCGGGCCCGAGACTCCTTTGAGTACTTTTCGCTTTTTCTCATAGTTTTGGATTTAGCCATTTACGCCAAATTGAAAAATTCACCCTGTATTTGTGTTTATGTGTATCAAAGCATAAGACAAATTTGAATATAGATTTTTCATTACTCATACTCGGAAAGTAGGTCTGAAGTTGCCTGAGGAGCGGTTTGAAATTAATACTTTTCCGCCCTAGGGAGAATCGCTTTCAACTGGCAGCTGCCAAATTATTAAAAAAAACTAGTTCCATTTTCACATTTCTATGGAACCATGTTCCAACTTTTTCTACAGTCACTCAATTACAGCGCGATGTAAAATTGAAATAACATAAAGTTAAATATTAATTAAAGAATATATATTTTTAAATGACTTAATTTTATAATTTAGTTTCAACAATTTCTTTAAAATAACATCGATTTGGGCAAAATATTTAAAGATGAAAATTAAAAATAATGGATAAATAATGAAGTTGGCCGGCCAACGAAAAAAAACCAAATAGGCGGCGTACTTCATTCGTTTTTTCGAGTTGTAGAGTATTGTTCATACTTCCTTGTATTATTTCTTTAGCTAAAACCTGTTTTTATTTTTACTTTCCTTGTATTCGCAATTAAAAGCACAGTGTTAACCTCGGGTGAAAGACTTATTTTGTCCCTCGAACTATTGGACTTGGTATTTAAACCCCGTCTCGGGACTAAATAAGTTACCTTCACCCCTAGGGTAACAATGTACTATTACAATACCTATTAATAGAACACGTACCATGATGGATATGGTCTCTGAGATTTGTAAATCCCCGAATCATATAATTCAAATGTTTCTTCCATTCGCATTGTGACCGCCACGGGGCCATACTTGTATATGGCTACCTTCATAGCATCCGGTTGCTCGGGCGGGACCAAAACGTACCCTTGAATTTTGTACAGAGTGTTCATTTCCTTGATCTTGCAGAAACCATCCTGAAAATAATTGCAAATAAATATTATCACTAGATAATTAATAACGATGGCCCAGATTGAACAAAACTGTGATGCTAGTGACCTATAGACCTGGGAAGTTTACGGCAACGGCAATTTGCGCCAACGGAAATTGATTCCCTAACCAAGTGCAGTAGGAACCGAGCGCCCCAGGGCACCTAGCCAGCTAAATTCATAAATTGCAACCGCTTGGCACAGTGGTTTGAGCGTAGGCCGCTCGGCACACTGCACCGGGTGGTTGTGGGTTCGTTTCCCGACAGAGAAAATTTCTTTGCCTTATAGCCTTTTCTTAATTTGCCCAGGTCTGGGTGTCACTAGGATCGTCTCCAGTCCACTGTACGGTACCCATAGTACAAGCGTTGCTTAGTTTGGGACCATACAGTTAGTGTGTAAGTCTGGCGATATTTATTTATTTTACTAAAAACGTACTCAAAAAATACATACGGCATCCTTGTATGTGTATTCGCTTTCTAGGGTTATTCCATTTTCCGTGACATAGTCCATAGAGGGGCCAATCCAGCCTCCGTGGCAGCCGAGATTACCGTGACCGAACCTTCATCACAGATTTAAAATGTTGTGGCGACCTCACATTCACGTCACCGACAGAAGCGGACAGATGGCGCTAAATGCAGCGCCTCAATACAATGTACTGGCTATCCTGGGTCTTGTATATATAGTAACGATGCTTGCGATTCTTAATATCGTAATTCAGCTATTCTATGAAGTATCCGTACATTGTATTGAGGCGCTGCATTTAGCGCCATCTGTCCGCTTCTGTCGGCGACGTGAATGTGAGGTCGCCACAATGTTATACCGTAGGCATGCACTAAAGATGGATTTGTGGAATATATCTCCCAAGGGGGTAATGTAGGGGATGTGATTCCGACATCCATGCGAAAGTAGTCGTGGGAAAAAGCTATAGTATGAAATACAATGGTTCGATTCTCAAAATATTGAGCTCTGGTTTAAAATGGTTGCAAAATGGAACTCAACTCCACGGACCAAATACACCACCCTCCGGACTCCGCACTCTAACACAAAAGCTTCCGAAACACATAAGCTTAATAAGTAGTATAAGATTTGCAAGCGGCCAATCACAGAGGCGATAACCCCGCTCCTGCCACCACGGTGAAACTTTTTTCGGAATTATTTTGATACAAGTTATTCCTAGGTCCGTATTAATAAATTGATCTCAAGTCTGAGAGTGATCTTGGAAACTTTATTTCTTATGTCATACCAGTACAAAATGATATGTCAAAAGCGTACTCAAGATCGCTCGCAGACTTGAGATCCATTTATTAATACGGGTTCTAGCGTAGCGTGCGCAAGGGAGGTTGGTCTGTGTTCAACTCACTTCCAGGAACAATCTATAAGTGACTGCTCGCTGAGGTCCAAGAGAGGGTTTTCTCTCAACCCCCTAGCGATAACCCCCTCCACAGCTGCAGTAGTGGCGAAGGCCCAACACGACAGGCACTCGCCTTGATCTAAATATAGTAAATAATATAATTTCAGGAATAATAATATAATTGCTTCGAAACGCAGTGAAGGGAAGGATTTAATACCTTACATTTTATACAACTAAATAACTTTATCGACGGTCTATACGTATAAAGCGAAATATCTAAAAACAAGGTCTACAGGAGAGAGATTTAACAGTGCAAATAAAGTTTTATTAAATACTAGCTGAGCCCGCGCGACAGGACCCATATTTTTTTTTGTTTTTCTAAAATAAAAGTAGCCTGAGTTACTCCTTATAACATCAGCTATCTGCCAGTGAAAGTCCCATCAAAATTGGTCCAGC
Organism: Notodonta dromedarius; assembly: GCA_905147325.1. Classification (NCBI taxonomy): domain Eukaryota; kingdom Metazoa; phylum Arthropoda; class Insecta; order Lepidoptera; family Notodontidae; genus Notodonta; species Notodonta dromedarius. The sequence continues at coordinate 6,930,783 of LR990183.1, read as the reverse complement.
CGTTTCGGAGATTACCCGGAACAAACATACCGACAGACAGACAAATTTGTTTTATATCGCGTTTTTGCTATAGGTGTGTTATGTACTTTCATATGCATTTAGTGAAAAGGTGTTATTTTGATATTACAAAGAGACACTCCAATTTGATTTATTTGTATAGTAGACTAGCTGAGCCCGCGAGTTCGTCCGCGTGGAATTTAACTTAACAAAAAAGCCCGCTCCCGCGTTCTGGCCCCCGCGACAGGACCCAATTTTTTTAATTTTGTTTTTCTAAAATAAAAGTAGCCTAAGTTACTGCTTATAACAACAGCTATCTACCAGTGAAAGTCCCGTCAAAATCGGTCCAGCCGTTTCGGAGATTACCCGGAACAAACACACAGACAGACAGACAGACAGACAGACAAAACATTTTTAAATTGCGTTTTTGTTTTAGGTGTCGTATATACTTTAATATGCATTTAGTGAAAAGGTGTTATTTTGATATTACAAAGAGACACTCCAATTTTATTTATTTGTATAGAAGATTATAATAGTGGTTCGAGCGTAGGCCGCTCGGCTCACTGCACATGGTGGTTGCGGGTTCGATTCCCGCCAGGGCAAAAGTTTGAAAACGGCCTTTTCAAAATTTGCCCTGGTCTGGGTGTCACTGGGATCGCGGTTTTAAGCATAAAATCCTACTAATATTATAAATGCGAAAGTTTGTGAGTGTGGATGTATGTATGTATGTATGTATGTATGTATGTATGTATGTATGTTTGTTACTCCTTCACGCAAAAACTACTGAACGGATTTGGATGAAATTTGGAACACAGATAGATTATAACCGGAATTAACATATAGGATACTTTTTAATCCAATACTACGCGGATGAAGTCGCGGGGCACAGCTAGTATTCAATAATTATGAGTACCCACGTACTTTTGACAACACCTATCACGCCTTCCATACGCAGGTCGAAGTTTTCCGGCAACTGCTTCACCATGTCTTGGATCTCTTCGGGACTGTGAGGGAAGGGCTGCGCTAGTAACCCTGGATGCTCAAAAGGGTAAGCACCAGATCGAGACCTCAATTCATCTTCCGTTTTATCAGCGAATTGGTTGATCCTGAGCTTGTATGTTAGGTTCTGCTGATTGTGATCGATAATCATTCTTGAAAATAAATAGTAATAGTACATTGTTACACGAGTGGTGAAAGTGACTTATTTAGTCCCGAGACGGGGTTTGGCGCCCGAGCGTAGCGAGGGCGCTAATAGTTCGAGGGACAAAATAAGTCTTTCACCCGAGGTAAACACTGTGCTTTTCATTACGAATACAAGGAAAGTAAAAATAAAATTGGAATTGGCTAAAGAAATAATACAAGGAAGTATAAACAATACTCTACAACTAGAAAAAAAAAAATCGGATTGCCGCCTATTTTTTTTTTTTTCGTTGGCCGGCCAACTTCATTATTTAGCCATTATTTTTCATTTTCATCTTTAAATATTTTGCCCAATTCTATGTTATTTTAAAGAAATTCTTGAAACGAAATATTAATTAAGTCATTTAAAAATATATATTCTTTAATTAATACTTAACTTTATGTTATTTCAATTTTACATCGTGCTGAAATTGAGTGACTGTAGAAAAAGTTTGAACATGGTTCCATAGAAATGTGAAAATGGAACTAGTTTTTTTTAATAATTTGACAGCTGTCAGTTGAAAGCGATTCTCCCGGGCCGGAAAAGTATTACTTTCAACCCGCTCCTCAGGCAACTTCAGACCTACTTTCAGAGTATGAGTAATGAAAAGAGTGTTTTTGCTTGGTTTAGTCAGGATACATTTAGGAAATGACCTTGTTACACCCATTCCCTTGCCTGGTAACCATAGGCCAAGCGTTCCTCAGTTTGGGACCATACAATGGGTGTGTTAGTCTGGCGATATTTATTTATTTGGTTTTACTTTGGTTTTAAGATAAACAAAGAAGATCTTACCTCCAATTATTTTCAAAAATATGCTTCCTAACGGCATGCTCTTTTCCATTATACCTCTTGTTATGAATGTCTTTATATCTGCAAACAAATTACCTTATACTAAAATCTTTATCTTTCTTAAATTCCAATGTACGTACGTGTATTAGTAGTTCTCTCCTCCTAAGCGGCTTGACTGATTTTGAAGTTTTCTTGTACTTATGGGATCACCTGGACGGTGCATAGCTATAGGTAGGTGGCGCTGTTGTCGACATCGAGAAAATACGGGCAAAAGTTAGTACGTACGACCGCTTGGCGCAGTGGTTCGAGCGTAGGCCGCTCGGTTCACTGCATCGGGTGGTTGCGGGTTCGATTCCCGTCAGGGTAAATTTCGGAAATGGCCTTTTCGTAATTTTCCCTGGCCTGGTCTGGGTGTCACTAGGATCGCCCCGTCTATTGTGCGGTACCCATAGTACAAGTGTTGCTTAGTTTGGGACCATACAGTTGGTGTGTCCGTCTGGCGATATTTATTTATTTATTTACTTATACTCGTAGATTGTAAATACAAAACCGAAAACAATTGGCAATATCCTACTAATATTATAAATGCGAAAGTTTGTGAGTGTGGATGTATGTATGTATGTATGTATGTATGTATGTATGTTTGTTACTCCTTCACGCAAAAACTACTGAACGGATTTGGGTGAAATTTGGAACACAGATAGATTATAACCGGGATTAACATATAGGATACTTTTTAACCCAATAATCAAATACTACGCGGATGAAGTCGCGGGGCACAGCTAGTAATATATATTATTTCTGTATTTGTTTATACTGTGTAGTATCGATTCATTTGAGAATATTTGCCGTTACCGTGCCTAGTTTTCATAAAAAAAGTTCATCAGGACACGTGGTACCGGTAGAGATCTTTGTAACTTTACCTGCCAAAAGCGGAGTTCAAATCGGAAGGCACGTCTGGATGCAGCAATGTGAAACTGTCCTGCCGTTTTGCATACTCGAAAATGTAATTGCAATTGTTAACTAGAACAATAAAAAGAAAATTCTTTAATAAAAAAAAACCTTTTCAATAAAACCTGTGTGCAATAAGAAGCCAGAAATAACAAGGGACCTTATAATTACTTTCATTTGGAGTCGGTGCTACTTTAAGTAAGTTCTAACGTAGTGTAAAGATAGTGGCACCATCTTAGATTTCTAGGTTCAATTTTATATTAAAATATCTTTATACATTATTTTTTTATGGTAAACTTTGTATTGAATTTCCGGTAGCCGTAAATAGGCCGTAAATCTCAAACTACTGAACCGATTTTGATGAAATTTATTCAGGACCAGACGGAAAGTATAATTCCCGTATAAACAAAAACAAATCAAAATCGGTTCACAATCGACGAAGAAATCGGTGAACATACAAACATGCAGTCGAACATAGAACCTCCTTTTTTGAAGTCGGTTTACAAAAACAAGAAAGAAAGCGAGGAAAATTGTGACCAATAGGATTGACTCCTTTTGTAATCACGTCTTTCTATTGGTCTGTGTCCCCACTACAATGGGCCTGAAAGATTTTGTACTTACCATTACCCAATGTAACGTCTTGTTCAGTGATATTGTCGTTGAAATCGTAATACGTGGTGATCTGATGTTTGAGAACGGATCCGTTTACAACATTGTACAATTTGTATTCGTATCTAAAGAAAAATACAAATAAAACATGCGGAAACAGTGAAAATAACTCTGGTGAAATAACATCTGTTGCCTTAATAATCGACCTTGAAAAGTATCGTAGTAAAAAGTATAGTAATATCGAAAGCCTAGCAATAGTGTCAAAACTATTGATGATGAGCGAATTGTATTGATACTATTGAGTACTAATACCATCGATAGTATTGTAACCTACTGGCGATAGTACTATCAACGACACTATCGATAAGCAATCAATCAATATTTAGGCAATGTAATCTGTATCACAGTACAAATAAGAACGCTAAGTAGTATCACTTAGATGAGTGACGTCGCGCTGTCAATTGAAAACAAAACACGCTCAACGATAATCAGGGCTAGCGCGATTACAGATTATATTCCATACAGTATAGGCTATATTCTTCACTGACTCGGGGGTAAATTCAAGTACAAAAAAGCTTACCGGACGGGTAGAATATATGCAGTAGTCTTCAACACATACAGAATTCCTTGGACCACCAATCTTCGTGGACTTTGTTGACGGCTCTCCAGATGCGTACACGCATATCGTTAAAGTATTTTGATTTACCTGAAAAAACACTGAAATTAATAATAAATCACTACATAGTATTTAGAACAAAGTCACTGTCCGCTGTCTGTCCTTATGTATGCTTAGATCTTTAAAACTACGCAACGGATTTTGATGAGGATTTTTTCATAGATATAATGATTCAAGAGGACGGTTTATATGTATAATACATGCATAATATAGTAGAGAAACATTGATAATTTTAGAGCCTTGCGAAGCCGGGGCGGGTTGCTGGTATACAATATAATATAGCTCTTATGACATCCCACTGCTGGGCAAGTCCCTCCCATCACTACGAGGGGATTCAGGCAGTAGTCCACCACGCTGGCCCAGTGCGGGTTGGTAAAATTCACAGGTCTTTCGAAAATTGGTTAGCTTATGTATGACATGCAGGTTTCCTCGCAATGTTTTTCTTTTCATAGAAATTATGATTCGCACATAGATTTCGAAAATACCAGAGGTGCGAGCCGGGGTTGGAACCCAGGACGCGTCCTTAACCAATCGGCTATCACTGATGTCAACCACTTAAATACTTAAAATAAAAACTCTTTACAAGTCTTACATAAGTGCGTCATATAAAGCTAGGTAGGGTGTTTTTAAACACTGGGTATTTCCAGGAGTTCGTTGTACGAAATAGAAAAAAAAACCCTACTACTACTACTAATTTAAGTATTGAAAATACTCTGATAAACAAACCTAAACAAACAATTTGTGACCGCAAAATGATACATTTTATTTCTTGTATTATTTTGTTTATATGTGATATGACAGTAGCTTTTGCCCGCCAATTCGCTTGTGTAGATTTTATATTCAAGCAGTGATAGCCGATTGGTTAAGCACGCCACTTCAGGTCCTGGGTTCAAACCCTGACTCGCACCTCTGGGTTTTTCTAAATATAGGTGCGAATCATAATTTCTATATGATTATAGCTCGCGTACGGTGAAGGAAACTTGCGTGTCCTAGAAAATCTAACCAATTTTCGAAAGACATGTGAAATCCGCCAACCCGCACTGGGCTAGCGTGGTGGATTACGGCCTGAATCCCCCTCGTGGTGAGAGGAGGCCCATGCCCAGGAGTGGGACGTCAAAAAGGGCTAAATTATTTTTTTGTATTATAGATTTTATTTCCAAAATTGTTACCGACATTGTTATGAAGAAAATTATTGTAAGAAAGGTATTGCCGCTTGTCGCTGAAAGCACGGAGCGTCATGGGTTTTCGTGACGCTCCGCTCGTGTTCTTCTTACCTGAATCCTCGAAGATTAATGCGTCAGGCAAATAGTTTAATGCAGATGTATATACATCGTCAAAATTGTCTTGTATGCATACCAACTCGTTTTCATTGTTCTCGTTGATGATTGGCTGAACCTGAAAGTAAGTCATTCAAAAATTGACCTCTTCTGTTGGCTGTAATGCGGCAATTATGGAACCAATAAGTAGCGTTGACTTTTGTTTTTTATTGTCTTCCCTTTTACGCTGAACCATTATTATTTGGTTGTGTATGCAAACGCCCAAGTATTATTTCGTACTTTTGAGACATCCTGTATAATTCTTTAAAAAGGCACAAGGCAATTTTTTTAAACTTTCTTATTATAAGAAGGTAATTAGTTGATAGTTATTTTTATATTTAGTAATTTAGTAGGTACATCGTTTTTGCAACTTTTATTAATTTTAATCAGTTACTTTCTAAAATAAATAAGATGTTTGCCGTTTCACCTAAATTTACACCCGCCTTACCATGTGTGGAAATGTGTTAGGAGCATAATAAGTCTTCTTGATCCTGGGCTTTTCAATACAGGAGCGATTGAACTTCGAGCTATACCTGTAAAAAGCTTGCCATTACTAAAACATAGTGTTACACAATTTATCACTACCTACTTATATATACGTTCTAGATTATTGGGTTAAAAAGTATCCTATATGTTAATCCCGGTTATAATCTATCTGTGTTCCAAATTTCATCCAAATCCGTTCAGTAGTTTTTGCGTGAAGGAGTAACAAACATACATACATACATACATACATCCACACTCACAAACTTTCGCATTTATAATATTAGTAGGTTTTTGGGCGAGAGCCTTCAGCTGCGTTTTGAACAATGAGTGGGAGATAACTTTTCGTTAGTGGGTGGTACTACTCCGATCGAGCCATCCCGTATAAGAGCGTATGTGTCAATTGGCTATAGCTTGGATCTACCACTGCCGAGTTAATATCTAATCGTTAGTAATATCTAAGGACAGATGAGAAGGCACCACAATTACAATATAAATTGAACAAAAAGGCTAGGAGCAGTCCTTACCATATTTCCATAGAAGACTTTAAAGTAGTTTTAAAGTCTAGGACTTCAACTTTAAAATGGTATTCTTGGGGCCACGTGATTTTAGCATCTGAAAATAAAAATGCAATTACTTCACCACAAGACTTAAGAGACTAGGGTTAACGGTTTCCAGTGTCCAAAAAAACATCAGGAGAAAAATCTTTAGCTTGGAAGAAAGAAAAAAGTTTATGCTAAGCTATCATTTATTTCTTATAACTAGTAAATAACAGACAGGTATATATTTCTTAGACCTATCTTAGACCATAATGACAACAAAAAATATATCACCGAATATAGTCATGACGAGAATTTTTTAAATCACACTTTTCATAAAAAAATTGAGATTCATTTTTTAACACCACGATTGGATTTTTGTACTATTTTTCTATCTTTTCTTTTTCACCAACTTACTTGACAAAGTACTGCAGTCAATAACGCCAAAACACAATAGCAGAAAAAATCGTATCGAACGTGCCGCCATTTTGACTGACGGCGTAATTACAAATGAAGCCCTTTTATAAACTGTTGGTGAAAATATTAAGCTTATTACATACTCTCCGAGATTATGTGCAGATTTCCCATGAGTGCGAACTGCCTATAGGAGAGAATCTGAACCAATAAAAACATATAGAAAGGCAGAAAAAATTAGATACGTTCGCACAAGGCACCCATATCCAGACTAGTTATTAATTGTTCGCAATTTCTTAACTAAATCATAACTTTAGTTTAACAACTGCGAAATCAGGAGTCAATTTATTGAAAACTAGCTGAGCCCGCGACTTCGTCCGCGTGGAATTTAACTTACCTAACAAAAAATCCGGCTCCTGCGTTCTGAGCCTGCGCAACAGGAACCATTTTTAAAAAAAAAAATTTTTATAAAATAAAAGTAGCCTAAGTTACTCCTTAAAACATCAGCTATCTGCCAGTGAAAGTCCCGTCAAAATCGGTCCAGCCGTTTCGGAGATAACCCGGAACAAACACACAGACAGACAGACAGACAGACAGACAGACAGACAGACCGACTGACAGACAGACAGACAAAAAACTTTTAAATCGTGTTTTTGCTATAGGTGTCGTATGTACTTTCATATGCATTTAGTGAAAAGGTGTTATTTTGATATTACAAACAGACACTCCAATTTTATTTATTTGTATAGATGACAACTATTAGGTACTTGTTTGAGGGTCATTTTAATAATTCGATCTCAAGTCTGAGAGCGATCTTATACGCTTTTGACACGTCATTTTGTACTGGTATGACATAAGAATGACATTTCCAAGACCGTTCTCAGGCTTGAGATCAAATTTGTAAATAATGGCCTAACTTCTATCTGTTCTTACTTATGGCAATTTTTAAACAATATACGAAAATCAGAACTATATTTAAGTAAACTGCTTTACTTGTCAATAGACACCAAACAAAGATAAATTAAGTATTTTGCTAAACCTAATTGTAATTACTATCTCATCAAATTTTTTTTTGTTTTTTAATGGGACTAGTCCCGCCACACACTCCCACCACTGTAACTCCTGTAAGCCAGGATCGACAAGTGTACAAACTATATGCCAAAGAAACGTGTATGTAAAAATGTGTTGTTCCTGATTTTGTTCTAATTATACTAGGTGAAACAGAAAGGGTATACTATTTTTTTTGCAACTTAACTTTGTAAATCTAAAACTATCGGCTTTCTGGGACAGTTGGAGTACTGAAGGTTTTGTAGAATTATGAAATATGTCAACAGCTGTTTCCATATAACACCTTTTGTTTTTCAAATTTCCTCCAAAGCTGACAGTTTTAGAATTACAAAGTTTTGAAATAAATATACCCTTTCTGTTTCAACCTGTATATTCTATTCTGAACGGAACTTTATTTTTTACTGATTTTAATTACAATTATAAATAAATTCGGGCCTTATCATATAACCCTAATGGTTTCCAGTTATTTGTATAGGTAACAACTACCTAATTAGTCGTTATCTAAACATTTATATTTTCACATTATAATAAATTACTTTTAAATAATAAATACTATTTGTTATGAAAGTCAAGGTTGTAGGAATGTGTAGGAATGTGTAGGTACTTATTAATGTTGTATAATAAAATAGGTATGGTAAAAAATTGCTATTTGCGGTGAGATTTTGCATTAGGTCCACAAGACTATTTTTAGAGCGAGCCCGGCAGACGTGCCCTCCCTACCTACGAGGCATGCCTTTTAAGTTCTGTCGTTTCCATAATTCCCGGCAATTTTGAATTTGGAACTGTTCTATATTCGAATGTGTTTAAATTTCGAATCTCAAGACAGTTGAATGTATTAGGATTAATGTTATTGTTTAGTCACAGCGTCGATTAGAATCTGTCAGGTTACGTACGAAAATGAATCTTTCTAAGGAAAATGTTCGTGCAATAATTTTCTACAACTTTAGAAGAGGCCTGACACGGCTTCAGTGTTTTGAAGAGCTAATATCTGTGTTCAGGGATGAAGCCCCATGTCTGCGGACTGTCGAACGCTGGTATTTAGAATTCCAGCGTGGACATACTAGTGTTAGTGACAAATCTCGCGAAGGTCGCCCAAAATCTGCATTCACTGAAGATAACATCATTGGAGTGAGACAACTAATTCTCGAAGATCGTCATGTGACGTATCGACAGATAGAGGCTCTATTAGGCATCTCAGGGACAACCATTCAGAAGATCTTGCATGAAGCGCTTGGTGTAAGAAAGCTAGTTTGCCGTTGGATACCGCATCTGCTTTCCGACGATCACAAGGCGGCCCGCGTCAGATGGTGTAAGAAAACTCTGCAAAGGTTCAACCGAGGAGAGTCAAATCACGTCTACGACATCATCAGTGGTGACGAATCTTGGATCTATGCCTACGATCCTGATTCCAAACAACAATCTACAATCTGGGTCTTTCAAGACGAGCCAAAGCCGACTAAAGTTGTTCGTTCTCGAAGCACTTCAAAGAAGATGGTGGCCACGTTCGTTAGAAAAACCGGCCATGTTGCGACTATTGCACTTGATGATCGTAGAACGGTTAACGCAGAGTGGTATACCACAGTTTGTTTACCACAAGTCATCGCCGAACTTCGAAAATCTAACTCAAAGCGACGCATCATCCTGCACCACGACAATGCAAGTTCACACAGCGCTCGTCAAACGATTGAGTATTTGAAGCAGGAAAAAGTAGAAATTCTTGACCATCCTCCATACAGTCCTGACCTAAGCCCTAACGATTTTTTTACATTTCCTAAAATTAAGAAAAGTCTTCGTGGTCAAAGGTTCCAGTCCAGTGAAGAAGCAGTCGACGCTTTCAAGTCAGCCATTTTGAACACCCCCACTTTAGAGTGGAATAAATGTTATAATAACTGGTTTGAACGAATGGAAAAGTGTATTAAGCTACGTGGTGAATACTTTGAAAAACAATAAAAAGTACTATAAGGTTCTAGTTGTGTTTTTTTCTTCAAACGACAAAACTTAAAAGGCATCCCTCGTAGAACCTGATTGCAGCGCCATCTACACGATCCGATTGTGAAACTAACTAAACAATGGTATAGCGGGAGAATAGTTAAACTCCGAATTATCTTTTTCTGTCATCAGTAATTTGACATTCGAAAGATGAAGACAAAGCGTGGTGTAACTATAAAACTGACTGTTAATATATTTTTCTTACGGTCACACTTTTGTATTGTATTGTTATTAATTGTGTTTGTTATTGCTATTTGTTACTTGACACTGGCGAAATACCTATTAACTTGGGTGGGCCGTGTTTTTAAAGAAACGTCTCCTCTACTACGTCGACCATGGCAGAACCACATTGGGCCTGACCCAATGGAAGGGGGCCATTAATATAAAAAAATATATAACTATAAATCCGCTGAACCACTTTTATTAAAGGGTGTTAGGGTCACTTGCCTTTTGTTTGAAGAACCCCGTGTTGCAGTACAATGGAAAGACTTCAGGAGATCATTCCACAACTTGGACGTGTGTGGAATGAAGGAAAGCGAGCCCGCTATGCCCGTACATTGGTGGACTATCAGGCTTCCAAGTGGTGTCTTGATGACTTGTCGATTTGTGTACGTACAGAAAATAGACAGAGGCAAATAAATAGGTGTAATGCTTTACGCTAGGGGACTTGGTGATGTTATTAATAATTCATAACGTTTACAAAAAATGGTTCGTTTATGGGTTTTAAAATATTTTTTAATAATAAAATTGAACCGACTACAAAAAATCCTGGGTGCACTAAGTAATAAGCTAGAAATAACTAGGGACCTCATACTTTATTTCATTTACAGTGTTCATGTTTTTGAAGTGATAAATTTTTATGGGAGGGTAAACCGCTTCGTAATCACTTCTGTCGAGCGGCCAGAGACTGTTTTTTATGATAAACTACGAATATAATTGCTGGAAACCGTAAAATAGTTCATACCTCTCAAACTGTTGAATCGATTTGATGAAATTTCTATCGGATCTATCTGTAAGTACCTACATTCTTTCAAATAAAAAAATATTTTTTCTAATCGGTTCATATATTACGCAGTCCTGAGGCAACAAACATAAAAGCAAAAAAAACATACAACCGAATTGAGAACCACCTCCTTTTTTGAAGTCGGTTAAAAATAATAAAGAAAACGCGGCACCTTGAAATTCAGAGCCGGTGCAAATATACTTTTCCGATTTATCTCGTGATTATCAGACTCAGTCGGTACAATGGATTACATGGGTGCGGTTGTCTTGGGGTGAGTAACCTTTTATTCGCAAACGCGTCACTGTCTCTGCTAGCCGGAAATATTAATAATAATAATATCATAATATCGCCAGACTGACTCACGAACAGTATGGTCCTAAACTAAGCAACGCTTGCACTATGGGTACTGTACAATGGACTGGGGGCGATCCCAGTGACACCACAGACCAGAGCAAATTACAAAAAGGCAATTTCGGAAATCTGCAGCGGCGGGAATCGAACAAGCAACCACCATATGCAGTGAGCCGACCGGCTTACTCTCGAATCACTGCGCCAAGCAGTCGTAAATTTTATCGGTTAATTTTTGCAATCGGGTGTTTTTATTCATTTATTTACTTCAGATAAAGATTACGTTGGGTGAGCTTAGGCCTCTTGGCTCAATGCACAAGGTGGTGCGGGTTCAATTACCGCCAGGGCAAATATCGGAATGTTTGGCGATATCAAAAAATAAATACTTTGACTTTCTTTACCTGGCCATCATAAAGCTTAGTGGATCACATTTTAAATAATAATTTAACTAAACAAAAATTTCGGGGGTTATCGGGATAAAAAGTATCCTATGTGTTAATCCTGGTTATAAACTATATGTGTTCCGAATTTCATCCAAATCCGTTCAGTAGTTTTTGCCTGAAAGAGTAACAAACATCCACACTCACAAACTTTCGCATTTATAATATTAGTAGGATTTTTAGTAGGTAATTAACACATTAGCTGCGGCATATAAATCACAAACTTTCATCCGGTGCAACGGCAGGTCGAAACGCGCCCCCAATGACCTTTCCGCCAGTGCGTGGCAAGTCTGTTTCGACCCACCACTACTAGGATAGATTAAACATTTTTGTAAATCTTTGTTAGCCTCTAACATAGAGCTCTAAGTAGACGTTCACGGACGTCTAATGCCGTCAAGTTGTGCAATTATCATAAGTATATAATACAAACATGTAGGTAATGTAATAATTAAAATTAAAATAAAACACTGTATTGTTACTTGAATACCTACTTCCTTGCATACCAAACCTGTTTATAAAATAGAAGCTTTTGTCCTCTACCTCGTCCGCGCAGAATTTAAACGAAAGATAATAAATAAGCACTTTTATAGAATCCTCAATGAAAAAATAATGAAAATTGTATTTATGTATCTTGAAGTGTACATACTTGAGGTGGAGGGAGGCTTGTGCCCAGAAGTGGGACGTCAACAGGGCCAAATTATTAAATTTTATATATTATCTATATATATATATAACTCAAAGGTGACTGACTGACTGACATAGTGATCTATCAACGCACAGCCCAAACCACTGGACGGATCGGGCTGAAATTTGGCATGCAGGTAGATGTTATGTGGTAGGCTAAGAAAGGATTTTGATTAATTCTATCCCCAAGGAGATAAAATAGGGGATGAAAGTTTGTATGAAACTTTGTCAATTAAATTCCACGCGGACGAAGTCGCGGGCACAGCTAGTAATGATATATATCGTATAACCTCTATCGTGGTTGTCATAGTTTAATAAAACGGGACATCTATACAAATATTCATCCCCTATTTTAAACCCTTAGGTTGTTGATTTATTGCTTCTAAAACATCGAAACTTCTATAAAAACTTTCAGCCCCTATTTTACACCGTTTGGGGGTGAATTTTCCAAAACGGTGAAACATAATATATTATTTTGTTTCTGATTTGTAGCCTCTATTCTGATTTTTTAAAATCATACAAACTTTGATCCCCCATTTTACCCCCTTGGGGATTTTCAGAAACCCCTTCTTAATTATTGTTTATGTCATAAAAATAACTTATTGTCCAAATTTCACGTCGACAAGCGGTTTAATCTGTGCGTTGAATAATCAGTCTGTCAGGACCTGCCTCATATAAATATAGATAGGTACTTCAATAGAATAGGTACCTAAGTATCTACCTATTGTTCATATTTATTCTCACGTCAAGACACTGATCTCGTCTTTACGTAGAGAGATAAAAATATTGAGATGCTTTTATGCCACATAAGTAGAACCGTCATTTGAAATGATAACAATTTAAAGTGTAGCCGTAATGTTTCTAATATTTTTTTTTGTTATATCGTCACCATGATATTGCCATTACAATGCGGGTGCTTCAAAAGTCCGAAATAATATTCGGGGGTTTGGACGGGAGAAAGCAGTGATGCCGATTGGTTAAGCACGCGTCTTGCAGGGTCCAGGTCCTAGGTTTGAACCTTGGCTTGCACCTCTGGATTTTTCTAAATCTATGACCGAATCATAATTTCTATACGGTTTATAACTTACGGTGAAGGAAAACATCATGAGGAAACCTCATGTCTTAGAAAATCTAGACATGTGAAATCTGCCAACCCGCACTGGGCCAGCGTGGTGGATTACGGCCTGAATGCCCCCTCGTAGTGAGGGGAAGCCCGTGCCCAGGAGTGGGCCGTCAAAAAGGGTTTTATTATTATTCACAATTATTATTCTTTGGACGGGTATCCGTCATAGGAAGACATGTTTAAAAATTTATTGAAATTGATAGCGCCAGAGGCTGCAGCCAGAGGGGCAGGGTGGCTGCTAGCTCAAGAGTGTCACATACTTACGGCATGACTTGGGCTTGGCTGATTGAAATCAGAAACCGCAGAAACTCTATTCACGGGTGTTATTTCTCAGGCTTCTGATTGGTGGATCCTGGGGTGTGGAGTATCACAAGTTCCCAACATGGTTCAAGTTTGGTGCCGCTACCGCTGCGTACCAAGTTGAAGGCGGCTGGAATGCTTATGGTAAGTATTTAGGAAGAGAGTAGAAAGAAAATATGTTTTATTGGAAGACAACTACAAACCTACAAATTGAAAAAAATATAAGCAACAAATTTATTTTGTAGATCTTAGTTCTTTTAAATCAGCATTTTGTTATTACAGCAAATGATTTGTGAAAACGACGCATTATTTAGGTACACCACACTTTACAATTTTTCTCACTTAAAAATTGCTGTAATTACAAGTGATAATCGCAGACATGAAATCCCAGAGGTGCGAACCGTGACTTGAACCTTCGCAAATTGTACCCAATTCACACGTTCGACTTCACACAATCCACTACACTATCAGTTGAAATTTGAAATATGTTCCCAGATAAAGGGGAGAGCATATGGGATCACCTGCTCCATACACGGCCGGAGGTGGTGGTGGATGGCAGCAACGGCGACGTGGCCTGCGACTCCTACCATCAGTGGAGACGAGACATCGAGATGCTGGAGGAGCTGGGCCTGAATATGTACAGGTGATACTCACTGTGATCAGCCCCTCTAGCCATGTGGCTTTGTCTACTTTCGTTTCTACAATTCGCTACGCTTCATGTATGGTTATGACATAAGTCACGTGATCTATTTATCGACTTGTAATGTCATTACCATACATGAAGCGTAGCGTTTTGTAGAAACGCTTGTAGACGAAGCCACTTGGCTAGAGGGGCAGGGCCCCAAGTCTGTTACACAAATTGCACGTAATAGACTTAAAAACTTGGTTTTTGTTACTTGACTTTCACAGCTTTGTTAGTCTTTTAAACGCAAAGCTTAAATTACAAGAATACAAAACCAATCTGTAAGCAGTTCACCTACTGGCCAGCAACAGGTCGATCTCCAAGGCTTCAACGGGCTTCCGATTTATTAGCACGACTAAGATATATCAATGACTCAGGACTGATATCAATGACTAAGGATATTCCGATGAAACATACAAAATTAACAGATTTGGAGTTCTGGCGTGCTACTCTTAGCAACGGTAATCGATATATCGTGACATTTGTGTTGTCGAATCCTACTCTAAATTCCATCTTTTTGCCGTCGTATATCGTCTGAACGATCGATAATTTTATAATGTTTTTCAGTAATCGATACGACGACTAAAATATGGAGTTTAGAGTAGGAGGAATACGAATGTAACAATATATCCATTATCGTTGCTAAGAGTAGCACCTCTAATCCATTACCTTAGAGACGTTCACTGCTGGACGCTTTCCCAAAACTTACAAAAATCACCGCCGTCTCTGCATTATCATCCACCGGCTTGTTGCGACGTGTGATAATATCGGTCCTCTTTGTAGAAGTTAATCCCACACCACATCAATAGACATTCCTCTCTATGTCGATCGAGGTTTATAAATATAACTAGCTGTGCCCGCGACTTCGTCCGCGTGGAAATTAACTTAACAAAAATTTCGGGATTATTCATCCCCTATTTTATCCCCTTGGGGGTGGAATTAATCAAAATCCTTCTTAGCGGATGCCTACGTCATAACATCTACCTGCATGCCAAATTTCAGCCCGATCCGTCCAGTGGTTTGGGCTGTGCGTTGATAGATCACTATGTCAGTCAGTCAGTCAGTCACCTTTGAGTTATATATATATAGATAACCATAAAATATTTACTAGTTAAGACCCTCCTTTATTTTCCTTGACGAGCGCAGACCGCTCGGCTAACTGCATCTAGTATTGGTTCAATTCCCGCCAGAGCAAATTTTGGATCTTTTTCTAAAATCTGCGCTAGTCTATGTAGGTAACATTGGATAGCCCCATCCATTGTACAAGCGCAGCTTATTTTTGCCCCATATAGTTTGATGTGTTAGACTGGCGATATTTATTCAGGTTCTCCATATCCTGGACCCGCCTACTGCCGACTGGTTTCGCCAACCACATCAGCGAAGACGGAAGGAAATATTACAGTGACCTGATCGATGCTTTGCTGGAGAAGGACATCGAGCCTATGGTTACTATACACCATTTTGACCTGCCGCAATCACTTCAGGATCTTGGTAAGTACTTCTCCTAAATGCGACTGCCTTGTCCTAAAAAAATCTGTTTGTGGGTTTAAAATCGCCTTGGTTTAAAATATTTAGCCGAAATAAGTAAGTACCTGGCTACATAGTTATTTTGTAATTAAATAAGTACCTGCAAGTATCTGGTATAACTAAGTAGTAGTAGACGACCGATCGGCTCACTGCACATGGTGGTTGCGGGTTCCTGCTGGGAGGGTTTTGTAATTACACCAAATATGAATGGAACGCCTCGTATTCATTAGGTAATTATTTATTGTAATTACAAAATGTGTTTAGCATCTATAAAATACTTACTTTATAAATACCGGATAAGTGCGCGATACAATTCCACCTGCCCTGGATAAGTTTCGGACCACTGTAAATGGGCCATCTACCCATCTGATGACCGCTTGGCGCAGTAGATCGAGGGAAGGCCGCTCGGCTCACTGCACATGGTGGTTGCGGGTTTGATTCCCGCAGGTGCTAATTTCAGATATGGCCTTTTCGTAATTTGCCCTGGTCTGGGTGTCACTGGCATCGCCCCCACATCATTGTTCAGTACCGATAGTACAAGCGTTGCTTAGTTTGGGACCATACAGTTGGTGTGTCAGTCTGGCGATATTTATTTATTCCTTTATCTAATAATTCCAGGTGGCTGGGCGAACCCCCTCGTCGCGGATTGGTTCGCAGACTACGCCAGGGTGGTGTTCTCTCTCTACGCTGACCGCGTCAAGACCTGGCTGACCCTCAACGAGCCGTTCGGCATGTGTGACGTCGGTTACGACAGTGGCAGCGCCCCTGGTCTAAACGACACAAAGGTTGGGAAGTACCTGTGCAACAAGTATGTGCTGATCGCTCACGCCAAAGCTTGGAGGATTTATGATGAGGAGTACAAGCCTAAATATCATGGTGAGTTGTTTTTTGACGCGAAATAGCTGTTGCGTTGACCGATGTGGGCGAAAAATGACGCAAGACGGCGCCACTTTGGCATGGGCCTCATTATAACATTGACAAAAGTGAAGTCACAGATGACGAAAGTAAAGTCCATAGAGAAAGAAAAAATTGTCAAGTAAATTCGTGGTAAAAATTTTGAAAGCTGCGATTAAATATGATTGAGTTTACTCTTCTATTATATGCCGATACTCATCCAAACCAAGTAGGTACTATTTCGGACTTTTGAAGCACCATCTTTAGTATGTTATATGAAGGAACAAGATAATGTTTAACATGTGTGTGTAGTCATTTGCAGCCAGCGGCACAATTGTTAGTTCTTGCTGATTGATCGCATTCCTAATTCCATTTATAATTCGTTCGTGCTGAATAAGTTTGTCAACCTGGGGTTGTCATCTTTTTAGGGGTTGTCATCTTTTTCTACTGCGAATAGTTCTGTGGAATACCTAGTTATATAATTATATAGGATCAAGCTCCGACCTAATATGATTGCTAAATTTAATTTAATTTTAGCCCTTTTGACGTCCCCCTCGTAGTGAGGGGAGGCTCACTACGAGGGGGATTCAGGCCATAATCCACCACGCTGGCCCAGTGCGGGTTGGCGGATTTCACATGTCTTTCGAAAATTGGTTAGATCTTCTAAGACATGCAGGTTTCCTCACGATGTTTTCCTTCACCGTAAGTAAGTGATAATCATATAGAAATTATGATTCGCACATAGATTTTTAAAAATCCAGAGGTGCGAGCCGGGGTTTGAACCCAAGACCTAGTGCCCGCAAGACGCGTGCTTTAACCAATCGGCTATCACAGCTTAATATATTGCTAATATTAAATATTTTTTTTAATTACAGGTAAAGTTTCTTTAGCAACCCTATTCATCTGGTACGAACCGGCGACTCCAGATGACGAGGCATTGAACAAACTCACCATTGAACACTGGGTATGAATATTATTTCTACAAACATTTATTTAATAAGTAAATAATAATAATCATAAGGATCAGCACAGACATCCTACTAATATTATAAATGCGAAAGTTTGTGAGTGTGGATGTATGTATGTATGTTTGTTACTCCTTCACGCAAAAACTACTGAACGGATTTGGATGAAATTTGGAACACAGATAGATTATAACCGGGATTAACATATAGGACTTTTTAACCCAATAATCCAATACTACGCGGATGAAGTCGCGGGGCGCAGCTAGTAGGTTTATATAATTACTAGCTGACCCGACAGACGTTGTCCTGTCTATTAGGGGTATGAAAAATAGATGTTGACCAATTCTCAGACCTACCCGATATGCACACAAAATTTCATGAAAATCGGTCGAGCCATTTCGGAGGAGTTTGGCAACAAAAACCGCGACACGAGAATTTTATATATTAGAAGAGAATAAATAATTAGTAATTTAGCTATTTTAACATCCGACTCTTGGGCACGGGCCTCCCATCAATACAAGGAGGATTTATACCGTTTTCGTAAATGAGTTCGATTTTTTAAGACGTGCGGGTTTCCTCGCAATGTTTTCCTTCCCCGTGATAATCATAACATTGAAATTATGATTCACACATAAGATATCTATGATAATATATGTGTGAAATAATAATAGCAATTTTTTTAAGCGTGCCAAATAGCATAATAAAACCGCACCTTCTGGTCTTTGCCCTTCAGAAAACATAGGCGTGAATTGTGATATAGTGCTACAAACTTTATTTGGCCGGTGGACAAAAGAAGAACTAAAAATATTCAATACAAAAACGTATTATTATGACAGTCATGTATCGACACTAGCGACGCTCTCAAGTGCCAAAAGAGCCTTGTAGCACTCTAGAGGTAAAACCTTATTTGTAATTTTTCAGGAAGGTCGGTATTCTTACCCAATCTTCTCGAAAGAGGGGGGTTGGCCGCCGATGATAGAGAAGTATTTAGCAGAGCAGAGCAAGAAGGAGGGGTTCCCTTCTCCAAGGTTACCGCCATTCACTGCGGAAGAAATTGAATTAGTTAAAGGTAGCTGATTGCTGTTGAGTTTTTTCGTATTTTGGCTTCGATTTTCACATTCAGCCAATGTCAAGTAGAATAAAACTTTTAAGGTTAATTATGCGTCGAGCACATAAAGGCAACCTATCAATAAAATGGCGGTTACTTTACTGATAAATTACCAGACTTTTATGGGCACCCAATTTACAATGGACTGGAAGCGATCCCAGTGACACCTAGACCAGGGCAAATTAAGAAAAGGCCATTTCCAAAATTTTCCCTGACGGGAATCGAACCCGCAACCACCCGGTGTAGTGAGCCGAGCGGCCTACGCTCGAACCACTGCGCCAAGCGGTGTTCAAGGTTGAGCTAAACTTCTGCCAACTGTCTACAGCTTACAAACGGGCTATGCCAAGTTGGTATTGTAATGCAAGCATCTACCTATGCAATGCAAGATCGTACGCATGTTTGTCGACTTTGTTACTTACCGAAATACATCGTTTTGTATATTAAAATAAACGATACTACCCAAAACCACTTTCCTTTGCCCAGGAACGTACGACTTCTACGGTTTGAACCACTACACTAGCAGGCTGGTTCGCAAGGCGAGGCCCGGAGAGGAGATCGGGTCCTGGCCGTTCTACGGCTCCTCGGAGCTACAGATGGTGATGACGACCGACCCGACCTGGCGGTCCTCGGAGGCTGACTGGTTCTCGGTAAATAAACTTCCAATACTGGCTAGCTAATTCCTAGGTTCTTACAATTCGTATTGGAAGTTGGCAACAGCTTTCACCCTTATTCTAATTCATTTGTAAAAGAAGGATGGTAGCTGGTCCTTTCCGAAATCGGAAACTTTCTGTCAGCTATGAATCCCCCCCCCCCCTAGTTCTGAGAAATTTTCAAGCCGCACTGACCGTAACCCTAACTCCACCTACCTACACATAAGATTTCATTTTAGTCTTTGTAATAATTATATCGCTCACTCATGTCAGCTTATAAGACATCGGCAAAATTTAGTCTGATTAAATGAACCAATTTGACTTATTGAAACGGAAGCAATGGACCTGGAATACCTTAATGGACGGTTAAACTTAATAAAAATAGGAACAAAGCATTTACGAATAGCCAAAAACGGTCGGAATCTAGCATGTATTCAGAATGCTGCTTCCACTGAGAGGATCCTGCAAGCAAACTCATGGGTTACTCTTTTCCATTTCAATGTACGAGTATTGTTAGTAAGCTTCCATAGGTGCTGTTATAGATGACGTGATAAAATCAGATACATTAGACTCCTTTGTATAAGTCATTGTGAAGTAACCGTTCGCAGTTATATCCTGAGGGTCTCCGGAAGCAGTTGCACTGGATAAACCAAACGTATGACATCAAGGAGATCATCATCACTGAGAACGGGATTCCGACTGTCCACGCCAGCCTCCAGGACTGGCAGCGACGGGAATACTACAGGAGTTACTTGGAACAGGTACCAGGAGCCCACTTGGTTCACCGCTGTCGTTCGACTCGACTCACACTCGACTCTTAATATGTCAAAAGTTATGTATCCCGTAAATTAATACGTCAGTTTTGACAGTTCTCTTTCTTCTATAGGAAAACTGTCAAATGAGACTTATTCAGATTGCGATTCGAGTGTGCGTCAAGTCGAGCAACGGCGGTTAACAGATTTGGGTCCTTGATCAATTGGAGAAAAAAACCTGTTTTCTGAATTATATGTATGTATAGCCCAGTGGGTAATGGACCTTGTACTCGTAACCGAGAGTTTTCAGGTTCGGTTTCGATCCTCTCTAAAAAACTTTTAAGGGTACAATTTTTAAGTAAATTTTGTATAAAAAGCCCAAAATAAATCTTCTTAATATATGATCTCAGGTGCTCGTGGCCATAAACGAAGGGATCCCAGTGACAGGGTACACGGCCTGGTCTCTGATGGACAACTTCGAGTGGTACGGCGGATACAGGTAGGAACGACCGCGGAACCGCCAATATATCCGGTCTGGAAAGCTTGTCAGAGCTTGTCAAAGTTCGTTATTTGCTATTTAAATTACTCACTTTTGGAACCCCACAATTGGCTAGCTGGTTCAACGAAAAAACTGATACGATTTGTTTTTTCTTTACTACTAAAGGTTTTTGTTGATTATGTATCATGGGGACCTAACTATGGACTAGGGGCGAACCCAGTGACACCCAGACCTGGGCAAATTACGAAATTCGCCCCAACAGGAGGCGAACCTGCAACCAACCGGCGCAGTAAGCCGAGCGGCCTACGCACGAACCACTGAGCCAGCCGGTTTTTATTGCATGAATGGTTTTGATTTCAGTTCACAATTCGGCTTGTATTCAGTAAACTTCACGGACCCGTTGCGCACGCGCACGCCGCGCGAGTCCGCGCGCTACTACGCCACCGTCACCAAGCACAGGACCGTCGATATGACACAAGACACATTAAATTATACATAATACTAGCTGAGCCCGCGCCTTCGCCCGCGTGGAATTTAACATAACAAAAAAGCCCGCTCCCACGTTTTGAGCCCGCGCGACAGGACCCATGTTTTTAATTTGGTTTTTCTAAAATAAAAGTACCCTAAGTTACTGCTTAAAACATCAGCTATCTGCCGGTGAAAGTCCCGTCAAAATCGGTCCAGCCGTTTCGGAGATTACCCGGAACAAACACACAGACAGACAGACAGACAAAAAATAAATAAATCGCGTTTTTGTTATAGGTGTCGTATGTACGTTCATATGCATTTAGTGAAAAGGTGTTATTTTGATATTACAAACAGACACTCCAATTTTATTTATTTGTATAGATACAGCCAAAGAGACATAATTATAACTATGTACTAACCTATGAACAATAAGAATAATTCTGAAAAATTGTTGTTTGTTTCTTGTCTATCCCGTGGATCATGAGGGAAGTATGGAAACCCTATTATTATTCACCGAGGTTTTTATATAGAACCGAGTCGGCTAATACGTACCACCTGCCTGATGTTAAGCAGTGAACGAAGCCTACCCCTCCCACTGGCCCACTCCCCTTCAGGTCGGAAACGTGCGAGCTACGGCTTTGGTACTTCTTGCAAGCATTATGTCTATAGGCTACGGTAGCTTTTTAAGCCAAGTCATACGCTGGTTTGGTCAGTTTAAAACCACTGTAATACGTAGAGCCTCGTAAAAATATATCTTGTCAGTGGCCTTATGTTCAATTTCTTAGGTCACTGGGGTACCCGCTCGGTACCTGAATTTAGGTCAAGTAACGGACCAAGGAAATTGGACGGGCGCAACGCACGCAAAGTATTCAAGCAATTAGTTAACCTCTAAAGGAGGAAAAACATTGCATTAACTCAGACGACGAGAATAATGTAAGACGGAACGCGTCAAGCTTGTGAGTGAAGCTTATATAACATATATTATTTTAAAGATTTTCATATCGCTTTCTTATATTTACGCGAATACTATACATTGAAATAAAACTATTTTAAAACTATTCCGACCAAGGATGATACGTGAGGCCATTGAAATTAAAAAACATCCTAATTTCAATAGGGAAGATGGCTGGGTGCTACCACCAACTTGGGATCCAGTAATTAATATAATTAAAACCAAAACCAAGCGTACCATTGCAAGACCTCAAGACACAGTGAGCACTTTCTGCGTGGATCGGACCGCAAACACCAACTAAATTTTGAGGGTACCCAGTTTTTAACTATGACATCAGGACGTCTAACACCTCAGTCCCCCCGTGACCACGGTTGCTGTAAAGCAACCGAAATGTCGGGAACATAAAAAGTAAATAAACGCGATATAATCCGTAAAAAATAGTTTTATTTCAATTTAAAGATTTTGTTTTATCTTTCTCTATTAGGGGTGTATACGAAAGGATACCTATGCCAAACCCATTGTAACATTACACTAGCTAAAGACTAAAAAAAATCTTAAAACCTTATCTGGTAACGAGACGAGAAAGTAATAATAAATATACAAAACTAGATAGACACAGCTGTTTGCGACGAATAAAAGATTTTCTTCGACAGCAAAATGGTTTAATTCTCGTGAATACAGTTTTATGTTTAACAAAAATTGAGGGTGCGCGTGTAGCCCGTTAGTCGTTTAAAAGTTGACTGACGTCGCTCAGCTCCCGCGTCTCGTGCCGTGGTAGTGGGTTCGCCGTGGTGACCCGTATAGACGTAAACATGGCCCCAGCCTTGGAGCGACAGCATCCAACCATCAGGCATAAGATTGAGCAGCAGATGGAGTATGAACTTCTCATAAGATTGTGTTATTCTTGCTTTGGAAGAGGACATAATTTTGCATACGATCTTCGTATAACTCCGTTTGCGGTTTGAATATCAGCCACTCGAGCAAGACCATCCTTGCCTACAAATGTTTGAATCACCCTTCCCAAACGCCATTTTAAAGGTGGCAAGTTATCCTCTTTAATGAGGACCATAGTTTTGGGTTCTATGGTATCCTTATCAGCCTGCCACTTTGTCCTCGTTTGCAGCTCCGATATGTACTCCTTAGACCAGCGGTTCCAGAAGGATTGTCTCATTTGCTCGACGCGTTCGTAGCGACTTAGGCGCGATGTACATGCAGCGGTGAGGTCTCCGTAGGCGGGTGCGAAGAGCGGCCGGCCAATCAAGAAGTGGGCTGGTGTAAGAGGTAGTAGGTCGTTAGGGTCCGCAGACATAGGATACATGGGTCGGGAGTTTAGGACTGCTTCAATTTGTGCTAATAATGTGGAATACTCCTCATAGGTGAGATTTGCGTTCCCTACCCGACGGAGGTGGTGTTTGCAAGATTTTACTCCTGCCTCCCACAGGCCGCCAAAATGAGGAGAATAAGGTGGAATAAACTGAAGTTTGATGTTCTCTCCAGCAGTGAAATCTAGTATGTTACTTTCGTGGGTATTTAAAAAATGAGAGAACTCCTTTAATGCGCCTACAAATGTTTTTCCGTTGTCGGAAAATATCTGCGCGGGTTTTCCCCTACGAGATACGAGTATAAACCTTTTTAACGCCAGTAAATATGCCTCGGTACTAAGACTAGTAACCAATTCTAAATGTACCGCCCGCGTGGCGAAACAGACAAAAAGACAAATATAACATTTTTCTAGCCTTGCGCCTCTTCCCTTGCGACTCAGTATCATCATCGGTCCTGCGTAATCTACGCCGCAACGTTGAAATGGATACCCTAACTCCACTCTCTCGGGAGGTAAGTTACCCATTTTTACAGACAGTCCCTTCCCTTTCTGACGAGTACAGGTAACGCACTTATGTACCGTTTGCTTGGCTAAATCACGTCCTCTTAATGGCCACCAACTGTCCCTGATCGTGGCTAAAAGCAGTTGAGGGCCAGCATGGAGCAGACGCTTGTGTTCAGATTGAAACAAAAGCCGCGTAAATGTGTGTTTAGCGCATAAAAGTATTGGGTGTTTTTTACTATAACAGAAAGATTCGGAGTTAACTAGTCTGCCCCCCACTGTAATAAGGCGATCAGAGTCCATAAATATGTCAAGGCATGATATATTTCTTGTTGTCTTTAAAGGTAAGTTATTTAATATGGCGTCATAAATATCCGGAAATGACATTTGTTGAGAAAAGCGAACCAAAACTACGTTTGATTTGTTTAATTCATCAGACGTAAGAGGCCCCGTGTTACGTTCCGATTTAATCTTACTGCGCGCATTAGAAACGAAACGCAACGCATAAGCAGCTGCACGTCTCATACGGTTGATATTTGAAAATCGTTCGAAGTTAAAAATGCTAGTAATAATTGATTGTGAAACTAATGCCGTTATATTTGATCTTATTTCAGGCAATTCAGATATAACAATATCTTCATCGTCATTAGTTTGAGCAGAGTTGTTCCTTATTTCGTATAAAAATGCTGGCCCACGCCACCAAATTTCCGAACGTTCTAGCTCTTCAAGCGTGAGTCCACGTGAGAGGAGGTCGGCTGGGTTGTCCTTGGCTGGGACGTGTAGCCACGGTAGTTCACCGGTCAGTTCATTGATCTGCACTACTCGATTCTGGACAAACTGTTTCAATACGGTCGGTGATAGTTTAATCCAACTAATGACTATAGTTGAATCAGACCAAAAGTACACTTTATGGAAATGTAACCTCCATGAATCAATATTTTTTTTGTATAGCTTGGCACCAAGTAAAGCACCACTCAATTCGAGGCGTGGTATTGTTACTGGTTTGATTGGCGCGACCTTACTCTTGGCGCAAAGCAAAGACTACTATTGTATACTGGTAGCGCAAAGCAATCTCACTGTTACCGGTGAATTATCGTCGTAAGTACTCACATATGCGCAAGCGCCGTATGCTTCTTGTGACGCATCTGTGAATATATGTAAGTCTGTGTGTGTAGTATAGGGTCCCAAAACGTGACGAGGAATTCGTATGGTTTTCAAATGTCCGAGTGTATTAATAAATTTTTCCCGGATTATAAATACATCTTTAGGTATTGGGTCGTCCCAGTCCAATTTACATAACCACAACATTTTATTTTTTATTTATTTTTACATTTACATAAACACAATTATAATCGAGGGTGCTAATATACCCAGTGGGTCGTAAATCTGTGATATCTACTATATAAAAATAAGTCGGGTTTTCCTTCCTGACGCTATAACTCCAGAACGCACGAACCGATTTCCACGGTTTTGCATTCGTTGGAAAGGTCTCGGGCTCCGTGAGGTTTATAGCAAAGAAAATTCCGGAAAAATTTCAACAGAACGCGGACGGAGTCGCGGGGCACAGCTAGTAATGGATAAAATGATGCGTTTAGTAACATGAGTCACGTTTTGATCGATTCTTGTGGTGAAGTGTAACAGATCCGATGAATGGAACCAACCTAGACCGAGTGTTTTGGTTAAACAATTTTCACCCAATGACAATTCCTTGGTCGGATCATCTGAAGACGCCTCTGAATTAAACACCCATTTACGCAGACTAAAGCATCCAGATTTTAATACGTTAGAAACCTTGCCAAATGAGTAGATAAACTGAACAGAGACAAAGCTTCGAACAACCGCGCGATTCGATTGCACTACTACAAGCACGCGGGGCATGTGTGTGTGACCACTGGCCGCTTGTCGCGTACGCGGCGAGACTGGAAAAAACCGGTTGACGCTTGCGCAGCCAGTTGACAATCTCAGGGTGTGCGACGCACGTTATTTTGTTAGTTGCAAGTTTGAATATTTTAATATCGTTAATAATGTTTGTTTATTGTACTGTGTGTATGGATAATACTAGAAAAAATAAATATATTTCATACTTTAACTATCCCAACGAGTACAATAGGTAAGTAAGTAAATATTTGGTTATTACTTTTTCAAGTTAGTACCTACCTTTATTTATTGTATGGTCCTTTTTTAATAAGAAGAGGGCTGTACGCGGTGTTTTTTTGCCTTTTTATTATTATTACAAGTTGAGCATTTGTGAGCATATGGGTGGGTTGGGTTGTAATAGGTAGGTATGTGTGTTCAGTTTAATTATTGCAAGTAAAGATTTAAACCACTTCCCGATGTCTGATCGAGCCGAAATTTTCATACCTGCGTAACTTCGGTGATAATGCAATAATAAGATATAACCTGACGCTGCACCCAGGATTGTCTCCTCACGAGGGAACTCCTCAACGGCCATAGTACCTAGCATGAGTAAGTACTAAGTAAGTACCTAGAGTAAGTTATTTGTAAAGTATTCTATCATCCTACTAATATTATAAATGCGAACGTTTGTGAGTGTGGATGTATGTATGTATGTATGTATGTATGTATGTTTGTTACTCCTTCACGCAAAAACTACTGAACGGATTTGGATGAAATTTGGAACACAGATAGATTATAACCGGGATTAACATATAGGATAATTTTTAACCCAATAATCCAATACTACGCGGATGAAGTCGCGGGGCACAGCTAGTACTGAATAATAAAACTATTTAACAACTGTTTTGTTTAATTTGTCTTAATCTATTCACTATTGTGACAACCCTACCAAAGTAGGTAACAATTTTGCACGTTTTTAAGAAGCTTAGTCTCTGTTCTGTTTATCTACTCATGTGACCGTGCTGTAAATGTCTACTAAAGTATTTTTATCATTTTCTCCCGTTATTAAGTCGTCTACAAATATATCTTCGTCAATTACGCGCTTAATGACGTCGTCCTCGCATTCCGATGCCAACTGTTTTATGCACCTAATGCTAGATACGGTGCGGACGCCGTACCGTAGGTTACCGTGTTAAGCTGGTACACACCTCGTTCTTCAGATTTATTTTCCCGCGAAATAATTAATTGCAGATTTCTTTGATCGGGCTGAATATTAATTTGCCGAAACATTTTCTCGATATCGGCACAGGCAACATGACAAAATTGACGGAAACGTAACAATATTGTAAATACATCATTTTGTAAGCTAGGGCCGATCAATTGTATGTCGTTAAGCGACTTACCTGATCTCGATTTTGCACTTGCATCAAACACCACTCTAAGTTTAATAGTGGTGCTGTGTTCTCGCAGAACACCGTGATGTGGCAGAAAATAGTTTGGTGACGGATGTTCATGGACGCGACTCATATGCCCTAGACTCAAATACTCACGCATAAAATAGCAATATAATGTTTTATGGTGTCTAACGATTGGGAGTAGTTGCACTGAACCTGATTAATGCGCGATTTCTTGTTATTTATCAATGATCCAGATATTACCCACCCTAACTTAGTATTCTGTAAATATGGGCCACTACTAAGGCGGATTAGCCCATTATTTAATAACTCCCAAAACCTATCTGCGCCAATTAATAATTCTACATCAGATGGTAAAAAGAAGTTAGGATACGCTAACTGTAAATTGTCAGGGATATAAACATGTGATTTTATGCCTATAGATGGCAAATGAGCGGTAATCTGAGATAAAACCAAGCATCTTAAGCGCATTTTATAGTCTGTGGTTGTTGATCTCAAATTTATTTCACATGATTGTGTGGAATGTGTCATGGAGTTACCTACTCCAGACACTTGAACAGTGGACTGTAATAGTGGAATACATAGTCTTTTACATAATGACTCGGAAATAAAGCTATGCTGGCTACCATTATCCAATAATGCGGGGATAGCATGGTAGTTATTGCTACTATCTGCGATTTCCACTAGGGCTGTAGATAGTAATACAGTCTCTAATAGGGTTATTGAGGAAGTGATTATGAGGAAGAGGAGGAGGAAGAGGAATTGTCACGCGCAAATTTAGAGGATGCGGATGAGGAAGAGGATGCGGATGAGGAAGAGGATGCGGAAGAGGAAGCGGATGAGGAAGAGGATGATAGGAAATTATAAATACTAGCGGACCCAACCAAAAGCCGCTGTCCTGTCTGTACATAACTAGGTAGATACATACACAAAAATTAATTAAAAGAGAATTTTCCAGAAGACCAAATTATGAATCTAAACCATTCTCAAAACACACACAATAAAGAATCATCAAAATCGGTCCAGCAGTTAAGGAGGAGTTCAGTAACATCACAACACACGCACACAAATAAAGATGAGTGAATGATACAATTTTATTTAGGAATTGAAATGAAATAATGCAGTCTTTATTTTTTTATTAATTACTTAAGTCGAATATTATTAATCAAAATAAAATAATTGAATACTAATACTTAAATTAATTACATATACCATTATATTTTGCAAAAGTAAACGCATTATACAATACCTGTCGTCTAATTTATAAAGCGCTGTCAATTGTTGTAAAAACAACAAAGTTACTGTGAGCATAGTAACCACCAATCAAAATAATAAGGTAACATTAGTAAATTGAAAGTCTAAACACATGTTCATCAAACAAATTATTAGCGACACGTTTAATCAATGCGGATCATCCTAAATTTGCACTATTTGACTCAATTTCCGGCTTTTTATTACATTTTCACGCATACAGAGCGTAAACATCTAACGTAATTAACAAGATAACAACAAGCCAAACCACAGATGCTTGGCTCACATTTTATCTCACCGATTCGGACTATCTTAACTTATAAAATTAGGTTCTCTAACTTTTTATTCCACTTGTCGCTATAATTTAATTTACAAAATATTCTTACCAGAATGCTATAAAACGTCAAGAAATTGTATTAATAGTTAGTTAATACCTATCATCAGGATATGATGACTAAAGGGTCAATCAAAGGTATCTCCACCAATAAAGGCACACTACGAGTGTACAAACATTATTTAATTACATTCATAATTGAGATGTAAATCAATATAGGAAATTCAAGGTGTTGGAATAATTTGAAGCGCGTACTAAGTACTATCTCTATGTGGATTGTCATACAAATGCAATAGCATCGCTCACCGCAGTTAGTACCAAAAGTGAACTTGATAATTGCCTGTTACAGTTAACCATGGTTTTTCTACGTTTTGATACATATCGAAACAAACTAGGTACCTCTTTTCAACGATGAATTGTAATAAGCAATTACAGTAACTGAGATAATTAGTTTGCAATAACGCTCTGATCAGGATATTCATTATGAGATTCTCATTTTGGACACAATTCGTGATCAGTACGGACTTGTCAACGTGTTTAAGTATAATCATTAATACTCTAATAGTGCAAAACATATCAAAAATATATTAATAAATATATTCAAATTTTGATTTACATGCTTATATAACGTTGTTTACTCACGATATTCAATCACTTAAGATTACCCTGAAAACGATCATTAATAAATAGGTGAACAATTTTTATTCATGTTTAACATTCCTTATTCCACTCAGGGTGTGTGTATAATAGCAACACCTTTAACTATATTACCCTCCTTGAGTGTAACTCAACTCAAATTGAACATTGTTTTTATTCATGTAAGCCAATAAAGTACAAATAAATAAATAGTCAGAATATACCACCGGCTTGGTATGCTGCTTCCACTGAGAACATCAGGCAAGTTTATAAAGCACACCCTGTGCCATATCATAAAATTGATGCTTATCTTCAAGGACTGATTGTGTACTTACTGTTCATATAATTCAAGAATATTCTATGTCATTATTATATTATATTTATATATATATGGACATACGCTTCTGCGCACTTTGCGCTTACTAAATACATATTAGTAAAAATTGTGTATCAGTATTGAAGTAAATTACTATGAATTACCTACAAGAAGTCTACGTGCGGCAAATTATTTTTGAATACAAGTATATAGTCATTAACGACGTTACGCTTAACTCATACTTATTTCGCACAAATTTTAAGGAGATATGTGGAATGTTCTAAATTTCAATAACTGTTCATAAAAAATACTTAAGTGATAAATTAATTTATTACCTTACCTTTTTGTTACTGAAAGTGAACTTATTACTTATAGAAAAATACATAAATACGTATACGTAAAACTGTAGCTGAAAATAATTCATTCATTAACCTTTACTTAGTGCATCTGGCACTTAATATTATGCTATATCATTTGCCCACAATATTGCGCACTTTGCGTTTATACAGCACATGTAAAGCACACCCTGTGCATCGATTTTTATGATTAGGTACATTGCGCACTTTGCTGGCTTCGCACACATTGTGCCTCATTTGTTGTGTAGGTGGATCACTTTTCCGCTCATGGGACACTATGCACATCCTGTGCCTCATTAGTTATGTACATATCACATTGTACACATTGTACACTTTGTACACATTGTTGTACACACTGTACACATTGTTGTACACATTGTACACATTGTTGTACACATTGTACTCTGCGCACACATTGTGCTATATTATTTGCGTAGGTGTATTACAAGTGCGCTCCACACACCTATTGAATGTAAAATATTCTGAAATTAGTTATTTCCCTAAACATCTACATACATATCTACCTGTTACTTAATTATAGCTGAAAAAAACTCATCGAGTATTGATCATCATTTAATGCACGTTAACAGTTAAGTACGATAGACAACAAATAGACTAAACTTTATTGCCTTATCCAGCACACCTTTATGCTATAATTATTTTTACCATGTATTTGCGCCCTTTGCGCTTGACCTATCGTACGCAATGTTTCCTGAATATTATTAATTTGTATTCCTGAAAACGTACCTCCAACAAAAGTCAGCTGAAAATAATTAATTTTTTAAAAACTATTTAATGCCTATCAGCCATCTAGCTACTCTATAATTTCAATTATATGGCGCAGCTTGCGCTTTTCAAGCATACTTCGTACTACAACCATGTTTACTGAATACTGGCGCACTTTGCGCTTCATGGACACATCTTGTCATTCATTAAAAATGGTTTGCTTTGCATAAGCCAATATTCTTATATACTATTTTATTGCTGGCTTTTTCGGATCTCGTATAAATTAATGTTTTAATTGGTACGTTAATTTTGCAAAATCTTCAAAGATTTCACTATACACATGTCCATTGATAACTAGGTAATTCATCGCTTCTTTTGTTTTGTTTATTTTACAATAGCAAAAATGTCAAATAACTGAGAAAATTAAGAATTTGGTTATATTCAGCATAACTGTTTTCGTTCGAACATACTATACTTTATTCCAAATGAATAGATACTGTTCTGTAGACACTATTCAGCATCAGCGATACATTGTTACGTAATTTGCCAAGTCGGTTGTTATCATTTAATCCGTTCATGCATTGTAAACTTTACGATTCAGTTTCTTACTGTTCTACCGACACGTTCATGCTTCAACTGTAATCTTATAATTATAGTAAGACATACGTACACTCATAATTTAACATGACGACTTCAATTGCTAATAAGGCGGCTAGAGACACGATATAATGGGTCTGGATTCACTTAATTAGACTATTTAATTTGTCCTGAAGGACTATACTCCTGCAGCAGGCAACAGTCGTTCTCGCGACTTGCAACAACGTCCATAGTGATGAATTCTCCAATAATCTCATCAGTGGGTCCATGAAAATAATAACAACTGTTGTTAAGCTAACAAATGCACGGTTAGTAAAACAATCGTAGGGAAGTCATTACTAGACACAAGCTGTGGGTTTGGACTTTTTCTACTTATCTTTTTACCTACTGTTACTCCAACATTAACTATTGTTATTAGCTTTTGGGTACAATTATGTCGGTGTTCAGATTAAATGTTCCTAGTGATAGCTAGGTGAAGGTTACCTGCGTACAACTCCGCTACGCATACCAACTGGGCTGTGTCCTCAGTTGTCACCCTATTCCTTCGTCATCTGTCACTATAATAACTCATACATGTCATGATAATTAACCAATTTCGTACTTACCTAAACAAAACCCTATTTGACCAATTTCCACAACTATTTTTATTCGATAAATTTCCCATAAAGAGCACATTAACGAATGATTTGTAACATCACACGATGTATGTTTGATCATCATGTACCACAGTTTTACTTTAGTATATGATCTAGTAACTTTGGAATTTACATTTATTACTTCACAAACTATACGGTCGATTTCCTAAATCCATTAATTATGATTCGCTTCTACAGTACCTGTTATACATCAAGTGCCGTGCTTATCTTCGGTGGTGCCACCAATTTTGAATATTGATGTCGAGCATACCGTGATCGCTGTCCCCGTAGATGTAGCTGACTACGACAACGCTCGCTCGTCTTGATCTTGAACAAGTCTTGCAACAAAATTTGCGTCGCGCGAGTTCAATGTGTAGTACAATTTCGCAAGATTCAGCTTATCTTCGTTTAGAAACTATGTTCAAACTTTGTTTTGAATATAGTTCAAACCCTGTAGTACATAAAAAGTGATCATTTAATCTGATAGAAAATTTGTATCACAACAATATTTCAACATTACTTAGGTTCATAGTTCATACAATGGGGATTAAGTCAATCAATATGTGGGTTTGATTATAGTTAATCCTATTGTTATTATATGTGCATGCTCCATTTTAATCATTTTAATATGGGTAATATATAATACCAGACCTAGTTTCCAATATAGGTACTCATACCTATGCGTTTACAACCGGTGTGAAGTTGGCGGCCTAAAGTTGGCGGCCCTTTATAACCCGACAAAATTAAAATGTCCCAAAATATTATTGAAATATCATGAAAGAAAATCTCTGTACGCGATTAAATAAGGGAAATAGGAAAACTGTGGCATCCTAGGCCGGAAAATTTTCAGGAGAAAACTATTTTGAACGGTTTTCGCTCATTTGTTTGTATCGAAACTTACGATGGAACTTCAACTACTTCTGCGGAACTGATTTTCTTGAAACTTTGAACACGAATACAGTTCTCAAGAAATAATGATAAAATGATATTAAAAACCTTCAATCATCAAACCCTTATGCTGCAGGGATACTGCCTGCCTAAACCTAGAGTCTGGTGAAAATTTGGTCACGAGTTTCCAGTCCAGACAAACCCCAACGACGATACGCAAGGGCTTGTATGAGAGCACATTCGAAAGCTCTCAAGACAAGGAAAGCACACACAAGCCACATAGTGACAACTTGCTCAGTTTCAGCATTACATGACCAGAAAATTCAGCGGCTGATTTTTTACCTCACTTTTCACACTTTTCGATCCAAACAACCCCCAAGGACGGTACGAAAGGCGTTGTTTGGTCTCGTTGGAAAGCTCTTGAGTCATGGAACAAACATGCATAAGTTATAAAGTGAC
This sequence comes from Notodonta dromedarius, assembly GCA_905147325.1. NCBI lineage: Eukaryota > Metazoa > Arthropoda > Insecta > Lepidoptera > Notodontidae > Notodonta > Notodonta dromedarius. The sequence continues at coordinate 6,897,085 of LR990183.1, read as the reverse complement.
AACTTGCTCGGTTTCAGAATTACAAGACCAGAAGATCCAGCGGGTGATTTTTACCTCACTTTTCACACTTCTCGATCCAAACAACCCCCAAGGACGGTTCGCAAGGGGTTGTTTGGGGTCTCGTTAGAAAGCTCTTGAGTCATGGAACAAACATGCATAAGTTATAAAGTGACAACTTGCTCGGTTTCAGAATTACAATACCAGAAGATCCAGCGGCTGATTTTTTTTTGTTTCATGACTCAAGTGCTTTCTAACGAGACCCCAAACAACCCCTTGCGAACCGTCCTTGGGGGTTGTTTGGATCGAGAAGTGTGAAAAGTGAGATAAAAAATCAGCCGCTGGATCTTCTGGTATTGTAATTCTGAAACCGAGCAAGTTGTCACTTTGTTACTTATGCATGCGTATTCCATGACTCAAGAGCTTTCCAACGATACCCCAAACAACCCCTTGCGAACCGTCCTTGGGGGTTGTATTGACCGAAAAGTGTGAAAAGTGGGGTAAAATTTCAGTTTCTGGTTTTTATGGTCTATAATTCCGAAACTGAGCTAGTTGTCACTTTGTATCTTATGATTGCGTGTTTCATGACTCAAGAGCTTTCTAACGAGACCCCAAACAACCCCTTGCAAACCGTCCTTGGGGGTTGTATTGACCGAAAAGTGTGAAAAGTGGGGTAAAATTTCAGTTTCTGGTTTTTATGGTCTTTAATTCCGAAACTGAGCGAGTTGTCACTTTGTATCTTATGAGTGCGTGTTTCATGACTCAAGAGCTTTCTAACGAGACCCCAAACAACCCCTTGCGAACCGTCCTTGGGGGTTGTATTGACCGAAAAGTGTGAAAAGTGGGGTAAAATTTCAGTTTCTGGTTTTTATGGTCTTTAATTCCAAAACTGAGCGAGTTGTCACTTTGTATCTTATGCATGCGTGTTTCATGATTCAAGAGCTTTCTAACGAGACCCCAAACAACCCCTTGCGAACCGTGCTTGGGGGTTGTTTGGATCGAGAAGTGTGAAAAGTGAGATAAAAAATCAGCCGCTGGATCTTCTGGTAATGTAATTCTAAAACCGAGCAAGTTGTCACTTTGTTACTTATGCATGCGTGTTTCATGACTCAAGAGCTTTCCAACGAAACCCCAAACAACCCCTTGCGAACCGTTCTTGGGGGTTGTATTGACCGAAAAGTGTGAAAAGTGGGGTAAAATTTCAGTTTCTGGTTTTTATGGTCTATAATTCCGAAACTGAGCAAGTTGTCACTTTGTATCTTATGAGTGCGTGTTTCATGACTCAAGAGCTTTTTAACAGGACCTCTAACAACCCCTTGCGTACCGTCCTTGGGGGTAGTTTGGATCGAGAAGTGTGAAAAGTGAGGTAAAAATCACCCGCTGGATTTTCTGGTCTTGTAATTCTGAAACCGAGCAAGTTGTCACTTTGTTACTTATGCATGCGTGTTTCATGATTCAAGAGCTTTCTAACGAGACCCCAAACAACCCCTTGCGAACCGTGCTTGGGGGTTGTTTGGATCGAGAAGTGTGAAAAGTGAGATAAAAAATCAGCCGCTGGATCTTCTGGTATTGTAATTCTGAAACCGAGCAAGTTGTCACTTTGTTACTTATGCATGCGTGTTTCATGACTCAAGAGCTTTCCAACGAGACCCCAAACAACCCCTTGCGAACCGTCCTTGGGGGTTGTATTGACCGAAAAGTGTGAAAAGTGGGGTAAAATTTCAGTTTCTGGTTTTTATGGTCTTTAATTCCGAAACTGAGCGAGTTGTCACTTTGTATCTTATGAGTGCGTGTTTCGTGACTCAAGAGCTTTCTAACGAGACCCCAAACAACCCCTTGCGTACCGTCCTTGGGGGTAGGTTGGATCGAGAAATGTGAAAAGTGATGTAGAAATCACCCGCTGGATCTTCTGGTCTTGGAATTCTGAAACTGAGCAAGTTGTCACTTTGTATCTTATGAATGCGTGTTTCGTAACTCAAGGGCTATCCAACGAGACCCCAAACAACCCCTTGCGAACCGTCCTTGGGGGTTGTTTGGATCGAGAAGTGTGAAAAGTGAGATAAAAAATCTGCCGCTGGATCTTCTGGTATTGTAATTCTAAAACCGAGCAAGTTGTCACTTTGTTACTTATGCATGCGTTTTCCATGATTCAAGAGCTTTCTAACGAGACCCCAAACAACCCCTTGCGAACCGTCCTTGGGGGTTGTTTGGATCGAGAAGTGTGAAAAGTGAGGTAAAAATCACCCGCTGGATCTTCTGGTCTTGTAATTCTGAAACCGAGCAAGTTGTCACTTTATAACTTATGCATGTTTGTTCCATGACTCAAGAGCTTTCTAACGAGACCCCAAACAACCCCTTGCGAACCGTCCTTGGGGGTTGTTTGGATCGAGAAGTGTGAAAAGTGAGGTAAAAATCACCCGCTGGATCTTCTGGTCTTGTAATTCTGAAACCGAGCAAGTTGTCACTTTATAACTTATGCATGTTTGTTCCATGACTCAAGAGCTTTCCAACGAGCCCAAACAACGCCTTTCGTACCGTCCTTGGGGGTTGTTTGGATCGAAAAGTGTGAAAAGTGAGGTAAAAAATCAGCCGCTGAATTTTCTGGTCATGTAATGCTGAAACTGAGCAAGTTGTCACTATGTGGCTTGTGTGTGCTTTCCTTGTCTTGAGAGCTTTCGAATGTGCTCTCATACAAGCCCTTGCGTATCGTCGTTGGGGTTTGTCTGGACTGGAAACTCGTGACCAAATTTTCACCAGACTCTAGGTTTAGGCAGGCAGTATCCCTGCAGCATAAGGGTTTGATGATTGAAGGTTTTTAATATCATTTTATCATTATTTCTTGAGAACTGTATTCGTGTTCAAAGTTTCAAGAAAATCAGTTCCGCAGAAGTAGTTGAAGTTCCATCGTAAGTTTCGATACAAACAAATGAGCGAAAACCGTTCAAAATAGTTTTCTCCTGAAAATTTTCCGGCCTAGGATGCCACAGTTTTCCTATTTCCCTTATTTAATCGCGTACAGAGATTTTCTTTCATGATATTTCAATAATATTTTGGGACATTTTAATTTTGTCGGGTTATAAAGGGCCGCCAACTTTAGGCCGCCAACTTCACACCGGTGCGTTTACACTCAGTTCATGAGTTACACATTTTGCGATAGGTAATTAAGAATGTTTGTTAGGGTGTTAGGTACCTACTTATGATTAACTGTTCATAGTAGTTCATCAGTGCTCGATTGGCAATACTGTACCTAATATCATCCATGCAATTTAGAGTAACTGATTAATTGGTACTGAACTTTAAAAAGGAATCTATAAATAAATAATTTAATTTATTGTAAAACAGTCACTTGCACTTGAACGACGTTTAACTTCGCCCTATACAATTCATGGCAAGTGTTTGTTTCAATACCACAAAAAGTTTAACTACCTGTGTCGGGAACTATGCGTCTCGCTGAGTATCTACTCCGCGTTCTAAAAATAGTTCGCATATACTATCACGCCTAGTTGTCTTCAAAGGGGTAAACAGTAATGTTATTCTATATCAAGTACTCATTTTACGATCCAATACATCGATCGAAGAATAATTACAATGTTCATAACTTCATAATGATTGTTAGGGACTCTAATATACTTAAGTAATAATACCAGATCTGTTTCTATATATTATTTATCACAATAATAAATAATTTAAAATGCTGAACATTTTATTATAAAGCAGGTACTTACTTACTTAGATAATTGTAATTATGGAAACCCAAACTCAAATGAATTTGTGATGATTAATCAATTTAAGTTCAATTGCCTAAAAATATTCATTTTGAGATCAACAAATTTGGATTCATACCTACAACGACGTCTTTTATTGATTTGTTGTACCTACTTAATTTCGGATTTCATTAGGCTTTATATACTTAATACATGTTATTAACTCACCTTTAATTTAGAAAGGTACCTGTTCAATGGACCAACAAAATAAAATACAATTTAAACATGACACTAGGTAAATAATAAAAATTCACTTACTCAGTTATGGGTTTTTTTTATACTAAACCTGGCCGAATATTTGTTTCGCACGTGATTATTGCCTCTTCTGATTTGTTAGATTATTTCTGTTCGCTTTTCTGTAGTGTTAGATTATTTCTTCAATGAAACACAATGATTTTACTTCATCACTTTTATTTGTACTTCCTTTCTTTCAGTTCAACTGTTATATAATATTATTAATGTTCATAAGTATACGTCTGACTAAAACGAACCCCAGCTTCATAATGCCCTTTCACAAACGCTCTCCCTATGCAACCATAAGTCAAAATGAACCCATGCCGCTCACACATGTTCGTCTAGTGCTCAAGCACAAGGAATTTACAAAAAAGGGCACTGTGTCCTCAAGGACACAGTGCCTTTTTTTTGTGCCCGAGAGCACTCTTAAATTCATTTCACTTTTTGTAACTGTGTGCCCGAGAGAGCTCGTTTTTGTGTACGTCCTACAATCCCAATCATTTTAATTCCGTACCTCTTACAGTAGATATATCGTTTTTTGCTTGGAGGTTTGATAGTCGGAACTGAGATATCAGTGAAACAAATATCAATCGCCGGGTGGCAAACGTCTTCTGGCACTAATGGAAATTTTGTTTTTTAAATTTTTAATACTGTGTTCGATAGAAAAAGGTCCAATAGGTTCCCGTATACATTAAGAAAATAATTATATTGTCGAAGTCCAAAAAAAGAGGCTAATTTAAGCAGATCAGACGCGCAATTTTGTGATTCAAAACTACCCTTTTTAAGAACAAAAGGAGTTACAGATTTCCAATCTACATTAGGCATATTGAAGTCACCTCCAATAATAAAAATAACATCCGGACAGGAACTACATAAAGAGGTAACTAGTTCACAAACTTACTCATTTTTAATGGATTTTCGCGGTTTGGAGCTAGATAGGCACAAATAATATGCATATCGTGTTGTGAATCTAACGATTGTGCAGGGTAGTTATACAAACACATTCAAGTCCGTCGCATTCAAGGTCAAAACGCCTGCGATTCACCGATATCGTTGCAATGTTCGTTATGAAGTATGCTATTGTGCTTCTTATTGCATAGCTTACACGGTCCAAACCAACACTCAGTTACCGCGTGACCTGCGCGCAAGCAATTGCGACAGAGGTTTTTCTCGTCAATAAGTTGTAATTTATCTTTAAGGGATATATTCAAAAATGAAGTGCACGAATACAAAGGGTGGTTACCGTTACACATATTGCAGTTCTGAAAACGTTTTGTATTAGTCGAATTGGGCGGTTTGTTTTTTGTTTGCGTAACAAAGCTATGAGATTTATTTTGATTAAATAAATTTTTGGGGTTGCCTTCCGGTATAGGTTTACTGTGCGCCAAGTTAATAGTTTCTAATACGTCTGCCCTGTCCTTGAGAAAGGTCATAAAATCATTAAGTGATAGACTTGAACTCGACGCATTTTTTATGTTAAAAAGAGTACTTTTATGATTCTCCCATTCCCGTTCCGTAGATGAATCTAGTTTGGACGACGCTAAATAAATAATTAGAGTATCCCAAGATTCGGTTGGTTCACCTAGGATTTTAAGGGCGTGTATATTTTTCACAGAGGAAATAAAAAGACTAAAACCAGAAAAATCCCCTGGCTCAGATAACATTATGAATGAAGCATTGAAAACAGCATACGCAATCCTGACCACACCACTAGCTGAACTATTTAACCTGATATTAAGAACATCCGAAACACCTACACAATGGTCAGAATCTAGTATTATTCTAATATATAAGAAGGGCGACCCCAAAGACATAGGGAACTACAGGCCAATAAGTCTATTACCTAGTCTCTACAAACTGTTTTCCACCATCTTAAACGCCAAAATCAGCCCTGTGATTGAAGCTAATCAAACCGTGGAACAGGCTGGTTTCAGGAAGGGGTTCTCTACAATAGATCATATCCACACACTTGAACTAATCATAGAGAAATATCAAGAACAACAGAGACCCCTGTATCTCGCATTCATAGACTACAGTAAGGCTTTTGACACGATAACACACACAAGCATATGGGAAAGCTTGAAAGAACAAGGAGTCAACGAGGTATATATATAGAGGTTATTAGAAGTATATATAAAAACAACACGGGAAGAATAAAATTGGAAACACTGGGCCCAAGCTTCCCCATAAAAAGGGGTGTTAGGCAGGGCGACCCGCTTACTACGGCATAGCGGTACTTGAAACTATCTTCAACAAGCTAGACTGGAAAAACCTAGGAATCTATGTACAAGGCGCCTTCTTAAGCCATCTGAGATTCGCAGACGACATAGTGCTACTATCAGAGAAAAGCTCACAGCTGCAGCTCATGATAGAATCCCTACAAGTGACTACTGCAAGCGTGGGTCTAGAAATCAATCTCACTAAGACTATGACAATGACGAATAGTTATAAAATACCTACTTATAAGAGTAAAAGATAATCCACTTGAGTACACAGATAAATACATATACTTGGGAAAAACAATAAGTTTTAACAGAAAAAACAACGTCATGGAGATAGATAGAAGAGTACAACAAACTTGGAACAAATACTGGAGTCTTAAAGAAATTTTTAAAAGTAACATGGCGATTAATATAAAAACTAAGATTATGAACTCTAGCCTATTACCGTGTTTGACATACGGATGCCAGACGTGGAAATTTACCGCCAAAGCCAAGCAAAAAATCACCACCTGCCAGCGTGGCCTGGAGCGAAGCATGCTTAAGATAAAAAAAATAGATAAGATAAGACATACAAAAATAAGATCTACAACAAAAGCAACCAATGCCTTAAGCTATGCACAAAAAATAAAATGGAAATGGGCAGGCCACATTGCAAGGCTAACAGACCAAAGATGGACTGTAAAAGTAACTCTGTGGAGAGGCCCACAAGGGAAAAGGAACAGAGGAAGACCACTATCACGCTGGGAAGACGAGATCAAAAGAACCGCTGGCTCAAACTGGAGACCAATAGCACAAGACCGAGACAAATGGGCATCTTTGGAGGAGGCCTTCACCCAACTTGGGGTTCTTGCAGAAGAAGAAATCATAGAATAAAATGAACATAACTAACAAAGTGAAATAAATGAAATCTAAGTTAACTAACCCACTAACACATACCCACTATAAAATAAGATAACCATGTTTTTTTTATTAACTTTTTTTGCAAGGAATACAAGGCTTTTTTATTTTTATTATATTTTATTTTATTTATTTATATTGTTAGGTACTAGGGGTAGGTACACTAAATGCCGTTAAATATGTAAAGGGTTTATTAACGCTCTCCACAAACTGGACAACTACACACTACTACACTAGATCACTAATACTAGTTACACACAACAAGCAATGTTCCGAATCACTTAGCAGACTCGCAGTATTCCAATATTATCGCTCAGGTCACTCTTCTTCGCTTACTTGAGATCCGTACACTGTCGCTTCCAAGAAGTAACTAACTCGCTGCCCGTCGTCGACTCCTTATATATCGAATAAAGATGCGACCTGGTATTTTCCTGAACATTCTCGGTAGGTATGTAGGTAATAATAATCGCAATCGAATGATCCAGAGTCCCATTGTTGGCTTTCCATTGTATTCGTTCGCGAGTAGGTATTCGCCGCCGCCGTCGCGCCGATAATACAAGGGCGTTCACCTTATACCTACATACCTACAAATTCGAACATTCCATTTTCGAGATCTTTCATAACTTAATCGATGGAGTACATCTAGACAAACAATGCGTTTTTGTCTAAAGCTGGTAGGATGTGGATTCTTCGAGATAATAGACGAAACAGTTTCAAGGTCGCAACAATATTTTTCATAATAGTGTCCATTAGCTTACGGATTAGAACTGGTGACTCTTTGTTTAGTGACGTGATCGAAAACAGAGCTTTGACGTGATTCTGCACAAGCAAACGATTGTTGTTAAATCTATTTTCCAATAAATCCCAAGCTATAGTGTAATTCTCAGATGAAAACTCCAATGATTTAATGACCGTTAATGCGTTACCAGTGACAGAAGAGCGCAAATAATTGAATTTTTGAACATTATCTAATTCCTGATTATTATGAATGAGGGACAAATAAGTATCACGATACTCCAGCCACTGATCATACGAGCCGTCAAAGGAAGGCAGTGCAAGTGTGGGTAGTTTAATTTTACAGGAGCCCTTTACCGAACTTTGTTGACCGGATCTATTTTCGTTTAGAATACACTTAGATTTGGCTACTTAAACGAAATATTGGTTTTCAAAGGCCTCCCTCTCACCTAATTCCTTTTCTAGCTGATCGTGTTATTTATTATTAGTTTTGCCATGTGCATCTGTTCGTTTGTTATACATATTTTCGGTACCAGCTACAAAACTATGTATTTTTAAAATTGCAAGCAAAATTATTGTATGGTAGGGAGTGAAAAAATATATACTCATACGCTCGAATGGGGTATCATTAAATAGGTGTTTTAAAATAATTTTGAGTTTACCCTTAATGAAATAATTAAAATTAACTATCAAGTTTATTACTTATTGAAAAGCGACAGGATGTCTACGGAACCCTATACAATGCGTAGTCTGAACGCACTTGGCGGGTATCTTTGTCGACTCAAATCGGCGTTGATTGAAGCAGCACAACTTGCATGCGCATGAGTGTATACGCGTCTTAATACTTGCCCAAACACTTGCATATATAAAGCGGCTTCAGTGTGCGTCACCCGTGATTGTAATACCATGTTCAGTGAAGTTAACACAACTCTGAGTACCTGCTAGTGAATTATGATTCGTGTGTTTGTGCTTGCGATGAGGTGAGGATTGCCTATGGAAAACATTTTTCAATACAGCCTCTATTTTAGTGTAATTTACTCCATTGTTGACCTGAGGAGACTGTGGCGGGCGTATATATGGCCCATAAAACAATCACCCATTTTTTTCATAAATTTGACACAATATGTTTTAAAATTCATTGGTATTTATATAAATCGGCCATTCGCACGGCAAACCCGGCACGGATAGTTTCCATACATTTGTATTCGGGTGCCAAATACGACCATTATTTGACAAAAATATGTGTCTTCTTCATCATGTGAATGGCTGCTAAGCCTTGGACAATACATGTTAAAACGTGCCGTCATCTCCTTCTTACTGATCTTGAGATCACAAACCGGGTGAAGGGACTTCCACACGACACGATTTGATTGACAACTTAATTGGTACTAAATTGAAAAATTGGCTGTCCACGAAAATCGTTTCACCATTTCTTACGATCGATTGATAGATCTATACAAATAAATAAAATTGAAGTGTCTGTTTGTAATATCAAAATAACACCTTTTTACTTAATGCATATGAAAGTACATACGGTAAGTACTTATAACTAAAACGCGATTTTAAAAATGATTGTCTGTCTGTCTGTGTGTACCTAATGTTTGTTCCGGGTAATCTCCAAAACGGGCTGGACCGATTTTGACGGGATTTTAACTGGCAGATAACTGATGTTATAAGCAGTAACTTAGGCAACTTTTATTTTAGATAAACAAAAAAAAAGTCACAAATGCTGCTTGTCGCGCGGGCTCATAACGCGCGAGCGGGCTTTTAGTGCAAATGCATATGAAAGTACATACCACACCTATAACCAAAACGCGATTCAAAAAATGTTTGTCTGTCTGTCTGTGTGTTTGTTCCGGATAATCTCCTAAACGGCTGGACCGATTTTGACGGGACTTTCATTGGCAGATAGCTGATGTTTTAAGGAGTAGGGGAGAGTGGGTAACGGTGGATCAAGGGGCACAGTGAATAAACTGCCATATCTGTCTCTGTTTTGGTCTCACAAACATAGAAAATAGACAGGCGCAAGCTATTTACATTGCCCCCGCGCTGAACCAATCTCCGCTGCGCTACGATAGGTGGTGTTCACGTTACCACGGTAAGAACAGAAAGTGACTACTAAAGTATTTTTTTAGGACTTTTTAAAAGTTGATTTGCAAGGATGTGTGTCTATATTCCGAATATATTAATATTTTCCTACAACAATGAGTATTTTGTATTGTTCATTTCTTGAATCTCTTTCTTTCTAAATGTAGGCTCGAATTTTTTTTGCAATTTTATTGTCTTTAACAACCCATGGGTATCAGTGGTTAATTTGCTTTTGGGTCACAGCGGATAGCAATTCATTGTACTCCACAGAGGCGTACTTGGATTTCTTTGGTATGATAACGTTTCATTTCATCTTGTTCTTTTTGTTTGATTCCAAAATGCCACGAAACAGTGAGCGGAAAATCCATTCGGCTGCTAACCCTCAGGTTATGCAGCAAGCTATTAAAGTCAAGGTGTAAAATTAAAGCTATTGCATTTCGACTAATACCTACAGGTTTAACCTGTCTGGCTGGGACAGACAATTTATTAAGTTTTCAAGTGGTACCTATTTGTTGGGTAGGTTACTAAAAAGTTCAGTTCTCCTAGATTTATTTATGTTGATTTCTATTTCAAAGAAGTAAATATTATTCATAATAAATCTTTAATAATTTAGTTATCTTTGTAACTGGAATACTGTTTACATTTTAAAATAAAAGTAATAATTTAAACGATTCACTATTTAAAAATCCTCAGAAATCCACTGTGCCCCCACAGATTCACAGTAACCCTTGTGCTGATCCCTTGTAACCCAAGCAGGGGGTAAACTGGATCATTTCCCATTCCTCTCAAATCAAGCTTTTAAACCAAATCTATCAAAGTCAGGGTCTTAACCATATGCTCGATTTGTAGCAGAATGATGTCACGTATGGATTTTTTGAAAAACAAGAGACTAGCATCATTTAGGAAGGAAATAATAAGCCGAAGAAAAAAAGTGGTTCACTGTTACCCACTCTCCCCTAACTTAGGCTACTTTGATTTTAGAAAAACAATTAGGGTTGCGCATAAAAAAAACACATGAAATCAAAGAGTATCTCTAAAACGGCTGGATCGATTTTGACGGGACTTTCACTGGTAGATAGCTGATGTTATAAGCAGTAACTTAGGCTACTTTTAAATTAGAAAAACAAAATTTAAAAAAATGGGTCCTGTCACGCGGGCTCAGAACGCGGGAGCGGGCTTTTTTGTTAAGTTAAATTCCACGCGGACGAAGTCGCGTGCTCAACTAGTAATATAATAATAAACATCGCCAGACTGACACACCAACTGTATGGTCCCAAACTAAGCAAGCCTTTTACTATGGGTACCGTACAATGGACTGGGGGTGATCCCAATGATTAATGATCAAACAAACTTACCTTACGTGAAGTTCGATCATAAATATACGAAGAGCCTCGTCCTCAAGATTAGTAGTATTAGTATTATATAACACAATTGTAGTAACGCCTAGTGACTACCATATCCAGATTTGAAGATTTTTTTTTTTTGTTCTACCCACATCTTGTGGTTCTACCTTGCTCTCTGTACTTAAATACGTGCACTGTCGCTCGCGCTTCATTTGGTTTAGAGTATCCTTATGATTTAAATCCTATTTATAATAAATTTCCGTGGGAATATAATTCCTATAGGTATTGGATATTACCGGAACTACCTGGGTTGTCCAGGGTGGGTGGGTCTTATCTACTAATCTTTTCGGACGAGGCTCTTCGTATAATTATGATCGAACTTCACGTAAGGTAAGTTCGTTTGATCATTAATTATACTCGAGCCTCGTCCTCAAGATTAGTAGTATTAGTATTATATAACACAATTGTAGATGTTGAGAGTCAGTGCAGGTAATATCCAAGATAAAATGTGTTATTAAGTATTATGACACGATTTATTTGCATGTCTCGTTCCATTTTACAATGGCATTGGAATGATAAAGCAAAGATATCACTAGATATAGGAGTATTTAATCATACATTATCATAAAAAATGGAGGCTTTAAATTAGAAAAGAAAGAGGTTACTCCTATATAAATAGCTAACTCAAACTTTAAAAATTCTCAAACTTTAAACTGCTCTCCTGTAAAGTTTATAAAATGTCGCTTAAAACAAATAGCCTTTCACCCCTCGATATATAGTTTGCATCTTGGAGTGTGATATGGGGATGATTATTCCCCCCGCGCGATTTACATAGCTTGAGGCAGTGGAGAAAAAAACTGCTGTGAGCTCTAGGTAACTTTGTACAGTAGAATCTCTTCATACCTGCGCTCCATACCGTTGTTGAGGCGTCAGAAAATATTTTAAAGCATAATTACCGTCCCTCATTCTGTGTACGGAACGCATAATTACATTTGTCCAACAGTCCATATCAGGAGTTGTTGAAGAATGTAAAGTTTTATAAGTATTTTCATAGTTACCATTACTCCATAAGGTAAGGAACGTGCATCGTTCTAGTTCTTTAGTGTGCAGCTAACCATTTTCTATGGTCCGACAGTAGTGATGAAACATTTTTCAGATAGCAGCGTGTAAAACAGAAGTTTTCATACGTAGCACCTTCCACAGACATAGGCAGACTGTTAAATAACAATTGCCACTAAATCGGGTTCAACACTGTCCAGATCCTCATGACAAATCATCGATAAGTGACTTCATAGGATAGATCCTAGGATGATTCTTCATAGGATGTGACACTCTAATGTCACAGTGAAAGTGCACTGTGAATAAACACATTGACTGAAAAAACACAGATGAAACAACAGTGAGAGAAAAGTTAGTTTACGTAATGACAATGATCTTGCAAGCATTAATCATTTTCATGCCTGACCCAACAGGTAGACACTAATAAGCCAATGATCTGAGAAAACATTCTCATTTTATAGCGTTTAAGTTTTTTTAATATTCAATCTCCGATATTACCATAAAATAATGTATAGAAGATAAGTGACGAAATACGGAGTAATTTAATGACAGGTTAAAAAAATTTGTGAAAATGTAATAATGACGTGTGCAAATACCGATTGGCAATTCGTACTTTAAATTCGTGCATTTGTTTATCTATTTTAGGTAAATGCCGTTTGGCTTTGGTACAAAAAATACGTGTGACACAAAAATTATCAAGATAAGGTTCGCAAGCAGCAATTGCTGCGATCCATAGTATGTTCAAATTGAACTTTTTTAGTCTGTAAATATGTTCGGTGTTGGCAAACATGATTGATAAATCGAAGACCGAATTTTATTTGATAACTATTTATCAAAGTTCTAAATAATGGTCGTGAGATATTCTAATTAAAGATCATTGCTTAAAAAAATATAAGATAGTCTACCCGCATAGCGTAGGTACCGAGTCTAACGGCGATAGTGCGGTCTGAATGTTGCCTTTAATTGCGCAACGATGTGCCTCGCAGTGACGCGGTCCGCGCAGCAGGTTGCTGGTGGCGGGGCGGGCCTGCCTTCTAGTTTAAATTATTGGACGTACTTGACGTAAGTACCTACTGGGAACGGCGGTGGCGAGTGGATTCACCGAGTTCTTTATGTGATTGTTCCCTTTTAGTCTGCGCCCTTTGGTAGCAGTTAGGCTGATTTAAGCGTTTCCGCTAAGCCCTCCCTGGAGAAAAACTTGTGTAAGTATTTAAGTTGTAGACAAATTTTCTTTAAAATCACCCTGACTGAGTATAGTCTAGTCACAGACTTCGAATTTTGAGAGTCACAACACAAATGATTCGACTAGCGTCCATGACGCTTAAGAAGTTCGTTGTATTTTTCACGAGCAGGTAAGTAAGAATACTGCCCAGACATGAAATGGCGGCTGCAATCTGTTTCTGTAGAATTTCGATAGCCTTGTCTTTTTACCACTTGCTCGGTGAAGGCGGCCCTGATTTCGGCGTTTAGTACAGGATTAATAATTTGCTTGTAATTTGCGGGTACTATACACTTTGCTGTGGATCTATTTCGATTGCCTGTGCAGGTGGTTCTGTGACCTTCCTGATGTGGAAGGTCCATAAAAGTCGGTCAAGACTTGTAGTTACTTTTGTGTTACGCAGAAAAAAAAATCCGAAGACAATTTTGTTGGCTTAATATAAGGCGGCGGAGTAGTCCAAAATACTGTCCTGGTGCCTTCCAACAATGCGGTAATCAGTCCCGAAGACTATTCTGATATCATCGTACAAGGCGGCGGAGTACATAGTCCAAAATACTGTCTTGGTGCATTCCAAAATGCGTTGAACCAGTCCTGAAGGCTGTTCTGATGTCTATGTACAAGGCGGTGGAGTAGTCCCAACGACTATCCCGGTTGCCTGTAGACACTGCAGCAAACCTGTCCCGAAGACTATTCTGATTTCTTTGTTCGAGGCGGTGGAGTAGTCCTACAGACTATCCCGGTTGCCTTCAGACGATGCGTTGAACCAGTCCTGAAGGCTGTTCTGATGTCTATGTACAAGGCGGTGGAGTAGTCCCAACGACTAGTCCGGTTGCCTTTAGACAATGCAGCGAATCGGTCCCGAAGACTATTCGGATGTCTTTGTACAAGGCGGTGGAGTAGTCCCAACGACTAGTCCGGTTGCCTTTAGACAATGCAGCGAATCGGTCCTGAAGACTATTCGGATGTCTTTGTACAAGGCGGTGGAGTAGTCCCAACGACTAGCCCGGTTGCCTTTAGACAATGCAGCGAACCGGTCCCGAAGACTATTCTGATGTCTTTGTACAATGCGGTGGAGTAGTCCCAACGACTAGCCCGGTTGCCTTTAGACAATGCAGCGAACCGGTCCCGAAGACTATTCTGATGTCTTTGTACAATGCGGTGGAGTAGTCCCAACGACTAGCCCGGTTGCCTTTAGACAATGCAGCGAACCGGTCCCGAAGACTATTCTGATGTCTTTGTACAATGCGGTGGAGTAGTCCCAACGACTATCCCGGTTGCCTTTAGACAATGCAGCGAGCCAGTCCCGAAGACTAGTCTGATTTCTTTGTACAGGGCGGTGGAGTAGTCCCAACGACTATCCCGGTTGCCTTTAGACAATGCAGCGAGCCAGTCCCGAAGACTAGTCTGATTTCTTTTTACAGGGCGGTGGAGTAGTCCCAAAGACTATTCTGGTGCATTATTACGTACTTGATGTGTATAATTACATCAGAGAAAGAAATATTTAGGCAAGCATGCTTTTCCACTTTATTATTGTTATAGGTATGTACTTACACGAATTTTTAGCTGGTGTTGATGAAGGGGATCTTGATGGACGTGAACACGAACTTGATGATCGGCGCGATCACAATGAATTTAGTGTAAAAACTTAAAAATTTATTTATTTCTACAAACTCGAAACTATTATTCTTAGCGCGTTTTAACATGAAGCGAGGTAGGTAGTACAGTATTGGACTGTCGGAGCACTAAATTGCGAATGAAGCACGAGCGACAGTGCACGTATTTAAGTACAGAGAGCAAGGTAGAACCACAAAATGTGGGTAGAACAAAAAAAAAAACTTAATATCTAAACTAAGTGCTGGATATGGTAGTCACTAGGCGTTACTACAATTGTGTTATATAATACTAATACTACTAATCTTGAGGACGAGGCTCGAGTAGGTATAATACCTAGTACCTGTACCTGTACAAATTACAAAAAGGTCATATATCCCAAATTTTCCCGGCGGGAATCGAACCCGCAACTACCATGTGCATAACAAAGTATGCAAACAAGCGTAAGAACCGCCTAATGTTAAGCAGTTTCCGGAGCTCATAGATGCTTGCTATGGATATTAAGGAGGTACCAATCGCATTGCTCGCACATTAGCGGATTGGATGGGAGTGGAAAAAGGAAGGAGAAGTAAGCAGGGCTTAGACTCTCGGTTCTTTCACCCATCGTATGAAACGCAGCTAAATACTTAGCCACTTTACGCTTTTTTAGGGGGTCAGTCGCCTCAAGGGAAGCCAGCTCCGCCAAGCTGGTCTAAGTTGGTGGTCATTCAGATGTACCCGTTGTCGTAAACAAAGGTCAAAGGTCAAAGGTCGAATGATCTTCTGTGAGAGGATGGTACTGCCGCGATCGAGCCAGTGAATGGCGGTTATCAGCTCTACCCCTGAAACCTACCTAATCAACTGTGATAAGTAAGCAACTAGCCCTTAAGATACAGGCAATGCCTAGTTTAAGGGTCACAAGCTAAGCACTCTTACATAATTTATTTTTCTGTTCCTCAAGTCTACAGACATCATTTGTAAACAAATTAACATGCAAACATGTAGGCTTAGAGATAAATATATATTTTTTCATTTTTTTTTTCAAATTCACTTTATCAAACACCAAATACTTTTATCATTTGACTTTCAAACGCTAGTAAAGTAGTAACATTAAAATTATCGGGCGTCTTCACATTACCCGATAACGACGACATTGAGACGAAATCGACGGACAGATAATCTAAATATATATAACTCAAAGGTGACTGACTGATTGACTGACATAGTGATCTATCAACGCACAGCCCAAACCACTGGACGGATCGGGCTGAAATTTGGCATGCAGGTAGATGTTATGACGTAGGCATCCGCTAAGAAAGGATTTTGATTAATTCTACACCCAAAGGGATAAAATAGGGGATGAAAGTATATATGAAACTTTGTCAAATTTTAAACCGATCGGGCTGAGACTTTGCATGGATAAAGCTACTATGACGTAGACATCCCCAAAGAAGGGATCAACATTCCACGTGGACGAAGTTGCGGGCTCAGTTAGTCTAAAAATAAAATAAAAAATCTGTTGAAATTTCCTAGTCTATTTACAACTCTATTGTGTTAGGGGGCTTCCGTTAATTGCGTGAGGCAAATTTCAGCCCGATCCGTCCAGTGGTTTGGGCTATGCGTTGATAGATCACTATGTCAGTCAGTCAGTCAGTCCGTCAGTCACCATTGAGTTATATATATAGAAGTTATATATATAATTTAGATATGTGGACAGCTAGATTTAACCCCCACTATAACTCAAAGGGCAAACTCTCAACCCAGGACAATTTTTATTTTATCTCCGTTGCTCTGTCAACGCAATTAAATGTCTGTGATACTCGTATTATGCAGTTTTGTACGGCACTTTGTTGACGAGTCACTTTAAGATCAAAGTAATAAAAATTATGACAAAATGGTAAACAGTTGTAAATGCAAATGTACCTACCTGCTTAAAAACAAAAATACCCTTGTTAATCATCGAAGAATTGTTAGGTTATGCCTAACCTAACAAAAAAAATAAATAAAAAAATTGGTAGGTGCCCGCCTGCCTCCCCGCGGCTTGCGGGTAGCCATGCTGACTTCCCCACGATTACAATAATAATAAAAAGGTTTATTTACTTAGGTACTTACCGAGTTTGTTGGGATTAATAATGCAAAATGTATGTCTGTACCCGACTGAAGCAAAGCCAAAAGAAAGGGTTATGGGTAATGTATGTACCATATTTGTGTTCCACCGGAGCGCCTAAACTACTAATCCGATTTTGACGAATCAGGTGTCAATCGATCTGTTATTAAGGTCCGGGTGACAAAGGCTACATTTTATATGAAAAACTCAATATGACGGATAAAACATCCAAAAATGTGGGTGACCGAGATTTTTTTTTTATAATAAAATAGCTGTGCCCCGCGACTCCGTCCGCGTTCTGTTGAAATTTTCCTGTATTTTCTTTGCTATAAACCTCACGGAGCCCGAGACCTTTCCAACGAATGCAGAACCGTGGAAATCGGTTCGTGCGTTCTGGAGTTATAGCGTCAGGAAGGAAAACCCGACTTATTTTTATATAGTAGACTAGCTGAGCCCGCGACTTCGTCCGCGTGGAATTTAATTTAAGAAAAAAAGCCCGCTCCCGCGTTCTGAGTCCGCGCGGCAGAAACCATTTTTTTAATTTTGTTTTTCTAAAATAAAAGTAGCCTAAGGTACTGCTTATAACATCAGCTATCTACCAGTGAAAGTCCCGTCAAAATCGGTCCAGCCGTTTCGGAAATACTCTTTGATTTCATGTTTTTTTATTTTTTTACACGGAACCCTAATTGTTTTTCAAAAATTTAAGTAGCCTAAGTTACTCCCTATTACATCAGCTATCTTCCAGTGAAAGTCCCGTCAAAATCGGTCCAGCCGTTTCGGAGATTACCCGGAACAAACACACAGACAGACAGACCGACAGACATTCAGACAGACAAAAAAAATTTAAATCGCGTTTTTGCTATAGGTGTCGTATGTACTTTCATATGCATTTAGTGAAAAGGTGTTATTTTGATATTACAAACAGACACTCCAATTTTATTTATTTGTATAGATGTATAGATATACTTACACTTCCCAAATGACAGAAATTCAATTTTATACTATATTTCAGCGTTTATAATAAACTACTACCACATATGCCGAGACGCTCGCCGCCCCCGCTGCTGCCCCCACTCGACCTGCCACCCCACCGAGCCACCACACCATCATTGTGTCCTCCCGCGAGGTGATGGACACAAGCGAGGAGGTGCTCACAAAGATCCGCACAACACTGGACGCGAGAACGAGCGGGTTCCAGCTCCAGCGCGTCCGCAAGGTCAAAGACCAGAAAGTGGTCTTGAGCTGCTCCAGTAAGGAGGAGCTGGCCCGAATGGCAGCTAAGCTCAAGACCACGGGCGACCTTGCGGTTGAAGAGGCGCGAAACAAGAACCCGCTCGTCATTATCAGAGATGTCCTCTCCAATAATACGGATGAGGACATCCTCGCGTCCCTGAAGTGCCAAAATGCGGACCTACTGGCTGACCTCACCGACGCCGACTTCAGCGCCGTCGTGGTAAGATACCGGAGGAGGGCGAGGAACCCACTGGAAAACCATGTGGTCCTCCAAGTATCTCCCAGGATGTGGCTGAGGTTGACGACGGCGGGGAAGGTGCATATCGACCTGCAGCGGGTGGCGGTCGAAGATCAGTCCCCTATAGTCCAGTGCACCCGATGTCTAGGTTACGGGGACGGCCGCAGAACCTGCAAAGATTCTATTGATCTTTACAGCTTCTGTGGCGACCCGCACCCACGCGCGGACTGCCCGCGTTACGTCGCGGGCGAGACACCAAAGTGCAGAAACTGCACACTGACCAAGTGCAGAGACATCGGGCACACTGCCTTTGATGGGGACTGTCCTATCAGAAAAAAGTGGGACAGCATAGCGCGGTCGAGCGTCGCCTATTGTTAAGGTCGCCGCGGGCGTTCAACAGGCACCATACGCACCCAACGAACTCGACACACACGACACAAACCATACACATACACCACCACCACAAACATACAAACACCATAACACACATAACAAAGCCAAGTACGACCTGGAAACCACAACAAATTCGTTTGTCCGCCACATTCTGAGCAATGTTGGTCTGGAGAATTTCCAGGCCGTACTTGACCAACAAAACACACAACACAACACAAATAGACGCAGCAACACTGATGTGTTGCCTAGTCTCATTTGCGCACACATACATTCCACACACAAACACACACTCACATTCTCCAATAACACACCCCAAACACGTCACCACACCCAAACACTACACTCACGGCTCCATCATCAATAAAATGACATACACAATATTCATGAGAATATTCTACCCATGCATATAAACTGAATGGAGCCATGAAAAACACACAACACACAAACCCGTCGTGTTCGTCGAGCGCGTGACGAAATCGTTATTACCCAAATTTTTAAATATATTTCTTTTAAATAATTCCACGTTTATACAAAACTATAATTTTACAATCTGATATTTATTTACATTCTACAACCCATAATTTATTTTACAACTTTTACAAATTTAATTTTTTTACAATTTAAAAAAACCTTACATTTTAATCTACAATTTATCAACAATTTATTCTACAGTTTATTCAACAATTTATTATATTATACAATGTTAGCTATAAGAATTTAAATGGAAATATACATATTTTAACTTATACAAATTTATAATAACAAATGAAACATTATTTACAATCAATACAAACAATAATACCAAATAATTTGTACTTTATCTCTGATTTAAAGTAAATACAATTCAAACCGTAAATTAAATATCGCTGATTCTATATACATGCCGCAGTGTGATAAAATATACAAACAAGAAAATAATAATAATACACGAATGAAACTTAATATGGAAATATAAATAACAACAAACAAATAAAGGAAACTGAACATTTATAGAAAACTAAAAGTATTAACAAGGTCTCTGAATCTGTTAGAGGAGACGCGGTAGATTGTGCACACTAAGTGCACAATCACTAAAAAAAAAAAAAAAAGCTACTACTGGTCCCGCCACACCCTTCCACCACTGTTACTCCTGTAAAAGTTTGACCCGT
The DNA here is from genome assembly GCA_905147325.1 of Notodonta dromedarius. Lineage (NCBI taxonomy): Eukaryota > Metazoa > Arthropoda > Insecta > Lepidoptera > Notodontidae > Notodonta > Notodonta dromedarius. The sequence goes on along the minus strand of LR990183.1, from coordinate 6,876,818 downwards.
CGAGAGCCCCGGGGAAATGTTGGATTTTCTTGGAACCCGCACGAATTTAATCAAAAGAAAGAATACGAGGGGTTGGAAGAAAACATTCCACTTCATGCTAAAGTCTATTTTACATATAAAATCCTGTAGACGCGGCGCTGTGCTTGCGTGTCCGCAATACAATTTACACTGTGTACAATTTAGTTCCGTATTTTTCCGCGGATCTTGCTATGTGAAATAGACCGTAGCGCTATCTATCGGCAGTTTTGAATATCATTATTGTAATTCCGCAGTTAGGTTTTCGTTTTCTAAGCGTTTTTACTTGTGGTATTACTTCCAGTGTGCTCGGCGGGTGTTGGTGCGTGGAGCAGCTGGTGTTCCCGCCAGGGTTCATGTTCGGAGCCTCCACATCCGCCGTCCAAGTGGAAGGAGCTTGGAATATCAGCGGTGAGTGCTATATTCATGATTTATCTAAATGAAGTACCGGGGTAGCACGACCCTCTCACAGAACATCGGCGTATAGTTAGGTACTATTTGAGCTGCGCTTCGAACGACGGGTAAGAGAGCCGATATAACTCCCTTTCAAGTCGGCCAAATGCCAGAAATGCTATTTGTATTGCAAACATCTATGTATAAGCTGCGGTAACTAATTAACTTAAAATTTTAAAAAAATATATCGGTCAGTACCACCTACCACTAAAGATTACAAGTTCTCTTTTGTATTAAGCTTTTCCCGTGTTCATTCTTTCAGGCAAAAGCGAACACATTTGGGACAGATTGGCACACACAAGACCAGAGTTGGTGGCTGGCGGTGCGAACGCCGACGTGGCCTGCGACTCCTACCATCTGTGGAGACGGGACATCGAGATGTTGGAGGAACTGGGCCTGGATATGTACAGGTGAGATAACATCAAGTAATTAAGAAGTATAACATGAATTCAATGCTAAGGGTTGATGGTGATAACGCAGCGGTTACCTCATACTTCCAGGTTCTCCATATCCTGGAGCCGCATCCTGCCGAGCGGCTTCTCCGAGCGCATCAACCCAGCCGGCGCGCGGCACTACAGCGAGCTGATCGACGCGCTGCTGGAGAGGGGCATCCAGCCCCTAGTCACGCTATACCACTTCGACCTGCCGCAGTCCTTGCAGGACCTTGGTAAATGCTGAAGCCGTTTCCTTGCAAAGGCGACTAAGTACAGTACATAATACTCAGGGAACGACAAGGGCAGCAAGGTAGACCAGTAGCACTCGCCTCCGTCGCCCGACTCTGACCACCCCGCTGTCGTGTACGAAATACAATCGGGAGTGAGAAAACAGTGACGAATCAAATAGCATCATTATCATTATTTCATCCGAAACACGTTACCTCCTCGACATAGGCCTCCTCCAAAGTTTTCCCCAATGACTGGTTCTGTTTTGCTCACATCCAGAGGTTTCTAGCGCCCGTCAAAAGGTGGTCGGTCCACCTTGTGGGAGGCCTACCCACGCTGCGTCTTCCGGTGCCTGGTCGCCATTCGGGGCCCAATCAGCCATCGGCTCTTCGGGCTATATGTCCGGATAATTAAAATGAATATTAATATAAAATAACTTTTGATGGAATATCTTGAGGATAACTCAACCTCGCGTAGAAATGAACTGGTCTTTGGGAGTGAACTTTCAAGTAAGACACAAGTGTGTATATTCCAGGTGGCTGGGCCAATCCCCTCATCACGGACTGGTTCGCAGACTACGCCAGGGTGGTGTTCTCCCTCTACGGAGACCGCGTCAAGTTCTGGCTGACCATCAACGAACCCATTGTTGTCTGTGACGCTGGCTACAGCGAGCAGCATGTACCATTCCTTGACGACAGGAAGATAGGCCAGTTCTTGTGCAATAAGAATATTTTGATGGCTCACGCGAAAGCTTGGAGGATATATGATGAGGAGTTCAAGCCTAAGTATAAAGGTATTAAGATAGTAGTAGTACCTAAGTGTATGCGTAGTAAGTGGTAGTAAGGGTACAGCCCAGCACACACCGCTGGAGGCGCGGCGGAGAGCAATTGAAGATAACAATTTAATATAAACCTTAACCACCTTGACATACGGTATGTATGAGCAGTTGCGCGTATGCTCTTGTAGTAGCCTGAGGGCGCTCCGAGCACCGCGTGCGAATTTATTCAAGCGACCGTATGGAAATCCAAACGTAAATACAGATATTTCTACTCTAACGTAGAGATCCTCGTTCCCATTATGACTTGAAGATCGCTTGGCGCAGTGATTTGAGCGTAGGCAGCTCGGTTCACTGTGCCGGGTGGTTGCGCGTTCGATTCCCGACGGGGAAAATTTCGGCATTGGCCTTTTCGTAATTTGCCCCGGTCTGGGTGTCACTGGGATGGCCCCCAGTCCATTGTACGGTACCCATAGTACAAGCGTTACTTAATTTGGGACCATACAGTTGGTGTGTCAGTCTGGCGATATTTATTTATAATAATTCCACGGAACCTATATTCCTTTGGGCTTGGTGTTAGGTGGATTTGATTATCGCTGGAGTTTGATATCGGAAAGATATCTACGTAATTAAGTACTTACCTACCATTTGCAGTAACTTTCTGAAGATTTTAATCGGCGCGACGATTAAAGGCGTGACGATTTTGACACATTCGAAACGGTTATTAAGTTGCTTTGCCCAGCAGTGGGACCTTTGCCCAGCTGAGGGACGAAGTAGGCAAAAAATAAAATACGTAATTAACCCTAGGTAGTCTAAGTATTTAGAATCGCCCCAGTCTATGGTACAGCAAAATTGTTTTAGGGTATTTTTATTAATTATGCTATACAGTTAACCTATCTCTCATAATAATAATATTATAAACAAAATCCAAACTGGTTTCATTAATTTACTTGTTATGACAATATTTTGTTTATAACAGGTAAGGTGTCACTTGCGTGCTTAATGCATTGGTTTGAACCTAAAACGCCCGAAGACGCCGAGGTCACTGAACTTGCCATCGAGTACTGGGTATGACATTTTAAATTAAAATTGTTTAATAATTTTGTATTTCGTTAAAATAATAATGTTCAAACATTTATTATTTACTTTACTAGCTGAGCCCTCGACTTCGTCCGCGTGGATTTTAACTTAACAAAAAAGCCCGCTCCCGCGTTCTCAGCCCGTGCGACAGATCCCAATTTTTTTAAATTTTATTTTTCTTAAATAAAAGCAGTCTATGTTACTGCTTATAATATCAGCTATCTACCAGTGAAAGTCCCGTCAAAATCGGTTCAGCCGTTTCGGAGATACTCTTTGATTTCATGTGTTTTTATTTTTTTACGCGGAACCCTAATTGTTTTTCTATAATTAAAGTAGCCTAAGTTACTCCTTATAACATCAGCTATCTGCCAGTGAAAGTCCCGTCAAAATCGGTCCAGCCGTTTCGGCGATCACCCGGAACAAACACACAGACAGACAGACAAAAACTTTTTAAATCGCCTTTTTGCTATAGGTGTCGTGTGTACTTTTATATGCATTTAGTGGAAAGGTGTTATTTTGATATTACAAACAGACACTCCAATTTTATTTATTTGTGTATTTTTCTAAAATTAAAGTTGCCTAAGTTACTCCTTATAACATCAGCTATCTGCCAGTGAAAGTCCCGTCAAAATCGGTCCAGCCGTTTCGGAGATCACCCGGAACAAACACACAGACAGACAATTTTTTTTAAATCGCCTTTTTGCTATAGGTGTCGTATGTACTTTCATATGCATTTAATGAAAATGTGTTATTTTGATATTACAAACAGACACTCCAATTTTATTTATTTGTGTATGTGATGTCCTGTTTGGATCAAACAGATCAACTATCTATTCTTCCTATCTATTCTTTCCTATCTATTCTCTCAATAGGGAATATATGCATTATTATTTTTTTTATTTGAGCTAACCGTATATTTAATTTAAGATATAAATATAATTGTGTGATCGTATGCACTAAAAAAAAGATTTATTTATGAAATTTAATAGAAAGACATACGTATGAAAAAAACGTATGTCTTTCTATTAATTGAAACGCCATTGTTTGAAATTTTCAAGCGATTTTTATATTCCACAATTTGTCAATAATGAGTATCATTTGTTACGAATTCTTTCTTCTCATAACAGTAGGGAACGAACCTGACAGTCACTTAAAATTCTTTGAAAATTCTAATTGATACACTTTTTAAGACTCTGTAAGGACTCCATTTTGGTTTTTCCAAAGTGGACGGTCACATTTTTGTATTGTATTGTTATTAATTGTGTTTCTTATTGCCATTTGTTATTTGACACTGCAGAAATACCCAAGGCCATATTTTCAAAGAAAGCAGAAGAAGTGTCGGTAATTCTAATTCGGTTAAATATTTTCTGTACCCAAATTCTCCTGAAAAACGGTTATATCATTATTTGTTAAGCACACTGAATAATTAACAGCTAGGCAGATACTCCGCGGTCGGCGGGTGGCCCCCGCGGGTCGAGCAGTTCCTGGCCGAGAACGCGAGGAGAGAGGGCTACTCGCAGCCCAGGCTGCCTCCCTTCACTCCTGAAGAGATTGAGCTCGTAAAAGGTACTCCAGATTCATGCCTGTATTTTCCCAAACCTAATAAAAACGTTACTTAAAAAAACCTATAATAATTACGAAAAATCTGCCGTCTGATAGCGCTAGTAGTAGTCATAAACGCTGAAATATAGTATGAAATGGTTTTTCAGACGCCTAGTATCCTACTATCCTACTAATATTATAAATTCGAAAGTTTGTGAGTGTGGATGTATGTTTGTTACTCTTTGACGCAAGAACTACAGAACGGATTCGGATGAAATTTGGAACACAGATAGTTTAGATAGAACCTGGACAGATAGAACCTGGATTAACACATATAATACTTTACTTAAGTCTAAGCGGACAAAGTCGCGGGCATAAACTAGTATTCTATATAGTATTAAGATAACGACCACAAAAAGAGAGTGAGAGTTTGGTACCATCCCGGTCGTAGCAGCCCGTGTATTGTCTGCAATCAATTTGCCACATCCTGGCCCTACCGTCTCATAGAAAGTAGAAAATTTATTGTCTCCTTACAACTGTGGAGAAGCTCAATCTTCCAAATGAAACCGATTCGATGTTGTATATCCAGGGACCTATGACTACTACGCCTTAAACCACTACACTAGTAGGCTGATCCACAAGGCGAGGCCTGGGGAGAAGATCGGTTCCTGGCCGTTCTACGGGTCCGATGAAGTCGGTGCAGTGATGGAGGGGCGCCCGGATTGGGCCGCTAATGACTTCGAATGGTTTGCGGTATGATCATTATAATCATTGGATATGTGACGACAGATTTGAGATGAACCAGAAGTAAAACAATGAATTTTCCCATAAAGACAAGAGTTAATACTAGACTAGTAATGTGATAAACATACATTGCTAATAATCTCATTTAAAAAAAAAAAAAAAAACATCAGGACAACTCGTGTTTCGGCTCAATTCTGTCACCACCATAATTATGATAGAGATAATTATGGAGAGAAGTGACGCAATCGAATGTACCTATATGTCTATATACATATTTTCGAATTTCTTCCACATCGTTTCCGCTTCAATAATTAACCCCCCCCCCCCCCCTTGCCTTCATTCCGGATTTGAAAATTGCTGCATTTTGGACATCTTTAAAGTAACTTTAAATTGACTGTTAGTATTCCTAAGTCATATTCAATCTCTAATTTTGAAATATGTTTGCGAATTAATTTAAAAATGGTAAAAGGTTCCGAATCGGTTTCCAATATCGATTAGCAGCGTGCGAACAACGCCAGTGGTATTGCAAGTATCTATAGGATACGTAACTGCATAACATCAGACGTGTCGTAGGCTTGTTGACTTTTTTATATTTTACTAGCTGAGCCCGCGACTTCGTCCGCGTGGAATTTTGATCCTTTCTTAGGTGATGTCTACGTCATAGTAGCTTTATGCATGCAAAGTCTCAGCCCGATCGGTTAAAAATTGACAAAGTTTCATACAAACTTTCATCCCCTATTTTATCCCCTTGGGGGTAGAATTAATCAAAATCCTTTCTTAGCGGATGCCTACGTCATAACATCTACCTGCATGCCAAATTCCAGCCCGATCCGTCCAGTGGTTTGGGCTGTGCGTTGATAGATCACTATGTCAGTCAGTCAGTCAGTTACCTTTGAGTTATATATATATATATATATAGATATAAAAATCCAGGTATACCCAGAGGGGTTACGAAATCTGCTGCATTTGCTGAACACCTCCTACGGGGAAATGGACATTCTGATCACGGAGAATGGCTACCCGAGCAAGGATGCTGGACCAAACGATCAGGCTCGTCTGGAGTATATCAAGGGAAATCTGGAGCAGGTATATATTGCTGGTATATATCCTACTAGCTGTGCAGGCGACTTCGTCCGCGTGTAATTTAACATAACAAATATTTTATGTACCAGTTCGGAGATACTCTTGGATTTCATATGTTTTTTATTTTTTTACGCGGAACCCAAATGGTTTTCTAAAATGAAAGTAGTTTATGTTACTCCTTATAAGATAAGCTATCTTCCAGTGAAAGTCCTGTCAAAATTGGGTCCAGCTGTTTCGGAGATTATCCGGAAAAAACACACAGACGGACAGACAAAAAAAAATAACTCGCCGTTTTGTTATAAGTACCGTATAATGGTTTCATAATGCATTTAGTGAAAAGGTGTTATCTTGATATTACAAACATACACTCCAATTTTATTTATTTGTATAGAAGGTTTATTTTTGGTTGATGTTCCATATCGGTATTAGAATTTAGAACCCAATTCCACTAACTAGCCACTCACTGGACAATTATTTTGAGTGCTTTGGGTTCCTAGATAGGTACTCTGTACCCTTTTTTAAAATCCTACTAATATTATAAATGCGAAAGTTTGTGAGTGTGGATGTATGTATGTATGTATGAATGTATGTATGTATGTATGTATGTATGTATGTTTGTTACTCCTTCACGCAAAAACTACTGAACGGATTTAGATTAAATTTGGAACACAGATAGATTATAACCGGGATTAACATATAGGATACTTTTTAACCCAATAATCCAATACTACGCGGATGAAGTCGCGGGGCACAGCTAGTTGTAATATAATTTGAAAATCATGACACATATTGTATCGTAAGTTCGCAAAAATTTGCGGTCAGTGACCGCGCTGCGCCGCGACGAATGCGTCACAGCCTAATAAGACGGCACGAGATCATAAAAAATATTTCGTAAACATTCATTTTAGTATTCTTAATTCTAAGCAAGGCATCTCAAAAAAGCAACTAAATTCGTATCATAAACAATTAGCATATTTTAGCATGAGCACATTGGCTAATCGCAGAACAATATTGGACCTCGCTTTTGTGTCTAATATTTTTAACACAAAAATTGATTGTTCTCAATTATTGGGAATGTTTAACTTGCGCGTTCCTGGTAGAATACTGTTACTCTTTCACGCAAAAACTACTGAACGGATTTGGATGAAATTTGGAACACAGATAGCTTATAAACGGGATTAACACATAGAATACTTTTAATCCCAATAATCCCGAATTTTTTGTTAAGTTAAATACTACACGGACGAAGTCGCGGGCATAAACTAGTGTACTATAAAACAATAAAAAATCTTAGGTGTTTCTTAAATTTAGTTTTTATAACACTAGCGACCCGCCCCGGCTTCGAACGGATCTAAAATTAACAGTGTTTCACTACATTATGCATGTAAACACATCAACACGGTATAGGGATATTTTTAATTACATTGACTAACTAAAAAGTACTGGCCACTTTAAAATGTTTTTGATATCAAATTGTTCGTCATTTAATCTAGATTGATTCTAAATTTAAATGAAATAAAAAATGAAATGTGTTGGCGGTAAAAATTGAGTTGAGCTAGAGGGAGGAAATTTTGTACCCAGAATAATTGTTATTTTTTTGTTATAAACCGCAATTTAAACATCTTTTTGATTCAACTTGGGTTGATTAGTGTAATTGGACATTTTATTGCAATGCAACGTCGACATTTAACTAGAGACGAGATGTTAAGAGCAGTGGGAATGATGCAGGCTGGTGCTTTTAAACGTGATGTCGCTGAGGCAATAGGCACCAGGCAAAATGTGATTTCGAGATTGTGGTCACGTTATCGTACCACGGGGGAGGTGGCGGAGAGACATCCAGGACCAAGCCGCAGTACTACACCCAGACAAGACCGTTTTTTGCAAATTGCTGCGAGAAGGCAACCAAATGTTACAGCGTTGCAATTGGTCCAAAGGCAGTACAGTCAGTCAAGTACAGTCTGAACACCAGGTGTTTGTGAGTGACCAAACTGTGAGGAGAAGACAGCACGAAGCCAACCTTCATGCTCGTAGACCACTTCGAGTTCTAGCTCTAAGGAGAGGAAATCGTGGAGGTAGACTGCAATGGGCTAGAGTAAATGTAAACTGGGAACCTCATCAATGGTGGTTTGTGCTTTTCACCGATGAATCACGATTTGGTTTTCATCCTGATTCGATGAGAGTACGTGTCTAGAGAGTTCCTGGTCGTACATGCCGGCTTCAACACCCTCAAGAAGTTCGTCCGTACCAAGGAGGTACAAATTATGGTCTGGGCAGGAATTCGTTTTGGTGGAAGAACGGACCTCGTTTGGATACAGGGCACTATGACGGTTGAAAAATACCGTAATGAGGTTCTAGAACCAATAGTCTTGCCACATCATACACAAATGGGCCAACATTTCCTGCTCATGCACGACAATGCCCGTTCACATACGGTTAGGGTGGTAACAGCCTGGTTGCACGAACATGATGTCACGACCCTAGAATAGCCAGCGCAATCCCCAGATTTAAATCCCATTGAGCATGCATGGGATATGCTCCAAAGAAGAGCTCTTAGGCATTTTCCTTAAAATTTGGTGACAGAAGAACAACTTTTTATGCATCTCAGTAGCACCTGGGACAATATTCCTCAACAGGGTATTCACAACCTCATTCTGAGTATGCCCAACCGATGCAGATGCGTTATGAATGGCATGGGTGCTTTTAGTGATTATTAACTTTTAATTAATAGCCACCCTTAAACTCTTTTAGCTTTACTTTATTATTAAATTTAAAAAATAAACTTTTATTAGGTTCTGTTTTCACACATGCGTTTTGTCTCTGAATAAAAATCAGAAATTTGCTTTAAATTCAATATTTATAAAAAACAATGATAGATTATTAAATAAAGTTTCCTTGGATATATATATATATATGTCTTAAGAAAATTATTACATATTGTTTGAAATTCATGTATTTTTAACATATCCCTATACCGTGTTGATGTGTGTATTATACATCTTGAATCACTCTATCTATTAAAAAACCGCATCAAAATCAGTTGTGTAGTTTTAAAGATCTAAGCATTCATATAGGGACAGACCCACCCTAACAATTTTATTGTTAACTAGCTGACTTCGTCCGCGTGGAATTTGACTTAACAAAAAAGCCCGCTCGCGCGTTCTATCTAAGCCCGCGCGACAGGACCCATTTTTTAAATTTAGTTTTTCTAAAATATAAGTAGCCTAAGTTACTGCGTATAACAACAGCTATCTACCAGTGAAAGTCCCGTCAAAATCGGTCCAGCCGTTTCGGAGATTACCCGGAACAAACACACAGACAGACAGACAGACAGACAGACAGACAGACAGATAGACAGACAGACAGACAGACAGACAGACAATTTTTTTTTAAATCGCGTTTTTGTTATAGGTGTCGTATGTACTTTCATATGCATTTAGTGAAAAGGTGTTATTTTGATATTACAAACATACACTCCAATTTTATTTATTTGTATAGATTCCGATGTACCAGAATAAATAGAAGATAAATAATAGAAGCGTCAATAGTCTGATGGTTAGAGGTTTCGGGTTCGACCCACCTCCCAGCCATTAAACTATTGACGTGAGCCCACTCCTAACACAAGCATTAGTTTAGCTGGAGGGGCTAATTACGAGAATACTAGTAGTGTGATGAACTCACATTTCTTGTAACCGCTTTTAAAAAAACGAGGTATAGACAATTTTTTTTTCAGGTTCTACTAGCCATAAATGATGGAATACGAGTCATAGGCTACAGTCCGTGGGCGCTGATGGACAACTTTGAATTTACGGGAGGATACACGTGAATACATTACATGCTATTATTAATTTATCTTTGTGTGCATCTACTAGGTGAAACATAAAGGGTATACAATTTTTTTTGCAACTTTACTTTGTAAATCTAAAAGTATCGGCTTTGTGGGACAGTTTAAGTACTGAAGTTTTTGTAGACTTATGAAATCTGTCAACAGCTGTATCCCTATAACAAAGTTTCCTCTAAAGCTGATAGTTTTAGATTTACAAAGTTTTGAAAAAAAAGTATACCATTTTTGTTTCAACCTGTATATGAGATTAAACAATTAATGTGAGCACATGTGGAATCGCCTCTTTTGGAGCACTTAAAATTAGACTTCACCTCCATTAAACTTGCTTATCCTTAAAGTGTGACCTGCACCCCTGCAGGTTATTCGCATTCAACGGAAAGTTACAACAGAAATTGCGGGACACTTTTTTTGTAGAGCCGCCGCAACGTCGATTTTGCTGGAAGAAAGTTTGCAAAATAATGTCAACATTACTAGATTTTTTCTGTAAATAAATTTTCTGATCGCTTCTCGCTGGCCGTGGCCATAGATAGGTACTTACAAGGAGACGACCGCTTTATCACACGACATTATTCAAATCGTGCCGGAAACCACAGCTTCCATCCTTCTTCTAATTCATTTCTAAAAGACGGATGGAAGCTGTCGTTTCCCACGTCGGAAACTTTCCGCCAATTCTGAATAACACCCCCGTCCCCCCCCCTCCAACCTTTAGAGTAGAGTATAATTTTAATCCTATTTCTGTGTTATCAGGGTAAGTTTCGGCTTGTACGCGGTGAACTTCTCGGACCCGCTGCGCACGCGCACGCCGCGCGACTCGGCGCGGTACTACGCCGCCGTCACTAGGAGCCGCGCAGTGCAACCCACACACGACGCACTCAATTATGTATAGTATTTATTAAATAACAAATTAAAGTAAAATTATCGTTATTATTATTATTTTTTACTAACCCATTTCTGCACAGCCCACTGAGCAGTGATAGCCGATTGGTTAAGCACGCGTCTTTCGGGCAAAAGGTTCTGAGTTCAAACCCCGGCTCAAACCTCTGGGTTTATCAAAATCTATCCGCGAATCATTTGGTCAAGGAAAACATTGTAAAGAAACCTGCATCTAACTTAGATAATCTAACCGATTATGAAAGACATGTGAAATCCGCCAACCTACACTGGCTTAGCGTGGTGGTGGATATGGACTGAATCCCTCTCTTATTGAGAGGAGGGATGGGAGAATGGTGCGTTAAACGTGTTAAATTATTTTATATAACCCACTAGGTATCTAACTACGTAAGACTAAGTGAGGAGGGGATAATTTAATTTAATGCATTTGTCTGTATGCAAGGATGTGTTGCATCGTAACTGTGTTGCCAACCAGGCTGCAGCTTCAACAAAAAGATATTTATTGAGATAGAAGATAGGTAAATATATAAACATGAAATCATGATTAACTTTTATCTTATTTGTTTTAATTTATTAATCAACAATAGGCCTGTAATAAAATTTATTTGGCTTTGGTTTTATTATCTTTGAGCACTTACATCTATGCAGTTTGAATAATGTTGTGTGACAAAGCGGTCCTCTTCTTGTAAGTACCTATCTATGGCCACGGCCAACGAGAAGCGATTAGAAAATTAATAGGTTGTTGTATTAAATTAAGTAGGTAGTTTTTTTGATTAGGTTTCGCATTGATTTATGCATATCTAATTGACATTACGACGTGTCGTATTAAACATGATTTTATAAAACTAGAACTATTATTATTGCGTATCGGTTCCCGTTGGTCGTGAAGGTAGTTAAATTTAATAATATCGCGAACAATGAGATAGATTAACGTACTTATTTGTATTTTATAGCCTGCTTTTATGGTAGCACATATTTTCTATTGCAAAACTGAATACGTATCCAAATACGTCAGTTTTAACAGATTTTCTATAGTATAAAAACAGACAGTTTTAACGTACCTATTGCGAGTCAATCAGCTGTAACAGTCTCGCTTCTGTGGCAATCGGCCCATACGGTTATTTCTGTCTCCCGCTGTGCAACAAAGGAAAGGGGAACATTCTCTTCCAACTCCTCCTATTCTTTCTTTTGATTATATTCGTATAATTTTCCCTAGTATAGGTGTCACTGGGATCGCCCCAGACATTTGTACAGTCAGCACCTATAGTACAAACGTTGCGTAGTTTTGGACCATACAGTTGTTATGTTAGTCTGATGAAATTTAATTTAATTTATTTAATAGTTCACTAAGTGTGGTGACGTTGGCGAACCTCACCCGTCTTCCGAAAGCTGTATAGTTTTCCTCACGATGTTTTCCTACGCAGTAACGAAGATATTATTTAACGAAATCTAGTGGTTGTTATTATTTAATAAAAAAAATCCCTCTGCCTACAATTTTATTTCATAATTATTAATTAATAACATTTCAATAAAAACCTGACGGTGTAAGTAATAATATCAATCTAGGTATCCATATTTTGTTTTTAAAAAATATTGGAAACCAGATAGTTCAAAACCTGTATTAAAACATGGGATACTTTTTATCCCGAATACTTTTAATCCCGTATGCTCCCGTGGGACAATTATCGATCCTGCTAAACGGATTTGGATGAAATTTGGAACACAGATAGTTCAAAACCTGGATTAAAACATGGGATACTTTTTATCCCGAATACTTTGTATCCCGATAGTATGTTCCCGTGGGACAATTATCGATCCTACTGAACGGATTTGGATGAAATTTGGAAACCAGATAGTTCTAAACCTGTATTAAAACATGGGATACTTTTTATCCCGAATACTTTTAATCCCGTATGCTCCCGTGGGACAATTATCGATCCTGCTAAACGGATTTGGATGAAATTTGGAACACAGATAGTTCAAAACCTGGATTAAAACATGGGATACTTTTTATCCCGAATACTTTGTATCCCGATAGTATGTTCCCGTGGGACAATTATCGATCCTACTGAACGGATTTGGATGAAATTCGGAAACCAGATAGTTCTAAACCTGTATTAAAACATGGAATACTTTTTATCCCGAATACTTTTTACCACGTATGCTCCCGTGGGACAATTATCGATCCTACTGAACGGATTTGGATGAAATTTGGAACACAGATAGTTCTAAAACTGGATTAAAACAAGGGATACTTTCTATCCCGATAGTATGTTCCCGTGGGACAATTATCGATCCTACTGAACGGATTTGGATGAAATTTGGAAACCAGATAGTTCAAAACCTGTATTACAACATAGGATACTTTTTATCCCGAATACTTTGTATCCCGATAGTATGTTCCCGTGGGACAATTATCGATCCTACTGAACGGATTTGGATGAAATTTGGAAACCAGATAGTTCTAAACCTGTATTAAAACATGGGATACTTTTTATCCCGATAGTATGATCCCGTAGGACAATTATCGATCCTACTGAACGGATTTGGATGAAATTTGGAAACCAGATAGTTCAAAACCTGTATTACAACATAGGATACTTTTTATCCCGAATACTTTGTATCCCGATAGTATGTTCCCGTGGGACAATTATCCATCCTGCTTAACGGATTTGGATGAAATTTGGAACACAGATAGTTCGAAACCTGAATTAAAACATGGGATACTTTTTATCCCGATAATATGTTCCCGTGGGACAATTATCGATCCTACTGAACGGATTTGGATGAAATTTGGAAACCAGATAGTTCAAAACCTGTATTAAAACATGGGATACTTTTTATCCCGAATACTTTTTATCCCGATAGTATGTTCCCGTGGGACCATTATCGATCATACTGAACGGATTTGGATGAAATTTGGAAACCAGATAGTTCAAAACCTGTATTAAAACATGGGATACTTTTTATTCCGAATACTTTTTATACTGTATACTCCCGTGGGACAATTATCGATCCTACTGAACAGATTTGGATGAAATTTGGAATACAGATAGTTCAAAACCTGGATTAAAACATGGGATATTTTATATGCCGATAGTATGTTCCCGTGGGACAATTATCGAAAACCACGAGGGCGATGCTGTGAGATGTTCGTGTTTTTTTATGTGCAAGCCATTATCACCAAAATAGTGTGAACCTTAAATACAATGAAAATTGACAATTTACTTTGAAATAGCTGGTGGCCGAGTCTTATTACCTATTATACTACTACGACTTACTATTAGGATGTACATTTGGTAGTAACAAATTAATCCTTAAATCAAAATAAATACTTTTATCACTTCTGGTATTTAAAGTACTGGCCAGACCGACTTTGACGGGACTTTCACTGGCGGATAGCTTATGTTATAAGAAATAACGTGAGCTACTTTTATTAAAAAAATACTTTCCGTAAACTCTGCGAACTAGACAAATATTTTTTGTTTAATAAAATTTTTGTTAAGTTAAATTCAACGCGGACGAAGTCGCGGGCACAGCTAGTATATTTATATTAGCGTAATAATTACAAACAATCATGATTCTTGTCACGGAAACTTGTAAGTATGCGTTGATATATGGAGCATTAATTTATTTCACGTTTTAAATACCAAGTTTTTCTTAACCTACCAACGCAGGCGTGATCTAGGCTAATGACCAACGCTAGCAGCTATTCATCTATACAAATAAATAAAACTGTATTTCTGTAATTTGAAAATAACAGCTTTTTAGTTAATTATATATTATTATTATATCGCCAGACTGACACACCAACTGTATGGTCCAAAACTAAACTACGCTTGTACTATGGGTTCCGTACAATGGACCGAGGGCGATCCCAGTGACACCCAGATCTGGGCAAATTACGACGAAGCCATTTCCGAAATTTGCCCCGGCGGGTATCGAACCTGCAACCACTATGTACAGTGAGCCGAGTGGCCTACGCTCGAACCACTGCGCCAAGCGATCGTCAAATTACTACATATATTATATACTAGCTGAGCCCCTGACTTCATCCGCGTGGTCTGAGCCCTAGCGACAGGACCAGTTTTTTTTTATATAATAAAAGTAGCCTAAATTACTCCTCATAACATCAGCTATCTGCCAGTCCCGTCAAAATCGGTCCAGCCGTTTCGAAGATTACCCGGAACAAACAGACAGACCGACAATTTTTTTTAAAATCGGGTTTTGCTATAGGTGTCGTATGTACCTACTTTCATATGCATTTAGTGAAAAGTTGTTATTTTGATATTACAAACAGACACTCCAATTTTATTTATTTATATAGATTATTATGCGGTACTTTGTCAATTGGCCAGGGCTCTACCACCGTTTCTATTTTGCCTGTACTGCTAAGTTCTAAACCGGACCGTTGTCATGTGTTTATACCTGTATTTATTAATCGATCTCAAGTCTAAGAGCGATCTTGGAAATGTCATTCTTATGTCATTCCAGTACAAGTTTACCAAAATAAATTCACGTGAGCGGAATCGCGGACACAGCTCTAGTAGGTAGTAAGTAGGTAATATAAATGTAATAAATTTACTGTTTTAGTGCCCACTATCCGCCTAAAAAAAAAAAAAACTGTTTTAGTGCCCACTATCCGCTTAATACTAGCGACCCGTCCCGGCTGCGCACGGGTGCAATGCTGATACCAATCTGTTTCTCTAGTATATTATGCATGTATTATACTATCTATATTAATAATTCCGTCAAGGGGTACGGTAGACTCGATTGAAACGTTACCAGAATAATAAAACATAAAAAATAATGATTTCGAGTCGACAACATAATATATCCGCAAAATTCGGATTGTCGTGATAAACAATGTTATAAATATAATTATAACATTCGGCACAGTACCGCACCGCACTCAGTTATATTTTCATTATTTTCATTATTTTCCGCCATATTTTCTATTAAGGTGAAGGCGCCTGTCTAGCCCGCGAAGTTCACATTTTTTGAGTTCTTTTAGAAATTTTTCAAAATCTGGCAATAATAAAAGACAAATTTTGTAATTCGCGAAAAAGACCGTGTGCAGTGCATTTATTAATACATTTATTTTACTCTAAATATTATCACGGTGGATATGATACTAGTAAATCACTAAATATACAAAAATTGCCAGATTATCTGGATAGCTGTCGTTCTTGAAATGTTTTAGAGTAAGTTGGATATATTAATAAATGCACTGCACACGGTCTTTTTCGCGAATTACAAAATATGTCTTTTATTATTGTCAGATTTTGAAAAATTTCTAAAAGAACTCAAAAAATTTGAACTTCGCGGGCTAGATGGGCGCTTTAGCCTTAACGCATGTCAGTCAGTGTCAGTGATGACAGTGCCAGTGTTCTCAGTGGGTGGACCATATTATTAAAGAAAGAAGAAGATCCTTTATTGATTGAGCTGTCATTCATTTCATTTAGTTTTGCTTTGCATAGTGATTAACTTTGTTTGGATTAAGTACACACATCATGCCGAAAATTGTAATGAGTCACATTTCACCC
This sequence comes from Notodonta dromedarius, assembly GCA_905147325.1. NCBI lineage: Eukaryota > Metazoa > Arthropoda > Insecta > Lepidoptera > Notodontidae > Notodonta > Notodonta dromedarius. The sequence continues at coordinate 6,860,186 of LR990183.1, read as the reverse complement.
GAGCGAAGCCGGGTTTTCATCTACTACATACATAAACCTTCCTCTTGAATCTCTCTGCCTATTAAAAAAAACCGCATCAAAATCCGTTGCGTAGTTTTAAAGATCTAAGCATACATAGGGACAGACAGACAGCGGGAAGTGACTTTGTTTTATACTATGTAGTGATAATAAAACTGATTCAAACTACTTTATGTTAATCAACCTATTAGATATTATATAACTTGTTCTAGTATAATAATTAAAAAAACCGGCCAAGTGCGTATCGGTTTCGCATATTGAGGCTTCCGTATTTTTTATTTATAACAAAATCAGAAAACAATCGTACGACCCGGCTGATGTTAAGCAGTTCCCGTAGGCTATAGAACCTTGCAATACCGAAGACATTGATCGCACGTTGCGGACCTGAATGGGCTTGGTATAGAAGGGGTAAAGAAAGGGGGTTGGGCTTCCGGCGCTCTCACTCACAGTACGAAACACAGCTATAAGAGCTACTTTACGTCAATCTTCTGTGGAAGGATGGTACTACACCGGTCGAACCTAGGTAGAGTTAAGTATCACAAAAGAAAACAAAATGTTGATTATTAAAAACCATATCCCCTGGGTTCGGTAGCTTTTCGACCCGAAGTATGTATCGTAGACGGATATCGTCCAGTGCTATTTATTTTTAGCCGACTTTTAAAAAGGAGGATGTTCTGTGTTTGTTTGTATGTTTTTTTAAGTCTGTTCACAGATTTAAATTCCCCACTGTCAAGTCGGGATAATTTTTTAAAATTAAGAAAACAATCCATTTCAAAAAATACCATCAATATTGGTCCAGACGTTTAGAGGAGAATTACAAACAAACGCACACGGCGGAATTTTATGTATAAAGCTTTTTTTATTTCTTATATAATAAGTGTCTGTTCGGTCGTCAATATCGTATACGATATCGGGTCGATGTCGTCGTCGATCAATGTGAAAATGCCCAATCATTTATAGTGATTTCTGCCGGTCATTGGACCTTGGATGGAGTGGTTAAATTAGAATCATATTCAATCGCTCTACCATGAATTTTACACTCGTTACCAGTTGCTATTCGATACCGTCTACGTAAAATATTATTAAGTATGGCAAATCTATATATATGTGGGGAATGTTATTTTTATTACGCGTTTTTTAGTTTGTTTTTTCCATTATTGTTACCTAAGCTCGTTGCAGTGGCAACATTTTATTATTTAAGAAAGAGATAGGAGATTAAGATTAGAGGGAGAGGAAAAAGGATTGTGGAGGTGTACGAAGTGATTGTGAAAGAAAAATAAAGAATTTTGATATAATTCATCTTGCTTTTACTGAAGAACGATCCCACAACTTTTTGGGGGCTCGTCCGGGATCGAGGAAAGTATTAGTGAGGAAGAATTATGAAGATTTATATACGAAGATAATATCCAAAAATACGAGTACCGGCAAGTACAACAACGGTTCAAGAAATCGCGCGCGTAAGCCTGTTTTACCGACACGGATTGTCGCTGCACCGAATGCTTCGGGACGCGAATGCACGGCTCACCGATGCACGGACTGTTGAGAAAATGCTACGGGACGCTGTTTATTACGTCACTATAAATTAATATTTTTAATGAAAGAATTTACGAAAGTTAAATAAAAATATGAGTTTCAAGACGAACATTATTACGATTACCGGACTTCACGAGTAATGATTATTTACGTTTCACTAAGAAGGTCATTATGACAATAAGAAGATTTCACGATTATTAAGACTAGAAGATTTTACGTATTCAGAAGAAGATTATATGACGAATACAAGACATTGCCCGTACTTACGACTTAAGAAGGTTTTCTAAGAAGATTTATTTATTTTTAAAATTCAAGACTAAGTTACTGACTTACTTACCCATACAAAATGCCGCCGAAGAAGGATATTAAAGAAGGAGAAGGTCGGGACACTCATGATGACCCACCTTATATTCCGTTCCGTGATTTGGAGAAGTCAATGACAATTTTTAGTGGCGATGATACTTATCCTATATTATTATGGTTTGACGAATTTGAAGATACGGCACAACTGATGAAATGGACTGAAACTGAAAAACTTATCTATGCAAAACGCCTGCTTAGTGGAACTGCCAAGTTATTTTTACGGTCACTGGGAGGTGTGAAAGATTGGGCAAAGTTAAAGAATGAACTTGAAGAAGAATTTGGTCCTAAACTAAATAGTGCTGCCATACATAAGAAACTCAGATCACGAAAAATGAAAAGTGATGAGACGCACCAGCAGTATTTTCTCCACATGAAGGAGTGCGCACTTCACGGTAAAATTGAAGACGATGCGCTTATGGAATATGTTATTGATGGCATCCGAGACAGTGAGTCTAACAAATCTATGTTGTATGGTGCATCAAGCCTTAAGGTTGAAGCGTCGGTCGGGTTTATTGCAGTTTCTCTCAAGATGACGCTGTAGTCAACAGATTCTACTTATTTATTTTTTACGCAAAATTTGAGCATTTCTAAGATATAATACTATTGTTTGCGATTAAGACTTATTATACTGCATTGACATACGCAATAATATCAACCTAAAATAATTCATAATCTAAGCGTTTTCCGATGAAAAACTTCTGTCACTTTTTATTGTAATACATACACGCACACATTGACAGAAGGTGTATTTTAGCCACTAGCCACTAGAGGGCGTACTTTTATATTTATTGCGGCCTTTTTATTTTATAATAAATAGCGAATATATTATATTTTTGCTATTGTAAAATTCATTATTGTATGCGTATTCATCATTCTAAAAAAACGATAAAAAATATACATCTGTTATAGAATAATTTTATTGTCTGACTAGCTGTGCCCGCGACTTAGTCTGCGTGTAATTTAACTTAACAAAAATTTCGGGATTATTCATCCCCTCTTTTATCCCTTTGGGGTAAAATTAATCAAAATCCTTTCTTAGCGGATGCCTACGTCATAACATCTGCATGCCAAATTTCAGCCCGATCCGTCCAGAGGTTTGGGCTGTGCGTTGATAGATCAGTATGTCAGTCAGTCAGTCAGTCACCTTTGAGTAATATATTTAGATGTTACTAAATATAGTGAAAATATAACTGTAATACACTTGTTGGTGTATTTTCTAACATATGAGATACATTACTGAGAAATAGATGTGGTTTTCCATGTGAACATATTTTTATTTATAACAACAACAATAATTACAAGAAATCAACATAAAAATCGTGTCTCTATCAAAATTAAAGGACCTAGAGTCCTATACAGAGTAGCGTTAGTAGTGTTTCCTACATTGAGACACTACATGGCCTACTTTTTTGCAATATGTACACGACACCTTAGGCACACTATTTACACTAGACGACGAAAAGGCACTAGATGTAGCAGAGGCATCTCGGCGTTCTTCCTTCAGCAGGATCGATGCAACCGAGTCTGTAGATATCGAGGTGCCGGAATGCTCTATTGCCATCACCATTGGCTGTAGCTGTCCTTGAGTCCTGCCAGCATAATCACACCAACAAGTTCATCTTCCAGACCAGCTTGATTGGCAATCAGTTGTTGTTGCACGCATGTCATTCACATAGGCTTCTATGTTCGAGTACAATACAAGTTTAGTACCAAGCTATTTCTTCATAAGTTGTAAGCGTCGAGCAAGCCCGCTGTCAGCGTAGGCTTCCCGAAGTCGCTTCCATGTTTCCTTCGAAGTTTCAGCTGTCATGACGATGAGATATAGATGTTCGCTTAGACTCAAGCAAATCTTGGATCTTTGGCATCTTTGCGTTGAAAGTCGTCAACTTCCTCCGCAGGCTTCATGACGCAGTCCCATAGTTCGCTGTCGATCAAGTACATCTTCATGGCGAAGCTCCAAGCCGCGTAGTTGACGCTTCCCTTTAATTTTGCGAAGCTCAACGTTGTGTTGGCACCCACTGCTGTTGAAGAGCTACTAAAGACAGTTTGCTGTGGTTGTACCTTTGACGACGACTGTTCTGAGTAGCAGATTAAATAAAAACATATACGGAGGCCAGACAAGATATTTAATGTACAGCGTATTTTGACAGACAGAATAGAATTCTATGCAAAGAGAATACATTCTATGTAAAAACAAATGTCAATATAAATTACACGGAATTTAAAAACTAATTATTAACAGGCCAGTTCTTTGATGATTTCCACTAGGTAGGTTGCAACAAAGATAATCTACTATATAAAAATAAGTCGGGTTTTCCTTCCTGACGCTATAACTCCAGAACGCACGAACCGATTTCCACGGTTTTGCATTCGTTGGAAAGGTCTCGGGCTCCGTGAGGTTTATAGCAAAGAAAATTCAGGAAAAATTTCAACAGAACGCGGACGGAGTCGCGGGGCACAGCTAGTCTTCTACTATATAAAAATAAGTTGGGTTTTTCTTCCTGACGCTATAACTCCAGAACGCACGAACCGATTTCCACGATTTTGCATTCGTTGGAAAGGTCTCGGGCTCCGTGAGGTTTATAGCAAAGAAAATTCAGGAAAAATTTCAGCAGAACGCGGACGGAGTCGCGGGGCACAGCTAGTAATAACTATATTAATTTAGCCCTTTTGACGTCCCACTCCTGGGCACGGGCCTCCCCTTAACATGAGGAGGATTCAGGCCATAATCCACCACGCTGGCCCAGTGTGGGTTGGCGGATTTCACATGTCTTACGAAAATTGGTTAGATCTTCTAAGACATACAGGTTTCCTCACGATGTTTTCCTTCACCGTAAGCTAGTGATAATCATATAGAAATTATGAGTCACACATAGATTTCGAAAAATCCAGATGTGCGAGCCGGGGTTTGAACCCAATACCTGGTGCCCGCAAGACGCGTGCTTTAAGCAATCGGCTATCACAGCTTCAGCTCAATCAAAATAATACTAATAAATAAACAAATATCGCCAGACAAACATACCAACTGTATGGTCCCAAACTAAGCAAGGCTTGGACAATGGATACCGTACAATGGACTGGGGGCGATGCCAGTGACACCAAGACCAGGGCAAATTACGGAAAGGCCAATTCCGAAATTTACCGTGAAGGGAATCAAACCCGCCACCACCCGGTGTAGTGAGCCGAGCGGCCTACGCTCAAACCACTGCGCCAAGTGGTCGTCAATCGTCGATGGTAGTAAAAGTAAAAGTAAAAGTAAAAGTAAAAGTAAAAGTAAAAGTAAAAGTAAAAGTAAAAGTAAAAGTAAAAGTAAAAGTAAAAGTAAAAGTAAAAGTAAAAGTAAAAGTAAAAGTAAAAGTAAAAGTAAAAGTAAAAGTAAAAGTAAAAGTAAAAGTAAAAGTAAAAGTAAAGGTAAAGGTAAAGGTAAAGTAAAAGGAAAAGGAAAAGGAAAAGGATAAGTTAGTCGCGACACCACACTGTTCAATGCGAAATAGAAAGACGATACGAAAAAAATAATAACTGGCTTGCTTTCTATAAGGGAGAGAGAGTGACATACAGAGAAACACGCGCACGCCGCACATATAGCGAAAAAAGTGTCGTTACACATTTTTTGGTCTTAATTTTTTCCGTCTAGCCCCCTTTCGCAACGCGCGATAAGGAACTTCATTCCAATATTTATTACATACTAGCTGTGCCCCGCGACTTCATCCGCGTAGTATTGGATTATTGGGTTAAAAAGTATCCTATATGTTAATCCCGGTTATAATCTATCTGTGTTCCAAATTTCATCTAAATCCGTTCAGTAGTTTTTGCGTGAAAGAGTAACAAACATACATACATACATACATACATACATACATACATACATCCACACTCACAAACTTTCGCATTTATAATATTAGTAGGACTTACCTAGTACATGTGTACATATATAATACTAGCTGAGCCCGCGACTTCGTCCGCGTGGAATTTAACTAAAGCCCGCTCCCGCGTTCTGAGCCCGCGCGACAAGACTAATTTTTAAAATTTTGTTTTTCTTAAATAAAAGTAGCCTAAGTTACTGCTTATAACAACAGCTATCTACCAGTGAAAGTCCCGTCAAAATCGGTCCAGCCGTTTCGGAGATACTCTTTGATTTCATGTGTTTTTATTTTTTTACGCGGAACCCTAATTGTTTTTCTAAAATTAAAGTAGCCTAAGTTACTCCTTAAAACATCAGCTATCTGCCAGTGAAAGTCCTGTCAAAATCGGTCCGGCCGTTTCGGAGATTACCCGGAACAAACACACAGACAGACAGACAGACAGACAGACAGACAGACAGACAGACAGATAGACAGACAGACAGACAGGCAGCAAAAAAAATTTAAATCGCGTTTTTGTTATAGGTGTCGTATGTACTTTCATATGCATTTAGTGAAAAGGTGTTATTTTGATATTACAAACAGACACTCCAATTTTATTTATTTGCATAGAAGATGCACCAAAAATCTTGCAACGATTCGTAAAAGATGCTTTGTATCAATATAGATCGCTATTTTTGACAAGTTTCTGTCACTCGAAGGGTGCGTTCCACTTAGCGTTCACAACGATGAAAATGCTCCTTTAGCCGATCCATATAACGACCGACGAAAAGGTGTGTCGTAGTGATCGTTGAGAAAATTATCGGGATTTTCAAAAGTGAAAGCATTAAAGATGGCGACCTTGACGTACGTTATTTCATGCAGAAAGATATATTTTAGTAGAAGTTAATGTTAAAGACATTTTAATTACATTTGAAAATAAATTAATTAAATACATAATTAATATTAATTGTAAAAAAGTAAATTATATTTTTTTGCAATATAAATCGATTTAAACAATAATTATTTAAGTTTATTTTCAAGGCTTTAGGATATAACCTAACCTCTTAAATCTTTTGCTTTCATTTACTCACTCGCTGTTTTTATTATTTACCTCAACGCTCAAAACGCTCTTTAATCCATTACACTTGAATTTACGACAGTAACGCTCACAAGCAAGTGGAACGGGAAAAACTGCGGTCGTGAGCGTGCCCGTTGTGAACGCTAAGCGGAACGCACCCGAAACGTCAACTTGCGATCGCAGTGCAATCCACACATCTGTCAAAATTTAGTAGAATACCAATTAGCATTATATACCAAGAGCCAGCGAGAGCCAGACGTTCGTTATCTTATAAAAGCTGAAAATTTCTCAGAGCATGTCCCCAACACAGGTAAGAACGATTAGCGAGTATGGAGGGTGTATAAAATAGTACTTCAAATTCGTTAAAGCATAAAGCTTAAGTTTTATATATTTCCTTCGGACTAACATTAAAAATCACGTCATCCATTGCCGGACACTTAGTACGGTTACAACCCCCTGCCAGACAGACCCCTAAACTTCAATCAATTATGATCATACATTCGTCATAGTATAAAAGCTGGGTTTTACATATGTTACGTGGGGACCTATAAAAAAATGTTACCTCAATAGCCGGACAGTTTAAATGGTTTTTACATCTTACCAGACACATTGAAAGTCTGCTGTAGGTGCGAACGCGTGGCCACAACTGTTCAGGAAATGCAATCAAAAATAGTTGTATTACGTTCATAGCTATCTAATATATAGTACAAAATGTTATGTTATTATTATAAACGACAAAAAAACTATTATTACATGTAAAAAAATATTTATTCATTTCTATGATTTTCATCTATTTCGTCAATATTTTCAAACTGTCCGGCTATTGAGGTAACATTTTTTTATAGGTCCCCACGTAACATATGTAATCCCAGCTTTTACTCGTATACTATGACGAAAGTATGATCATAATTTATTGAAGTTTAGGGGTCTGTCTGGCAGGGGGTTGAAACTGTACTAAGTGTCCAGCAATGGATGACGTGACTTCTAATGTTATTCCGAAGGAAATATATAAAACTTAAGCTTTATGCTTTAACGAATTTGAGGTACTATTTTTTACACCTTTACTACTTGTTAACTGCCCAAGTAACCACAATCCCAACTCCATACTCGCTGATCGTTTTTACCTGTGTTGGGATATGCTCTTATACATTTTCAGCTTTTATAAAATAACGAACTTCTGGCCATCGCTGGCTCTTGCTCTATTACGTTCTTATGCGATCGAAATAGCGGAATACGATTTTTGACACATTCGATTGCTCGTTACTCGCAGCTAAACTTTGACCGCAATTGCATCGCAGCTGCACCGTTGTTGATTAGTAGAATACGAAAATTGACAAAAGCTGTGATGCAGTTGCGATGCAATTGCAATAAGTCATATTAAAATTAGTGGAATTGGCCCCCTGGACTGCGCACTCTAAGACAAAAGTTTCCGAAAACCATAAGCTTAATAAGGAGTATAAATTTGCGAGCGGCCATTCACAGTGGCGGTGAAACTTTTTTCAGAATTACTTATTTTGATACAATTTATTACTAGGTCCGTATTAATAAATTGATCTCAAGTCTGAGACTGATCTTGGAAACTTTATTTCTAATGACATACCAGTACAAAATGATATGTCAAAAGCGTACTCAAGATCGCTCTCAGACTTGAGATCGATTTATTAATACGGGCTCTAGTGTGGTTAGCCCGTGTTCAACTCACTTCCAGGAACAATCTATAAGTGACTGCTCGCTGAGGTCCAAAATAGGATTTCCTCTCAACCCCTAGCGATAACCCCCTCCACAGCTGCAGTAGTGGCGAAGGCCCAACACGACAGGCACTCACCTTGATCTAAATAATAGTACATTGTTACACGAGTGGTGAAAGTGACTTATTTAGTCCCGAGATGGGGTTTGGCGCCCGAGCGTAGCGAGGGCGCTAATAGTTCGAGGGACAAAATAAGTCTTTCACCCGAGGTAAACACTGTGCTTTTCATTACGAATACAAGGAACGTACAAATAAAAACAGGAATTGGCTAAAGAAATAGTACAAGGAAGTATGAAAAATACAATACTCTACAACTCGAAAAAAAAATAAGGATCGGATTGCCGCCTATTTTGTTTTTTTTTTCGTTGGCCGGCCCACTTCATTATTTAGCCATTATTTTTCATTTTCATCTTTAAATATTTTGCCCAAATCTATGTTATTTTAAAGAAATTGTTGAAACTAAATTATTATTAAGTCATTTAAAAATATAATTCTTTAATTAATACTTAACTTTATGTTATTTCAATTTTGCATCGTGCTGTAATTGAGTGACTGTAGAAAAAGTTTGAACATGGTTCCATAGAAATGTGAAAATGGAACTAGTTTTTTTTTTATAATTTGACAGCTGTCAGTTGAAAGCGATTCTCCCGGGCCGGAAAAGTATTACTTTCAACCCGCTCCTCAGGCAACTTCAGACCTACTTTCAGAGTATGAGTAATGAAAAGTAAATAATAATAATTTCAGGAATAATACTAGCATTGCTTGGAAACGTAATGAAGGAATGAATACCTTACATTTAATACAACTATACTTATACAGCCCGGCGCTACCATGGCGACATTAAATTAAAGCACGTATTATGCTTCGCATTTTCTGATTTCCGAGATATTTAAATTTTATTAAACACTAGCTGTGCCCCGCGACTCCGTCCGCGTTCTGTTGAATTTTTTCCTGAATTTTCTTTGCTATAAACCTCACGGAGCCCGAGACCTTTCCAACGAATGCAAAACCGTGGAAATCGGTTCGTGCGTTCTGGAGTTATAGCGTCAGGAAGGAAAACCCGACTTATTTTTATAAAGTAGATTATTATTTATTAAATTATTCAACATTTTCTGAAATACCTTTTTGGAGCAGCCTGTACGTAAATAACTCTAGCGCAGAGGTCAACTGCCGGTCACGGATAATAACATTTCTTCAATGAAATTAAAACGAAAAAGAAATACTATTAGAAATAATAATAATACTATTAGCTCGCCCCGCTCCGAGTTGTAGGTAAGAGCGTAAGAGTAGCTGAATGAATCGGATTTCAAGGGTGATGCCAATATGATTACCTTATTTATTATCTATTATGTTCGAAAATTTTTTTTTTCTATTTACGGACTTTTGTTTTTTTTATTACTATTGTGATTATTGACCACTAGCCCTACCTGTGTGTTAAATTAATGTCGCCATGGTAGCCCCAGGCTGTATAACTTTATCAACGGCCTCTACGTATAAAGCGACATATCTAAAAACATGGTTTACAGGAGAGAGATTTAACAGAGCAAATAAAGTTTTATTCAAAATTATAATAGTGGTTCGAGCGTAGGCCGCTCGGCTTACTGCACATGGTGATTACGGGTTCGATTCCCGCAGGGGCAAATTTTGGAAACGGCCTTTTCATAATTTTCCCAAGTTTGGGTGTCACTGGGATCGCCCCCAGTCTATTGTATGGTACCCATAGTACAAGCGTTACTTAGTTTGGGACAAGTTTGGGACCATACAGTTGGTGGGTCAGTCTGGCGATATTTATTTTTATTTTTTTATTTTTGACTAGCTGAGCCAACGACTTCGACCGCGTGGAATTTAATTTAAGAAAAAAGCCCGCTCCCGCGTTCTGAGCCCGCGCGGCTGAACCCATTTTTTTAATGTTGCTTTTCTAAAATAAAAGTAGCCTAAGGTACTGCTTATAACATCAGCTATCTATCAGTGAAAGTCCCGTCAAAATCGGTCCAGCCGTTTCGGAAATACTCTTTGATTTCATGTGTTTTTATTTTTTACACGGAACCCTAATTGTTTTTCAAAAATTAAAGTAGCCTAAGTTACTCCCTATTACATCAGCTATCTGCCAGTGAAAGTCCCGTCAAAATTGGTCCAGCCGTTTCGGAGATTACCCGGAACAAACACACAGACAGACAGACAGACAGACAAAACATTTTTATATCGCGTTTTTGCTATAGGTGTCGTATGTACTTTCATATGCATTTAGTGAAAAGGTGTTATTTTGATATTACAAACAGACACTCCAATTTTATTTATTTGTATAGCTTTATTGTTTATTATGTCTCTCTATATCTCGGGCTCTGCCCGGATTGGTCTGCATTTAGAAGGCTTGCATGGGGACATGGGTCCAACATGTAGAGGCCCTTTGTGAGAATTTTATTGTCATGTAAGGCACATGTTGAGGTCAACCGCTGCAAATGATTATTATTATTATTATTTCATAGAAAATTTGATGGATACGTAGGGACCGTCGTTATCATTGCTTGCGAATATGCCATTGAATGTTTGTTATCAAGTGTCACAAGTTATTTCTGCATAAAAAGAGAGCTATGTTAAAATGTATTTTTTAGATTTTAATCATTATAATAATAGGCTAGGAGAATAAGCATAAAATCTATACAAATAAATAAAATTGGAGTGTCTGTTTTTAATATCAAAATAACACCTTTTCACTGAATGCATATGAAAGTACATACGACACCTATAGCAAAAACGCGATTTAAAATGTTTTTGTCTGTCTGTCTGTTAGTATGTCTGTCTGTCTGTCTGTCTGTCTGTGTGTTTGTTCCGGGTAATCTCCGAAACGGCTGGACCGATTTTGACGGGACTTTCACTGGTAGATAGCTGATATTATAGGGAGTAACTTAGGCTACTTTTATTTTAGAAAAACAAAAAAAAACAAATGTGTTCCTTCGCGCGGGCTGAGAACGCGGGAGCGGGAGCGGTTAAGTTAAATTCCACGCGGACGAAGTCGCGGGCTCAGCTAGTATTAAATAATTATGAGTACCCACGTACTTTTGACAACACCTATCACGCCTTCCATACGCAGGTCGAAGTTTTCCGGCAACTGCTTCACCAGATCTTGGATCTCTTCGGGACTGTGAGGGAAGGGCTGCGCTAGTAACCCTGGATGCTCAAAAGGGTAAGCACCAGATCGAGACCTCAATTCATCTTCCGTTTTATCGGCGAATTGGTTGATCCTGAGCTTGTATGTTAGGTTCTGCTGATTGTGGTCGATAATCATTCTTGAAAATAAAGAATAAAGAGTGTTTTTGCTTGATTTAGTCAGGATACATTTAGGAAATGACCTTGTTACATCCATTCCCTTGCCCGGTAACCATAGGACAAGCGTTCCTCAGTTTGGGACCATACCGTGGGTGTGTTAGTCTGGCGATATTTATTTATTTGGTTTTACTTTGGTTTTAAGATAAACAATGAAGATCTTACCTCCAATTATTTTCAAAAATATGCTTCCTAACGGCATGCTCTTTTCCATTATACTTCTTGTTATGAATGTCTTTATATCTGCAAACAAATTACCTAATACTAAAATCTTTATCTTTATTAAATTCCAATGTACGTACGTGTATTAGTAGTTCTCTCCTCCTAAGCGGCTTGACTGATTTTGAAGTTTTCTTGTACTTATGGGATCACCTGACGGTTCATAGCTATAGGTAGGTGGCGCTGTTGTCGACATCGAGAAAATACGGGCAAAAGTTAGTACGTACGACCGCTTGGCGCAGTGGTTCGAGCGTAGGCCGCTCGGCTCACTGCATCGGGTGGTTGCGGGTGCGATTCCCGTCAGGGTAAATTTCGGAAATGGCCTTTTCGTAATTTTCCCTGGCCTGGTCTGGGTGTCACTAGGATCGCCCCGTCTATTGTGCGGTACCCATAGTACAAGTGTTGCTTAGTTTGGGACCATACAGTTGGTGTGTCCGTCTGGCGATATTTATTTATTTATTTACTTATACTCGTAGATTGTAAATACAAAACCGAAAACAATTGGCAATATCCTACTAATATTATAAATGCGAAAGTTTGTGAGTGTGGATGTATGTATGTATGTATGTATGTATGTATGTTTGTTACTCCTTCACGCAAAAACTACTGAACGGATTTGGGTGAAATTTGGAACACAGATAGATTATAACCGGGATTAACATATAGGATACTTTTTAACCCAATAATCCAATACTACGCGGATGAAGTCGCGGGGCACAGCTAGTAATATATATTATTTCTGTATTTGTTTATACTGTGTAGTATCGATTCATTTGAGAATATTTGCCGTTACCGTGCCTAGTTTTCATAAAAAAAAGTTCATCAGGACACGTGGTACCGGTAGAGATCTTTGTAACTTTACCTGCCAAAAGCGGAGTTCAAATCGGAAGGCACGTCTGGATGCAGCAATGTGAAACTGTCCTGCCGTTTTGCATACTCGAAAATGTAATTGCAATTGTTAACTAGAACAATAAAAAGAAAATTCTTTAATAAAAAAAAACCTTTTCAATAAAACCTGTGTGCAATAAGAAGCTAGAAATAACAAGGGACCTTATAATTACTTTCATTTGGAGTCGGTGCTACTTTAAGTAAGTTCTAACGTAGTGTAAAGATAGTGGCACCATCTTAGATTTCTAGGTTCAATTTTATATTAAAATATCTTTATACATTATTTTTTTATGGTAAACTTTGTATTGAATTTCCGGTAGCCGTAAATAGGCCGTAAATCTCAAACTACTGAACCGATTTTGATGAAATTTATTCAGGACCAGACGGAAAGTATAATTCCCGTATAAACAAAAACAAATCAAAATCGGTTCACAATCAACGAAGAAATCGGTGAACATACAAACATGCAGTCGAACATAGAACCTCCTTTTTTGAAGTCGGTTTACAAAAACAAGCAAGAAAGCGAGGAAAATTGTGACCAATAGGATTGACTCCTTTTGTAATCACGTCTTTCTATTGGTCTGTGTCCCCACTTCAATGGGCCTGAAAGATTTTGTACTTACCATTACCCAATGTAACGTCTTGTTCAGTGATGTTGTCGTTAAAATCGTAATACGTGCTGATCTGATGTTTCAGAACGAATCCGTTTACAACATTGTACAATTTGTATTCGTATCTAAAAGAAAAATACAAATAAAACATGCGGAAACAGTGAAAATAACTCTGGTGAAATAACATGTGTTGCCTAAATAATCGACCTTGAAAACTAGTCACAATATCGAAAGCCTAGCAATAGTGTCAAAACTATTGATGAAGAGCGAATTGTATCGATACTATTGAGTACTAATACCATCGATAGTATTGTAACCTACTGGCGATAGTACTATCAACGACACTATCGATAAGCAATCAATCAATATTTAGGCAATGTAATCTGTATCACAGTACAAATAAGAACTCTACTTAGTATCACTTAGATGAGTGACGTCGCACTGTCAATTGAAAACAAAACACACTCAACAATAATCAGGGCTAGCGCGATTACAGATTATATTCCATACAGTATAGACTACATTCTTCATTGACTCGGGGGTAAATTCAAGTACAAAAAAGCTTACCGGACGGGTAAAATATATGCAGTAGTCTTCAACACATACAGAACTTCCTTGGACCACCAATCTTCGTGGACATTGTTGTCGGCTCTCCAGATGCGTACACGCATATCGTTAAAGTATTTTGATTTACCTGAAAAAACACTGAAATTAATAATAAATCACTACATAGTATTTAGAACAAAGTCACTGTCCGCTGTCTGTCCTTATGTATGCTTAGATCTTTAAAACTACGCAACGGATTTTGATGAGGTTTTTTTAATAGATATAATGATTCAAGAGGACGGTTTATATGTATAATACATGCATAATATAGTAGAGAAACATTGATAATTTTAGAGCCTTGCGAAGCCGGGACGGGTTGCTGGTACTCGTATACAATATAATATAGCTCTTATGACGTCCCACTGCTGGGCAAGTCCCTCCCATCACTACGAGGGGATTCAGGCAGTAGTCCACCACGCTGGCTGGTTGGTAAATTTCACAGGTCTTTCGAAAATTGGTTAGCTTATGTATGACATGCAGGTTTCCTCGCAATGTTTTTCTTTACATATAAATTATGATTCGCACATAGATTTCGAAAATACCAGAGGTGCGAGCCGGGGTTGGAACCCAGGACCTAGTGCACGCAAGACGCGTGCTTAACCAATCGGCTATCAATGCTGTCAACCACTTACATACTTAAAATAAAAACTATTTACAAGTCTTACATAAGTGCGTCATATAAAGCTAGGTAGGGTGTTTTTAAACACTGGGTATTTTCCAGGAGTTCGTTGTACGAAATAGAAAAAAAAACCCTACTACTACTACTAATTTAAGTATTGAAAATACTCTGATAAACAAACCTAAACAAACAATTTGTGACGGCAAAATGATACATTTTATTTCTTGTATTATTTTGTTTATATGTGATATGACAGTAGCCTTTGTCCGCAAATTCGCTTGAGTAGATTTTATATTCAAGCAGTGATAGCCGATTGGTTAAAGCACGCGTCTTGCGGGCACCGGGTGCTGGGTTCAAACCCTGGCTCGCACCTCTGGGTTTTTCGAAATATATGTGCGAATCATAATTTCTATATGATTATCACTCGCGTACGGTGAGGGAAAACATCGTGAGGAAACCTGCATGTCTTAGAACATCTAACCAATTTTCGAAAGACATGTGAAATCCGCCAACCCGCACTGGGCCAGCGCGGTGGATTACGGCCTGAATCCCCCTCGTGGTGAGAGGAGGCCCGTGCCCAGGAGTGGGACGTCAAAAAGGGCTAAATTGTTATTATTATAGATTGTATTTACAAAATTGTTACCGACATTGTTATGAAGAAAATTATTGTAAGAAAGGTATTGCCGCTTGTCGCTGAAAGCACGGAGCGTCATGGGTTTTCGTGACGCTCCGCTCGTGTTCTTCTTACCTGAATCCTCGAAGATTGATGCGTCGGGCAAATAGTTTATTGCAGATTTATACACATCGTCAAAATTATCTTGTATGCATACTAACTCGTTTTCATTGTTCTCGTTGATGATTGGCTGAACCTGAAAGTAAGTCATTTAAAAATTGACCACTTCTGTTGGCTGTAATGCGGCACTTATGGAACCAATAAGTAACGTTGACTTTTGTTTTTTATTATCTTCTATTTTACGCTGAACCATTATTATTTGGTTGTGTATGCAAACGCCCAAGTATTATTTCGTACTTTTGAGACATCCTGTATAATTCTTTAAAAAGGCACAAGGCAATTTTTTTAAACTTTCTTATTATAAGAAGGTAATTAGTTGGAAGTTATTTTTATATTTAGTAATTTAGAAAGTACATCGTTTTTGCAACTTTTATTAATTTTAATCAGTTACTTTCTAAAATAAATAACATGTTTGCCGTTTCACCTAAATTTACACCCGCCTTACCATGTGTGGAAATGTGTTAGGAGCATAATATGTCTTCTTGATCCTGGGCTTTTCAATACAGGAGCGATTGAACTTCGAGCTATACCTGTAAAAAGCTTGCTGTTACTAAAACATAGTGTTACACAATTTATCACTACCTACTTATATATACGTTCTAGATTATTGGGTTAAAAAGTATCCTATATGTTAATCCCGGTTATAATCTATCTGTGTTCCAAATTTCATCCAAATCCGTTCAGTAGTTTTTGCGTGAAGGAGTAACAAACATACATACATACATACATACATCCACACTCACAAACTTTCGCATTTATAATATTAGTAGGTTTTTGGGCGAGAGCCTTCAGCTGCGTTTTGAACAATGAGTGGGAGATAACTTTTCGTTAGTGGGTGGTACTACTCCGATCGAGCCATCCCGTATAAGAGGTGTGTCAATTGGCTATAGCTTGGATCTACCACTGCCGAGTTAATATCTAATCGTTAGTAATATCTAAGGACAGATGAGAAGGCACCACAATTACAATATAAATTGAACAAAAAGGCTAGGAGCAGTCCTTACCATATTTCCATAGAAGACTTTAAAGTAGTTTTAAAGTCTAGGACTTCAAGTTTAAAGTGGTATTCTTGGGGCCACGTGATTTTAGCATCTGAAAATAAAAATGCAATTACTTCACCACAAGACTTAAGACACTAGGGTTAACGGTTTCCAGTGTCCAAAAAAACATCAGGAGAAAAATCTTTAGCTTGGAAGAAAGAAAAAAGTTTATGTTAAGCTATCATTTATTTCTTATAACTAGTAAATAACAGACGAGGGTATATATTACTTAGACCTATCTTAGACCATAATGACAACAAAAAATATATCACCGAATATAGTCATGACCAGAATTTTTTAAATCACACTTTTCATAAAAAAAAATTGAGATTCATTTTTGAACACCACGATTGGATTGTTGTACTATTTTTCTATCTTTTCTTTTTCACGAACTTACTTGACAAAGTACTGCAGTCAATAACGCCAAAACACAATAGCAGAAAAAATCGTACCGGACGTGCCGCCATTTTGACTGACGGCGTAATTAGAAATGAAGCCCTTTTATAAACTGATGGTGAAAATATTAAGCTTATTGCATACTCTCCGAGATTATGTGCAGATTTCCCATGAGTGCGAACTGCCTATAGGAGAGAATCTAAACCAATAAAAACATATACAAAGGCAGAAAAAATAGATACGATCGCACAAGGCCCTTATCCAGACTAGTTATTAATTGTTCGCAATTTCTTAACTAAATCATTACTTTAGTTTAACAACTGCGAAATCAGGAGTCAATTTATTGCAAACTAGCTGAGCCCGCGACTTCGTCCGCGTGGAATTTAACTTACCTAACAAAAAATCCCGCTCCTGCGTTTTGAGCCCGCGCAACAGGAACCATTTTTTAAAAAAATATTTTTATAAAATAAAAGTAGCCTACGTTACTCCTTAAAACATCAGCTATCTGCCAGTGAAAGTCCCGTCAAAATCGGTCCAGCCGTTTCGGAGATTACCCGGAACATACACACAGACAGACAGACAGACAGACAGACAGACAGACAGACAGACAGACAGACAGACAGACAGACAGACAGACAGACATACAGACAGATCGTGTTTTTGCTATAGGTGTCGTATGTACTTTTATATGCATTTAGTGAAAAGGTGTTATTTTGATACTCGTATTACAAACAGACACTCCAATTTTATTTATTTGTATAGATGACAACTATTAGGGCCATTTTAATAAATCGATCTCAAGTCTGAGAGCGATCTTATACGCTTTTGACACGTCATTTTGTACTGGTATGACATAAGAATGACATTTCCAAGACCGTTCTCAGGCTTGAGATCAAATTTGTAAATAATGGCCTAACTTCTATCTGTTCTTACTTATGGCCATTTTTAAACAATATACGAAAATCAGAACTATATTTAAGTAAATTGCTTTACTTGTCAATAGACACCAAACAAAGATAAATTAAGTATTTTGCTAAACCTAATTGTAATTACTATCTCATCAAATATTTTTTTTGTTTTTTAATGGGACTAGTCCCGCCACACACTCCCACCACTGTAACTCCTGTAAGCCAGGATCGACAAGTGTACAAACTATATGCCAAAAAAACGTGTATGTAAAAATGTGTTGTTCCTGATTTTGTTCTAATTATACTAGGTGAAACAGAAAGGGTATACAATTTTTTTGCAACTTAACTTTGTAAATCTAAAACTATCGGCTTTATGGGACAGTTGGAGTACCGAAGGTTTTGTAGAATTATGAAATCTGTCAACAGCTGTTTCCCTATAACACCTTTTGTTTTTCATATTTCCTCCAAAGCTGACAGTTTTAGAATTACAAAGTTAAGTTTTGAAAAAAAAGTATACCCTTTCTGTTTCAACCTGTATATTCTATTCTGAACGGAACTTTATTTTTTACTGATTTTAATTACAATTATAAATAAATTCGGGCCTTATCATATAACCCTAATGGTTTCCAGTTATTTGTATAGGTAACAACTACCTAATTAGTCGTTATCTAAACATTTATATTTTCACATTATAATAAAATTACTTTTAAATAATAAATACTATTTGTTATGAAAGTCAAGGTTGTAGGAATATGTAGGTACTTATTAATGTAGTATAATAAAATAGGTATGGTAAAAAATTGCTATTTGCAGTGAGATTTTGCATTAGGTCTACAAGACTATTTTTAGAGCGAGCCCGGCAGTGCCTAGAACCTGTGCCCTACCTAGAACCTGATTGCAGCGCCATCTACACGATCCGATTGTGAAACTAACTAAACAATGGTATAGCGGGAGAATAGTTAAACTCCGAATTATCTTTTTTTGTGATCAGTAATTTGACATTCGAAAGATGAAGACAAAGCGTGGTGCAACTATAAAACCGACTGTTAATATATGTTTTCTTACGGTCACATTTTTGTATTGTATTTTTATTAATTGTGTTTGTTATTGCAATTTATTACTTGACACTGGCGAAATACCTATTAACTTGGGTGGGCCGTGTTTTTAAAGAAACGTCTCCTCTACTACGTCGACCATGGCAGAACCACATTGGGCCTGACCCAATGGAAGGGGGCCATTAATATAAAAAATATATAACTATAAATCCGCTGAACAACTTTTATTAAAGGGTGTTAGGGTCACTTGCCTTTTGTTTGAAGAACCCGTGTTGCAGTACAATGGTAAGACTTCAGGAGATCATCCCACAGCTTGGACGTGTGTGGAAAGAAGGAAAGCGAGCCCGCTATGCGCGTACATTGGTGGACTATCAGGCTTCCAAGTGGTGTCTTGATGACTTGTCAATTTGTGTACGTACAGAAAATAGACGGAGGCAAATAAATAGGTGTAATGCTTTACGCTACGAGACTAGTCTTGGAACCCGCACGAATTTAATCGAAAGAAATAATTGGAGGAGTTGGAAGAAAATATTTCCACTTCCCTCCGGTGCAAAGCGGGAGACAAAATATAGCTGGTATGGGCTGTTGGTGATGTTATTAATAATTCATAACGTTTACAAAAAATGGTTCGTTTATGGGTTTTAAAATATTTTAATAATAAAATTGAACCGACTACAAAAAATCCTGGGTGCACTAAGTAATAAGCTAGAAATAACTAGGGACCTCATACTTTATTTCATTTGCAGTGTTCATGTTTTTGAAGTGATAAATTTTTATGGGAGGGTAAACCGCTTCGTAATCACTTCTGTCGAGCGTCCAGAGACTGTTTTCTTGTGGTAAACTACGAATATAATTGCTGGAAACCGTAAAATAGTTCATTCCTCTCAAACTGTTGAATCTATTTTTATGAAATTTCTATCGGATCAATCTGTAAGTACCTACATTATTTCAAATAAAAAATTCTTTTTTCTAATCGGTTCATATATTACGCAGTCCTGAGGCAACAAACATAAAAGCAAAAAAAACATACAACCGAATTGAGAACCACCTCCTTTTTTGAAGTCGGTTAAAAATAATAAAGAAAACGCGGCACCTTGAAATTCAGAGCCGGTGCAAATATACTTTTCCGATTTATCTCGTGATTATCAGTCTCAGTCGGTACAATGGATTACATGGGTGCGGTTGTCTTGGGGTGAGTAACCTTTTATTCGCAAACGCGTCACTGACTCTGCTAGCCGGAGATATTCATAATAAAAATAATATAATAATATCGCCAGACTGACTCACGAACAGTATGGTCCTAAACTAAGCAACGCTTGCACTATGGGTACTGTACAATGGACTGGGGGCGATCCCAGTGTCACCCAGACCAGGGCAAATTACAAAAAGGCAATTTCCGAAATCTGCAGCGGCGGGAATCGAACAAGCAACCACCATATGCAGTGAGCCGACCGGCTTACTCTCGAATCACTGCGCCAAGCAATCGTCAATTTTATCGGTTAATTCTTGCAATCGGGTGTTTTTATTCATTTATTTACTTCAGATAAAGATTACGTTGGGTGAGCTTAGGCCTCTTGGCTCACTGCACAAGGTGGTGCGGGTTCAATTCCCGCCAGGGCAAATATCGGAATGTTTGGCGATATCAAAAAATAAATACTTTGAATTTCTTTTACCTAGCCATCATAAAGCTTAGTGGATCACATTTTAAATATCGACCACGTAGTTCATTTCAATCTCAATTTAAGACGTGTGAGTTATGACCAAACCGCACTGAGCCAGCGAGGTATACTATAGCCCGAATCGTAATCGTATCCTGTAACACCGATAGCAACATATGCATTGGAAAATATATTATCACTAGTTTATGCCCGCGACTTCGTCCGCGTAGTATTTAACTTAACAAAACTTTCGGGATTATCGGGATAAAAAGTATCCTATGTGTTAATCCTGGTTATAAACTATATGTGTTCCAAATTTCATCCAAATCCGTTCAGTATTTTTTGCCTGAAAGAGTAACAAACATCCACACTCACAAACTTTCGCATTTATAATATTAGTAGGATTTTTAGTAGGTAATTAACACCTTAGCTGCGGCAAATAAATCACAAACTTTCATCTGCTGCGGCGACGGGTCGAAATGCGCCCCCAATGACCTTTCCGCCAGTGCGTGGCAAGTATTTTTCGGCCCACCAATACAACAAAATTTTTGTAAATCTTTGTTAGCCTCTAACATAAAGCTCTAAGTAGACGTTCACGGACGTCTAATGCCGTCAAGTTGTGCAATTATCATAAGTATATAATACAAACATGTAGGTAATGTAATAATTAAAATTAAAATAAAACACTGTATTGTTACTTGAATACCTACTTCCTTGCATACCAAACCTGTTTATAAAATAGAAGCTTTTGTCCTCGACCTCGTCCGCGCAGAATTTAAACGAAAGATAATAAATAAGCAATTTTATAGAATCCTCAATGAAAAAATAATGAAAATTGTATTTATGTATCTTGAAGTGTACATACTTGAGGTGGAGGGAGGCTTGTGCCCAGAAGTGGGACGTCAACAGGGCCAAATTATTAAATTTTATATATTATCTATATATATATATAACTCAAAGGTGACTGACTGACTGACATAGTGATCTATCAACGCACAGCCCAAACCACTGGACGGATCGGGCTGAAATTTGGCATGCAGGTAGATGTTATGTGGTAGGCTAAGAAAGGATTTTGATTAATTCTATCCCCAAGGAGATAAAATAGGGGATGAAAGTTTGTATGAAACTTTGTCAATTAAATTCCACGCGGACGAAGTCGCGGGCACAGCTAGTAATGATATATATCGTATAACCTCTATCGTGGTTGTCATAGTTTAAAAAAACGGGACATGTATACAAATATTCATCCCCTATTTTAAACCCTTAGGTTGTTGATTTATTGCTTCTAAAACATCGGAACTTCTATAAAAACTTTCAGCCCCTATTTTACACCGCTTGGGGGTGAATTTTCCAAAACGGCGAAACATAATATATTATTTTGTTTCTGATTTGTAGCCTCTATTCTGATTTTTTAAAATCCATACAAATTTTGATCCCCCATTTTACCCCCTTGGGGATTTTCAGAAACCCCTTCTTAATTATTGTTTATGTCATAAAAATAACTTATTGTCCAAATTTCACGTCGACAAGCGGTTTAATCTGTGCGTTGAATAAACAGTCTGTGAGGACCTGCCTCATATAAATATAGATAGGTACTTCAATAGAATAGGTACCTAAGTAATTACCTACCTATTGTTCATATTTATTCTCACGTCAAGACACTGATCTCGTCTTTACGTAGAGAGATAAAAATATTGAGATGCTTTTATGCCACATAAGTAGAACCGTCATTTCAAATGATAACAATTTAAAGAGTAGCCGTAATGTTACTAATATTTTTTTTTGTTATATCGTCAACATGATATTGCCATTACAATGCGGGTGCTTCAAAAGTCCGAAATAATATTCGGGGGTTTGGACGGGAGAAAGCAGTGATGCCGATTGGTTAAGCACGCGTCTTGCGGGGTCCAGGTCCTAGGTTTGAACCTCGGCTTGCACCTCTGGATTTTTCTAAATCTATGTGCGAATCATAATTTCTATACGATTTATAACTTACGGTGAAGGAAAACATCATGAGGAAACCTCATGTCTTAGAAAATCTAGACATGTGAAATCAGCCAACCCGCGCTGGGCCAGCGTGGTGGATTACGGCCTGAATGCCCCCTCGTAGTGAGGGGAAGCCCGTGCCCAGGAGTGGGCCGTCAAAAAGGGTTTTATTATTATTCACAATTATTATTCTTTGGACGGGTATCCGTCATAGGAAGACATGTTTAAAAATTTATTGAAATTGATAGCGCCAGAGGCTGCAGCCAGAGGGGCAGGGTGGCTGCTAGCTCAAGAGTGTCACATACTTACGGCATGTCTTGGGCTTGGCTGATTGAAATCAGAAACCGCAGAAACTCTATTCACGGGTGTTATTTCTCAGGCTTCTGATTGGTGGATCCTGGGGTGTGGAGTATCACAAGTTCCCAACATGGTTCAAGTTTGGTGCCGCTACCGCTGCGTACCAAGTTGAAGGCGGCTGGAATGCTTATGGTAAGTATTTAGGAAGAGAGTAGAAAGAAAATATGTTTTATTGGAAGACAACTACAAACCTACAAATTGAAAAAAATATAAGCAACAAATTATTTTTGTAGATCTTAGTTCTTTTAAACCAGCATTTTGTTATTACAGCAAATGATTTGTGAAAACGACGCATTATTTAGGTACACCACACTTTACAATTTTGTTCACTTAAAAATTGCTGTAATTACAAGTGATAATCGCAGACATGAAATCCCAGAGGTGCGAACCGTGACTTGAAACTTCGCAAATTGTACCCAATTCACACGTTCGACTTCACACAATCCACTACACTATCAGTTGAAATTTGAAATATGTTCCCAGATAAAGGGGAGAGCATATGGGATCACCTGCTCCATACACGGCCGGAGGTGGTGGTGGATGGCAGCAACGGCGACGTGGCCTGCGACTCCTACCATCAGTGGAGACGAGACATCGAGATGCTGGAGGAGCTGGGCCTGAATATGTACAGGTGATACTCACTGTGATCAGCCCCTCTAGCCATGTGGCTTTGTCTACTTTCGTTTCTACAATTCGCTACGCTTCATGTATGGTTATGACATAAGTCACGTGATCTATTTATCGACTTGTAATGTCATTACCATACATGAAGCGTAGCGTTTTGTAGAAACGCTTGTAGACGAAGCCACTTGGCTAGAGGGGCAGGGCCCCAAGTCTGTTACACAAATTGCACGTAATAGACTTAAAAACTTGGTTTTTGTTACTTGACTTTCACAGCTTTGTTAGTCTTTTAAACGCAAAGCTTAAATTACAAGAATACAAAACCAATCTGTAAGCAGTTCACCTACTGGCCAGCAACAGGTCGATCTCCAAGGCTTCAACGGGCTTCCGATTTATTAGCACGACTAAGATATATCAATGACTCAGGACTGATATCAATGACTAAGGATATTCCGATGAAACATACAAAATTAACAGATTTGGAGTTCTGGCGTGCTACTCTTAGCAACGGTAATCGATATATCGTGACATTTGTGTTGTCGAATCCTACTCTAAATTCCATCTTTTTGCCGTCGTATATCGTCTGAACGATCGATAATTTTATAATGTTTTTCAGTAATCGATACGACGACTAAAATATGGAGTTTAGAGTAGGAGGAATACGAATGTAACAATATATCCATTATCGCTGCTAAGAGTAGCACCTCTAATCCATTACCTTAGAGACGTTCACTGCTGGACGCTTTCCCAAAACTTACAAAAATCACCGCCGTCTCTGCATTATCATCCACCGGCTTGTTGCGACGTGTGATAATATCGGTCCTCTTTGTAGAAGTTAATCCCACACCACATCAATAGACATTCCTCTCTATGTCGATCGAGGTTTATAAATATAACTAGCTGTGCCCGCGACTTCGTCCGCGTGGAAATTAACTTAACAAAAATTTCGGGATTATTCATCCCCTATTTTATCCCCTTGGGGGTGGAATTAATCAAAATCCTTCTTAGCGGATGCCTACGTCATAACATCTACCTGCATGCCAAATTTCAGCCCGATCCGTCCAGTGGTTTGGGCTGTGCGTTGATAGATCACTATGTCAGTCAGTCAGTCAGTCACCTTTGAGTTATATATATATAGATAACCATAAAATATTTACTAGTTAAGACCCTCCTTTATTTTCCTTGACGAGCGCAGACCGCTCGGCTAACTGCATCTAGTATTGGTTCAATTCCCGCCAGAGCAAATATTGGATCTTTTTCTAAAATCTGCGCTAGTCTATGTAGGTAACATTGGATAGCCCCATCCATTGTACAAGCGCAGCTTATTTTTGCCCCATATAGTTTGATGTGTTAGACTGGCGATATTTATTCAGGTTCTCCATATCCTGGACCCGCCTACTGCCGACTGGTTTCGCCAACCACATCAGCGAAGACGGAAGGAAATATTACAGTGACCTGATCGATGCTTTGCTGGAGAAGGACATCGAGCCTATGGTTACCATACACCATTTTGACCTGCCGCAATCACTTCAGGATCTTGGTAAGTACTTCTCCTAAATGCGACTGCCTTGTCCTAAAAAAATCTGTTTGTGGGTTTAAAATCGCCTTGGTTTAAAATATTTAGCCGAAATAAGTAAGTACCTGGCTACATAGTTATTTTGTAATTAAATAAGTACCTGCAAGTATCTGGTATAACTAAGTAGTAGTAGACGACCGATCGGCTCACTGCACATGGTGGTTGCGGGTTCCCGCTGGGAGGGTTTTGTAATTACACCAAATATGAATGTAACGCCTCGTATTCATTAGGTAATTATTTATTGTAATTACAAAATGTGTTTAGCATCTATAAAATACTTACTTTATAAATACCGGATAAGTGCGCGATACAATTCCACCTGCCCTGGACAAGTTTCGGACCACTGTAAATGGGCCATCTACCCATCTGACGACCGCTTGGCGCAGTGGTTCGAGCATAGGCCGCTCGCTCACTACACATGGTGGTTGCGGGTTCGATGCCCGCCGGGCCAATTTAGGAAATGGCCTTTTCGAAATTTTCCCTGGTCTGTGTGTCACTGGGATCGCCGCCAGTCCATTGTTTAGTACCGATAGTATAAGCGTCGCTTAGTTTGGGACCGTACAAATGGTGTGTCAGTCTGGCGATATTTATTTATTCCTTTATCTAATAATTCCAGGCGGCTGGGCCAACCCCCTCATCGCGGACTGGTTCGCGGACTACGCCAGGGTAGTGTTCTCCCTCTACGCTGACCGTGTCAAGACCTGGCTGACCCTCAACGAGCCGTTCGGCTTGTGTGACGTCGGTTACGACAGTGGCAGCGCCCCTGGTCTAAACGACACAAAGGTTGGGAAGTACCTGTGCAACAAGTATGTGCTGATCGCTCACGCCAAAGCTTGGAGGATTTATGATGAGGAGTACAAGCCTAAATATCATGGTGAGTTGTTTATATTATGCGAAATAGCGGTTGCGTTGAAAGCGGGCGAAAAATGACGCAAGACGGCGCCACTTTGGCATGGGCCTCATTATAACATTGACAAAAGTGAAGTCACAGATAACGAAAGGAAAGTCCATAGAGAAAGAAAAAATGGTCAAGTAAATTTGTGGTAAAAAATTTGAAAACTGCGATTAAATATGATTGAGTTTACTCTTCTATTATATGCCGATACTCACCCAAACCAAGTAGGTACTATTTCGGACTTTTGAAGCACCATCTTTAGTATGTTATATGAAGGAACAAGATAATGTTTAACATGTGTGTGTTGTCATTTGCAGCAAGCGGCACAATTGTTAGTTCTTGCTGATTGATTGCATTCCTAATTCCATTTATAATTCCTTCGTGCCAAATAAGTTTGTCAACCTGGTCTAGGGGTTGTCATCTTTTTCTACTGCGAATAGTTCTATGGAATACCTAGTTATATAATTATATAGGATCAAGCTCCGACCTAATATGATTGCTAAATTTAATTTAATTTTAGCCCTTTTGACGTCCCACTCTTGGGCACGGGCCTCCCCTCACTACGAGGGGGATTCAGGCCATAATCCACCACGCTGGCCCAGTGCGGGTTGGCGGATTTCACATGTCTTTCGAAAATTGGTTAGATCTTCTAAGACATGCAGGTTTCATCACGATGTTTTCCTTCACCGTAAGCAAGTGATAATCATATATAAATTATGATTCGCACATAGATTTTGAAAAATCCAGAGGTGCGAGCCGGGGTTTGAACCCAAGACCTGGTGCCCGCAAGACGCGTGCTTTAACCAATCGGCTATCACAGCTTAATATAATTGCTAATATTAAATATTTTTTTAATTACAGGTAAAGTTTCTTTAGCAACCCTATTCATCTGGTACGAACCGGCGACTCCAGACGACGGGGAATTGAACAAACTCACCATTGAACACTGGGTATGAATATTATTTCTACAAACATTTATTTAATAAGTAAATAATAATAATAATAAGGATCAGCACAGACATCCTACTAATATTATAAATGCGAAAGTTTGTGAGTGTGGATGTATGTATGTATGTTTGTTACTCCTTCACGCAAAAACTACTGAACGGATTTGGATGAAAGTTGGAACACAGATAGATTATAACCGGGATTAACATATAGGACTTTTTAACCCAATAATCCAATACTACGCGGATGAAGTCGCGGGGCGCAGCTAGTAGGTTTATATAATTACTAGCTGACCCGACAGACGTTGTCCTGTCTATTAGGGGTATGAAAAATAGATGTTGACCAATTCTCAGACCTACCCGATATGCACACAAAATTTCATGAAAATCGGTCGAGCCATTTCGGAGGAGTTTGGCAACAAACACCGCGACACGAGAATTTTATATATTAGAAGAGAATAAATAATTAGGAATTGAGCTCTTTTAACATCCGACTCTTGGGCACGGGCCTCCCATCAATACAAGGAGGATTTATACCGTTTTCGTAAATGAGTTCGATTTTTTAAGACGTGCGGGTTTCCTCGCAATGTTTTCCTTCCCCGTGATAATCATAACATTGAAATTATGATTCACACATAAGATATCTATGATAATATATGTGTGAAATAATAATAGCAGATTGTTTAACAGTGCCAAATAGCATAATAAAACCGCACCTCTGGTCTTTGCCTTTCAGAAAATATTGCGTGAATTGTGATATAGTGCTACAAACTTTATTTGGCCGGTGGACAAAAGAAGAACTAAAAATATTCAATACAAAATGTATTATTATGACAGTCATGTATCGACACTAGCGACGCTCACAAGCGTCAAAAGAGCCTTATAGCACTCTAGAGGTAAAACCTTATTTGACATTTTTCAGGAAGGTCGATATTCTTACCCAATCTTCTCGAAAGAGGGGGGTTGGCCGCCGATGATAGAGAAGTATTTAGCAGAGCAGAGCAAGAAGGAGGGGTTCCCTTCTCCAAGGTTACCGCCATTCACTGCGGAAGAAATTGAATTAGTTAAAGGTAGCTGATTGCTGTTGAGTTTTTTCGTATTTTGGCTTCGATTTTCACATTCAGCCAATGTCAAGTAGAATAAAACTTTTAAGGCTAAAGCGCCCGTCTAGCCCGCGAAGTTCAAATTTTTTGAGTTCTTTTAGAATTTTTTCTAAATCTGACAATAATATAAGACAAATTTTGTAATTCGCGAAAAAGACCGTGTGCAGTGCATTTATTAACTTCCTCTAAAACATTTCAAGAACGACAGCTATCCAGATAATCTGGCAATTTTTGTATATTTAGTGATTTACTAGTATCATATCCACCGTGATAATATTTAGAGTAAAATAAATGTATTCATAAACGCACTGCATACTGTGTTTTTCGCAAATCACAAAATGTTGTCTTAAATGTTTTCAGATTTTGGATAAACTATAAAAATACTCGAAAAATTTGAATTTCGCGGGCTAGACAGGCGCCTTCACCTTAAGGTTAATTATGCGTCGAGCACATAAAGGCAACCTATCAATAAAATGGCGGTTACTTTACTGATAAACTACCAGACTTTTAGGGGCACTCAATTTACAATGGACTGGAAGCGATCCCAGTGACACCCAGACCAGAGCAAATTAAGAAAAGGTCATTTCCAAAATTTACCCTGACGGGAATCGAACCCGCAACCACCCGGTGTAGTGAGCCGAGCGGCCTACGCTCGAACCACTGCGCCAAGCGGTCTTCAAGGTTGAGCTAAACTTCTGCCAACTGTCTACAGCTTACAAACGGGCAATGCCAAGTTGGTATTGTAATGCAAGCATCTACCTATGCAATGCAAGATCGTACGCATGTTTGTCGACTTTGTTACTTACCGAAATACATCGTTTTGTATATTAAAATAAACGATACTACCCAAAACCACTTTCCTTTGCCCAGGAACGTACGACTTCTACGGTTTGAACCACTACACTAGCAGGCTGGTTCGCAAGGCGAGGCCCGGAGAGGAGATCGGGTCCTGGCCGTTCTACGGCTCCTCGGAGCTACAGATGGTGATGACGACCGACCCGACCTGGCGGTCCTCGGAGGCTGACTGGTTCTCGGTAAATAAACTTCCAATACTGGCTAGCTAATTCCTAGGTTCTTACAATTCGTAATGGAAGTTGGCAACAGGAAAAGCTTTCACCCTTATTCTAATTCATTTGTAAAAGAAGGATGCTGGTCCTTTCCGACATCGGAAACTTTCTGTCAGCTATGAATCCCCCCCCCCCCTAGTTCTGAGAAATTTTCAAGTCGCACTGACCGTAACCCTAACTCCACCTACCTACACATAATATTTCATTTTAGTCTTTGTAATTATTTTATCGCTCACTCATGTCATCTTATAAGACATCGGCAAAATTTAGTCTGACTAAATGAACCAATTTCACTCATTTAAAACGGAATCAATTATCTAGATGGACAGTTGAACTAAATTAACGTAGGCACGCAGCATTTATGAATAGCCAAAACAGTCAGAATCTAGCATCTGTTCAGAATGCTGCTTCCATTGAGAAGATCCTGCAAGCAAACTCAATGGTTACTCTTTTCCATTTCAATGTACGAGTATTGTTAGTAAGCTTCCATAGGTGCTGTTATGGATGACGTGCTAAAATCCGATACATTAGACTCCTTTGTATAAGTCATTGTGAAGTAACCGTTCGCAGTTATATCCTGAGGGTCTCCGGAAGCAGTTGCACTGGATAAACCAAACGTACGACATCAAGGAGATCATCATCACTGAGAACGGGATTCCGACTGTCCACGCCAGCCTCCAGGACTGGCAGCGACGGGAATACTACAGGAGTTACTTGGAACAGGTACCAGGAGCCCACTTGGTTCACCGCTGTCGTTCGACTCGACTCACACTCGACTCTTAACTGACGTATCGCGTAAATGAATACGTCAGTTTTGACAGTTCTCTTTATTCTATAGGAAAACTGACAAATGAGATTATTCAGATTGTGATTCGAATGTGAGACTAGTCGACCGACAGCGGTTAACAGATTTGGGACCCTGATCAATTGGAGAAAAAAACCTGTTTTCTGAATGATGTATGTATAACCTAGTGGGTAAGAGACCGTCCTTGTAACCTTTGATTCTGTCTTATAAACCTTTTAGGAGACTATTTTTAAGACTTTATTGGATACTAGCGGCCCGCCCCGGCTTCGCACGGGTTACATTATTGGAGTTTTAGTAAGGATCCCTAATTTTTTTGAAAATATAAATTAGCCTATGTCACCCGGGGATAGTGTAGCTTCCCAACAGTGAAAGAAGTGTTCAAATCGGTTCAGTAGTTTCGGAGCCTATTCATTACAATCAAACAAACAAAGTTTTTCTCTTTATAATATTAGTATGAAAAAAAACTTCTTAATTTATGATCTCAGGTGCTGGTGGCCATAAACGAAGGGATCCCAGTGACGGGGTACACGGCCTGGTCTCTGATGGACAACTTCGAGTGGTACGGCGGATACAGGTGGGAACAGCCAATATAACCGGTCTGGAAAGCCTGTCACAGCTTGTCAAAGTTTTTTATTTATAATTTGAGTCCCGTACTAATAAATCGATCTCAAGTCTGAGAGCGATCTTGAGTACGCTTTTGAAATATCTTTTCTTACTTAAATGACTTAAGAATGACATTTCCAAGACCGCACTCAGGCTTGAGATCGATTTATTAATTCGGACCTTAATTACTCACTTATGGACCACACCATTGGCTGGCTGCTTTAGCGGAAAATTGATAAGTTTTTTTTTACTAAATGTTTTTGTTGTTTATGTATCGTGGGGACCGAACTATGGACTAGGGGCGATCCCAGTGACACCCAGACCTGGGCAAATGACGAAAAAGGCATATACGAAATTCGCCCCAACAGGAGGCGAACCTGCAACCAACCGGCGCAGTAAGCCGAGCGGCCTACGCACGAACCACTGAGCCAGCCGGTTTTTATTGCATGAATGGTTTTGATTTCAGTTCACAATTCGGCCTGTATTCAGTAAACTTCACGGACCCGTTGCGCACGCGCACGCCGCGCGAGTCCGCGCGCTACTACGCCACCGTCACCAAGCACAGGACCGTCGATATGACACAAGACACATTAAATTATACATAACTAGCTGTGCCCGCGACTTCGTCCGCGTGGAATTTAACTTAACAAAAAAGCCCGCTCCCGCGTTCTGAGCCCGCGCGACAGGACCCATTTTTAAAAGTAGCCTAAGTTACTGCTTATAACAACAGCTATCTACCAGTGAAAGTCCCGTTAAAATCGGTCCAGCCGTTTCGGAGATTACCCGGAACATACACAGACAGACAGACAGACAGACAGACAGACAGACAGACAGACAGACAGACAGACAGACAGACAGACAGACAGACAGACAGACAGACAGACAGACAGACAGACAGACAGACAGACAGACAGACAGACAGACAGACAGACAGACAGACAGACAGACAGACAGACAGACAGACAGACAGACAGACAGACAGACAGACAGACAGACAGACAGACAGACAGACAGACAGACAGACAGACAGACAGACAGACAGACAGACAGACAGACAGACAGACAGACAGACAGACAGACAGACAGACAGACAGACAGACAGACAGACAGACAGACAGACAGACAGACAGACAGACAGACAGACAGACAGACAGACAGACAGACAGACAGACAGACAGACAGACAGACAGACAGACAGACAGACAGACAGACAGACAGACAGACAGACAGACAGACAGACAGACAGACAGACAGACAGACAGACAGACAGACAGACAGACAGACAGACAGACAGACAGACAGACAGACAGACAGACAGACAGACAGACAGACAGACAGACAGACAGACAGACAGACAGACAGACAGACAGACAGACAGACAGACAGACAGACAGACAGACAGACAGACAGACAGACAGACAGACAGACAGACAGACAGACAGACAGACAGACAGACAGACAGACAGACAGACAGACAGACAGACAGACAGACAGACAGACAGACAGACAGACAGACAGACAGACAGACAGACAGACAGACAGACAGACAGACAGACAGACAGACAGACAGACAGACAGACAGACAGACAGACAGACAGACAGACAGACAGACAGACAGACAAAATTTTTTTTACTTCGCCTTTTTGCTATAGGTGTCGTATGTACTTTCATATGCATTTGGTGAGAAGGTGTTATTTTGATATTACAAACAGACACTCCAATTTTTTTTATTTGTATAGATATACAGCCAAAGAGTCATAATTATAACTATGTACTAACCTATGAAGAATAAGAATAATTCTGAAAAATTGATGTTTGTTTCTTGACTATCCCGTGGATCATGAGGGAAGTAGGGAAACCCTATTAATATTCACCGAGGTTTTTATATAGAACCGAGTTGGCTAATACGTACGACCTGCCTGATGTTAAGCAGTGAACGTAGCCTACCCCTCCCACTGGCCCACTCCCCTTCAGGTCGGAAACGTGCGAGCTACGCCTTTGGTACTTCTTGCAAGCATTATGTCTATAGGCTACGGTAGCTTTTAAGCCAAGTCGTGCGCTAGTTTGGTCAGTTTCAAACCACTGTAATACGTAGAGCCTCGTAAAAATATATCTTGTCAGTGGCCTTATGTTCAATGTCTTAGGTCATTGGGGTACCCGCTCGATACCTGAATTTAGGTCAAGTAACGGACCAAGGAAATTGGACGGGCGCAAGGCACGCAAAGTATTCAAGCAATTAGTTAACGTCTAAAGGAGGAAAAAAATTGCTTTAACTCAGACGACGAGAATAATGTAAGACGGAACGCGTTAAGCTTGTGAGTGAAGCTTATATAACATATATTATTTTAAAGATTTTGTTTTATCTTTCTCTATTAGGGGTGTATACGAAAGGATACCTATGCCAAACCCATTGTAACATTACACTAGTTAAAGACAAAATAAAATCTTAAAACCTTATCTGGTAACGAGACGAGAAAGTAATAATAAATATACAAAACTAGATAGACACATTGAAATAAAACTATTTTTCGGATTTTATCGCGTTTATTAACTTTATTAACTTTTTTAGATAGACACAGCTAAGCTAAAAAAAGAAATTGTATAATTGTAATTTATTATTAGTGTCGCCATGTCCATCTGTCCGTTTGTTATATTTTCGGTACCAGCTACAAAGCGATGTATTTTTCTAATTGCAAGCAAAACTATTCTAGGGTCGGGATTGAAAAAATACTTACCCGCTTGCATAGGGTATCGTTGAATAGGTGTTTTAAAATCATAATATATTGAGTTTTTCTTTAAAATTCTTGAAATAAATAAATGAACCATCATGTTTACTATTTATTGAACAGCGGCGGGATGTCTGCTGAACCCTATACAATGCGTAGTCTGAACGCACTTGGGCGGTTTCTTTGTCTACGCAAATCGGCGTTATATCAAGCGGCACAACTTGCATGCGCACGAGTGTATACGCGTCTTAAAACTTGCCCAAACAGTGTCATATATAAAGCGGCTGCAGTGTGCCTCACCCGTGCTTATAATACCCTGTTCAGTGAAGTTGACACAACTCTTTGAGTACCTGCCAGTGAATTATGATTCGTGTGTTTGTGCTTGCGATGAGGTGAGGTTTGCCTATGATAAACTTTTTTAAAGAAGTGCCTATTTTAGTGTAATTTACTCCATTGTAGTCCTGAGGAGACTGTGGCGGGCGTATATATGGCCCATAAAAACAATCACCCTTTTTTCATAAATTTGACACATGTTTTAAATTTCATTCGTATTTATATAAATCGGCCATTCACACGGTAAACCCGGCACGGATAATTTCCATACATTTTACTATATCCGGCTGCCAAATACGACCATTATTTGACAGAAATATGTGTCTTCTTCATCACGTGAATGGCTGCCAAGCTTTGGACATGTTAAAAAGTGCCGACATCTCCCTCTTACTGATCTTGAGATCATGAACCAGATGCGTACATGACACGACTTGATTGAAAACTGAATTGGCACTAAATTGGGAAAATTGGCCGACCACAAAAATAGTTTTAATTATTTTTTTCGATCGGTCGATTAATAATAGGTTAATGACTTCATTCATAAATCTCCCTTGCAAGAAAGGGGATTAAACTTTACTAATTCCGGTTATGGCGACCGCTTTAACTCCTATCCTGACGAAGGTGAGCTCTCGTGTGGCTGACGTAACCGATCTTCTTGTCGAATATCCGCCCGCACGAGGGACACGTGAGCACACCGTTAATATAATTATAAGTTACTAGCTGTGCCCCGCGACTTCATCTGCGTAGTATTGGATTATTGGGTTAAAAAGTATCCTATATGTTAATCCCGGTTATAATCTATCTGTGTTCCAAATTTCATCCAAATCCGTTCAGTAGTTTTTGCGTGAAGGAGTAACAAACATACATACATCCACACTCACAAACTTTCGCATTTATAATATTAGTAGGATACGCGCTGGTGGTCGCGCTTTCAGCTCATCTCTTTTAGTGTCAAGCTCAATAAGCCGATTCTCCTCAAATTCTTGAACCTTGGTCTTAACCAGGGTTCTCCACTCTGGCCGTCGCGCTGCCAATTTCTCCCATTGCGCCGTATTAATTTGGCACCTCTTCATGTGACGCTTAAGAACATCTTTATATCTGAGAAATTGACCACCTTGCTTCCGTTTCCCCTTCTCCAGTTCGGAATAAAAGATGCGCTTCGCGACTCGTTCGTCTGCCATACGCGACACATGACCGGACCACCGAAGCTGCCGCCGCATGTAGGCCATTCAAGTAAAAGAAAACGAAACAGGGCACGTGGAAGCAACGGAAAGATAATGAATTGCTTAATTAACAATTATATTAATACTTAGATCATGAGAAATATCGCAAACCCTAAAGCGATTTCTTTAAAATGAGTACAGTTCGATTGTCAATTCGATCTAATTGCCAATCAAATCGTGTCTTTAGAAGCCCCCTGAGCCTGATGTCACACTCGTCCGACGAGCCTTTTTCTTGGAAGCGATTTTACAGGGAATCTTTTTTTCAAACCTCCATCACAACGAAACCCACACCACGATATTTATCTATATACATACATATATAAAAATGAATCTCTATTTCCTTGGTCATCGCATCGCGCGTGAACGGATGGAACTATTTCGAAAATTCTTTTTTGTTGTGTTTATTATTGTCAGGAGAAGGTTCTTATGAAAGACTAGCTGAGCCCGCGACTTCGTCCGCATGGAATTGGAATTGGAATTGGTTTTTCTAAAACAAAATTAGCCTAAGTTACAGCTTATAACATCAGCTATCTACCAGTGAAAGTCCCGTCAAAATCGGTCAAGCCGTTTCAGAGATACTCTTTGATTTCATGTGTTTTTATTATTTTACGCGGAACCCTAATTATTTTTCTAAAATTAAAGTAGCCTAAGTTACTCCTTATAACATCAGCTATCTGACAGTGAAAGTCCCGTCAAAATCGGTCCAGCCGTTTCGGAGATTACCCGGAACAAACACACAGACAGACAGACAGACAAAAAAAAATTAAATCGCGGTTTTGTTATAAGTATCGTATGTACTTTCATATGCATTTAGTTAGTAGGTGTTATTTTGATATTACAAACAGACACTCCAATTTTATTTATTTGTATAGAAATGTATAGAAAATATATAAAAGTTGAGCGGAACAATTCGAATTCAATATTCAAAGTTATGACAGGACAACGTCTGTCGGGTCATTTCATTTTATTTCTCTTCTCATTATATAAAATTTAATTAAACAAAATAAACGATGGAGCAATAATACCCCACCCGTACCACGGCCCTTCACACAACGATCGCGTATACAATACCTACTACTTTATATTTTACTAGCGGCCCGCCCCGGCTTCGCACGGGTACATTACGGTTACATTATTGGAAATTTAGTAAGGATCCCTATTTTTTTTATAATATAATATAGCCTATGTCACCCGGGGATAGTGTAGCTTCCCAACAGTGAAATAATTTTTCAAATCGGTTCAGTAGTTTCGGAGCCTATTCATTACAATCAAACAAACAAAGTTTTCCTCTTTATAATATTAGTATGACTACCTGTGCTCGCGACTTCGTCCGCGTGGAATTTAATTGTCAAAGTTTCATACAAACTTTCATCCCCTATTTTATCCCCTTGGGGGTAGAATCAATCAAAATCCTTTCTTAGCGGATGCCTACGTCATAACATTTACCTTCATGCCAAATTTCAGCCCGATCCGTCCAGTGGTTTGGGCTATGCGTTGATAGATCACTATGTCAGTCAGTCACCTTTGAGTTTTATATATATATATACAAGGTGACACATAATGGGTATACTTTTTTTTCCAAAACTTAACTTTGTAATTCTAAAACCATCAGCTTTGGAGGGAACTTGAAAAACAAAGGTGTTATAGGAATAGAGCTGTCGACCGATTTCACAAGTCTACAAAACCTTTAGTACTTCAACCGTCCCACAAAGGCGATAGTTTTAGATTTACAAAGTTAAGTTGCAAAAAAAATAGTATACCCATTTTGTATCACCTAGTAAATAGATTCCGGTAAAATAATAGCAGTTGGTACCGACTCTTTACAAGCTTTTATTTAACTTGCAATGTATGTTTGTCCGGGTGGAATCTTGCAACTGAATTTTAAATCAGTTGACTTTAACCGATTGAGGTGAAATTTGGCTTAGCTATGTGACGTCATTCTAATTCCAATATGGCCGTCTAGTTATTTTTTCTACACTGCCACAGTGGGGGTATCAAATGAAAGGGCTTGCTGAGGAGAACACGAATACTAATACAACGTTACAAAAAGCTTGTTTATTTTACCATTCATTTTTATATTTACCTTTACAAAGTATGCAAACAAGCGTATGCACCGCCTGATGTTAAGCAGTTTGCGTAGCCTATTGATGCTTGTTATACCAATCGCATTGCTCGCACATAAGTGGACTGGAGGGGAGTGGAAAGAGGGCGGGTAAGGGAGCAGGGTTTAGGCCCCCGGCTCTTACACCCATCGTATGAATAATAATAATAATTTAGCCCTTTTCACGTCCGGGCCTCCCCTCAACACGAGGGGGATTCAGGCCATAATCCACCACGCTGGCCCAGTGCGGGTTGGCGGATTTCACATGTCTTTCGAAAATTGGTTAGATCTTCTAAGACATGCAGGTTTCCTCACGATGTTTTCCCTCACCGTAAGCAAGTCATAATCATATAGAAATTATGATTCGCACATAGATTTCGAAAAATCCAGAGGTGCGAGCCGGGGTTTGAACCCAAGACCTGGTGCCCGCAAGACGCGTGCTTCAACCAAGCGGCTATCACTGCTTTCTAACATACCTACTTAATTAAATTTCTGTGATATTCCTTACTGCAACAAGCAGTTTTTATATCACTCCGTTTACGAGTCACTTTAGGATCAAAGTAATAAAAAATATGCCAAAATAATAAACAGTTGTAGGTATAAAGGAAAGAACTGCCTAAAAATAAAAAGGATCAAAGTAATAAAAAATATGGCAAAATAATAAACAGTAGTAGGTATAAAGGAAAGAACTGCTTAAAAATAAAAAGAACCAATGACAATCCTCGGCGTGCCTCCCGCAGTTACCCGCAAACTTGAGGATTTCCCCACGATTACAATAATAACAAGGTTTATTTATATAGGTACCTACTAACTTACCGAGTTTGTTGGCATTAATAATAACTGGTTATTGGTACCAATATTGGGCTTTTCAGATTGGGCGATAAACGACAGATATTGGTGACCTATGAACACAGAACTTAGGACCGTGTCCCCAACGCACTAACGGACTGTTAGGGCGGTAAACGATCGTTACCATCAAGCAATGGGTGACGATAACGACACATTGTGAAAGCGTTTAGTACAAAATTTTGTTTTACTCGACTATGGCAAAGCCAAAATGAAGGGTTATGTCTTAGCAGTCTATGTAGGTATGTAATTATGTATGTAACATTTATGTTACCGTAGCTCCTAAACTACCCATCCGATTTAGAGGAATTATGCGTTAATCGATTCGTTATTGTAGTACGGGTGACAAAGGCTACATCTTCTACTATATAAAAATAAGTCGGGTTTTCCTTCCTGACGCTATAACTCCAGAACGCACGAACCGATTTCCACGGTTTTGCATTCGTTGGAAAGGTCTTGGGCTCCGTGAGGTTTATAGCAAAGAAAATTCAGGAAAAAATTCAACAGAACGCGGACGGAGTCGCGGGGCACAGCAATTTTATATGAAAAAATCAATATGACGGATGTTACATCCAAAAATGTGGGTGACCCTGTTATTTCTTTTTGCTTTAGTTACGTAAATTCTTACCAAATGACAGAAACTATATTATTTTGTACTACATGTCAGCGTTTATAATAAACTAGCTGAGCCCGCTACTTCGTCCGCGTGGAATTTAACTTAACAAAAAAGCCCGCTCCCGCGTTGTGAGCCCGCGCGACAGGACACATTTTTTAAAATTTGTATTTCTAAAATATAACTAGCCTAAGTTACTGCTTATAACATCAGCTATCTACCAGTGAAAGTCCCGTCAAAATCGGTCCACCCGTTTCAGAGATACTCTTTGATTTCATGTGTTTTTATTTTTTCACGCGGAACCCTAATTGTTTTTCTAAAATTAAAGTAGCCTAAGTTACTCCTTATAACATCAGCTATCTGCCAATGAAAGTCCCGTCAAAATCGGTCCAGCCGTTTCGGAGATTACCCGGAACAAACACACAGACAGACAACAATTTTTTAAATCGCGTTTTTGCTATAGGTGTCGTATGTACTTTCATATGCATTTAGTGAAAAGGTGTTATTTTGATATTACAAACAGACACTCCAATTTTATTTATTTGTATAGATAGGACTGGTCCCGTCACACACTCCCACCACTGTAACCCCTGTAAATCAGGATCGACAATGGTGACCAATAATGACGTCGAGGTTTGACCCTCGACGAGTCCCGGCGAAAAGTAAGATTGTCTCGGAACCCGCACGAATTTAATCGAAAGAAATAATAAGAGGAGTTGGAAGAAAAAAATCCACTTCCTACTAAAGTCTATTTCACATACGAAGTGCTGTAGGCGCGGCGCGGTAGTCGCGTGTCGGCAATACAATTTACACTGTGTTCAATTTAGGGCCTATGCACACCACGTTTTTTAAACGCGCCGTCGACGCGCGTTTGTAGCGATACAGACGCGATACACACGCCAGTCAGGCGCAGCCTGTAGCCCTTTGCACACCTGTCCACGTTATTTAAACGCGCCCTTGACGCGCGTTTGTAGCGATACAGACGCGATACACACGCGAGTCAGACACAGCCTGTAGCCCTTTGCACACCTGTCCACGTTATTTAAACGCGCCGCTGACGCGCGTTTGTAGCGATATAGACGACAACAAACTGCTCTGTAGGATAAAAGCGCGTTTAAAAAAGTGGTGTGCACAGGTCCTTAGTTCCGTATTTTTCCGTGGGACATCCAATGTGAAATAGACCGTAGCGGTATCTATCGGCAGTTTTGAATATCATTCGTGTAATTCCGCAGTCGGGTTATAGTTTTCTAAACGTTTTTACTTGTGGTATTACTTCCAGTGTGCTCAGCGGCTGCTGGTGCATGGAGCAGCTGGTGTTCCCTCCAGGGTTCATGTTCGGAGCCTCCACATCAGCCGTCCAAGTGGAAGGAGCTTGGAATATCAGCGGTGAGTGCTATATACATGGTTTATCTAAATGAAGTACCGGGGTAGAACCACCCTCTAACAGAACTTCGGCGTGTAGTTAGGTACTATTAGAGCTGCGCTTCGTACGATTAGTGAGAGAGCCGGTATAACTCCCCTTCAAGTCGGCCAAATGCCAGCAATGCTATTGGTATTGCAACCATCTATGTATAAGCTGCGGTAACTAATTAACTTTAAATTAAAAAATACTAGCTGTGCCCCGCGACTTCATTCACGTAGTATTGGATTATTGGGATAAAAAGTATCCTATATGTTAATCCCGGTTATAATCTATCTGCGTTCCAAATTTCATCCAAATCTGTTCAGTAGTTTTTGCGTGAAGGAGTAACAAACATACATACATACATACATCCACACTCACAAACTTTCGCATTTATAATATTAGTAGGATATACAGGTTGAAACAGAAAGGATTTTTTTCTAACAGAAAAGATTTTTTTCAAATCTTAACTTTGTAATTCTAAAACTAACAGCTTTGGAGGAAACTTGAAAGCAAAAGGTGTTACAGGAATACAGCTGTTGACAGATTTCATAAGTCTACAAATCCTTCAGTTTTTCAACTGTCCCACAATGCCGATAGTTTTACATTTACAAAGTTAAGTTGCAAAAAAATAGTATACCCTTTCTGTTTCACCTAGTATAAGTGAGTACCGCATACCACTAAAGATTACAAGTTCTCTTTTCCCGTGTTCACTCTTCCAGGCAAAAGCGAACACATTTGGGACAGATTGGCACACACAAGACCAGAGGTGGTGGCTGGCGGTGCGAACGCCGACGTGGCCTGCGACTCCTACCATCTGTGGAGACGGGACATCGAGATGATGGAGGAACTGGGCCTGGATATGTACAGGTGAGATCAAATCAAGGAATGAAGAACAATAACATGAAGTAAATGCTAAGAGCTGATGGTGATGACCCAGCGGTTGCCTCATACTTCCAGGTTCTCCATATCCTGGAGCCGAGTCCTGCCGAGCGGCTTCCCCGAGCGCATCAATCCAGCCGGCGCGCGGTACTACAGCGAGCTGATCGACGCGCTGCTGGAGAGGGGAATCCAGCCCGTCGTCACGCTATACCACTTCGACCTGCCGCAGTCCTTGCAGGACCTTGGTAAATGCTGAAGCTATTTTCTTGCAACGGCGACTAAGCTGCAGGAAATAATATTCAGGGAACGACAAGGGCAGCAAGGTAGAGCAGTAGCACTCATCTTCGTCGCCCGACTCCTACCCCCTGGCTGTCGCATATTAAATTCTACCTTAAGTAAGACAGTGAGAAAATAGTGACGAATAAAAGCGCATCTTCATCATAAATTCATCCGCAAGACGTCAACTCCTCGACCGGCACTAGGTCGTCGGTCCACCTTGTGGGAGGCCTACCCACGCTGCGTCTTCCGGTGCGTGGTTTTCATTCACGACCGCCCAATCAGCCGTCGGTTCTTCAGGCTATATGCCCGAATCATTTAAATGAATAATAATGTAAAATAACCTTTGATCGAATATCTCGAGAAAAGATCAACCTTAGCAGGAGTGTCATAAGATCCTGTATTCTCGCGCAGAAATGAACTGATCTTTAGGAGTACACCTTCAAGTAAGACACTAGTGAATATTCCAGGCGGCTGGGCGAACCCCCTCATCGCGGACTGGTTCGCAGACTACGCCAGGGTGGTATTCTCCCTCTACGCAGACCGCGTCAAGTTCTGGCTGACCATCAACGAACCCATTGTTGTCTGTGACGCCGGGTACAGCGAGCAGCATGCACCATTCCTTGACGACAGGAAGATAGGCCAGTTCTTGTGCAATAAGAATCTGTTGATGGCTCACGCGAAGGCTTGGAGGATCTATGATGAAGAGTTCAAGCCTAAGTATAAAGGTATATTATCCTCACTTCTCCTGGTAGGCATTTGCGAACTGAGATACAGATATTTCTACTCTAACGTTGGGTTCCTTCTTCATATTACGACTTGACGACCGCTTGGCGCAGCGGTTTGAGCGTTTTGAGCCGCTCAGTTCACTGCACTGGGTGGTTGCGGCAAATTTCCGAATTGGCCTTTTCGTAATTTACCCCGGTCTAGATGTCACTGGGATCGCCCCCCGACCATTGTACAGTGCAGTCTGGCGATATTTAGTTTAGTTAGTTGACGTGTTTTTCACGAGAACGATTTAAACCAATCTACTATATAAAAATAAGTCGGGTTTTCCTTCCTGACGCCATAACCGATTTCCACGGTTTTGCATTCGTTGGAAAGATCTCGGGCTCCGTGAGGTTTATAGCAAAGAAAATTCAGGAAAAATTTCAACAGAACGCGGACGGAGTCGCGGGTCACAGCTAGTTTCTCATAATAATATAAACAAACTCCAAACTGGTTTGATTGACTTGTTGTGACAGTATTTTGCTTATAATAGGTAAGGTGTCACTTGCGTGCGTAATGAACTGGTTTGAACCAAAAACGCCTGAAGACGTCGAGGTCACTGAACTTGCCATCGAGTACTGGGTATGACATTTTAAATGAGTATTGTTTATTTATTTTGTTCTTCGTAAAAATAATAATTATCAAATCTGTGTTTAAACCGTTCAACCCAAAGAATTTTGAAGCGAAGCTTCTATACGGACGTTCGGGGCGCTCGCTGCGCGGCCACTCTATCTGTGCTAAGCGTCAGTAGCGTTGCATGACATATACCTATGCGCCGCAGCTGATTTTAAAGCTTAGTTCTTACGCTTTATGCTATAAAGCTTCGCTTCTTTCGGGTGTCCCTAGACGGCACTGTTCTTAACATTTTTACTTCAAATAGTTAGGTACACTGCCTATGCCTTTAATAGGGAATAAGCATTTTTTTTTATTTTGAGCTCTCCGTATACTAATATTTAACTAAAGATAAGTGCGGGATATAGGTAAGTGCGGGAAAACGAACATCTAAACCACCAAACATCAAGATTTTTCGAATTTTTATCCCTTGATACTTAAAAACTTCTTGCTCATTGTATGAAAAAAACGTAATGTATTGAAACACCATTGTTTGATATTCTCAAGCAATATCATAATTATCACAATGTTTAAATAAAGAATATCAGTTTTTACGAATTCTTTGTTCTCATATAAAAGGGAGCGAATCTGACTGTCACTTAAAATTCTTTGAAAATTCAACTTTGAGTCACTTTTGAGTCTCGGTAATCCGGATCTGATAAACCAACGAAGGTATCAACATTTTCTGTGCCCGAATTCTTCTGAAAAAATAATAATTTACAGCTAGGTAGATACTCTTATCCCATATACTCCGCGGTCGGCGGGTGGCCGCCCCGGATCGAGCAGGTCCTGGCTGAGAACGCGAGGAGAGAGGGCTACCCGCAGCCCAGGCTGCCGCCCTTCACACCTGAAGAGATTGAGCTCGTAAAAGGTACTCCAGATTCATGCATTTATTTTCCTAAACCTAATAAAAACGTTTAAAAAACCTGTAACCCGATTACGAAAAATCTGCCGACAGATAGCGCTAGTAGTAGTCATAAACGCTGAAATATGGTCATCATCATCACCTTGCCCTTATCCCACACTACGTGGGGTCGGCGCAGCACTTTCTCTTCTTCCATTCAAGCCTATCATCCGTCATCTCTGCACTCACTCCCTTTTCGGTCATACCCTCTTCCACGCAGTTCATCCACGTCTTTATAGGACGTCCCCTACCCCGACTACCGCTCACTCTCATACCCATCGTCCTTTTGACCACATGATCATCCTCTCTTCGCATTACATGTCCATACCACGCTAACCTTCCGCTCTTTATTTTCTCTGTCACCGGCGCTACTTTCTGGCTTCTCCTTATATACTCATTTCTAATTTTATCCATCCTTGTTACACCACACATCCATCTCAATATTCGCATCTCTGCTACATGCACTCTTCTTTCATCCACCGCTTTTGTAGCCCAGCACTCTGATCCATACAATACGACAGGCCTTATAACCGACTTGTAAATTTGTCCCTTAAGTTTAAGGGGCATTCGCCGGTCGCAGGTTATCCCTGAGACCTGTCGCCATTTCATCCAACCAGCATTTATCCTGCTTGCTACTTCCCGGTCAATGTCGCCGTCGCTTTGCAAGATAGAAATATAGTATGAAATGGTTTTTCAGTCGCTTAGTATATTTTATATTGTATGCCTATGCCTATGTACCTCATTATACTCAGTCAGCGTACGAACGCAGCTATAATACTTACTTTAAGCCGATCTTCTGTGAGAGATTGGTACTACCCCGGTCGAAGCAGCCCGTGTATAACCTGCAATTAATTTGCTACATCTTGGCGCTAACATCTCATAGCAAGTAGAAGGTAAAATGTCTCCTACAACTGTGGAGGAGCTCCATCTTCCAAATGAAACCGATTCGATGTTGTA
Source organism: Notodonta dromedarius (assembly GCA_905147325.1). NCBI lineage: Eukaryota > Metazoa > Arthropoda > Insecta > Lepidoptera > Notodontidae > Notodonta > Notodonta dromedarius. The sequence continues at coordinate 6,815,885 of LR990183.1, read as the reverse complement.
TATCCAGGCACGTATGACTACTACGCCTTAAACCACTACACTAGTAGGCTGATCCACAAGGCGAGACCTGGGGAGAAGATCGGTTCCTGGCCGTTCTACGGGTGCGATGAAGTCGGTGCAGTGATGGAGAGGCGGCCGGATTGGGCCGCTACTGACTTCGATTGGTTTGCGGTATGATCATTAATCATTGGAAAGGTGACGACAGATTTGAGCTGAACCAGAATTAAAACAGTGAATTTTCCCATAAAGACAAGAGTATTTCGGGATTTCTCGCGCTTGGGCTCAGTTCTGTCACCACCATAATTAAGATAGACATATTATACATATATTCGAAATTCTTTCACATCGTTCCCGCTTCAATAATTAGCCCCCCCACCCCCCTTCTTCTCGTATTTGAAAATTGCTGCATTTTAGACATCTTTAAAAGTAACTTTGAAATTTACTGCACTGATAGTAATCCTAAGTCATATTCGACCACTAACATTGAAATATTTTTGCGAATAAATTTTAAAATGGCAAAAGGTTCCGAATCGGTTTCCGATATCTATTAGCAATTTCCGAGCAACGACATTGGTATTGCAAGCATCTATAGGAAACGTAACTGCTTAACATCGGGCGGTTCTTAAGGTTGTTTACCGACTTTGATATAACACACACAACAATTTAGCCCTTTTGACGTCCTACTCCTGGGCACGGGCCTCCCCTCAACACGAGGGGGTTTCAGGCCATAATCCACCACACTGGTGCGGGTTGGCGCATTTCACATGTATTTCGAAAATTTGTTAGATCGTCTAAGACATGCAGGTTTCCTCACGATGTTTTCCTTCACCATAAGCAAGTGATAATCATATAGAAATTATGATTTGCACATAGATTTTGAAAAATCCAGAGGTGCGAGCCGGGGTTTGAACCCAAGACCTGGTGCCCGCAAGACGCGTGCTTTAACCAATCGGCTATCACTGATTATTATGCACTTTGATATATTATATAAAAAAATCCAGGTATACCCAGAGGGGGTACGGAATCTGCTGCATTTGCTGAACGCCTCCTACGGGGCCATGGACATTCTGATCACGGAGAATGGCTACCCGAGCAAGGATGCTGGACCCAACGATCAGGCACGACTCGAGTACATCAAGGGAAATCTGCAGCAGGTATACATGCCTACAGGATTTTATTAAACACGACCTTTTGTTCGATTCCTGTCAGGGTAAATTTCGGAGATGGCCTTTCCGTAATATGCCCTTGTCTGGGTGTCACTGGGATAGCCCCCGGTCCATTGTACGATTTGTACGGTATCCATAGTACAAGCGTTGCTTAGTTTGGGACCATACAGTTGGTGAGTTTGTCTGGCGATATTTATTAATTATTTATTATACAACTAGCTGAGCCCGCGACTTCGTCCGCGTGGAATTTAACTTAACAAAATAGCCCGCACCCGCGTTCTAAGCCCGCGCGACAGGACCCATTTATTTTGTTTTTCCAAAATAAAAGCAGCCTAAGTTACTCCTTATAAGATCAGCTATCTGCCAGTGAAAGTCCCTTCGAAATCGGTCCAGCCGTTTCGGTGATTACCCGGAACAAACACACACACAGACAGACAGACAGACAAAAATTTTTGATATCGCGTTTTTGCTTTAGGTGTCGTATGTACTTTCATATGCATTTAGTGAAAAGGTGTTATGTTGATATTACAAACAGACACTCCAATTTTATTTGTTTGTATGTATATGTATAGATTATTTTTTTTGGTTTTGTTCCATATCGGTACTAGAAGTTAGAACTCATTTCCATTAACCAGCCAGTCACTGGAAAATTATTTTGAGTGCTTTGGGTTCCTAGATAGGTACTTTGTACTGTACCCTTTTAAAATTATAATATCATTAGAAAATCATGAAACAGGTAGCGTAAGTTCGCAAAAATTAGCGGTCAGTGACCGCGCTGCGCCGCGACGAGTGCGACACAGCCTGATAAAACGACGCGAGATCATAAAAATATTTCGTAATCGTTAATATTGGTATGTTTAATAAACTATAAAACAATAAAAAAGTAATGTCTTTCTTAAATTTAGTTTATCTAACACTAGCGACCCGCCCTGGCTTCGCACGGCTCTAAAATTATCAGTGTTTCTCTACTATATTATGCACTAGCGGCCCGCCCCGGGTTCGCACGGGTACATTACGGTTACATGAGTTTTAGTAAGGATCCCTAAGTTTTTTAAAAATATAATATAGCCTATGTCACCCGGGGATAGTGTAGCTTCCCAACAGTGAAAGAATTTTTCAAATCGGTTCAGTAGTTTCGGAGCCTATTCATTACAATCAAACAAACAAAGTTTTCCTCTTTATAACATTAGTATGAAGTATGGTGTACGTATTATACATTAATTATAATAAACCTTCCTCTTGAATCACTCTATCTATAAAAAAAAATTCGCCAAGTACATGTCGAGCCATGCACAATGAAGGGTTCCGGGTTATTGAAGGGAATCTTTTTAAAATTACACCCCAGGTTGAAATACGAAAGCTGTTTGTACATACTAAGAACATAAGAAATACACTAATGAACATAAAACATACGTTTATTGCTGTTATTTAATTGTAATTTATTAATAATTTATCCAATTTTGTCTGCATAATCTTATTCATCTTTCTGCAACATAAAAATGTAAGAAGTGTCGATATTTATTACGTAAAAAATCTTACCCCATGTTATTTACATACCTACTACTACCGACATCTATCCACGTGCATTAACACTTCAGAAATACACGTATTAACATAAAATATAAATTTATTGCTGTTATTTCATTGAAATTGGTGAACAATGTATCCATTTTCGGCATAATCTTATTAATGTTTTTGCAATAGAAAAATGTAAGAAGTGTCGGAATCCATTACGTAAATTTTGATTTTACTTTAAAAGTTAAAAATCTCGCAAACGTAATTTTTGATGATAAAATGTTGTATGATAACACCATTTTATTTGAAAAGACCTTTCCAAGGATACCCCACATGATGGGGTAACTAAAAAAAAAATATCCCCTCTTTCGATGTTCGGGGAGGTACCTCAAAAAAAGTAATTTTGTTACATTTTTATATTTGTGAAAGTGATATTTACTCTTAAAGTATTTTTGTACCAAATTACATCAACATCCGTCGGAAACTGTAAAAGTTATGACCCTGTGACAGGTCGCGACAGACAGACGGACGGACGGACGGACGGACGGACTGGATGATCTCATAAGGGTTCTTCGTAGGGACTACGGAACCCTAAAAACCGCATCAAAATCAGTTGCGTAGTAAAGATCTAAGCATACATAAGGACAGACAGACAGCGGGAAGCGATTTTGTTTTATACTTTGTAGTGACAAAGTATAAAACAACGTAAGTATAAAGTAAACAAAGTATATATCAAAATTTGCGCAATATGTATTTATTTATAACAATTCTCCTGGGCTCCACCATTACAATTGTATTGTTAATTCCGATGTACCAGAATAAATCTATTCAAATAAATAAAATTGGAGTGTCTGTTTGTAATATCAAAATAACACCTTTTCACTAAATGCATATGAAAGTACATACGACACCTACAACAAAAACGCGATTTAATTTTTTTTTGTCTGTCTGTCTGTCGGTCTGTCTGTCTGTGTGTTTGTTCCGGGTAATCTCCGAAACGGCTGGACAGATTTTGACGGGACTTTCACTGGCAGATAGCTGATGTTTTAAGGAGTAACTTAGGCTACTTTAATTTTAGAAAAAAATTAGGGTTCCGCGTAAAAAAATAAAAACTCATGAAATCAAAGAGTATCTCCGAAACGGCTGGACCGATTTTGACGGGACTTTCACTGGTAGATAGCTGATATTATAAGCACTAACTTAGGCTACTTTTATATTAGAAAAACAAAATAAAAAAATGGGTTCTGTCGCGCGCGCTCCGAACGCGGGAGCGGGCTTTTTGTTAAATTAAATTCCACGCGGACGAAGTCGCGGGCTCAGCTAGTATAATATAAATAATAGAAGCGTCAATAGTCTGATGGTTAGTGGTTCCGGGTTCAATCCCCATCCTGACCATTAAACTATTGACGTAAGCCCACTCCTAACACAAAACTAATTACGGCAATACTCGTAATGTGATGAGTTTCTAGTAATCGCTTAAAAAAAAATTAGATGTAGACAAAACTCCAAATTTTTTCAGATTCTACTAGCCATAAGTGATGGCATACGAGTCATAGGCTACAGTCCGTGGTCGCTGATGGACAACTTTGAATGGATGGGAGGATACACGTGAATACTTAACATATTAAATAATCTTTGTGTGCATATAAGATAAAGAATCTGAGCAGATGTGGCATTGCCTCTTTTGGAGCACTTAAAATTAGACTTAATCTAATTAAGTGTCACCTCCATTAAACTTGTTTATTCTTAAAGTGTGACCTGCATGGTATTCGCGATCAACGGACAGTTTCCGTGTCGGAAACCACAACTTGCATCCTTCTTCTAATTCATTTGTAAAAGAGGGATGGAAGCTGTCGTTTCCCACATCGGAAACTTTCCGTCAATTGTGAATACCCCCCCCCCCCCAACCCTCTTTAGAGTAGAGTATAATTTTAACCCTATTTCGGTGTTATCAGGGTCAGTTTCGGCTTGTATGCGGTGAACTTCTCGGACCCGGTGCGCACGCGCACGCCGCGCGACTCGGCGCGGTACTACGCCGCCGTCACTAGGAGCCGCGCAGTGCACCCCACACACGACGCACTCCATTATGTATAGTATTTATTAAGTAACTAATTAAAATAAAGTTTTCGTTATTTATATTTATCATATTACTTATTATTTTTATTTTTACTAAACCATTTCTGCACAGCCCACTGAACAGTGATAGCCGATTGGTTAAGCACGCGTCTTTCGAGCACAAGGTCCTGAGTTCAAACCCTGGCTGTCACGTCTGGTATTTTCGAAATCTATGTGCGTATCATAATTTCAATATGATCATCACTTGCTGACGGTGAAGGAAAACACCAAACCTGCATGTCGTAGAAAATCGGTTAGATTTTATAATTAAAGACATGTGAAATCCGCCATCACACACTGGGCTAGGCTGGTGGATATAGCCTGAATCCCCCTCGAATTGAGGGGAGGCCCGTACCCAAGAATGGGACGTGGGGCTAAATTATTTTATATAACCCACCAGGGTACGTAAGGCTAAGTGTGGTGGTTATAATTTCAATGAATTCGTCTATCTGCCAGTTTGTGTGGCATCTTAACTGAGTTGCCAACCAGGCTGCAGACTCGACAAAAGTATATTTATTGAGATAAAAGATAAGTAAGTAGGTATATAAACATGAAATCATGATTAACTTTTATCTTATTTGGTTTAATTTATTAATTCAACAATAGGCCTGTAATATAATTTATTTGGCTTTGGTTTTATTATCTTTGAGCACTTACATCTATGCAGTTTGAATAATGTTGTGTGACAAAGCGGTCCTCTTCTTGTAAGTACCTATGGCCACGGCCAACGAGAAGCGATTAGAAAATTAATAAGGAGGTTATTTTATATACCTATTATTATTTTCATTAGGTTACATTTCGCCATCATTTATATCTAACTAGCTGAGCCCGCGACTTCGTCCGCGTGGAATTTAAAAATAAAAGTAGCCTAAGTTACTGCTTATAACATCAGCTATCTACCAGTGAAAGTCCCGTGAAAATCGGTGCAGCCGTTTCGGAGATACTCTTTGATTTCGTGTGTTTTTTTTACGCGGAACCCTAATTGTTTTTCTAAAATTATAGTAGCCTAAGTTATTCCTTAAAAGATCAGCTATCTGCCAGTGAAAGTCCCGTCGAAATCGGTCCAGCCGTTTCGGAGATTACCCGGAACAAACACACAGACAGACAGACAAAAACAATTTAAATCGCGTTTTTGTTATAGGTGTCGTATGTACTTTCATATGCATTAAGTGAAAAGGTGTTATTTTGATATTACAAACAGACACTCCAATTTTATTGATTTGTATAGATATGTATAGATTAACATTACGACTTCCGTTGCAAAGCCATTAAACACGAATTAATAAAAATAGAACTATTACTATTCTGTATCGGTTCCCGTTGGTCGTGGAGGTAGTCAAATTTAACAACATCGCGAACAAAGACATGGAATGACGTACTTATTTGTATTTTATAGCCTGCTTATCGCGTATCTGAATACGTCAGTTTTGACAGACGTTCCGTAGCAAAACCGACGTATCGCGTATCTGGATAAGTGCGTCAGTTTTGACAGATATTCTATAGCAAAACTGACGTATCGCGTATCTGAATACGCCAGTTTTGACAGTTGTTCTATAGCAAAACTGACGCATGACAAACTGACAAAACTGCTGCGTATTCAGATACGCGATACGCCAGTTTTGACGTACCTATTGCGAGTCGATCGAGATGCCAGCGGTTAACAGAGTTGGGCCCCTGGTCCTCAATCAGCTGTAACAGTCTCGCGTCTGTAGTGATGCCTATAGGTACCTACAGATATTTATGTCTCCCGCTTTGCAACGGCGGGAAGCGGATAATTTTCTTCGAATTTTTCCTGTGCTTTCTTTTGATTAAAATCGTGTAATTTGCCCAGGTCTGGGTGTCATTGGCCCCAGGACCATACAGTTGGTGTGTTAGTCTGATGATATTTAAGTGTGGTGAAGTTGGCGAACTTCTTCCAAAAGACGTATAGGTGTCCTCACGATGTTTTCCTTCCTATGACGAAGATATTTTTTAACAAATATTTAGTGGTTGTTATTATTAAAAATTATTAAAAAAAAAAATATGAAATCGACTTCAAAACCACAAATAGGCACTCATAAGTGAAAAATAAATTAATATAATTATTGTAAGCTACCCACTCATCTATTTGAAGTCCGTGCCAGCCAAGCCAAGTAGCTGGTAGATAGATGCTATGAATGTAGTAAGTAGCTAGATACTTGTTGGTTTATTTTTCCCTTTTTAGTGCAAACAAGTTTAATTTAAAAAAGATTTTAAAGATAATATTTTATGATCTAGCAGCCACGTCATGAAGAAGTTTAAAACGGGCTATCACAATTAAATGCATGTACAAAAAAATTACTGTCCTATTCACTGTTGAGGAGTTCCCTCGCCGCAAGTCAACCCTGGGTGCATCAGTCATGCCATGATGGAATTTAGAACAGGCTATATTATAGTTAAATCAATTTTACAAAATTTCGTGTCTTTGCTGTTCGCCGTTGAGGAGTTCCACTATCCACCTCCTGACTGCATCATCAGATCAGCTCAATAGGATTGTTACTATCCTTACATAAGTATGAAAAATTTCAGCTCAATCGGAAACCGGGAAGTGGGTCAAAACTGGCTTATAAGACTTTAATAATAATAATAATCCATTTATTTCAGGCAAATACCCATATTAAATTAACATTAAAAAACACAATAACAAATAAATAAAATAGAAATAAAATTAAATTACAATAGCATTAAATAAAAATAAATTCCAATTACATTACATTTACATTAGGTCACATTAAGTTGCACCATATTCAATCATCAATCGACAATTTGTGTTACGATCTATAATATCATTACTAGGTATATTGCATTAATTATACTAGTGCACCAAGGTACTAAAATAAATAATCTTAGTTATCAACAGAGAAATCAGAACAGACGGGCAGGAACTTTAGTACATTTTATTTTTATTTAAGTACTAGCTGTGCCCCGCGACTTCATCCGCGTAGTATTTTAACTTAGCAAAAATTTCGGGATTATCGGGTTAAAAAGTATACTATATACTATCCCGGTTATAATCTATCTGTGTTCCAAATTTCATCCAAATCCGTTCAGTAGTTTTTGCGTGAAGGAGTAACAAACATACATACATACATACATACATACATCCACACTCACAAACATTCGCATTTATAATATTAGTAGTATTTGGGAAAACAAACAATTGTACATTATGGCAGTTGAAACACAGTTTTAGTTAAGTACAGGATGACACCATACCATATCAATGTCAGTAGCAATCGTGAAGCTCGTGTCAGCAAAACGTCAAAAGCGGAGCGTTTGAAAGGTAATCGCGAGCGTTTGCTTTTCTATTACGATTTGAGTAGCCTTGCGTGGTTATGGCCCAGTTCTATTGATTTGTATAGATGAATAGCCTTGGCCATTAGCCTAGATCACGTCTGACTCAATAGATAAGAAAAACTTGGTATTTTAAAACGCGTAATAAATTAATGCTCCATATATCAAGGCATACATACAAAAGTTTCCGTGGTAAGAATCATGATTGTTTGCAATTATTACGCTATTAAAATTATATATTTACCTAGATTTATATATTATTACTTACACCGTCAGGTTTTCCTTGAAATGTAAAGTAATTATGAAATTACATTGTAGGCATATGGATTGTTTTTAACCGACTTCCAAAAAGGAGGAGGTTTCTATGTTCGTCTGTGTGTATTTTTAATGTCTTTTCATAAAAGGAGGAAAAGAGAAGGAATATGTAAGTAATAAGTGTCTGATCGGTCGACAACATCGTATCCGATATAGGTTCGATGTCGTCGTCGATCAATGTGAAAACGCCCAATCATTTATAGATATTTCTGGCGGTCATTGGACCTTGGATGGAGTGGTTAATTTAGATTCAGCGGTAGATCGCTACTCATAATAATATCTCATATTCAGTCGCTCTACCATGAGTTTTACACTCGTTAGCAGTTGCTATTCGATACCGTCTACGTAAAATACTATTTAGTATGGCAAATAGGGATATTAATGTTTTTTTAATGATTTTTATTAGCTCACCGTTTATTAATTATTTGAAAAATAAAAACACAATGGGTAAGGAGATAAATATTTTTGACACTTCGACGTCAGTTGAATACTGTGTCTTCAAAGGACTAGAAGACATCGCCTACACGCACTCGTAAATTTCTCGAGAAGATTTAATTTCGCTAAACCTCTTATAATGGCTAATCCATGAAATAAAAACAATATAATTATGATGTGCCAAAGTATGTAATCGCTATACCAAAGCTTACGAAAATTGGTCGTAATGCAAAACTGCTTGATCAAATTGTATAAAAATCGTATGTCTTTGTAGTAATTAAAACACCCACTGTTGCAATCTTTCAAATGATTTTTCGACCCATCCATATTCCCCCTTGTATATCATTGTTGGCCACCTAAAAAATCATTTGCTACACAAATATTTTACACTTGAATGTCGCCCGCGGCTCCGCTCGCGTATATTGCGATTAAAACATAGCCCATGTTACTCAGGGATAATGTAGCATTCTAATGGTGAATGATTTTTTAATCGGTCCATTAGTTTTTGAGTTTATTCGTTACAAACATACATAAATACAAATCATTCCATTTACAATACATATAAATTTTTTATTATTATTTTTTATTTTTTTTTATTACTGTAAGTTAGTTTATAAGTACTTTTAATACTGTAAATATTACCAAATGGTTTTATTAATCGACTAAATAATGAAATTTAGTACAAGCAGATAAATTCCAAATTATCAATTATATCCAATTTAAAATCTTATAACGACCTGGTGTTAAAGTAAAGTAAGTTTGTATAAGTTAATAAAAATAAAACGTAAAATAGCGTAAAATTGTATAATTATTAAATTAGTAAAGTGGGTAAAATTTTACCCAAATCATTCCTCATTATAATATTAGTAGAGACAGACAATAGCGACTACGTAACAACCGCTAGCGAACGTGTGAACTTATGGTAGAGACGGTGGTAAAAAAAGTAGAGACGGAATTGGTATAATCAGTGGCGATCTGCAGGCGAACAATGTCGTAGAGCAGACTGCATGAAGGTAATTTCAGTTCGCAATATACTAGCCGTTAGTGGATTACTTCGAGATGTTTCAACACCTCCTTCTACCGTGAGTTACCTGTATTTTATCACTTTTACTGTCGCAAGTTGTGTTTTAAAGTTTGAGAGAATGGGATCTCGGCTAACCAATGTTTTAGGAATGTGTTTTACATATTGAAGCGAGTAAAATTCCGTTTGTTTCCGGCTCTTGTCAGTGCGAATCAACATTCTGAATTAGTGATAGATTTTGATTACTTTTATTTATTTTTACGAACAAGCATTGTTCTTAAGGCAATGTTTATAATATATGGTGTATAGTTGATATTCAGCTTTTAGTTTATGTTATATTTCAGTGTCCAAATAAAATAAATTGATGAGTGCTTTTGTATTAAATAAAATGTGTTTGATATGATTTGGTCAAACGTTCCTTCAAGTTTTGTGCAATAAATAATTATAATAAAATATATTATTACGATAGGTAGTTGCATCATGTTTAGCATTTACTAATGCGCTTATATTCTGTAAGTATTTATTATTACTTAATATAACTTATTATAATAATATATAAACGAAAACATTGTGAGGAAACCTGCATGTCTTAGAAAAACCAACCAATTTTTGAAAGACATGTGAATTCGCCTCTGGAATATGCCAATCCGCACTGGGCCAAGCGTGGTGGATTATGGCCTGAATCCCCCTCGTAGTGAGTGGGGGCCCGTGCCCAGAAGTGGGACGTCAAAAGAGCTAAATTAAACATATCATTATTTATATTATACGTAATAACTTTTCGCACAATTATTGTACAGTGCGTTGGCGGGCGTTTGTATTTGCTCCGATGTCCTCAAGTTTCCGCCCTGGTTCAAGTTCGGGTCCGCGTCTTCAGCATACCAGGTTGAAGGAGCCTGGAATGTTAGCGGTAAGAATATGATCTACATACCTATTGTTTTACGATACTAGAGCCAAGCTATAGCCAGCTGACTACAGGTCATATACGGGCTGGCTCAGAAGATCGGCTTAAAGATTCGTACGATGAGTGAGGATAGGGCCTGTGGGATAGGGCCCTTAGGTCGCTGCCGCCCCCTCGCTGCGGCCTTATAACGGCCTATTGGTTTTTTTGAGGCACATCAGAGAGATCTGCCAACGACGTTTCAAATATATAAAACTTAAAAAAAAACTGTGTCGTCTAGGGACGCCCGAAAGAAGCAAAGCTTTATAGTATAAAGCGTAGGGCGCCGCAGCTGCCACTCTGTATACCTGTATATATCGTGTAACGCTACTGATGCGTAGCAGAGATAGAGTGCCCCGAACGTCCGTATAGAAGCTTCGCTTCAAAAACTTGATGAACAGGAGTTGGCTTCCGGTCTTTGGACTCCGCACTCTACGTCAAAAGTTTCCGAAACGCGTACGGCTAATAAGGTGTATAAGATTTAAGATCGACCAATCACAAATCATTATTATTTTCAATAAACCATTCACTATACGTTCGCTCTCGACCAATCGCAATGACTTTAAAACCGCTCCCACTCCGTAACCTGTTTCGAAATTATTTGGATGCGGACTTGAAAGTCCGTGATTGCAAATCTTCAGAAATGTTTTTGCAGATAAAGGAGAAAATAGATGGGATCGCTTAACACACGTGTCCCCACAAGTCACTAGTGACCACGGAAATGGCGACGTGGCTTGCGACTCTTACCATCTATGGCGACGGGACATCGAAATGGCGGCGGAGTTAGGACTGGAGTTCTATAGGTAAAGGCCTATTATTTATATTTTTCCGTCATTATATCTACCTGCAGTTTCACGGTCGCATACTTGTTTTGTACAAAATTCTCTATCAAAGAATGCCTGGATGAAAACACAGTCCAGATGAAAACTCAAAAAGACCGCCAAATTTTCCCTAAATGACACTTCCCGTGCTTCTCTCCCTCTTTCTGTTCACTCCCTCTGTCGAATTGGTATTTTAAGCAGCTATAGGCTACGGGACAACAGCACAGCTACAGACCTCATCAAAACCCAAATGGCAGACTGTGAAACTCAAACGAATTCCAGGTTTTCCATAAACTGGCCCCGTCTACTCCCGTCTGGTTTCGCCAACTACATCAGCCAGGACGGAAAGAACTACTACAGTAACCTGATCGATGGTCTTCTGGAGAAAAGAATAGAGCCTGTCGTTACTATTTACCACAATGACATGCCACAGATTCTGGAGGAACTAGGTAAGCCGTTGGTTATTCTCGGGGTCTTGTATATATAGTCACGATGCTTGCTAGTATTAATATCGTGATTCAGTTTTTCTATGATGAATCCGTACATTGTATTGAAGCGCCGCATTTAGCGCCATCTGTCCGTTTCTGTCGGCGACGTGAATGTGAGGTCGCCACAACGGTAAATCGTATCTGGAATCCGGTTCTAAAAGGTTGCGGGCCTGAAACATCTGAAATTCGCCCTAAATATTGGGCCTTTATATGAGAAACCCAGTTAGTTAAGGAAGAGTAGTTCGCCAACTCGCACTGGGCCAACTGTTCTATCGACCGAATGCCCCCTCGGATTTACGGGGATCTGGCCCACGATAATAGAAATAGGGTTTTCCGATATTCGATTAGGAGCGAAAACACCCATTGCATTTCTGCTAGCTACTTTGGTACACAGCTTAAATAATGTATTAGGTGAGTTTCAGAGAGCAAAAGGAGTCGCTTCCTGTAAATATAATCAGCCAAATCAGGATAAACCGGTACCCATAATACAAGCGTTGCTTAGTTTTGGACCATAAAGTTGGTGTGTCAGTCTGGCGATATGTATGTATTATTTATACTTTTCAGGTGGCTGGAGAAACCCCCTAATATCCGACTGGTTCGCTGATTACGCGAGGGTAGTGTTCACCCTCTTCGGCGACCGCGTGAAGACCTGGCTCACCATCAACGAGCCGCTCATGGAATGTGACTGGTTCTATGGCGCTGGGCCACTGGGGACTGGACCAACGGGCGCCGATAATATTGGGTCCTATCTGTGCAGTAAACATATTCTGATGGCCCACGCTAAAGCTTGGAGGATTTACGATGAAGAGTTCCGTAAAAAGCATAATGGTAGATCTGGTGTTCTACATTTTTAATAAGGTTCATTTCGGCGTGCGTGTATATAATACTTGTCGCTCTTAAGTTATTTTCCAAGACACTTTTATCCTGGCTGCTTATGGAAATTGTTAGAGGTTCCCATAACCGTGCAACCAACTTGTCCCCGGGACTCGTTGAGGGTTAAACCTCGAAGTCATTATTGATCACAATTTTCGATCCTGGTTTACAGGAGTAACAGTGGTGGGAGCCTGTGGCGGGACCAGTCCCATTTAAAACAAAACGTGCAATCAAAACTGTACCTAAACGTTATATCATTTCTTGCAGGAAAAGTCTCATTTTCCAATCATCTGCTATGGTTCAAACCATTCTCACCAGAGGACGAGCAGTTAACAGAATTAGTGAGGGAATTTTTCGTAAGTTTCTTTGATGGTTCATAGATGATGAACAAATTATATCTCCTTTTGACAAAAATCTGTAACGAGCGCACCAATGATCGTCATCGTTTGTTATCAGCAAAGCGAATTCCTGAAAACCTTTACGCGGCGCTACCCCAAAAGTAAATTATTTTGCTTCATTTCAGTCTGGTCGTTATTCCCATCCAATATTTAGCAACGAAGGCGGCTGGCCTCCCTTGGTCGAGGAAGCCTTGGCCGAGTTCAGCAGAAAACATGGTCACAACAGGCCAATGCTGCCACCGTTTACTCCTGAAGAGATCGAACTGGTCAAAGGTGGGAGACAAATTCTTTAAGATGATCCTTCATGATTTGAATTTGACGAAGACCACTTGTTGCACTAGTACGAGCGTAGGCTGCCTGCCAGACTCACTGTAATTCATTGAAATATACTGGGTGTCACTGGGATCGACATGTCCATTGTATTGGTGCTGAACTACTGACCCATAGTACAAATGTCGCTTAGTTTGGGACCATAAAACTGTATTACTGTAAACGACCGCTTGGCGCAGTGGTTCGAGCTGTGGGTTCGAGCGTAGGCCGCTCGGCTCACTGCACATGGTGGTTACGGGTTCGATTCCCGCCGGGGCAAATTTCGGAATTGCCTTTTCGTAATTTGCCCAGGTCTGGGTGTCACTGGGATCGCCCCCAGTCCATTGTACGGTACCCATAGTACAAGCGTTGCTTAGGTCGGGACCATACAGTTGGTGTGTTCCTCTGGCGATATTAATTTTATTTATTTATTTATTGAGTGTTAGTCTGGATATTCTTCAATCCTCCTGGACCGTTTCGATCATCTGTTAATAATGAATGATTTTAATCCGATCGCCTACTGCTAGCGGAAAATGGTCCTTAAAGGTGCTTTAAATTTCCAGGCACCTATGATTACTATGCCGTGAACTATTACACCACGCGACGGGTGCGTCGGGAAAGACCTGGGGAACACAACACCCCTAACATATTCACATATTTGCCTGAATTCGGTGCCATCCTCGACGGTGACCCAGCCTGGGACTTCGGATATCATCCGGCTTTAGGGGTAAGATACGCCTTCTTTATTGTTCAGGGTATTTGATAGCATATAAGCGCCTATACACAGCACGCTTTTTAAACGCGCGCCGTCGACGCGCGTTTGTAGCGATACAGACGCGATATGCAGATTATGCAGACGCAGCCTGATGACTATAGACTGTAGACTTTTGTAAGATAAAGGCGCACCGTCGAGTCGACACACGTTTCTAAAACGCGCGTTGACGGCGCGTTTAAAAAACGTGGTGTGCACAGGTCCTTAATTAATTATTATAATGTATGGATTTGCATTTTCCTCGATAGATGTTACTGTAGTAAAATTATTGCGTTACTCTAATTTGCATTATGTATTTTCGAGGTTATGTATTATTTGTGAACGCACAGTTACAATATACAAATACTTTTGATATTGGCTATGTTATTTCACCACACCCGGATTTTGGACTTGTTCACTTGTACCGTCTCGTTGCCACAGAGTCGAGTCCAGACTGATATGGAAGAAAGGAATAAATTTGACAAGGAAAGCAATATACAGTTAGTTTTCCCGCCAGCTCACAACGCAGAGAAGTGGAGATTTTTATCCCAACTCCTGCTATTTTTTCTTTCGATATAATTCGTGCGTGTTCCAAGACAATTTAGCTTTTCTTCGGATCTCATCGAGGCTCAAACCTCGGCGTCATCATTGGAGACCACTGTCGATCCACTGTCGATACTGGCTCACAGGAGTAACAGTGGTGGGAGTGTGTGACGGGACTAGTCCCAAACAAAGACAAGGCTGGCAATTATGGCATATCTGATATTCGTATACAATAAAATGGAAATTATCAGTTCCTGGTTAATCGTGTGAATGATCGCTAAGTTAGACTCATGTACTTAATAGATGATATTTATCATCGCAGATAGTTCCCGAAGGCTTGCGAGAGCAGCTGGTGTGGCTGAAGCAGAAATACGGCAATTTCGAGGTCATCATCACGGAGAACGGCCTCTCCAGTCACGGACACCTTCTCAACGACACGAAGCGAATATCCTTCATCAGAAAACATATGGATCAGGTAAGTAAGTTTTTTAAGTAAGATACAAAGTGGTGAAATAAGCGTACCACCTGCCCGATGTTAAGTATTGCGTAGCCAATATTTTTTTTTTCTCTTTATTTTTTAGGAGTTCATTCGCTTAGCGAATATGTGACTCCGTAACTGACAGCCTATAGATGCTTGCAGTGTCTAATTAATTCCTTGCTCATTGCCGACTTCAAGGGGAGTGAGACAAAGAGAGGGGATGAGAAGTTGGTGTAGTATAGTAGGTGTCACAAAATTATAAAACTTAATAAAAAAATTAATACCTAAATGTTGTTTGAGGACATGGCAATAACTTTATTTTTTGTGTATGTGTTCGTCTATCAAGGCATTTACATCGATCAAGATCAGTGGGGCTATTTTATAAGTCGGTTGCTAACATAAAATTTCAATGAAGTGTCAAAAATGACAGTAATGCGATCATGTAACTTCGTGTTAGCAACACATGATTTGATAGCAATTTCTAGACTATCGATAAACTAGTTTTGTATGAAAATAGCGATCACGTATTTGAATCTCGATTGAAATGACAGAGTGTGTTGCTAACAAATACTTTGAAAGTAAGAAACAAGTCGAGAGGTGTTTCTAAAGGCCATTGCAACTTGTGATTGGTCGAAAGAAAAGTATACCGACATACTTTATTTTTCAAGTTATCCTTGTTATTTGAAGTTTTTCAGCTTAATTTGGCCGTGAAATTAAATATAGAGATAAGGTAAATATGTGATGATTATGCGTCGTGAAAAAAACTACAGTGATTCCATCGCGATTTATAAAATTATTTTATCTAAATTTTGGAGCGGCTATGGCACGAGCAATTCTTTTGGCTGTCATGGACGATCGGCGCCGAAAGCAGGCCCTTTCCAAAGTGAGACGAGGTATCCGCGATACCAGTAATCCGTTGGCCCTACCTGACGATGATGTGAGATGAAAAGTGGATAGATACTGTACGATAATCGGAAGCGCCTGTCGCAATGGCTGTACCCTGGAGACCCAGCCAAATCCTGCGCTAAACGAAAATTGACTCAGAAAAAGTTACTTGTGAGTGTTTCGTGGACTAGGGCCGGTGTCGTTCACTACACCTTTCTAAAATCTGGCCAAACGATTACGGCAGATATCTATTGTCAGCAACTGCAAACCATGAAGTAAGAACTAGCTGCTAAACAACCGAGATTGGTCAATCGCTCTAGGCCACTGCTGCTTCACGACAACACAAGACCACACACTGCACAGCAAACAACCACTAAGTTAGATGAGCTACAATTGGAATGTCTGCGACATCCACCGTACTCCCCGAACCTTGCTCCAACAGATTACCATTTTTCCGGAATTTGGACAACTTCTTACAAGGAAAATAATTCAACTCCGATGCGGCAGTCCAAAACGCCTTTAAAGAGTTTATTGATTCTCGCCCCCATGGTTTTTTGTAAAGGGCCTACAACTACCAATGAGATGGAAAAAGTGCATAGATAACAAAGGTGCATACTTTGATTAATTAAATATATTTTACAAAAAAAAACACTTTTTATTCCTCCCATACAAAACGCCAATTTCATATGAAATAACTCGTGTTTGTGAAATAAGAACAATAATTGAAATATGTAACAAAATAATTATATTTTCCATACAAACTTACACTTGAGTTAATCACATTAAACTTAATTTTACTATCCTTTCGAATTACATTCACACAGTTATATCGCAGGATGGAGTAGTTTGCGTGGTATACAGGCTGTCCCACGGCCATGCCACATGGGTGACAATTATGTACATTAAAAACTAGAGTTAGGAAAGTGTACATTAGGTAAAATTTGATATTATACCAAGTATAAAACAACAAGATTATTAAAAAAAAATGGCGAATTAAAATAATATATAAAAAAAAAATCTAAATAAATCAAGCCCACAAAATTTAATGGCGGAAATATTTACTAGTATGATAGCAATTCCCAGCACAGAATATACCTTCGGACCAGCCCGGCTTATGCACATTCGGCATTATACTTGTGTTTTGTAATGAAACTGTTATGCACTTATTTGTAAAGCAGAGAAAATAAATATAAGAAAAATTTATAGAAGATATGTAGATTTATGCCTGCTTACAACAATTAAACTTAAAAAACCCTGCCAACATATTAAAAAAATATCTTATCGAGATAACGGCGCTTTGTATTTTATCCCTTAAGTTGGTGGATGATGTTGTGGCGGGTTTCGTAGCAGCTCTACCAGCTGGTCCAATAATAGTTTGATGCCAGAAACCACCGCCGCCAGTTCTTCCTCAGCGGCTACTCGCCTCTCCTCTATTTGTGCGGCCCATGCAGGTATGTCTTCGCCATCTGAAAATATATCATTATTATTGGCATGAACAAAGAAAGAATATGGTCAATTTTGATGTATCTATTCTTACCTATACGTACTTACTGATTCTAATTGTTACTGTCAGTTCAATTAAGAGCAATATGTTGCGATTAATGTGAGTAGTGTGAGTAATTTCAGGTGTTTTTGTTTTATATATAATCTAGGCCGGCACACGAGCATGCGTCCACCTGATGAAAAGTGGTCAAAATATGTGGTTTGGTGATTATTTGTAAAAAGTCACTTACTTAACCGACGTATACGCCGTGCGGCAATGAAGGACGAACACATGCATTGGCCTCGTTTGGGACTAGAAAAATAAATACATAGTTTTATTAAAATTATATTTTCACAGTTCGGAATTGAAGGTTTTACAAGTTCCAGTTTCACCAACTGATTCTTGGCATAGTAATTCCCTAACACATTTAACAATTAGATTTCTATGATTTGACCTTATTTAGGTGGCCTCTAAACTCAAGGTTGGTGAAAATATCCATTAATCTGAAACTGTTTCAACCTTACTACTACTTTTAGTAGTAATACCGTGCGCACTACTTGTAGAGTGTGTGCGCGAGATACTGGCTACCGATTGGCCCGAGGTCTAGTAGTTACGCCTGCTGCCATTGGTCTGAGTTTTTACTGCTGCAGGACTAGGCAATTTGCTGTTTTAGGTATTTTTTTTTCCTAATAATTAATCGTTTTCCTTGCTCTTACCATGTGCTGGCGAAACAGCCTGCTCCAGAAGAGGTGGTTCCACAGCAGACCGCACTGGCTCAGGAGCCAACACTGGCGAAGCGACTGGTCGATGATCAGCCTGACGCACTGGCGTCGCGGCGGCGCTACAGCATATGGCAGCGATAGCGAAGATTGTAGAGAAGCTTGTAACAAAAATCCAATTATTACACAATGTTTGAATGTTTATACTCTCATACTGGAATACTGTGATTATTGCTCTTACTGGATAGTGCTGCAAAGTCAGGAAAAGTGAGGAGGTGATACACACATATTAAGTGAAGAAGATAATTGTGAAGATTGGTATGCCTGAAATGTAGCCTATGGATATGTATAAATCCAATGCACTGTTACCACAACTTCTATGTCTATTATTTTGGATATGGAACATGTAAATGCAAGCATTTCCACAGGCAATAAAAACACATAGACCATTGCACATACACTTATTAAATCATTGTGTACACTCGCAATATTTAAATAACACAATACAAAAAGTATAATGGACAGGAAATAAACGAAAATAAAGGATTTAGCCATATTAAGTAGTACAATTTTCTAGTCAATATTTGTATAAGTTTATTAATTGACATGATTCTTATACTTAATCCCTCTCCAGACTTGCATATTTTCTCATTCGGTAGAAAAAAATCCATGCTGTTAAATATAAACAGAACTCACTTTTCTCCAGGCTTCAGGGGTTTTCTGGACGCCTTCTCCAATAGAGTTTGCTCGCAGAGCAAACCCTTCCCACAATTTGATGACCGCTTGGTGGCCAAGTGGCCCGTTTCTCGCCGGACTATTAAGCCCCGCGGCCACGTTCGTCTCCACAAATTGTAGCAACAACTCCAATTGCCGATGCCCTACTTGATTTTTAGGAGCCATCTAAGAAAGAAAATGGTTCAAATACACAGTAACCTAAACATCAATGGGCGGGAGTTTTAACAAAAACACTCATAAAGGCAAGCAGACACAATAATTATTACTGATGCGATTTAGGCGAAAAGAGAATACATAATTAAATTCGTTTACCTTCCCTATTATTCCAAAAAAATATATATTTTAATTACTCGAAGATTTTAACCTACAAATTAAACAAGAATATTTTGACAATTGCCGTTGCTAATAGTCATAGTTTATGTAAAGAAGAGTATTATGCGGTTAAATAAAAATGGATACGTCGAAAAATGTTTGTTATAGAAGAATAGTACTTTTTAAATATGTCGGGTTTACTAGGACATGGGCCTAACTTCACACTAGAAGTTATCGATAGAAATTCGATAAAAATGCAATACGTGATACCAATTTTTCGCGGCTTGATTTTGCGGTTGCTAACAAAAAGTTGTTAGCATCAAAAATACAAAATAGCCCCACTGATCTTAAGTTATTTTTCTATACAAATAAATAATATTGGAGTGTCTGTTTGTAATATCAAAGTAACACCTTTTCAGTAAATGCATATGAATGTACATACGACACTTATAACAAAACCGCGATTTTTTTTTTTTTGTCTGTCTGTCTGTCTGTGTGTGTGTGTGTTTGTTCCGGGTTATCTCCGAAACGGCTGGACCGATTTTGACTGGACTTTCACTGGCAGATAGCTGATCTTATAAGGAGTAACTTAGGCTGCTTTAATTTTAGAAAAACAATTAGGGTTCCGCGTAAAAAAAAAAAACTTGAAATCTAAGAGTATCTCCGAAACGGGTGGACCGATTTTGACGGGTTTTTGACTGGCAGATAGCTGATGTTATAAGCAGTAACTTAAGCTACTTTTATTTTAGAAAAACAAAAAAAAAACAAATGGGTCGTCACGCGGGTTCAGAACGCGGGAGCGGGAGCGGTTAAGTTAAATTCCACGCGGACGAAGTCGCGGGCTCAGCTAGTATAGAATAAAATCAGCAAACATGCGTTCGACTCTCGGGTACACACGACTCTACCACCGTTAAAATAGTTCTGGAGCTTTCGAGATGGGGAAAAATTAAGATTAGAAATTCATTGAAATAAAACTTTTTTTACGGATTATATCGCGTTTATTTACTTTTTATGTTGTTGTAAAAAGTAAATAAACGCGATATAATCCGTAAAAAAAGTTTTATTTCAATGTGTAGTATTCGCGTAAATACTTATAAGAAAACAATATTAGAAATTCAGTTTTCTACTGAAACTTGGATTATCCTCAGGTTCTGCTGGCCATCAAGGAGGGGGTGAACGTGACTGGTTACACCTATTGGTCGTTGATGGATGACTTCGAATGGATCGATGGTTACAAGTAAGTGTTAAGGTAGAGCCAAATTGAAACCATTAACTGACTACAGCTCACATACAGCATGGCTCAACCAGGGTTCTTCCATCCTCTAACAGGACATGGACGTAAAGTAGCTATTAAGTAAGTAATAGCTGCGTTTCGTACGATGGGTGAGAGAGACGGAAGACCAAGCTGACCCCCCCCCCCTCATTCCCCTCCCTCCATCCCACCCCCCTTGAGGTCAGGAACGTGCGAGCAATGCCAAAGGTATTCCAAGCCATCGGTAACTGTATTTCCATTTTGTTGTTTCTATAGCTGTATGTTTAACTCCATAACACTAACTTTTGTTATTATTTGGATTTAATTTAAACTTGCTAAAGCCTAAACGACCTAAACTAAAGTAGCGACGTGAAATATGAGGCAGTTCTCGTTTCGCGCAACCATTTGTAAACACAGCGCAAAGAACTCAGTGCAGCAGCTATACCAATAGTTTGACGCGTGTTTACCACATGATAGTCCCTAGCGCTGGGGTGGCCGACTTAATTAGACCCAAGATCTACCGTTTACTGACGAAACCCTGTGCGATCTACCTATTACATAAGAGAGGACAAATACCGTGACGGAACGGCCATTGAAAAGTGATACAAGATGTTGCGTGCTGCAGTTGGTAATTACGTTGCACAGTCTGTTCTACGTATTTATATTTTTTGCGTGTCACGATCGACTGGACTAATAATCGCGACCACCCCTGCCCTAGCGTTTATCTCTCTCGGTCATCTGAGTAAGTAAAAAATTGCCATGTGAACAAATATTTTACGTAGACGCAAGCGATAAGCGAACTCATGTACCTACCTAATTAATATGTGTTTTTTATTTTTTGTACAGTTCAGGCTTTGGTCTCTACGAGGTGGACTTCAAGGATCCGCTGCGCACGCGCACCCCCCGCAGCTCAGCACAATACTACGCGGAAATCATAAAGCACCGTACATTGAACATCTCTTCAATGCATAATTCTGATAACCATTGGGAAAAATAAAAACATTAATCAAAATACCTTTTTTTAATTACCTACTTACCTTATTTTATCGCTGTTTTAGTGACTGATACTCCATAATTACTAGCTCAGATTAAAGAAATATAAAAAATGTATGTCTTTTTTCCATAAGTACCTAAGTATTCCAAGAAGGTAGGTAGGTACAGTTTGTCGAAAAACAGTGAAGGCACTACTATCGTATTATAGAGTAGGTTTCTCACCTTTTCATCACTTCCTTTCTTAGTTTTAAAATTTAAAACTGCCTACTAATTTTAAACTTTATATTTGACTAGCTGTGCCCCGCGACTTCATCCGCGTAGTATTGGATTATTGGGTTAAAAAGTATCCTATATGTTAATCCCGGTTATAATCTATCTGTGTTCCAAATTTCATCCAAATCCGTTCAGTAGTTTTTGCGTGAAGGAGTAACAAACATACATACATACATACATCCACACTCACAAACTTTCGCATTTATAATATTAGTAGGATACTTCGTGTAATTTCGTAGGCGGGTTATAGCCAAGAATATTATATAGTTATAGCTAGGCATGGGCAAAAAATATCGATATTTTTCCATACAATTATCGATATATATCGTCGATATTTTTAATCACGATGTATCGATATTCGATATTTATTTTAGAGTATCGAATTTGTATCAATTCCGATTCTTTTTTGTACATATTACTTACAAAATAAAAAAAAAAACTAAAACAACTATACTAAAAAACAATACAAATACTAAAAACAATACAAATACTAAAAAACAATACAAATACCTCGATCAACCTCACCTTGAGAGAAAAACTGATCCATTTTGGATAAATTGCCAGCATTTCACGCCGGTTCTTTCAGAAGTCGCCCTTAAATACCTTATTTGCCAAGCTTCTTCGGTGTCTTCCGAAAGGGTTGCTTCAGCCGTGAATCTGACAGTACCCCACAATGGAAGCCGTTTGACAGGCGAGCAAATCAAACAGAGGGTGCTCCTAATGTCCATATCTGATGACTACTGGTTTGATTAAATTGTATATAATTGTTTTGACTCGAGAATTAATAAAAAATACTATTTTGATCTATTCTTTTTTACGAAGTTTGAATAATCATGCGAAAACTGACGATATATCGATATTTTCCACTCGATAATTATCGATACGATAAATATCGATTTATATTTTTCACTTGCCCATCCCTAGTCATAGCGGTTATATTTTTATAAACTTCTTTTTGTACAACATTTTGTGAAGATACCATTCGTGTTACAATATTTCCGAACGTAATAAATAAGTTACAAAAAAAGATGTTGGTGTCAAAATCCTCATGACAGAATCATATCTCTAATCTGTGGACAGAATAAGTAACGTCAAAGTCACGTTGTTTTGAGGTTATAATAATCTACAAATATTGAAAATTGTTAAAATGAGTAAAAAGCTGAATAATTTGAAATGGGCGTCTGTAGCGGTAGAAGGTTTCCCAGTTTCCATGACAGAGAAGTTCCAAGGGTTCGTGGGATTGGAAGAATGTACGGATTATGGCATGGACAAGGAGAGCAAACGCTCTAAAAAGGTTTCTATCTTTATACTTGTATAAATATTTATATTTATTTTTACCTTATATCTATAAATTACTGTAGTAGAACTCGCAGCTTAGAGGAAGCACGCAGTCCGATCAAAAAATGTGTTATGGTTGATACTCTTTAGAACTTGTAAAATGAAATATGTTATCATCTGATCTCTACTAATATTATATTTGGAGGGTGTGTTAGCGGCCGCTCTGGTTGATATTCTTATATGTATGAGCCAGGGTGTTTGTTTATCAGTCTGATATCAAAAAATACCCCTACAAGTTCTTACCTAAAGTTTAGGTTACTTCTAATTAAGCTTCAAAGAGTGGTTGCTTTATGTAAATATTGGTAAAAAACTCGGTAGGCTGGAAACCAAACTGAATATGTGCATTTCTAATTAGTATTTTTTCCAGAAGAAGCAACAAAAGAGAAAATTATCAGAAGATACAGAAAAAGAGGTCCCAAATAAAAAAGTAAAACTAAGCAATGAACCCAAGAAGACTGAAATTACTAAGGAATCCAGCAAGCCAGTCAAATTAGCCAACGGTTTTATTGTAGAATCATGTAACACACCAAAACCATCAGTTACTAATGAAATGTCAGCAAAAAAATCAAATAAAAAACGAAAAAACAAAAAAAAGAAAACACCTAAACTGACTGACAATGACATTGAAAAAGGAAATAAAAATAATATTCAAGCTGCAGACAATAATAATAAAAGTAAAAATAAAAAAAGGAAAATTTCACAGCCGAGCAATGTTGCCACAAAAGAGAACAATAAAAAAAATAAACAAAAATTAGGTGATTTGCCGAAATCAACATCGGAGTTAACTCCCGAAGATATGCTTACTTGGGCTGAGTTCAAGCTTCCAGAACCTATTATGATGGCATTAACCGAACTGGGCTTCAAACAGCCCACTAAAATACAGCAATTGTCATTACCAGCTGCTATTCATGGTAAATCTATTTCTTTATATTTATGCACAGGTTTAAATCACAGCTCATATGTTTGAAATTTTTGAATTTCATCTACAATTCTTATTTCAAACTGAAATTATCACTTGTAAATGGTGAAGGAAACTATTGTGGTAACCTTTGAGAGGATGTGTGATGATCTCAAACCCACACTGGGCTAGTGGGGTAGACTATGGCCCAAATCTCCCTCGCAACAAGGGGGATTGTACCCAGTATAATGACCATAGGCTTGCTCCTAATGATATTGGAACCAAAATACCGCACGGAAATGTGGTCTTTACCTGAGAGAAATCATTGTGAGTTGGTATTTTAAAGTGTGGTGTGTTATACTCGTTCACAATGCAATAACAACACACTTTTGTCTTAAAATATTTTTGTAAAGTAGTTACTAATAGAAGGATTTAAATTTATATTTTAGGAGTATGAAGACAGCTTGCATAGTGAAGATTATAAAAGATTCACTTCATTAATGAATTTATTTATATTTTTTAGGAAGAAGAGATATCCTAGGTGCAGCTGAGACAGGTAGTGGTAAAACACTGGCTTTCGGCCTGCCAATACTGTCTGGTATTCTGAAATTAAAAGAAAAAGCTGCAGCCAAAAACTTAGATGTCTATGATATACCTTATAAAAAAATTTCAATTAAAAACAAAGTAGGTGAAGAAAAAAATGATGTTACGAAAAATATGAAGAAGAAAAATTTTAAGAAACAAATAATTAAAAATAAAGTTGAAGAACCAAAGGCTAAAGAGTCTTCTGAAGATGGATACAGCAGCGGTGATGAAAGCAATGGCAATGAAGATAAGAATAGTGAAAAAGATTATATCGAAGAGATTGAAGTTCCCATTAGGAAGAGAGAAAATTCAGCAGATGAAGGGAATGATAGTGATGATGATGATAATTACATCCATCTCTCAGATATGCTAGATTCTGATGATTTAGCTGAAACTAGTGATGATGATGAAACAAATGAAAAGAGTATTGATGAAAGTAATGACACTAATGATAACAATGAAAGTGTGGATGATGAAAATAGTGAAGACGAACTTAATGTGACAGAAGATATAGATGAAGATAACAGTGACATTTCTGATGAAGTTGGCAGTGATGATGATAATCAAAGTGAAGTGGAAAATGGATCTGGTGATGAAATTGATGATGATGATGATAAAGCAGACGAAAATGAACAAGGTATTTCTATACTCCTTCCAATATACCTAATTAGAAATATTTTTTCTAACTTCCACCTGAGCCAAAGCTTATTAGGAGAATCTTGTGCTTAGTTTAATGGTCAGGATCGAAAGTGAACCTGACTCCTCTAGATTGCAAGAACAGCTTTTCTTACCAACAGGCTTTAGATTCGTATCTATAAAAATAAATTTATGTGTCTGTAGGTAATGTCAAAATTACTTTTTTGTCCGTCCATCCATCCCAAGTCACAGTAATTTTATTCAGAGACTATCAGGGCTAGAAGGCTGCAAACTAACACAAAAATAGATTTTTCATTACTCATACTCTGAAAGTAGGTCTGAAGTCCCTGAGGAGCGGGTTGAAAGTAATACTTTTCCGGCCCGGGAGAATCGCTTTCAACTGACAGCTGTTAAATTATAAAAAAAAAAACTAGTTCCATTTTCACATTTCTATGGAACCATGTTCAAACTTTTTCTACAGTCACTCAATTACAGCGCAATGTAAAATTTAAATAACATAAAGTTAAGTATTAATTAAAGAATATATATTTTTAAAATGACTTCATTATAATTTAGTTTCAAGAATTTCTTTAAAATAACATAGATTTGGGCAAAATATTTAAAGATGAAAATGAAAAATAATGGCTAAATAATGAAGTTGGCCGGCCAACGAAAAAAAAAAAAATAGGCGGCAATCCGATCTTTTCCGATTTTTTTTGTTGTAGAGTATTGTTTATACTTCCTTGTATTATTTCTTTAGCCAATTCCTGTTTTTTATTTTTACTTTCCTTGTATTCGTAATGAAAAGCACAGTGTTTACCTCGGGTGAAAGACTTATTTTGTCCCTCGAACTATTAGCGCCCTCGCTACGCTCGGGCGCCAAACCCCGTCTCGGGACTAAATAAGTCACTTTCACCACTCGTGTAACAATGTACTATTTTGTACCGCTACAAAACTGTGTATAAATTGAAAGAAAAATCATTCTAGGGGCTACCTGCCATACTTAGGAAAAGAGGAGTTAAAAAAAATATATACTCACCCTCTGAGTATCATGGAATAGGTATTTTAAGATCATCAAGTCAAGGTTTAATTTACAAGTTTTCTTATTTACAGGCATTGGGTGTGTGAAAGTGGTTGATGACGTAGAAATGCCGGGCCACATGGTGACCAGGACTGGCAAGCCTCTGTATGCACTCATCCTGACCCCGACTAGGGAACTGGCTATTCAAATCAGTAGGCATCTGATAGCGGTCGCTAAATACACAGGTAAAAAAGAATTAAACCTTAGGAGTTTAGATCAAATAAGTCGAATTACAAACTCTAGTACCGATCTTACAGCTGGTCTTCAGTGAGCTGTAACAGTCTTTTTTTTGGTTTAATAAGTTTATCGCATTACTAGTATTCCCGTCAGCTCCTCCAGCTAAGCTAATGCTCGTATTAGGAGTGGGCTCACCTCTATAGTTTAATGGACATGATGGGGATCGAACCCGGAACCTCCCAGCTACAAGAGCGACCCCTCTAACCACTAGGCTATTGACGCCTTAGATCGAAAGCTATTTGACCAGACGATGACGATGTAGGTATCAAAGTGGCGACGATAGTGGGCGGCATGGCGGCGGTGAAGCAGGAGCGGGTCCTGCGCTCCGGGCCCGAGGTGGTGGTGGCCACGCCGGGCCGTCTGTGGGAGCTGCTGGTCCAGGGCCAGCCGCATCTGCAGCAGATGGACTCCGTCAAGTAACTGCTCCAACACTTACATTACCTTTACGATTTCATTACAAACGTAAAAACGTTTTGAACAGATGATTTTACGTGTTTTAAAATAGCACCATTCATAGATAGATAGATAACTCTTTATTAATCCACGACTAGAAAACAAAACATAGCAAATTATTACATAATTTACACAGAAAGTGGAAAATGGGCGGCCTTATCACTAAAAGTGATCTCTACCAGGCAACCTTAGGATGGAGAGGATCTAAAGAAAAATAATATGGGGGTGTACTTACATAAATCATTACATTAATAAACAAGAAAATAATATGACATATACTTATACCTACTACATAATGGCTAAATGAATATAATAGCACGCAACAGTTTAGACACAAACAGAATAAGTAAGAAGCAGTAATTATGGAGAAAGAAAGAATTCATTGTTAAAATCCCAAAATTCATGTTATATGTTAAGGCTAGAGCTGAAATCAAAAAATAGATTGCCGATTTATAACTTTGGAGGTTGACAAGCTGAGGGTGAGTGGATTGGTGGGTCCTTCTTCGAAAACATATTAAGGTGAAGGCGCCCATCTAGCCCGCGAAGTTCAAATTTTTTGAGTTCTTTTAGAAATTTTTCAAAATCTAACAATAATAAAAGACAAATTTTGTAATTCACGAAAAATACCGTGTGCAGTGCATTTATTAATATATCAAACTTACTCTAAAACATTTCAAGAACGACAGCTATCCAGATAATCTGGCAATTTTTGTATATTTATTGATTTACTAGTATCATATCCACCGTGATAATATTTAGACTAAAATAAATGTATTAATAAATGCACTGCACACGGTCTTTTTCGCGAATTACAAAATTTGTCTTTTATTATTGTCAGATTTTGAAAAATTTCTAAAAGAACTCAAAAAATTTGAACTTCGCGCGCTAGATGGGCGCCTTCACCTTAATATGTTTTCGAAGAAGGACCCACCAATCCACTCACCCTCAGCTTGTCAACCTCCAAAGTTATAAATCGGCAATCTATTTTTTGATTTCAAGTATAATCAGATCACGAGTTCACGTCCAATTAGTCTGATTATGGCCCGTAGTGCCTTACAACTGGTCTTCAATCAGCTGCATCAGTCTTGTTTCTTCTTCTTCTTTCTTCTTTTTTGTGGCAATCAGTTGTTTCTGTCTCACGCATTGCAACAGAGGAACGTGGATATTTTTCTTCCAACTCCTACTTTTTCTTTCGGTTTAATTCATGCGGGTTCCAATACAATTTAACCGACAATTTTCCCCGGGCCTCGTCGAGGGTCAAACCTCATCGTCATCATGGGGCACCATTGTCGATCGTCGATCGATCATGGCTTTTGGAGGCCTTTACAGAGGCCTTTACATAAGTAACAGTGGTATGTGTGGTGGGACTAGTCCCTGAATAAAATATTATGTTATTATTATCACGTCACTGATCGCAATAGTACATTATCTATACAAATAAATAAAATTGGACTGTCTGTTTGTAATATCAAAATAACACCTTTTCACTAAATGCATACGAAAGTACATACGACACCTATAACAAAAACGCGATTTAATTTTTTTTGTCTGTCTGTCTGTCTGTCTGTGTGTTTGTTCCGGGTAATCTCCGAAACGGCTGGACCGATTTTGACGGGACTTTCACTGGCAGATAGCTGATGTTTTAAGGAGTAACTTAGGCTACTTTTATTTTAGAAAAACAAAATTTAAAAAAATGGGTCCTGGCGCGCGGGCTCAGAACGCGGGAGCGGGATTTTTTGTTAAGTTAAATTCCACGCGGACGAAGTCGCGGGCTCAGCTAGTGCTACGATAAAAAGTCTGAAGTAGGTGTTGTACGACGAGCGAACGCGAGTGATCTCTACATTACGGAATGTTCGGGTGTGGGATATGGGAAAATGATTATTTTCCCAATAATAATAAATATAAATAAATATCTCCAGACAAACACACCAATTGTATGGTCCCAAACTAAGCAACGCTTGTACTATGGGTACCGTACAATGGACTGGGGGCGACACCCAGACCAGGGCAAATTATGAAAAGGCCATTTCCGAAATTTACCCCGGCGGGAATCGAACCCGCAACCACCATGTGCAGTGAGCCGAGCGGCCTACGCTCGAACCACTGCGCCAAGCGGTCGTCAATAATCACAAAGTCAACATATTTTTTGATGGCACGTCTATGACATCATGAAATATTGTTTTAGAGAAAATGGCACGTTGATACGTAAAGGTTCGCCATCCCTGTTATAGGATATACTAGGTGAAACAGAAAGGGTATACAATTTTTTTATGCAACTTTACTTTGTAAATCTAAAACTATTGGCTTCGTGGGACAGTTGAAGTACTTAAGGTTTTGTAGACTTATGAAATCTGTCAACAGCTGTATCCCTGTAACACCTTTTGTATTTCAAGTTGCCTCCAAAGCTGATAGTTTTAGAATTACAAAGTTAAGTTTTGAAAAAAAAGGAATACCCTTTTTGTTTGAACCTGTATAAATGGTCGTAGGTTCCTGGCGATAGACGAGACGGACCGCATGGTGGAGCGCGGGCACTTCGACGAGCTGCGGCCGCTGCTGGAGCGGCTGAACGCGCACGAGACGCGCGGCGCCGCGCGGCAGAACTTCGTGTTCTCCGCCACGCTCACCATGGTGCACGACCTGCCCGCGCACTTGAAGGGCAAGAAGGTACGCCGCTTTAGTACTGACTCCCCCCCCTCTACCGATCCCCCCCCCCCCTTCGTGTTCTCCGCCACGCTCACCGTGGTGCACGACCTGCCCGCGCACTTGAAGGGCAAGAAGGTACGCCGCTTCAGTACTGACTCCCCCCCCCCCCCCCCCCCCCCCCCCTTCGTGTTCTCCGCCACGCTCACCGTGGTGCACGACCTGCCCGCGCACTTGAAGGGCAAGAAGGTACGCCGCTTCAGTACTGACTCCCCCCCCTCTACCGATCCCCCCCCCCCCTTCGTGTTCTCCGCCACGCTCACCGTGGTGCACGACCTGCCCGCGCACTTGAAGGGCAAGAAGGTACGCCGCTTCAGTACTGACTCCCCCCCCCTCTACCGATCCCCCCCCCCTTCGTGTTCTCCGCCACGCTCACCGTGGTGCACGACCTGCCCGCGCACTTGAAGGGCAAGAAGGTACGCCGCTTCAGTACTGACTCCCCCCCCTCTACCGATCCCCCCCCCCTTCGTGTTCTCCGCCACGCTCACCGTGGTGCACGACCTGCCCGCGCACTTGAAGGGCAAGAAGGTACGCCGCTTCAGTACTGACTCCCCCCCCTCTCCCCATCCCCCCCCCCCCCCTTCGTGTTCTCCGCCACGCTCACCGTGGTGCACGACCTGCCCGCGCACTTGAAGGGCAAGAAGGTACGCCGCTTCAGTACTGACTCCCCCCCCCTCTACCGATCCCCCCCCCCCTTCGTGTTCTCCGCCACGCTCACCGTGGTGCACGACCTGCCCGCGCACTTGAAGGGCAAGAAGGTACGCCGCTTCAGTACTGACCCCCCCCCCCTCTACCGATCCCCCCCCCCCCTTCGTGTTCTCCGCCACGCTCACCGTGGTGCACGACCTGCCCGCGCACTTGAAGGGCAAGAAGGTACGCCGCTTCAGTACTGACTCCCCCCCCTCTACCGACCCCCCCCCCCCCTTCGTGTTCTCCGCCACGCTCACCGTGGTGCACGACCTGCCCGCGCACTTCAAGGGCAAGAAGGTACGCCGCTTCAGGAGTAAAGCTACTCTTTAGCAACGATAATCCATATATCGTGACATTTCTAGTGTCGAATCCTACTGTAAATTCCATCTTTATTGTCGTCGTATATGTTGTGAACGACCGATAATTTGGTATCGCCAGACTGACACACCAACTGTATGGTCCCAAACTAAGCAACGCTTGTACTATGGGTACCGTACAATGGACTGGGGGCGATCCCAGTGACACTCAGACCTGGGCAAATTACGAAAAGGCCATTTCCGAAATTTGCCCCGGCGGGAATCGAACCCGCAACCACCATGTGCAGTGATCTGAGCGGCGTACGCTCGAACCACTGCACCAAGCGGTCGTCAGCGTATCGTTCATTCATTTATCGATACAACTTTGAATAGCATTCCGATACTTATTAAGTATCGTAAATTCGTCATTACGAATTCAATAATAACAATTTAAAACGGCTTAACAACTATAACCCAACTGAGTTTAAACAGGTTTCAGGGATAACAAGGATCCCCACTTTTTTGGATGTAACATCCGTCACATTGATTTTTTAGTCGTATACTAGGTGAAACAAAAAGGTTATACAATTTTTTTGCAACTTAACTTTGTAAATCTCAAACTATCGGCTTTGTGGGACAGTTGAAGTACTAAAGGTTTTGTAGACTTGTGAAATCTGTCAACAGCTGTATCCCTATAACACCTTTTGTTTTTCAAGTTCCCTCCAAAGCTGATAGCTTTAGAATTACAAAGATTTGTTTTGAAAAAAAAAATATACCCTTTCTGTTTCACCTTGTATAATGTCACCCGGCCCATAATAACGAATCGAATTACAACTCATTCATTACAATCGGATGAGTAGTTTAGGCGCTATGGTGGAGCATATGATGATAAATACATACATGCCGTTATACATATAACCCGCACTGGGTCAGCGTGGTCGATTACGTACTAAATCCCCCCCATAGCGAGGGGAGGCTCGTGTCCAGGTGAAAAGGTTAAATTATTATTTATTACATATTATTATCCATTATATCAGGTGACCAAAAGGGGCAAGATCATAAACAGAAGAGTGGAGAAGATGACGGCTCAGCAGAAGATCAACAAGCTGGTCAAGATGATCGGTATGACGGAGCCCAAAGTTGTGGACATCACCACACAAAATCTGGGTAAGGTTTCACGAGCAAACTAATGTCAAATGTACTGTGATGGCTCAAAGAGCTCCAATATAAGATTGCGCATTAAAAACTCAATTCTTCTTGAGTTACTGGGCTTAGTATGAGTTTTGAAAGTATTCCTATACCGTTCGAGAGATCAATCGTAATCAATGATTAAAATTAACTGGGAGTGATAACCTAAATAAATAAATAAATATCGCCCGACTGACACACGAACTGTATGGTCCGAAACTAAGCAACGCTTGCACTATGACTACCGTACAATGGACTGGGGGCGGTCCCAGTGACACCCAGACTTGGGCAAATTTCGAAAATACCATTTCCGAAATTTGCCCTGACGGGAATCGAACCCGCAACCATCATGTGCAGTGAGCCGAGCGGCCTACGCTCGAACCGCTGCGCCAAGCGGTCGTCAAACCAAAAAAAACTTAGGTAACCTAACCTAATTATTATCTTGACATGATCCATAAATTGATCATGTACCTTAGGGATTTGATCAAATCTCCATTTTAATTGTGTCCCTGTGACATATTGTATAAAACAATTGTACAGGAACGGCGGACACTCTGACTGAGTCTCGTATAGTCTGCGCGATGGAACATAAAGACGCGTATCTGTACTATATCATCAAACGGCACCCCGGCAGGACTATAGTGTTCTGCAACTCCATCAGCAGTGTCAGGAGGTAGGACCCTTTAATCTATATATCAATATGTGAAGGAAAAACTTTCAAACGCTTAATACAAAAATTGCGCGGACGGAGTAGTATGAAATTTGGCACACTTATAGTTTATATAGAGAAGGAGGGCAGAATACTAATATTTTTATATTATAATACTTAGAAATACATTTAAATCAATAAATAAAACATTACACACACTACCATGAATTGACACACACACATTTGTAACCTCCACAACGGCTGACTGGTTGACTGACAAACGGTGACAGTTTTTGGAGGGCGGGACTTCCATAGTGCATTCTGCGTGCCAGTATCAAATAGTCTTTGACAAAAAAAAAATGACGTTTAAAATTGAAATGAATTATGGTCGAATTTGGACCATTATAACGGGAATGCTAGTTTTTATAATTAGCACTACTCTTCGTTGAGCGGTTCTAGTTTTATTCCCCCTGTTAGCTCCTCCAGCTAAGTGAATGTTCGTGCTAGGAGTGGGCTCACGTCAATAGTTTATTGGCCAGCATGAGGCTCGATCCCGGCATCTCAGCCACGAGGACAGCTCCTCTAACCACTAGGCTATTGACACATTGATTAAGATCGTTAATTGTTGTATCACCAGGTTGGCTCAACTACTCATGTTACTGAAGTGCACCCCCCTACCGCTGCACGCGAGCATGCCGCAGAGACAACGGATCAAGAATTTGGAAAAGTAATCCTACTAATATTATAAATGCGAAAGTTTGTGAGTGTGGATGTATGTATGTATGTATGTTTGTTACTCCTTCACGCAAAAACTACTGAACGGATTTGGATGAAATTTGGAACACAGATAGATTATAACCGGGATTAACATATAGGATACTTTTTAACCCAATAATCCAATACTACGCGGATGAAGTCGCGGGGCACAGCTAGTCTTTTATACATATAAGTATATAATTCTTCTGAAGTCATTGAACTCCTAAACGGCTGGACCGATTTTTGATGTGTTTTGTGTGTGTGCTTGAATGGTTTAGATTCGCGAAAATACTTTATAAATAAAGTTATTTTAATTTTAAAAAAATAATTGACTTCAAGAACATCATGGGTGCACTGAAAACCTAGAAATAACTAGGGGCGTTATAAATTCCTTCGTTTGGGCTCGGTTCCAATTCAAGTAAGTAGGGGTAGGTACCTAAGAAGTAGTCCCAACGTAGTGTAAATAATAGTAAACCGTTAGTAGAAGTCATTTCATATTAAAAATAGAGTTTTCAAAATTGGTCCACTATTGACGGAGAAATTTGTGAACATAATATAATAAATAACCATACATACAGACGAATATAGAGCCTCCTCCTTTTTTCGAAGTCGGTTAAAGACCAAGTGCCTGAGGTATTGGGCTGTTTCATTAAGGCTAAAGCGCCCATCTAGCGAAGTTCAAATTTTTTGAGGTTTTTTAGATTTTTTTTCAAAATCTGACAATAATAAAAGGCACATTTTGTAATTCGCGAAAAAGACCGTGTGCAGTGCATTTATTAATATATCCAACTTACTCTAAAACATTTCAAGAACGACAGCTATCCAGATAATTTTTGTATATTTAGTGATTTACTAGTATCATATCCACCGTGATAATATTTAGAGTAAAATAAATGTATTAATAAACGCATTGCATACTGTGTTTGTGGCAAATCACAAAATGTTGTCTTAAATGTTTTCAGTATTTGGATAAACTATAAAAATACTCAAAAATTTTGAATTTCGCGGGCTAGACAGGCGCCTTCACCTTAACTCGTTACATAATGTCGGGTGATAGGTTCCGCGACTCGCCGCACGGCTTGCTGATCGCGACGGACGTGGCGGCGCGCGGGCTGGACGTGCCGCTCGTGCAGCACGTGCTGCACTACCACGTGCCGCGCACCGCGGAGAACTACGTGCACCGCAGCGGACGCACCGCGCGCGCCGCGCGCGAGGGGCTCGCGCTGCTCATGATGGAGCCCGCCGAGGCCAGCCTCTACGCCAAGCTGTGCGTGACGCTGCAACGGAGTAAGCACCAGACACCACACTTCTTTTACTTTTTTTAACCCCCGACAAAAAAGAGTGGTGTTATAAGTTTTACATGTGTATGTGTGTGTTTGTCTGTGGCATCGTAGGGTCCAAGCGGATAAACCGATTTCGATTTTGTGTTTTTCTTGTTAGATAGGTATTCTGGTCGAGAGTGTTCTTAGCTATGTTTCATGAAAATCGGTTCAGCCGTTTGAAAATTATCACCTCTTTTGTAGTTTAAAAAGTCGCCGCACCGGGGGTTTTCTAAATTTTCAATTTTAGTTATGTATAGTTTATTTATAAATATCGCTAGACACACACCAACTGTATGGCCCCAAACTAAGCACCGCTTGTACTATGGGTACCGTACAATGGACGGGGGGCGATCCCAGTAACACCCAGACCTGGGAAAATTACGAAAAGGCCATTTCCGAAATTTGCCCTTACGGGAATCGAACCCGCTACCACCATATTATGCAATGCAGTGAGCCGAGCGGCCTACGCTCGAACCACTGCGCCAAGCGGACGTCAAACATCATCATTTTAAAGTGAAACATCTACGTGACCATCAACTTTGGCAATAAAATGGACCAGTTTGTCGTCACGGCAATAAGGCATGATGCTCTCTGATGCCGTCACGCCCCCACGACGCCACCGCTGTCTACTCCCTTGTGTGTGTACGCACTACACATGCTTCACATCTGCCGGGCGTCCCGTGACGGACAACTTTTTCTTCCTATATATTATACAGGGTTATTCGTATTAGTAAAACACTTAATAACAGTATTTCTTACTTCATAAAATACGACTTTAGTCTATGACTTTTTACAAAACATAATAATGTCTCCCAGAAAAATACCATAAACACTTTTTTAATATGTTCTACAGCATCAGAAGTCCCCTTATTCCCCGTGGACCCCCTCATCCTAGCCCCCATCAAGGAGCTGGTGGCTGTGGCGCGGGACCTGGACGCCTTGGAGTTGAAGAAGCGACGCGCTGCGCAGGCACACGGCTGGAGGGAGAAGGCTGCTAGGGAACTAGACATCATTATCGATGAGGACGATATGTATCCTTTAAAAAACCGCGCTAACTACGCTATCTATGCTCAATATCACTTGTAACACTGCAAAAGTACCAGGGCCCTAACCACGCTAGCTACTCAAATCGTAATAGAAAAGCAAACGCTCGCGATTACGTTTCAAACGCTCCGCTTTTGACGTTTTGCTAACACCATACCATATCAATGTCAGTAGAAATTGTAAGGCTCGTGTCAGCAAAACGTCAACAGCGGAGCGTTTGAAACGTAATCGCGAGCGTTTGGTTTTATTTTACGATTTGAGTAGCTAGCGTGGTTAGGGCCCTGGTCAACATGACTTACTGAGAGTTTGACCCCAGCTTAAAAATAATACACCCATGAGTCAGAAGCTACTAAAGTACCAGGATATCATGACGTGATGGGAGCTGTCGGGTATCTACGTTAACTACGCTTGAACAGCCAGTCATAAAATAAACTCCTGAACTCACCCCTCAGACCTATAAGGCATATAGACCCGACCATAGACAAGGCGTTACAAGTAAAAAGGCGACAGCTCAACTCTATGCTGTCCCGCCCTATCTATCCGAAAGGGTTCTCATTCAAGTATCCCACGACGAACGATTCTGAGGCCTTCAAAGTGTCCGAGGACAACGCGTTAGAGGTATAAAGACTTATGGTTTGTTTCTGTATCCAAATACACGGGGAAATATATACTGGGCTACAATTATAAGCTGGCAGTTGCAATGACAAAAACCAAAAACTTCTTTTTTTTCAGGTAATGAAGAAGGCGCTACAAACAGGACAAATAAAAAAAGAGAAGAGAAAAGGCAAGAACGCGCCATTGCTACAGCTACAGAAGACTTTAAAAAAATAAAAGTGTTGTAATTAAAAATAAATAATTGTTTTGTAGAATTATTTGCATTATCGCCTCAATATCTGTATCCGCTCACAGGATCTGCTTGCCTAATTACAATTTACTGAATGGAAACAAGACCAAAGCTACTTGTCCTTTGAAGAAAGCTTATCCCAAGAAAAATGATATGACTGTCCTCTAAAAATAGTTATACAAACTTTTCCTCTGTCAATGACCTTGCCATGATAAAAATAAACACATTCTCGACATATTTTAATGCGCCATGACTGGTGGAGATTTTATTTTTGACCAATAAGCTTAATCGAATATTCGTTGTCATGTTTAAACTTATCATATTTTATCAAGGTAACGTGAATGCGTATTTAAAATAATGTATGTTTATGAATGAAAGGTATTTGCATCGAATTATTGTAAGTACTCTTGAAGTACCTACTTTTCATAATAGAAGGAAATAAACTGCTACCAGTATCGTCGTATAATCAATTTCAAATAAACCTATACGAATATTTAAAATGCTAATATTGTATGTTAATATTTAAAAATTATTGTCATTTTTACGCAATTATGTTGTTTTTATGTATTTAATCGCCAAGTATATATATATATATATATAACTTATAATTCTGTGAAGTAGTTATACAGCTTTTGAACCAAAATCGGTAAAATACGGCAAAAATCATAAGCAATCCATATTGTCACTTGTCTCTGGCGTAGTAAAAAAAATCAAAATAAAAAAAAACAGCACGCTGCCAACCATAGACAAAAGAGGGAGGAAGTTTGTGAATGATCGATTTTACGCCGGCCTCATAAACTTCTCAACGACATTTTTCTTTGTTTGCCGTTACGCGCGTGGAAAAAATCTAGTGTGGACGCGAGTTTGTGACTATTATTATAAAATGGCGAACATGTTTCGCGCGGTGACCGTCTCCGCGGTGAGCAGCGACGGCGCGCTCACGCCGCGCTTCAACTTTCCTACGAACGTAAACGTGGATTACGATCCTCAAGGGTTGAGTGTAAAAGTGATTCGTGCCGATCCGGTGCTGGCGCAGGAGGTGCTGGAGTTCCCCCTGCACTGCCAGAGCGAGTGCTCACGGGTGGCGGGCCAGTCATACATCTTCACGATTGACAATGAAACATTGTTCTTCAAGTTCGCGTCCGACGCGGACTGCCAAACCTTCCACCTGCTCGTCACCAAGATCAAGGCGGGCAGGTCATCGTCCGTGTTCACTGTGCGGACCGAGGACTCGTCGGCGATGCAGTATTTCCAGTTCTACGGGTACCTGAGTCAGCAACAAAACATGATGCAGGATTACGTGAGGACTAGCACGTACCAGCGCGCCATACTGTCTAATATTAACGATTTCAAGAATAAAGTGGTGTTGGATGTGGGCGCTGGTTCAGGTATTTTGTCGTTTTTTGCCGCCCAGGCGGGAGCCCGTAAGGTGTACGCGGTAGAAGCTAGTAACATGGCCCACCATGCACAGGCATTAGTTAGGGCCAACGGTCTCCATGACCGTATCACAGTA
Source organism: Notodonta dromedarius (assembly GCA_905147325.1). Taxonomy (NCBI): domain Eukaryota; kingdom Metazoa; phylum Arthropoda; class Insecta; order Lepidoptera; family Notodontidae; genus Notodonta; species Notodonta dromedarius. The sequence goes on along the minus strand of LR990183.1, from coordinate 6,777,526 downwards.
GTTGCGGGAAAGATTGAGGAAATCGAGCTCCCGGAGAGTGTAGATGTAATTATCTCTGAGCCTATGGGCTACATGCTGTACAATGAACGTATGTTAGAAACATATTTGCATGCCAAGAAGTGGCTGAAACCGAGCGGTAACATGTACCCGACGAGAGGGGACCTCCACATAGCTCCCTTCACAGATGATGCTTTGTTTATGGAACAATACAACAAAGCTAATTTCTGGTACCAGACATGTTTCCATGGAGTTGACTTGAGTGCTTTACGTACAGCAGCCATGAAAGAGTACTTCAGACAACCAATAGTTGATACGTTCGACATCCGCATCTGTATGGCGAGATCGGAGAGACATGTTGTTGATTTCTTGAATGCACACGAAACAGACTTACATAGAATTGAGGTGCCATTCAGATTTGAGATGACTCAGTCAGGCACATGCCATGGCTTGGCATTCTGGTTTGATGTGTTATTTGCTGGTGCCACTCAGCATATCTGGTTATCCACAGCCCCTACTGAGCCCCTCACACATTGGTACCAAGTCCGCTGCCTGCTAGAGACACCAATATTCGCAAAACAAGGACAAGTGCTCTCCGGACGGGTGCTGCTCCTCGCCAACAAACGCCAAAGTTACGACGTCACTATGGATATTACCTTAGAAGGGACAAATATCTCATCCTCCAATACTTTGGACCTTAAGAACCCGTACTTTAGGTACACGGGCGCGCCGGCGGCGCCCCCTCCCGGCGTCAACAGCAGCTCGCCTAGCGAGACCTACTGGAACTCCATTGAGTCCACCGGATCCCTCAGCAACGGGCAAGGAGTCATGCTCACAGACGCGACGCAGCAGTACTGCTCCACACCGGACCAGACCATCGCGTACGGCGCACACCCGAACATGATCAAGACAGTGATGCTCCAAGAGGAGTTCATCAAGAGAATCGGGATCAGTCAAAACGGGGATATATAATCCGCGAAAACGCGCCGAGCGCGCCTTAGGGCTTTAAGGAACCGCCGTAATCGGTTGTGAACAATCTTCCGTTCAGACTTTGTAGTGTATAAGCAGACTTATTTATTACGATACATCACAGTGACAACAATCATGTAACTGGCCTTGTAAATTAAGTAAAATGTGAAATGATAATCGGAGGCAATAAGTAGAGCCTTGGTGATGTTTGTTTTGACCGAAAACCAACGCTTATTAGTGTATTTGAACACGCATTTTTATTATGGAATTGTGAAATTTCGATGTAAATATTGGGCATGAACAATGAGTGGCCGCGCGATCGATGTGGTTTTGGCAGCTCAGCGGCTAGTAAACACTATGGAAGGTTCACCGCAGGCTCTGTACGAGGCTTAACATTTACGCTTTATTTGTGCCTTGCATAGCCTAGGCATCGGGTTTTTAGATACCGCGCAATAATACATTATCAATTATTTATAATGATGTCGATCAACAGATCGCCTGACTAGTTCAGCAACTTATTGTTACAAATGAAAGGCTTGTTTGAACTGACGCTACCAAGTGAATGAACAGGTGCCCTCTTGAGTTGTAACGTGCTATTTTTATAAGCTCGCAGAGCCGGCAATAGCCCATCTTTCACTATCGTCAGTTTGAAAGTTGCCTTGGTTTCCGAAGCCTTAAACTTCGCGCCATCTGTGACGAACCTTCCACAGCATTCTAATGTAGTCAAAGTACACTTTAGGCTAAGTAATAAGTGCGGATTTTAATGATAAAGCTTATCACTGTCAATACTCATTATCATTATTGGATCAGGCTCAATCGTTAGTTGTAGACAGCAGACCCATTGGATTGTCCATTTAACTGATGCAATCTGTCTGCCACTCACTGAAGATACAAGCTTCCATCAGATATTTTTATACACCACATTAAGCCATAACAATTATGTGTATAAATCCTTTCTGTAAATATAGGTTTAACTGACCTTTAACGCGCTATCATGCTGGAATCACTATTAATCGTAATCAACGAGCTATTTATCTGATTTGTTACGTTTCGAGATTACATTTCGACGGTGTTGCCAGCAATTATCCTCCCAATCTCATCTGATAAAAGTTGTAGGTTCTAAAACCATTTAATTTTGATTCTCTTGCATGGCTCATGATGATAGTATAGTCTAAGAATGTACTCCTTGGCTCAATATATTGGGTACTGCCTGCTATGACGTCCCAATATCCTTTGAAGACCTAAAATTCGGATATATGTATACAATTATATCAGTTAAAATGTATGCAATGTTTCAAATCGCATCAATACCCCACACACACGGTAAATAGTGTATTCCCTCCCCCAGGAACATTGATGTTGAGCAAATAATCAGTATTTTGCATGTTCTTTTCTCGAGATAGACTTATGAATTTATTGTAAGACTAATTAACAATCATATCGTAATACATGATTGACGATCTACAATCTTTCATTGTAGTGATTGGTGCTTCGAACCTCGGTATTGCACAAAAACGTAGGATAACAATACTACCTCATGATTTGGCAGACAATTGGATCTATGAAATGACCCGATAAACATTGCGAGCGAAGTGTTACGATGTTACTCGAACGTGAGGACATTTTAGCCATGTTTGCCCTTGTTTAACTAAACTCAGGAATATATTACATCGTCTATCCTAGGCGGATTAGTTAAGATAGCTCAATAGCAGTTTATTTTGATCGCGTGAACTGTATTTCAGGCACCTACCTATCTAGTTTTAGGTATATGAAGAGTAGGTAAATATCACAGAATGTCAAAAATACATTAGATTGCTTTTGTGATAAATAGATATGAATAAATGATTCAACTCTTGATACCTACTGATTACGTTCTCTAGATATTAAAAGGTAATATAAGCCGTAAAGCCGTATAATGGATTATTTCGTACTTCTGTAACTCTTAGACAGTATCCACAGTGGTGTCCAATGAAGACCGAGGTTCGACCCTCGGCGAGTCCCGGGAAAAACTAAATTGCCTTGGCAATCCGTAACCGAATTTAAGCGCAAAAAAATTATGAAGTTGGAAGAATATTATCCTTTTACTTCCATTGCAAAACTGGAGAAAATCGGCTGCTATTTGAATGTAGAAGACGCGATACTTTATCGTATTCTCTTTGTAATGTCTACACCTATATGATATGTCGGTATAGAATAAAATCGCTAAGTTGAACTCATTTCATTTCGCGTCCGTGACCTTCGTAAGGGCAAACGTCTGGCGAATCAGAACTTTACTATGATAATTGATTCAAAATGTCGCGCTAATTGAGCGTCGCTCGCAATGCTGTTGCGGTTTAGGGTAATGCACAATTTATTATGAAAACAAAACGTTAAAGTTGCTATTGTTTTGATGAATTAAGGAAGGAAAGAAACGAGAAAAGAAATCAAATGTTATTCACCTCTGAGGCTCGTATTAATAAATCAATCTCAAGTCAGTGATCTTGGAAATGTCATTCTGATGTCAAATCTCTACAAAATGACATGTCAAGAGTGTAGGTAAGTAGGTACTCAAGATCGTTCGCTTCGTTTTAGATATCGGTCAATTAGATCAAAGGTTCCTCAATCACTGGCCACATTCTTAGTCCTACTTTATCTGCACCCAAGTTTATGACACTAGCATTACGGACACTGGCAGAATTGCGGCCATTAGCTACAAACGCCACTAACAAAAAAGAAGAGATAAATTTACTAATACGGACCTAAAGTATGGTGCTGGGTAATCATAACCGGAGTTTGCCCGTGCCAATGTAGCTCTACCTTAGCATCTAGGCCCTAGTGTCTACGTAACATATTTGTATGGCAAATTGTATCATGGCCCCTATTCACTCGATAAAAACAGTTTCCATGACCAGTAACTGGAGAGTGAACGATGGTAGAGTCACCTACAGCACCCAAATAGAACAACGATCTATCAAAGAGCAGTAATTTCATTCATTTTCTTAACTGAATGAAATAAAATACGAAATGAATTTACCCAAGCGGCAACTTTAACGTTTAAGCAACCTAGGGGCGGCGCGGGCAGTGAGAACAGAGCAATAACTAAATGTAGGTTCCTAATTCTTATGTCCTAATATTGGACGATGATTTTCCGTGATGGATGTTCAGGCCATGGACCACCACGCTATCCTATTTCATCTTTTTCTAAAACGAGTATTTTGTAATCGAGTTTGTATATGCTGAGTCATAGACGGGGGCACGGATGCATTACATTTATTATTATAAGCATGTTAGAGTCCACTGCTGGGCCTCCCCCCCTCCCCCCTTTCCCTTATATCCAGGATGATGGGTCACTTAATGGGGCATGCCTCTTAGTTCATCCCCCATCTTCTAAGTCTGTAGCCAGGTCCACTGCGACATGATGCATAATGGTATTTAAATATTGTAGTTTGATGGACTGATTGCAAGTCTGGGTAATTGGACTTGGCTAGGGCCTGGTCCAGCTTCCCATCCCTGATTGGAGTCCGCTAATAGTTACATCACTATGAACGAGGCATCGAGTTATTGATATAAATAATGATATAAAATTATACATCCCTGCCTGCGTTCAATCGCCAAGCCAATATCACTTGCCATTGTAACGAAATCCACTGTCTATGTTTATAATCATAGAGTCTATATTCCCTTGGCTAAATTAAGTGTTTAGGCGAGTAATTAGTGGTAACACCAATAAATCCGATGGTATTGGAAATTTAATAAAACAATGCCGAAACTTGACATCGTGACTTTTTAGGGTTTATTCAGACAGACTGCAAGGCGATGCAGTTCATCTGAATATATCCTAACATCTATAATACTTTATATCCTGGGAAATGAATGGGTTTCCATACTATTATAGTGAATTCACGAAGACGCGTGAATTATTGAAATTTGACCCATAAGCCAGTGATATAAGAATCACAGCACGGGTCTTCGTGAAATGGACGAATTATACTGTGGCTGTGGGTTTATAAAAAGCTTGGAAAACTCATTCAAATACCCAAGCTATCAAATGTATATATCTACATTCACCAGTAAAGATAAAAGTGTCCACTAGGGGCGCTGCTGTGAAATGTATGAAAATATATATTCGAAGCTATCGAAACTTTTCTTCTCAGTTCTCTGGTTTCATGTATTTTAATTAAATTTCGAATTCCATCGGCAAATTAGAATAACGAGCGGTTTGTGTAAATAAGAACAATTTGTATGATTTGATTTGTCGATTTATTTTTATTTTTCCAAAGAGGGATTCAGTATTTCGCCACCAGGGCGGCGCTACGTTGAAATGGGCTGACATTGACAGTTCTGACAGTATCCCTCCGACCTCGCCATGATTTGTAGTGACACTGACAGGAGCGTATTGACACAAGATGTCAGCCCAGCCCAATCAAGCGACATCTGGCGAACTGAAATGTTTTCCCCTCATTGATCACATAACGGTTGTGTAAACAATAAATGTAAAATGAATTATGAAACACACGCCCCAATTTTGTAACAAAAGTCATGTCGTCTTTGTCACACTAATAATTGATGAGTGGGACAGCGATAGCTCCAACTTTTAAAGCTATTGAACTCCTGAATTCAACCCTCGATGCTACACCAATTATTTTATTATTGCCACAAATTAACTGAAAATCTTAATTTAAAATGAAATACTGCTGTTTCGAGTTAATTGGCTTGTGTGCGTATAATCAGTTCATTTCAAGAAGACGCGTGAATTATTGCAAATTGACCCATATGTTAGTGTCATTTAAGTCATAGCACGCGTCTCTGCGAAAAGAACGAACTATAATAATAAAATAATTTCCTTTAGTTTAATTTCTCATAGCTTTATGAGCACAGGGGAGGAAAGGCTGAAGGGTGTACATTTTTCGATGTGACATTTATAACAAAATTGGTGGTATCGTCAATTTATGCATGAAAACCTACTAAATGCAGTTTTTTAAACTCTCAATGTTAGATTAGATATAATAAAATGAAGTAATCGAATTAGGTGCATTTTCTGTTAACAGCCAGGCTGTAAAGGCCCCGCTACACTTGCCAAAAATTCTTGGCAAGAAACGAGAACAATTTCTCGTTCATTAGGTATAAAAAGTAGCAAGAAATATTGAACACTCGTCTACTGGTACGCCCGGCTTACACGATTCTGGACGAATTGCGCAAACTCCTTGCTCGAGGATAATTATTTTAAGCTTTTTAGCTCTCTACCCTTTATTGTTAATTATGAATGTGTATCATAATAATATATAAACACACTTGGGCCCACACATTATAATATTATTATAATGTGTGGGCCCAAGCGTTTCTCAGCTCCTTTATTTTGGTTTCACCTCGATATCTTTCGAAAGAGGTTTCATGATTATTTTCACGAATTGTTCAGCAAGTGCATCGCCAGCCTTCCTTGCGGAAAGATCCTGAATTCTTTCCATTGCACTACAATATGGAGTTCTTGAAAACGGACTCTACAGGTCCCTAAAAGGCCGGCACCGAATCTGCTCCCCTTCAGTTGCTTGCCCTTGGTGACTTACCGCTTACCATCAGCTGGACTGTCTATCAAAACCTGCAGGTTTTTCTCCGAATCGCGTAAACTGGGCAGTGTCATCTCGACGAGTGTTTGTGGGAAATTGTACATTATGTATGCAACAATAAGGGTGACCGTCCACTTGGCTGTGCTGTGAAACAGGCCGCGCCTCCTGCGACCAATGGAATCGCTTCATTTACTGCCAACTTGAGCTAAGCTGATGAAATGATGCGACCTTATTAGTCGAAGCGTGCGGGTTTGTTTTATAGCACGGCCAAGTGGGCGGTCGCCCTAATAGTTGGATGTTAGAAAACTGCAATAAAATTATATTTTTGGAAGACTGACCAAGTCGAGAGCGGGAAATTAGTTATGAGTCGATTGGATCTCACACCGTTGATGTATAATAACTTGATAGTATGAATAATAAGACAAGCGAATTCAAGCTTTATTTCTGAACGAAAATAAAAAGATGTGATGCAAAAATAGACGATGTATTGTTGTCTCGCGCTTTTTATTTTCCTTCAGAAATAACAAGTTTTCTTGACTTATTAAAGAATATACTATGTTTTATAATAATTAGCGTCTTTAAGGAACTTGAAACATGGTGACAACAATTTGGTAATTAAACAGCTTATGAGTAGTTAGACTAGCTACAAAAATACCGTTCAAGCTAGAATTATCTAGGGAGGTACCAATCTTGGTCAGTCCACCTAAAATCTGATTCTGTACCTGTGTATTGACAACTTTAGAACAATGAGGAAGTCTCTCGTTTTTTTATTTTTATTTTTTTTATTCGGTGACGACTAGCAAATTAACGTTCCTAAATACTGTGAACGCGCACTAATGTTGACCTGTTTAAACATATACGTTATCCTAAACGTCTCTTAAGAAACCACCACAGTCATTTCCTATGAAAATTTTATTAGTGCGGGATTTGAAGCGTCGCTGCTACCGCACTTCACGGTCGCAGAGCAGGAAGAATTTCGTACATTAACCTGTTATTACCTGTCTCTGTCACTCCCGAGTAAATCTAATACGTCTCGCTCACACAGTTGCCGTGACCGCCGTCCTCGGGGATTGTAAACCTTTTACCTGAGTGCTAGCTATAAGCTAGTATATTTTTTTCCACTTGAAATATTTCATATAAACCGCACTTGATGCAAAAATGTGTGTGACCACTGTCAGTAGGCAAAGAAGTCATTATACGAAATTCTTCCTGCTCCGCGACCGCACTTTAGACTGTTCCATTGTGAAATATAGGTACCTTTATCTAATCTTTGATGCGCGTTCCAGTTCTTCACAATCTAGGTGCAAGAATATTAAATTATGATTGTGATTTTTGTATGCAAATTTAATTATACATTGGAGGATTCCTACTTTATTATTTCTACGCACCCTACAGTTATAATATTGAAAATAATAATGATTATGACTACAATTATAGCAAAAATTCATAATTATTGAAAGGTGATTTTTTCGATAATTAAATCAATTCAAATAATGTATTGTAGTTTAATTTCTGTATGTAACACGATGCACCTATTATAATAAAGGAAACAAGATCATTATTTATACATTTTATTATACATAGGTACATAATTATATTAAGAATAATTTATTTCACCTTAAGGTGAAGGCGCCTGTCTAGCCCGCGAAATTCAAAATTTTCGAGTATTTTTATAGTTTATCCAAAATCTGAAAACATTTAAGACAACATTTTGTGATTTGCGAAAAACACAATATGCAGTGCGTTTATTAATACATTTATTTTACTCCAAATATTATCACGGTGGATATGATACTAGTAAATCACTAAATATACAAAAATTGCCAGATTATCTGGATAGCTGTCGTTCTTGAAATGTTTTAGAGTAAGTTGGATATATCAATAAATGCACTGCACACGGTCTTTTTCGCGAATTACAAAATATGTATTTTATTATTGTCAGATTTTGAAAAATTTCTAAAAGAACTCAAAAAATTTGAACTTCGCGGGCTAGACGGGCGCTTTAGCCTTAAACCATAAAACAAGTAGATTCCGCTCATTATGTTGGCAACAAATAACGACAAAACAACATTTAACGTTGTTGTCCTAATTATGCAGTACCGACATGTTGCATACATACACTTAGGCCCAGCGTACACCGCTGGAGGCGCGGCGGAGAGCAATTGAAGACAACAATTTAATATAAACCTTAACTACCCTAGCATACGGTCGCTTGAATAAATTCGCACGCGGTGCTCGGAGCGCCCTCAAGCTACTACAAGAGCATACGCGCGACTGCTCATACCTATCGTATGTCAAGGTAGTTAAGGTTTATATTGAACTAGCTGTGCCCACGACTTCGTCCGCGTGGAATTTAATTGACAGTTTCATACAAACTTTCATCCCCTATTTTATCCACTTGGGGGTAGAATTAATAAAAACCCTTTCTTAGCGGATGCCTACGTCATAACATCTACCTGCATGCCAAATTTCAGCCCGATCCGTCCAGTGGTTTGGGCTGTGCGTTGATAGATCACTATGTCAGTCAGTCACCTTTGAGTTATATATATTTAGATTGTTGTCTTCAATGGCTCTCCGCCGCGCTTCCAGCGGTGTGCGCTGGGCTTTAAGCGTCAGTTACACAAAGAGAGATACTCGCATGGGAGCGGCAGTTTCTTGCTATGCAAGAAAATCTATCACAGAATAAAACGTGCTGCTTTCACCTCTTGAAAGCAATCATCGCTCCCATAAACTCTCCTCAGTTACCCTCTACTTGCTTGAATGCTACAAGTTCATCATTATGTAAAGGTAAACTACCAGAGGAGAGTCCCATGGAGAGGAAGAGTTCTCGCATTGGTTAATCGATTACGATTTCTCGCCGCACGCGTTCGAGAAACTCTCCTTGTGTACCTTCGGCTTTAGATAAGTTCAGACCACAAAACAATAACAGGACTAACATACTTATCTAAGATATTGTTCAGGCGCATTATATTAATATTATAATATAATACATTGCCACATTATGAGACCATTCCCGAAACTTGTCCCGGTCTGGGTGTCACTGGGATCGCTACCAGTCCACGGTAGCCTTAATACAGGCGTCGCTTAGTTTAGGACCGTATGGGTAGCGGTATCTTTAGATATTTAACACTTCGGCACGTGTGTAATCACTGAATTCCTTAACGGTTGGACCGATTTTGATGAAATTTCGTGTGTTTGAGTGGATCCCTTGATGGTTTAGACTCACAATTGGATTGGTAGATGGCGTCACAATCGGGCTTTAAGTGGGGCAGTACAACGTCTGCCGTTAAACAGTTATTTATATGAACTTGTGCGCCTGAACATCATCCATCGTTGACACTGACAATACTTAAGGCTAAAGCGCCCATCTAGCCCGCGAAGTTCAAATTTTTTGAGGTTTTTTAGAAATTATTCAAAATCTGACAATAATAAAAGGCACATTTTGTAATTCGCGAAAAAGACCGTGTGCAGTGCATTTATTAATATATCCAACTTACTCTAAAATATTTCAAGTACGACAGCTATCCAGATAATCTGGCAATTTTTTTATATTTAGTGATTTACTAGTATCATATCCACCGTGATAATATTTAGAGTAAAATAAATGTATGAATAAACGCACTGCATACTGTGTTTGTCGCATATCACAAAATTTTGTCTCAAATGTTTTCATATTTTGGATAAACTATAAAAATATTCGAAAATTTTGAATTTCGCGGGCTAGACCGGCGACTTCACCTTAACTGATTAATTGGATATCGTTTTGCAGAATGGAATCTACCCACATGCACTGCTGCAGACCAAAACCAACCCTTGCTTCAGTGTTTCTAGGTTGGTTTCAGTTTGAAGAAGTGTGTGTGGATTGGTTCCATTTTGCAAGTATACGTCCAATTGTTCATAATACATTATGTGATTGATGAAATCGATACAAGTATCACATCAATGTATTACATAATAATAATATCGCCAGACTGACACACCAACTGTATGGTCCCAAACTAAGCAACGCTAGTACTATGGGCACCGTACAATGGACTGGGGGCGATCCGAGTGACACTCAGACCTGGGCAAATTACGATAAAGGCCGCATCCACCATGTGCAGTGAGCCGAGCGGTAGTAGCAAATAACATAATCTAACTCAACTTTAAACATTCCAGTACATTCGGTATGGTATCGCTTTTGTGCTTACAAAGCATTCTCAACAAATTGAGTTTCTTCTCATTAGTCTTCGAGGACTCGAGCTCGTATAACGTGCAAAGGTTGACGAGGAGGCTCTCATTTAATCCTCTCTCGGGATCGGAGTGGATGGCCTTCTGGAGAACTGAAATCGCTTCCTTCAGACGGCCCATGTAGAGTAGGCACACTGACAGGTTGTTTGCTACCTGTAACATAAATAATATAAATATTGTTGGATAATGCTCCTACCCACCTAACCGCACCGAGTGGAAATATAAAACAGCGCGCAGAACGACCGACGAGACACTGCGTTCCGATCCGGTGGTAGATTTACCCTCGCCACCTCTCCTGGCAGCGGCCCAAGCCGAGGTCGTGTCCCTTGTGGCGCCCTTGAGCTAGCTGCCCCCCTGCCCCTCTGGCTGGGCCCTCTGTCCGGGTGAAGTTGTTATGGCCACTCTGGCCAACAACATATAGTCAATTAAAAACCGACGAGACACTGCGCTTGGCTCTCGGACACGACGGAAGTATTAATTGTGATAGGAAGGTTTCCTTATAGTTATTGTCAAAGTTAATTTAAACGCTGTCAGTTAAATTGTTGAAGTAATGGTCATTGTGAGAATTAAATTGTAGTAATGTCATATTTATAAAATACTTGTCATATTTTTTTAAGAAATTACCTTGTAGTTTCTATAAGTATATAATTTAGCCCTTTTGACGTCCCACTCCTGGACACGGGCCTCCCCTCAACACGAGGGGGATTCAGGTTGATTCCCTCACTCGCATAAATACGCAAGTTTGTCATGGACGTTTGTTAGTCTGATCCGACAGACCAGATAATCCTGCCCTGGTCTGGGTGTCACTGGGATCGCCCTCAGTCCATACGGTACCCATAGTACAAGCGTTGCTTAGTTTGGGACCATACAGTAGGTGTGTCAGTCTGGCGATATTTATTTATTTACTAGCTGAGCCCGCGACTTCGTCCACGTGGAATTTAACTTAACAAAAAAGCCCACTCCCGCGTTCTGAACCCGCACGATAGAACCCATTTTTTCATTTTTTTTCATTTTGTTTTTCTAAAATAAAAGTAGCCTAAGTTACTGCTTATAACATCAGCTATCTACCAGTGAAAGTCCCGTCAAAATCGGTCCACCCGTTTCGGAGATACTCTTTGATTTCATGTGTTTTTATTTTTTTACGCGGAACCCTAATTGTCTTTCAAAAATTAAAGTAGCCTAAGTTACTCCCTATTACATCAGCTATCTGCCAGTGAAAGTCCCGTCAAAATCGGTCCAGCCGTTTCGGAGATTACCCGGAACAAACACACAGACAGACAGACAGACAATTTTTTTTATATCGCGTTTTTGCTATAGGTGTCGTATGTACTTTCATATGCATTTAGTGAAAAGGTGTTATTTTGATATTACAAACAGACACTCCAATTTTATTTATTTGTATAGATTAGCTGACCCGACTAGATAGTAGCCGATTCTCAGACCTACTGAATATGCATATAAAATTTCATAAAAATCGGTCAAGCCGTTTCAGAGGAGTATGGTAACTAACATTGTGACACGAGAATTTTATATACCAGGTGAAACATAAAGGGTATACTATTTTTTTTGCAAATTTACTTTGTAAATCTAAAACTATCGGCTTTGTGGGACAGTTGAAGTACTAAAGGTTTTGTAGACTTGTGAAATCTGTCAACAGCTGTATCTCTGTAACACCTTTTGTTTTTCAAGTTTCCTCCAAAGCTGATAGTTTTGGAATTCCAAAGTTAAGTTTTGTTAGAAACAGTAAACCCTTTCTGTTTCAACCTGTATAATATTTAAATAAACAAGACTGACCATGATATTGGTGGGTTCCTGGTCGGCCGCCCTCGCGAAGGCGTTGTAAGCATCCTGGTACTTCCCATGCGCGACGTCGATCAGCCCTTGGTCCACATACTCGCGGACATCCGGCGTCGGGCAGCTGGCGATCACAAATATCGGGTTACTGGTAAAACACTAACAACTTCTCAGGACAAAGTGTATCACCCAGGACTGATTGGCTTCATAGTCAGAGCGTAGACCCTAGTTTATTCATTCAGTAAGTTCCAGGACTATATCAATGATATCATAAACAACAACGGTTGTTCTATAACTTTTAATTATTAGTCAGAATTACATACAATAATAATAATAATATTCAAATTCCACGCTCTAAATGTTGCTAATAAAAAAACAATACTGGTAAAACACTAACAACCTCTATATCACTTACATCATGAACACCAACTACTGTTGTTATATGACTTTTAATTATTCATCAGAATTTCATACAAAAATAATTATATTTCAATTCGACGCGCTAAATATTGCGAATTCTACGTTTATATAAAAAAACGATTTCTTTGTCTGTCCGTCCGTCTGTTTGATTTATCCGGCTAATGTGTCACAATTTTACCCCGTTTGTCTAGTAACAGTCCTCTTTAACAGTAGCGTAACTAGGGTGGTGCTAGCGGTACCCAGACCCGGGGCACAGAAATGCAAAGGTGAGGGGGAGGTAGATGGATGTCAGAAATGACAGCTTCCATCCTTCTTTTACATAATATATATGAAAGAGAAGGAAATTTTCCATCGATTGTGAGTAGGTACCTCTCATGTACCAAGTTTTCAAGAGCGCAGCTATATAAGCTCGCACCGGGCGCTTAAAACGCTACTTACGGCACTGCCTATCATGTGCCCTAAACAAAACACTAAAGTAAAGTATTTTAAAGTACCGTAAAGTAAAGTAAAGTATTGTAAAGTACTGTATGTTTTATTAATTATTATTTTGGTTCGTAAACGTTTAATTTGATGTAAGTATGAGTCGGTATGCACATCACACTAAACTAGCTTTCCCATTTTATTTACATACCTAAATCTGAGTGAGATTTGATTATTATTTACTATTAGCTATTTCGTGGCAATGGTGTTGCCTGCTCATATTATTTTTCTTATGCTGTTCCTGAGAATGTACACCATCTTTCATTCATTGAAAAGAGTAACCATTGAGTTTCTTGCCGGCTCTTCTCAGTGGAAGCGGCATTCCGAACCGGTGGTAGATTCTGACTATTCATAAATGCTTTGTTGGCTTACATGAATAAAAACAATTTTTCATTACTCATACACTGAAAGTAGGTCTGAAGTTGCCTGAGGAGCGGGTTGAAAGTAATACTTTTCTGGCCCGGGAGAATCACTTTCAACTGACAGCTGTCAAATTATAAAAAAAAAACTAGTTCCATTTCTATGGAACCATGTTCAAACTTTTTCTACAGTCACTCAATTACAGCACGATGTAAAATTGAAATAACATAAAGTTGAGTATTAAATAAAGAATATATACTTTTAAATGACTTAATTATAATTTAGTTGCAACAATTTCTTTAAAATAACATAGATTTGGTCAAAATATTTAAAAATGAAAATTAAAAATACTGGCTAAATAATGAAGTTGGCCGGCCAACGAAAAAAAACAAAATAGGCGGCAATCCGATCTTTTTTTTTTTCGAGTTGTAGAGTATTGTTCATGCTTCCTTGTATTATTTCTTTAGCCAATTCCTGTTTTTATTTTTATTTTCCTTGTATTCGTAATGAAAAGCACAGTGTTTACCTCGGGTGAAAGACTTATTTTGTCCCTCGAACTATTAGCGCCCTCGCTACGCTCGGGCGCCAAACCCCGTCTCGGGAAAAATAAGTCACTTTCACCACTCGTGTAACAATGTACTATTGAATTGAATTGAAATTGTAAAGTAAAGTATTGTAAAGTTACATGTGGTGTCGCAGGTCGCGCGCCTGGTGCAGGCAGGCGGCGGCGGCGCGCGCGTGGCCCGCCAGCAGCTGCAGCCGGCAGCGCGCGCTGCACAGCGCCCGCCGCGCCGCCGCGCCCGCCGCCTGCCGCTGCAGCCGCTGCAGGATCCCGTCCGCCTGTCTGTAGTCCTGCCGACACAAGGTCCAATATCAAACTCAAATTCTACATTGTTCAAACCTCATCGGTAGTGCTGCAGCCGCTGCAGGATCAAACCGATAGTCCTGCCGATAACAGACCACTCTCAAACTCAAACTGAACATTGTTCAAACCTCTTCGGTATTGACGACCGCTTGGCGCAGTGGTTCGAGCGTAGGCCGCTCGGCTCATTGCACATGGTGGTTGCGGGTTCAGTTTCCCGCTGGGGTAAATTTCGGAAATGGCAACTTATCGAAATCTGTCCAGGTCTGGGTATCATTAGGATCGCCCCCAGTCCATTATACGGTACCAATAGTACACGCGTTGCTTAGTTTGGACCCATACGGCTGGTGTGTCAGTCTGGCGATATTTATTTATGTGATACATATAGCATGTATTATGATATAAGTAGATATGTGAATAATGATTACACTGTTAACTACTACCTTGATAACATGACAAAATCATCTCCATACAAAGGTTGTCTGTACAATGCTTTTGTATCATATTAATTAATATCAAATTCGAACCGTAGTGTGGGTACAATAAGCAGTTACTAGTTTTCTCGTTATAATGGTCGAAATGCGACCATCATTAATTTAAATTTCAATTTTAAACGTCTTTAAGGTGAAGGCGCCTGTCTAGCCCGCGAAATTCAATTTTCGAGTATTATTATAGTTTATCCAAAATCTGAAAACATTTAAGACAACATTTTGTGATTTGCGAAAAACACAGTATGCAATGCGTTTATTAATACATTTATTTTACTCTAAATATTATCACGGTGGATATGAATAATACTAGTAAATCACTAAATATACAAAAATTGCCAGATTATCTGGATAGCTGTCGTTCTTGAAATGTTTTACAGTAAGTTGGATATATTAATAAATGCACTGCACACGGTCTTTTTCGCGAATTACAAAATTTGTCTTTTATTATGGTCAGATTTTGAAAAATTTCTAGAAGAACTCAACAAATTTGAACTTCGCGGGCTAGATGGGCGCTTTAGCCTTAAGGTTTTATTGTCATTCCATTTGATACAGGCACGCAGAATACGCTATGGAAGTCCCGCCCTCCAAAAACGGTCACCGTTTGTCAGACAACCAGTCTGTCGGTGTGGAGGTTACAAATGTGTGCGTGTCGATTTTAATGTATTTCCTAGTATTATAATATAAAAATATTAGCATTCTGCACTCCTTCTCTATCTATACAAATAAATAAAATTGGAGTGTCTGTTTGTAATATCAAAATAACACCTTTTCACTAAATGCATATGAAAGTACATACGACACCTATAACAAAAACGCGACTTAAACATTTTTTGTCTGTCTATCTGTCTGTCTGTCTGTCTGTGTGTTTGTTCCGGGTAATCTCCGAAACGGCTGGACCGATTTTGACGGGACTTTCACTGGCAGATAGCTGATGTTTTAAGGAGTAACTTAGGCTACTTTAATTTTAGAAAAACAATTAGGGTGTAACCCAGTAAAATCTTATATTCCAATGAATATGAATTAATCCAAACAAAATATATGGGAGCGGAGCGCCATCTGTCGCGAGTGACCCGAACTACCGGTCGTTGGCTTTTACGTTGCCAACTGACGGATAGGGTCACGCGCAGGCAGAGAGCGCGTTCGTCGGTACCGCCTGGAGGAACGAGATGGCGCTTTGAGACGTTTGCTCGTGCGCAAAGTTCTAGTGCCTTCGGTGATGTCGCTCGTATTCGATGACCTCTGGCCGCCGGACTGTGACCGCAGAACGAATCCGAACGTCTCGAAGGGCGGACGTCTCGCAATTTTTCTGCCGACCGGGTGCTAGATCGGTCTAGAAGTCCAGATACGACGAGCTGCGACGCCGTGCTGAGTGCGCCAGCAGGTTGCAGGCGCTCCCGTTTCCCGAACTGGTATTTGGTTATATCTTTTCTTAGTTTCGCATCGGTTTCCCACTAGTCAGGGCCACGGGAATGATTCGATGACATTTGTCCTGCAGGTAGCTGCGAGTCGCGTACCCGGTGCAGTGTGCACCCGCAGACCCAGGCGTTCAGGCTTTTTCCGACCAGGTACCCCGTTATTTCATTTCCTAGTTCGCCAGGGTTCATGTAGACAGGGCTCAGTTATTGACGGTTGGTGTTTTTCTAAACAGGCCGCGCAGCTAATCTGCGCGCGGCGGACGCGCTAGGCGTACCCACAGCTCGGCCCAGCGTGCTGGTTGAGTAGCTGAGGGACCGGCCGTAGCGGGCAGTACGCGACGCGGACGGTGCACGCGCGCCGCCCCGACCCTACGACACCAACCGCTTTCGACCATTCATTTTTTTTCTACGGATATGAGGTACCCTACAATATAAAGTTAAGACGGCCACCGTCAACCCCTACGCCAGGCGTCATTCAATTAACTACCTACTTATAAGGAAGCGATAGAATGTTTTTCTATTAGTTTTAACCATTAATCTACCCCTTACTTATATAAAATAACTAGCTGGGCCCCGCGACTTCATCCGCGTAGTATTGGATTATTGGGTTAAAAAGTATCCTATATGTTAATCCCGGTTATAATCTATCTGTGTTCCAAATTTCATCCAAATCCGTTCAGTAGTTTTTGCGTGAAGGAGTAACAAACATACATACATACATACATACATTCATACATACATACATACATACATACATCCACACTCACAAACTTTCGCATTTATAATATTAGTAGGATCGTCACCGGCCGAACCAACCTACCTTAACTTAGCTACCCCATACGTGTTTATATTTAATTCCCTGTGTGACTTTCGGGGCATAGAATAGGGCCACCGCCTCACCAGCGATGGCGAGTCGTACGAGGCGACTATATCGCACGGGCCTCCCACCATCTTGGTCCCGTTAGTTTTAAGTTTGTATTTACTTATACGAGTAGTTTTGTTAGATAAGGTTTCCTTAATTTTAGTTTGGTATTGTTGTATAGTATGTTAGTCTTATTTTCCGGATAATCTTTAGTCTTAAATGAAATGGTGGAAATACAATAAAAATATAAATAAAACACTTTTTTTTCTATTCATGTTTTTTTTATTTTGCCGAGAGGCAAAAACCCGTTACAAGGGTTCCGCGTAAAAAAATAAAAACACATGAAATCAAAGAGTATCTCCCAAAGGGCTGGACCGATTTTGACGGGACTTTCACTGGTAGATAGCAGTTGTTATAAGCAGTATCTTATGCTACTTATATTTTAGAAAACCAAATATTAAAAAATGGGTCTTGTCGCGTGGGCTCAGAACGCGGGAGCGGGCTTTTTTGTTAAGTTAAATTCCACGCGGACGAAGTCGCGGGCTCAGCTAGTATAAACTATAAGTGTGTCAAATTTCATACTCCTCCGTCCGCGCAATTTTCGTATTAAGCGGTTGAAAGTTTTTGCTTCACGTATTAATATATAGATTAGTGATGTAACGAATATTCGCATTCGCATTCGCGAATATTCGCATGTTTTTTGACATTCGCATTCGCATTCGCATTCGCAAGAATCTATGCGAATGTTTGGCGAATGTTTTTGAAAAACAAAAAAGAAATTATCTATAGACGAATATGGAATGTTAACAACTAGTAAGAATTATATATTATTTAAACAAACTTCCTCATAGGGTGGCCCTTATTGCACTGCTTTTAGGTTCATAAAGCAGCTTATTACGCACTAGTGTTAGTGCCTTTACATTTTTAAAATCTTAGTAGAGTTATCCTAAAAATAGTAAACACTAGTTGCTGCCCGCGACTTCGTCCGCATAGACTTAAGTAGAGTATTCTATGTGTTAATCCAGGTTATAAACTATCTGTGTTCCAAATTTCATCCAAATCCGTTCAGTAGTTTTTGTGTGAAGGAGTAACAAACATACATCCACACTCACAAACTTTCGCATTTATAATATTAGTAGGATTTAAAACAATAAATAAACGATGTTTATTAAAATATTATACATAAATACATTAACTATTTATATATAAATTTCTTTCACATTCAATTTCATTGTAAATAAAACATATTATAAACATTCGATTTATTATATTTCAAATAATATAATAATTGTCACCGGCTTTTCCAGACCCATAGATAAATATAACCAGCCAAATGCATGTCGGACTACGCATACTCTAGAGTTCCGTAGACATCCCGCCACTTTTCGATACTACGGAACTCATAAAATAAAAGTGATGTTTTTTTTATTGAAATGAAACATCGAATACGGCGGCTCACGTAACCGATTAATTTCTGCGAAATTAATGAACTATTAGTCAACTTTTTAAATAAAATAGTAAGTAATTCTGTAACTAAATTTGTTATAGACATCTTCAGCAAAAGTGACAAACTTTTGTTTTCTTTTTGGACTGATGAAAATTCTTATAGAGATTTTTAATTCAAATAATTAAGTTGTGATTAGACTGGGTGCACAAACAGTGGTGCGTGGTTTGAGACTCAATTAAGGTTTTTTTTTTAAATTACTTATTATGATTTTGAATAGTAAATAACTACTTATTTCCCATAATAAACCATTTATAATGTGGTTCTAATTTAAAGGATGAATCTTGCTACTTAAGTAAAAAAGGCCACAATGAAGCTCAATATTTCGTAAACGGGAATTAATATTGAAAAACTGTCAAAGAAACCTTCAAATAATTTTATACTGAACAATGCCTCAATCGAGGGGGTGTGTAAACATTTTTTTTACTCCCCTTTCTTAAGTACAGGAGGTACAATGGAATAACTTTGCTTTCAAAATTTAAAAACAGTTTTTAGCGGTACATAAACTCAATTTTTTGGCTAGTTTGCAGTATTTTAGCCCTAATAGTCTCTGTATAAAATTACTGTGATTGCAGACGGACGTGCCGAAACTATAAGGGTTCCGGTAATTCTCTAGGTCTTAAAAAAAAACTGTGAATTGTGTTTTTTTTTCAAATAAAAAGTATTTTTCTAAATATTTTTTACTCGCAAGTAAGTTGTTAAATGTCGTATAAAATGCGTGAACATTGTTAATTACACACTTTGGCTCCATCACAGCACATCCCTCGTGTTAGTCTCTGGCTGCAAACCAGCCTCGATCGTAACTTAGCTCACTTGGACATAATGCACTTAATTACTTATATTTGAATTTAAAAAAAAAAATACTGTCTTGAGGTAAGCAACTAAATTATAAATAGGATCTTTCTCTATTGCTATTGTTAGTCTAAATAAAATATTAACTCAATAAAATTGGAATATAAAATAAATTTGATTAATGAAATAATACTAAACTACCCTCAAATCAAAACAAATCTCTTCGAATTAACTTTATGTGACGAACTTCGTTCTTTCAACCTATGGATTCGGCTATGTTCGGCCGACACGAAATGTCAATCCAGTCTAACATTTTGCTCTTTATTAACCTCCGAGAAATAGGCGTGTTATAAGTTTAACATATGTATTTGTGTGTCTGTCTGTGGCATCGTAGCGCCCAAAGAAATTATCCCATTTTAATTTTGTTTCTTTTTATAGAAAGCTGTTCTCATCGAGAGTGTTCTTAGCTATGTTTCACGAAAATCGATTCAACCGTTTGAAAATTATCAGCTCTTTTGTAATTTAAAAAGTCGTTTATTTATTTTTATTATTTTTTATATTAAAAAGTTTTTTAATTTTCAATTTAGGGTTTCTTCTTTGAAGGTCAACATTCGCATTCGCGAATGTTGAAGCCAAATATTCGCATTCGCATTCGCGAATGTAAAAAATCCAACATTCGTTACATCACTAATATAGATTATATCCTACTAATATTATAAATGGGAAAGTTTGTGAGTGTGGATGTATGTTTGTTACCCTGTCACGCAAAAACTACTGAACGGATTTGGATGAAATTTGGAACACAGATAGTTTATAACCTGGATTAACACATATAATACTTTACTTAAGTATACGCGGACGAAGTCGCGGGCAGTAACTAGTTTTATAATGTTATTATTTCGTTGATGATAGACTTACTTTCATAGCAATGGCGCAGTTCACGATGGAATGCAACACTCTAGTCTCTCTGCCGACCCACAACCGGACGGACTCTGCTTTATCTTGTTCAGAAGACAACGTGCCTGAGCCATCTTCCGTCTTCCCTTCTCGGAGATTTGAAAGCATCTGTGACATTCAAATTAAATCAAATAATTACTATTAATAATTAAAACAGTTTTTTGTTATAAGTTCCGCATATACTTTCATATTATGTATTTAGTTAAAAGCTTTTTCATGACTTATACTCGGAAAGTAGGTCTGAAGTTACCCGAGGAGCAGGTTGAAAGTAATACTTTTCAGCCCTAGGGAGAATCGCTGTCAACTGACAGCTATCAAATTATTAAAAATAAACTAGTTAAATTTTGACATTTCTATTGAACCAGGCCAACGGAAAAAAGTAGAGTATTGTTCATACTTCATTGTATTATTTCTTTAGCTAATTCCTGTTTTTATTTTTACTTTCCTTGTAATTGTAATGAAAAGCACAGTGTTTACCTCGGGTGAAAGACTTATTTTACCTTCACCCCTTGGGTAACAATTTACTATTATTAAGACATTACAAACAGAAACTTAAATTGTATATATTTGTATGGAAAAAAGTACCTCTTGTACAACGTCCAGCATTGCATACAATCTGTCGATAGCCTCCTCCGGCTTGCCGACATGCCCCGGCAGCTCAGCGAGCAGTAGGCGCAGCGAGAACGGCACCAGGGAGCCGGTTCGATTCTCGTGAATGTCGGGGTAAAACTGTGGAACCAAATTATTATCAAAATCAAATTAATTTGAATTCTGTAGCCTTTGGATTAGTCAGAATCTTTCAGGACCGTAGGACGCGTAGCTATAATAGCTACATTATGCTGACCTTCTGTGAGAGGGCAGTGTTACCCAGTCCTTAAATGAGCTATAGTCAATATAAATAATAAATATCGCCAGACTGACACACCAACTGTATGGCCCCAAACTAAGCAACGCTTGTACTATGAGTACCGTACAATGGACCAGGGGCGATCCCAGTGACACCCAGACCAGAGCAAATATCGAAACGGCCATTTCCGAAATATGCCCCGTTGGGTATCGAACCCGCAACCACCATTTGCAGATAACCGAGCAGCCTACGCTCGAACCACTGCGCCAAACTGTTACAATAACCACGCCGCTCATTTACCTGATAGAACATGTCCGGCTTGCTCAGATCCCCAAAAGGTTCCGCCTCCTTCAGCAGCACCTCGTGGAGTCGGATCCTCAACATCACGGCGAACCTGGTGAGCCACAGTTGGAGGGAGCGCGGCGTGTGCTTCGTTGGACGATGCATACGGCCAACACCTTGGGGCCAATGTTTGTAGTCAGTGCCAACTCAAATTCGCAGAGGGTAAGAATTGAAACACTATGTAGACTACGAAATAAACGAATGCTAAAAAATAATATTAATAATATCGCCAGACGAACACACCAACTGTATGGTCCCAAACTAAGCAACGCTTGTATAGTACAATGGACTGGGGCCGATCCTAGTGACACCCAGACCAGGGAAAATTACCAAAAGGCCATTTCCGAAATTTACCCCAGCGGGAATCGAACCCGCAACCACCATGTGCAGTGAGCCGAGCGGCCTACGCTCGAACAACTGCGCCAAGCGTTCGCCGTAACTAATATCGACTAACATTTTTTTTTTGTTAAGATTTCTATAAATGTGTGTATCTCAATAGTGTAATGGTGAGGATGGGGATCGAACCCAGAACATCCCAGTTACGAGGAGGGCCCCTCTAACCACTAGGCTATTCACGCTTATTATGAAAGACTAGCGGCCCGCCCCGGCTTCGCACGCGTACATTACGGTTAAATTATTGGAGTTTTAGTAAGGATCCCTAATTTTTTTTTTAATATAATATAGCCTATGTCACCCGGGGATGGTGTAGCTTCCCAACAGTGAAATATTTTTTCAAATCGGTTCAGTAGTTTCGGAGCCTATTCATTACAATCAAACAAACAAAGTTTTCCTCTTTATAATATTAGTATGATGTGTGAAATTTGTTACCACGGTCTGGGCTAGCGAAGTGGACTATGGCCCGAACCCTCTCGCATTCAGGGGAGTGCTCGGTACAATGGCAACAGACTCGCTCCCTATTACATTGGAACCAAAAAATCGGCAAAATGTACACTACAGCGACCTCTGACCGTCCTTTCGCGTACTACAAGCGTTATGTTGTATTTCTTAGATAACTTTTGCACGCAGTTTCGCTATCTACTATATTTTATTTTTATTATTACTATATTTATATTTATTTTATTCTCTGGATGTCGAAGACAGCGCCACCTGGCGGGTCCAACTATAACTAAGGATCATCCAGGTGACTTCATAATAGGAAAAAAAAACAATAAAAACAGTCAAGCCGTTTAGGAGAATTGCGAACACACGCATACACGAACTTTATATACATATATAACTAGCTGACCCTACAGACGTTGTCCTGTCTTAACTTTGAATATTGTATTCAAATTGTTCCGCACAACTTTCTTTATCTTTTCTTTCATAAGAACCTTCTCCTGACAATAACAAACACTACAAAAAAAGAATTAGCGAAATCGTTGCATCCGTTCACGCGTGATGCGATGACAAAGGAAATAGAGATTCATTTTTATATATACGGATAAATATTATTTTGATACTAGCTGTGCCCCGCGACTTCATCCGCGTAGTATTGGATTATTGGGTTAAAAAGTATCTTATATGTTAATCCCGGTTATAATGTATCTGTGTTCCAAATTTCATCCAAATCCGTTCAGTAGTTTTTGCGTGAAGGAGTAACAAACATACATACATGCGAAAGTTTGTGAGTGTGGATACACTCACAAACTTTCGCATGTATAATATTAGTAGGATGCCATCAAAAAAATTACGGACAATACAAATGTATCACCAACATAAATTACCTTAATTTATTTAAATAAATAATTAAATGAGACTTTATACATTTGACCAGTATTTAATATTTTAAGTATTTTGCTTAAAATATTGTGGATGTATTATGAAGGCTGCATTCAGTCGACTAAACGCAGCCCTGTCACGATAAAAACGTTCATTTGCATTGCAACCAAGTAACAAACTCCCGCGCATCTGTCACAAGACATTATAGACGATGAAAACTTTGATATCGTGTTCAAAAACAGCATAGCGACATCTATGTGTTGTTCGGTAAGTTAAAATTCCATAAAAGTGACATAAAATGTGGGTACATATATTTATTTCATACCCTACTGTCAATTAATTATAATTATATTTTCAAATGTATAAGTAGTTTGTTTATGAGTATAACTTTGTGTCATAGAAAAAGAAAAAAATAAGTTACTTATATAAAATGTATTTTGAAGATAAGACCAAAGTTAATTTAACTTTTAAAAACTAAATTTGACTAAACTTAATGCTTTACCGTGCCACTAATGATTTTTATAACTAAGCAGACAGCAATAAAGGTACCTACCATCATAAAATAAATGCGAGTGTCTAGAATGTATGCGCCAAATTTAATCAACTTCCATCATCTATCTATACAAATAAATAAAATTGGAGTGTCTGTTTGTAAATCAAAATAACACCTTTTCACTAAATGCATATGAAAGAACATACAACACCCATAGCAAAAACGCGATTTAAAACATTTTTGTCTGTCTGTATGTTTGTTCCGGGTAATCTCCGAAACGGCTGGCCCGATTTTGACGGGACTTACTCTAACAGATAGCTGATGTTATAAAGAGTAACTTAGGCTACTTAAATTTTAGAAAAACAATTAGGGTTCCGCGTAAAAAAATAAAAACACATGAAATCAAAGAGTATCTCCGAAACGGCTCGATCGATTTTGACGGGACTTTCACTGGCAGAAAGCTGATATTATAAGCAGTAACTTAGGCTACTTTCATTTTAGAAAAAGAAATGGGTCCTGTCGCGCGGGTTCAGAACGCGGGAGCGGAAGCGGTTAAGTTAAATTCCACGCGGACGAAGTCGCGGGCTCAGCTAGTTATATATAAAAATCATGATTTTTTTATGTATTTGGTAAGTAATAGAAATGTTGAATGTTGAATGTTGAAAGTTTGGTGAGAATAGGTAGTAAAGTATATTTCATACCTAGAAATCCGTACTAATATTATAAATGCGAAAGTAACTCTGCCTGTCTGTCGCGCTTTCACGCCAAAACTACTAAACCGATTTAAATTAAATTTGGTACACAGATAGTCTAGAGCCTGAGAAAGGATACTTTTTACAGGCTACTTTTTAATTCGAATAAAGGGTTGTAAGGGGTTGAAAGGGGGGGATGAAAAGTTGTATGGAAGTATCAATGATGATGTTGATATAAGAAAAAAAGTGTAAAAATGACAATTTATAAGTGCCTCCATCTCGGCCTTAACAAAATAAATGCTTTGGCATTGACTTTGAGACTTGTGTACCTACCTTGTCCCGCGGCGCCGAGCAGCACGGCGGTGAGGTTGACGGCGGCGCGCAGGTAGCCGGTGCGCAGCAGCTCGCGCAGCCCCGCCTCGTCGCGCGACACGTGCTCGCACCGCACCACGCCGCGGCTGCCCGCCGAGCTCACCCCCAGGTATTTCACTGCCACTTCTTGTAACGCATCAGCCTGGGTGATAGATAAGGTAGGCAGACTCAGATAAAGTAGCAATGACCTTGGAATTAATAGGTGTAATGTAATAATAGGAATACAGGTCTGCAATGTGAGAACTATGCCATTTATATTGCAATCATCCATAATAAAGAAAGACCGTTTAGGTTATAACATTAGTATAAGTATATGTATATGAAAAATTAAAATCTAAAATGAAAAGATGTTAGGACCCTTTTTGGGAGAAAGCCTCCTCCATATGACACTATTTTTCCCTTTCCCCAGCCTCGGAAGGCAACAGTAACTGCTTAACATCAGCCGGGTTATACGCTTGTGTGGCAACTTTGTTATCAGTGACATATATAAATGAACTAGCTGTGCCCGCGACTTCGTCCGCGTCGAATTTAACTTAACAAAAAAGCCCGCTCCCGCGTTCTGAGCCCGCACGACAGGACCCATTTTTTCATTTTTTTCATTTTGTTTTTCTAAAATAAAAGTAGCCTAAGTTACTGCTTTTAACATCAGCTATCTACCAGTGAAAGTCCCGTCAAAATCGGTCCACCCGTTTCGGAGATTACCCGGAACAAACACACAGACAGACAGACAGACAGACATACAAAAAATTTTTAAATCGCGTTTTTGCTATAGGTGTCGTATGTACTTTCATATGCATTTCGTGAAAAGGTGTTATTTTGATATTACAAACAGACACTCCAATTTTATTTATTCCTATAGATGTATAGATAAGTTTCTTCAACTAATTAAATTTGAATTCACTCACTAGTTCCTCTTCAAGCACCACACCAGGCATGGTCAGTACTTCCCTCTCAGGGAAGAAGGAGCCCTTAGGTGATGATTGTGCCTATTAACAATGAAATGTGTCTATTAAGAAAATAAGTCTTAAAATATCAGAGATAAAGTTGGAATTATGCTAGCGATAGTCATCAGACTTCACCTTGATCAATGTTTTCTTGGCTTCATCATTTGGTATCCAGGCGTCCCTTCTTCTGTCACCTTCCTTGTCGACTGGCTGGTTCTAAAATAACATAATTTTCTATTAAAAAAATTAAAAAATACAATAAACAATAGAGACTTGCTCACATTTTTTATTTATTTTAAGGTTTTTTGAAGATCACTTGGTCAGTAATGTTGGACTTCCTTATGACCTTATGACACAGTCAAGAACCAAATACATGAAACTAGGTTTTGCCTGAATCTTTGTTGGCGTGGATATTGGAACAGAACTTTCATACAAACTTCCATCTCTTATTTACTACTGGAAGGACATAAGCCTACTTATATCCTTCTCCAAAGTCCAATCGATCTCTATGCCGAAATGCATCCAAATTGGTTCAGCGGTTTAGGCGTAAAAACGTAGGATATTCAATGCTAACTTACTTTTATGCTTAGTCCATCCATTGCCTCAGTGAGTATAGTTGGGTTAGAGATACCGCTCTTTGTGGGCACAATTTGTGGCTCCGGCCCTATAGTATCGAAGAACGTCGACGGATCCGGCAGGCTGGTAGCCGGCACCGACGCAGACACGCTTACAGTCGGCAAAACGTTGGCAAAATTCAATTCATCCGACATTTTACTTTGCGTAAATGACGCGCTCATATTTTGCGGAAAAGGATTAGCTGTCGTTGTTTGACTGCCTATGGTTAAGAAAGGATGTATTTAGCTTCATATTTAAATCAGAATCTCAATGTATTTAATACAAAAAAATAGTTTTGTTATGCTATACAATGTTACCTTCTGTTTCACCCAAATAAATGCTTTGAATCATGTCAGACGGCGACGTCCCGATCTCATCGAAAAACTGGGACGCAGGCGGAACTTCGGTATCACCGAAATATTGACTCAGAGACGGTTTATTATCCATTTTATCGTAGTTTCATTAGTTTTTATCATACAAACACCAAAAATAGGTAAACGAACTGACGTAGTAGCAGTGACGTCTTGTAGGTTTGACAGTGACATAAATCAAGCCCGTCATGTTTTTTGTTGGTGCCGGTGCGTTCCAAAGAGAATATAATAGAGTGCGTTCGCGTTGAACTTGAGCTCTTGACTAGTATATACAAGGTACTCTGTGCTCTTGACGCCCATTACCGAACGCATTTTTTGGTGTTGCCGTACTTAGGAACTATGTATATACCAATTAAGAGGAATAGATTCGTTATAATATTCAACTTTATATAGATTAACCGAAATAGATTTACCAGAGCCTTTAAATGGTATCTAAGTAAATAAGTTAAATTATGCACTGTTTTTTTTTCATAAAAGTGAGCTATTTTGAAAAACTATCGATCAGTAAGACAACAAAAAATAGTAAATATGAACCTAATGAAGTATTTATTTCCCTGCAGTTTAACAATCCCAAATCTGACAACCCCATCAAAACCAGTTGTCAAATCAAACCGCTTACGGTAACAAGTTTTGCGAAATTTTGATATTTTTCCTTCGGATATCTTATCGGTGGCTTCGTGTGTCCTCAGTATACAACACAGGTGGGTTGTGAGACGTGTAAACATCGTTGCACATGTACCTATAATCGTCGCACATGGATCTAATTAGCTACCCTTTTGTGTATACATGGTCGAGTGTTAGTACTTCGATAGTTTTATCGTAATTATTTATCGGGAGTGGTGCTTTATCAGTTTGTATTTGTAGGCACAGATGACGAATCAGGCGTCGCCGGTGGAGGAGCAGGAGAGGCTGCTGGATGAAGCCCTCAGCATCGTAAAAGCACAGGTATGTATTGTTTACCAATATTTATTGGATGAATGGGCGTTACGACACTAGATTAATGTAATAATTAGTATAATTGCTGTAGATTTAGTTTGAGGAGGTTACTGCTTGTATTAATTTCTTTTTTTACATGGTTCCCCATGCCTGTGTGTGATAAATTATTCTCTTATCTATTACACAAATATTGATAACAAGTTGTAATGGCCCAATGTTAGAGTAATATGGGCGGACTGAGGGTAGGGGGGGGGGGCACGGGGAGAGACATCTGTCCCTGCTGCCCTCCCCCTGGACTTGGACTGTCACCTCTGAGCCCTCCGTGCCTCCCATAAATTTAAGATGTCAACTGTATCAAGTTTCCGATCCGGTGGTAGATTTACCGTCGCCACCTCTCCTGGCAGCGGCCCAAGCCGAGGTCGTGTCCCTTGTGGCGCCCTTGAGCTAGCTGCCCCCCTCCCCCTCTGGCTGGAGCGCACTTGCGCTCGCCCTCTGTCCGGGTGAAGTTGTTATGGCCACTCTGGCCAACAACATATAGTCAAATAAAAAAAATAAAAAAATGTATCAAATTGTAGATGAAGCTAAATTTACAGGTAAGTATTCCACAATTGACATCCAAAGCTAATATTTTTGTTCTTCATACCTTGACCTTGACCTACAAGACATTCCAGCTTTGCCTCCCCCCCCTCCCTCTTAAATATATATTAAATAATAATTTAGCCCTTTTGACGTCCCACTGCTGGGCACGGGCCTCCCCTCAACATGAGGGAGATTCAGGCCATAATCTACCGCGCTGGCCCAGTGCGGGTTGGCGGATTCCACATGTCTTTCGAAAATTGGTTAGATCTTCTAAGACATGCAGGTTTCCTCACGATGTTTTCCTTCACTGTAAGCAAGTGATAATCATATAGAAATTATGATTCGCACATAGATTTCGAAAAATCCAGAGGTGCGAGCCGGGATTTGAACCCAAGACCTGGTGCCCGCAAGACGCGTGCTTTAACCAATCAGCTATCACTGCTGCACACTGATATATTAAATATTATCTTTAAAATGATTGTATGTCTATGTATAGCTATATAAGTATGGCTATGTAATTTTAGTTTAAATCCTGTGCAGGCGTTCCAGATGAAGCGCTGCCTCGACAAGTCAAAGCTGATGGACGCCCTTAAGCATGCCTCCACCATGCTCGGGGAGCTGAGGACCTCGCTGCTCTCGCCCAAGAGCTACTACGAACTGTGTATCCTTGGCACAATATTTTTTTTAAGATTTGCTGATCCTACTGTAGGCGGAAGAAAAATATCAATAATGTGGTGTACCAATCACTGCTAAGTCAAGAGTGATATAATTGGCGATTTAGACAACCATTTGGCACAGTGTTTCGAGTATTGGCCACTTGGCTCACTGCACGTGGGTGGTTGCGGGTTCAATTCCCGCTGGGGTAAATTTCGGAAATGGCCTTTTCGTAATTATTTTCGTAAGTTGATGTGGTCGTCTCGCGCTATTTATTTATTTATCATTTTATTATGATCTCTTCAGTTGAGGTTGCATTCCGATCCAGTTGTAGACTTAGGAAAATATATGTGAATATGAAAAATTTGTAAGTGATTGGACTTTGACTCCAAACTCCAGACATGGCAATAACAGACGAGCTCCGCCACCTGGAGCTGTACCTCCTGGAGGAGTTCCAGAAGGGGCGCAAGGTGGCCGACTTGTACGAGCTGGTGCAGTATGCTGGCAACATCGTGCCGCGGCTGTATCTCCTCATCACCGTGGGACTGGTGTACATTAAGACTAATACTAATCTCAGAAGGGACCTGCTTAAGGTAAAGTTAATGATGATTCTGTTCACACCAGCCCTTTTATCCCAATTCCTACTCCCCTTCAAGTCCGCGAACGTGTTTACAGGGGTTTGACACTGTTAAAAAACATTGTGCGTCATGGATACCCGAAAGATGTTAAACATGTTTAGTGTATAGCATGCGCGCGCGCACACAAGGCAGTCAAGAGCGGTTGCGTAGAGGCGGCATGACGGCATGATAGAGCGGCATGCCATTTGGCGTGACGGCAAACTGGTTGATTTTACTACCAAAGATGCGCCAATAGATGTTTCACATAAAAAAAACAGTGCCGTCTAAGGACGCCTGCTGTATAGTTTACAGTATAAAGCGTAAGAACTAAGCGTTAAGAAAGCTGCAGAACTCTGTATACCTATATATATCGTGTAACGCTACTGACGCTTAGCGCGGATAGAAGGCCGCGCGGCGAGCGCCCCGAACGTCCGTATAGAAGCTTCACTTCAAAACGACGCTGACGTATAACGTCCGCCCAGTCCAACCTAGCGACATCTGGTGAGCTGGACATTAGATTGCCCCCATTTTCTTGTGTTCCAGCTAATAATTATGTTTGTTTCGTCACAGGATCTGGTGGAAATGTGTCGCGGCGTCCAGCACCCGCTGCGCGGCCTCTTCCTCAGGAACTACCTGCTGCAGTGCACCAGGAACGTGCTGCCGGACACTGCTGAAGCGCAGAACGAGAGTGAAGGCACTGTAAGTAACCCTCAAATTTGAATTAATGTAAGCCAACAAAGCATTTATTAAAAGTCAGAATCTACCACCGGACCAAAATGCTGCTTCCACTGAGAAGAGCCGGCAAGAAACTCAATGGTTACACTTTTCAATTAATAAAAGATGGTGTACATGCTCAAGAACAGCTACACCATTGTCACTAAATAAGTAAATATTAATCCAAGTATCGCAAAGAAACAAACAGACAAACCCAAACAAGTGGAGAGAAACATGATGACTGATAGATGCCTATCAGTTGAATCAAGTGTCTGCCTGATAAAATAATAATAATCTCGCTCATGCAGAAAGCAGTCGTCCATAATACCTGTCGTCTCACACGCAAATTCCTCCAAAAATGTTCGTCATCTTATGCCCGTGTTAATACATTCGATGATTGTGAATACCGAGGTGTCGTTTAACTATGGGTGGCCAGAGCTCGGGTCAATTTCCTTTATCGCTGAAAACGTAAAGACTATTTTTTTTTTCAGGCCAAAGATGCCATCGACTTTGTGTTGATGAACTTTGCTGAAATGAACAAACTGTGGGTGAGGATGCAGCACCAGGGCCACTCCAGGTGAGAATATTAAATTATTTAACATATACTCACTTATTAATAAACGTGACATCGCTGGCGAATACACCGAATTATCCCTTTCTGGCATCAGTAGTTTGACATTCCAAAGAAGAAGACAAATCATGGTTTTAAATGTACAAGAATAGAAGAATAATTTATATACCTACACATATAATAACTCTAAATTGAAAATTTATAAAACCCCGATGTGACTAATTTTTAAACTACAAAAGAGCTGATAATTTTTAAATGGCTGAACCGATTTTCATGAAACATAGCTAAGAACACTCTCGATCAGAATACCTTTCTAACAATAAAAGCAAAATCAATATCGGTTCATCCGCTTGGGCGCTACGATGCCACAGACAGATACACACGTTAAACTTATAACCCCTCTTTTTTCGTCGGGGGTTAAAAATGAATCTCTATTTCCTTGGTCATCGCATCACGCGTGAACGGATGGAACGATTTCGCTGATTCTTTTGTTGTAGTGTTTATTATTGTCAGGAGAAGGTTCTTATGAAAGAAAAAAATAAGAAAGTTGAGCGGAACAATTCGTATTCAATATTGAAAGTTAAGACAGGACAACGTCTGTCGGGTCAGCTAGTTATCATCTGCCTTACCTTTTCCCATTATCTGGGGTCGGCGCAGTATGTCTTTTCCTTCCATTCATCGCGCTTTCCAGTCATACTCACATCCACTCCAACCTCGTTCATATCACTCTCGATACAATCCATCCATCTTTTCATGGGCCTTCCTCTCGCACTGTATCCATCCACATTCATATTCATCACTCTTTTAGTCATATGCTTATCATCCCTTCTCATCACGTGTCCAAACCATTCCAGCCTCCTACCTCTCACTTTATCTGTTATTGGCGCTACCCTGACACTGCCCCTTATATACACATTCTTCACCTTATCCATTCGCGTCACTCCACACATCCATCTCAATATTCGCATCTCGGCAGAGTGGAGACGTTTCTCTTCCCGCACTTTAGCCGCCCAGCATTCCGAGCCGTACATGATTACCGGACTTATAAAAAATGGGTTATACTTGAAAAAAAATGTAATTGCCAGAGACAAAGAGCGCCGCGAGCGCGAGCGCTCCGAGCTCCGGATCCTGGTGGGCACGAACCTGGTGCGGCTGTCGCAGCTGGAGTCCGTGGGGGTGGAGCAGTACGGGCGGCTCGTGCTGCCCGGCATCCTGGAGCAGGTGGTCAGCTGCAGGGACGCCATCGCGCAGGAGTACCTCATGGAGTGCATCATACAGGTGACACGGTGTAGGGGGGGGGGGGGGGGTGGGGGTTAAATAATTTCAATGGATAATAGACTCAGATTAGAAACTTGAGATCTCAAAAACATTGGGCGATCCAAGGGCTGGGCATTTTCTCGCTCAGCGAGTGGCTCTAGCCATCCAGCGAGGGAATGCGGCTAGCATCCTGGGTACGCTTCCGCATGGGCCAAATATTGCACATTTTTTAAATAATTAATATGTATTTTATTAAAATCATGGATATTTTATTTTTTATTTTATTTATTTATTTAGGTTTTCCAACAACAAGTACACCGTGTGAAATAACAAGGTAACATGCATAGGTTTTAAGCTAAGCGCCCTGTCAATTATAGGAAATCACAGCGTGCATAAATAATAATAGAATATTGATTATTAATGTTCTTTTTTGCCAATTTAAAATTAATATGAAGAAATATTTTAAATTTGACTGTTACTAATTGAATATGTCTTGCAATACTACTAAAGTACCTTTGAAATTTTTTAAGTAAATAAGTTTTGGTATGCAGTGGTTTAAAGTATATGCAAATGGGTTTCCGATTTCGATTGGAATGATTTAAAATACCCCCTCTGGTCCTTCTCCTGCCAGTGAAAGACTAATCTAAAAGTCGTTCCAGCCGTTTCGGAGATTAGCTGTTTTTTCAAATTGTATATACTTTGTTCAAGTGTACATACTTTTAATGTGTTTTTATGATAATTTTAGGTTTTATAGTAATTTTCTGTATATGCTGCATAGTGATTGTTCGTGGTAAGAGGGCTGCACGTCTGAATGCGGTGGAAATAATGAGCAGTACGTCTCCTGGAAGCGTATTCCGGTGTGCAATATGTTCCCCGGCGCGCATCTTTCAAAGTCAAAGAGGCCTAAAAATTCACTGCGGAAAGCTACACAAAATTACACCTTCCACTTTTAGTACACTCAATCCACTCCCACCCTCGGCATCCCAATTAACACCATTGACTTTATGGGAGACCTTAAGTGATCTCAAAAGGTCTAAGCCGGTAATAAAAAGAATCCCGCGTGGTGCCCGGATAACGGTAGCTGAGCATCTTTCAAAAACCATTCGCTGCGTTGTTTCGGATAATACAAAGCGCGCCTGGGAACAACTTTTAACGTTTCCCTACCGCACTTTTCATGTGGCAAATGTTCCTAGCAATACTGCCAGTTTGACCTGCAGAATAAAGGACAACTGTGCTTCCTCGCCACCAAATACCTTTCCCACTCCTCTTGACCCACCTCACCGCCGCCGTCCTCATGTAGGACTGGTTCGTGAGTCTGCCACTTACCGTCGTATAGAAGGCAGACTCGGTGACGGCGATGTCAAGGGGGCAGCAAGACTGCTTTTTTCAGGTGACGTACTGGCTCCGGACAATTTACAAACACTTATGACCTTAAAAGACAAACATCCACTTCCAGCTTCACTTGTCGATTTGCCTGACCCTCCGCAAGATGCTGATTCCGTCCTTCAGGTGACATCTGGAGATGTGATCCGTGCGGTCATGTCTTTCCCGAGTGGTTCCGCCGGCGGTCTTGACGCCTTGACGCCCCAGCACCTAAAGGATTTATTAGGTAGCAGCAGCGGGACTGCTGGTGAGACTCTCCTGAGGGATTTGACCGCATTGGTTAACGTTATGTTATCCGGCCGCGTCAACAGCGATGTGGTCGAAGTTATTTACGGCGCGAATTTGTGTGCCCTCATGAAAAAGGATGGGGGCATAAGACCGATCGCTGTTGGATGCACATACCGGCGTCTTGCAGCAAAAATTTGTTGTTTTCACATGAAGGACGATGTCAGCAGTTTCTTGAAACCAAAACAACTGGGCTTCGGTTCGGCTGGCGGCTGCGAAGCAGCTGTCCATGCCTTGAGAACTTTCATCGCAAATGATGGGGGGGAAGTGCTGCTGAAGGTGGATATCAAAAATGCCTTCAACTCTGTGGACAGGGGCACCCTGTTGACAAAAATTAAAGAAAAAATACCGAACATTTTTAGCTTCCTCTGGCAATGTTACAGTGCCCCTTCGAAATTAATTTATAAAAATAACATGATACTATCTTCAGTTGGGTGCCAACAGGGTGACCCCCTCGGGCCGGTCATCTTCAGTCTCGCTATTCATTCCGTCATTGAAAAATTAGAATCCAAATTCAATGTGTGGTATCTGGATGATGGCACCCTAGGAGGTGATGCTGACACCGTTTTGAAGGATCTAACCCTCCTTAAAAATGAGTTGTCCACCATTGGCTTAGACTTAAACTTTGCTAAATGTGAATTATTTATTTTTGACAATTGCCCCCAAGCTGCTTCGTTTCGCCAGAAATTCCAAATTATCGCCCCCAATATAAAAATATTGCAAAAAGATACACTCCACCTCCTTGGTTCTCCCATATTTCCCGAGTCAGTACCTTCTTTCATTGAGGAAAAAATTCAAAATTTTTGTGATGTTTCAGATCGTCTCCTCAAAATTAACACTCATATGGCTTTTTATATCATTCGGCACTGCCTTTTTGTTCCAAAATTCACATATTTCCTTCGATGTTGTCCTCTTTGGAAGCATTCTGATTATATACAAAGATTGGATAACATCGTCAGGAATACTCTCACAGTCATTTTAAACACCCCGTTGGATGATATTTCGTGGGCCCAGGCATCTCTACCTGTAAAGTTAGGGGGACTGGGTATTCGCAAAATGTCTAGTGTATCATTACCAGCGTTTCTGTCCTCGGTTCATGCTAATGATTCCTTAGTACGGGAAATATTACGTCCTTGTTTTATTCCCTCTGAGTTAGCATGTCTAACCGAGGCCAAAAATGCTTGGTTGATGGCCTGCCCTAACACTAGCCTGCCCGCAGTCCTTTCCTCGCAGGGGCAATGGGACGGGCCGCTCTGCAAATTGGTACGGGAGCAACTTATAAATACGGCCAACAGTTGTGCAGAGCGAGCCCGCCTTCTTGCCGTTGGTGAGTGGGAATCGGGACTGTGGTTGCAGGCTCTACCTTCTTCCAACATTGGGACGCTCATGGATTCCACCTCTTTCAGATTGGCAGTCTGTCTCCGGTTAGGATCCACATGCTTTGTGCCACACCGCTGCCGTTGCGGGGAAACCGTCGACCAGCGCGGGCACCATGGTCTCTCATGTCTACGGAGCGCGGGCAGAATATCTCGGCACTCAAGCCTTAATGATATCATCCGTCGGGCTCTTGCCACCGCTAACGTAGCGGCCGTTTTAGAGCCTAATGGCCTCTCGCGTAGCGATGGTAGGAGACCAGACGGTATGACGCTGATCCCCTGGAGGATGGGACGGCCCTTGGTATGGGACGCAACATGCGTCGACACCTTAGCACCGTCCCACCTTCGGGAGTCTAGCATTAGGGCTGGTGGTGCCGCCGCCTGCGCGGAATCCCTCAAACGGCGCAAATATAGCAACCTTGATCCAGGTTATATGTTTGAGCCGTTTGGGGTAGAGACCCTGGGACCGTGGGGCCCGAGCGCCCATCGCATTTTTTGCGATTTGGGAAAGCGGCTGGTCGAAGCAACTGGTGACCAGAGGGCTGGTACATATCTCGCACAGAGAATTAGCATTGCCATTCAACGTGGCAATGCTGCCAGTCTTCTGGGCACTTTGCCAAGCGACGGCGGTCTGGCACAAGTATATTTTTTATGAAATTGTACATAGTGGGTGTATTTGTTAGTTTTTATAATATTGAGAACAATTAATTTTACTGAAATTACTTAACAATTAGATAATAAAAGTAAAAAGGTTTTAACAGACAGACAAAGATTTTATACTTATTTTGTTACATGTACTGTAAATCATACTAATATTATAAAGAGGTAAACTTTGTTTGTTTGATTGTAATGAATAGGCTCCGAAACTACTGAACCGATTTGAAAAATTATTTCACTGTTGGGCAGCTACACTATCCCCGGGTGACATAGGCAATAATATATTTTAAAAAAAATTTGGGATCCTTACTAAAACTCGAATAATGTAACCGCAATGTACCCGTGCGAAGCCGGGGCGGGCCGCTATAGTATATACTTTCATATGCATTTAGTAAAGTTGTGAGACATGCATCCAGTTTAGTAAGACACTTGAATTTTATTTAATTTGTATAGCCAGTAAAGCACTTGTAAATTGTCCACCGGTGGGATTGCTTACACACAGAAAAGCCGGACAAGAAACTCAAACCTTTTTCAAAAGATAAGAATCTATATTTGACTCGCCGTTCCTTGTTCCAGGTGTTCCCCGACGAGTTCCACCTGGCCAACTTGCAGCCGTTCCTGAAGTCCTGCGAGGAGCTGCAGCCGGGCGTCAACATCAAGAACATCATCATAGCACTCATAGAACGGCTCGCCACGTACAGCCAGGTATACACTTGCAATTTCAACTTTATTACAATGTTATCAAGTGTGAAACTACACTGCCGCCGACCTGAAACAAAACACGCGCGACGCGAGAGATCGATTTTGTTTTTATTTTTCAATTATCTCTTTTTTTTATTGGATATCGTTTTGCAGAAGGGTCTCAACCCACATGCACTGCTGTAGACCAAAACCAACCTTCTGTCAGTGGTTCTAGGTTGGTTTCAGTTTGCAGAAGTGTGTGTGTGTTGGTTCCATTTTGCAAATCCACGTCCAATTGTTCTTTGAGAATCATTGTGGAATAATAATTATTCAGAAATATTATATGACTAGCTGTGCCCGCGACTTCGTCCGCGTTGAATTTAGCTTAACAAAAATTTTATTTAACAAAATGTATTTGTCTAGTTCGCAGAGTTTACGGACAGTATTTTTTTAATAAAAGTAGCTCACGTTACTTCTTATAACATAAGCTATCTGCCAGTGAAAGTCCCGTAAAAATCGGTCCGGCCAGTACTTTAAATACCAGCAGTGATAAAAGTATTTATTTTGATTTAAGGATTAATTTGTTACTACCAAATGCACATCCTAATAGTAAGTCGTAGTAGTATAATAGGTAATAAGACTCGGCCACCAGCTAGTTCAAAATAAATTATCAATTTTTATTGTATTTAAGGTTCACTATTTTGGCAATAATGGCTTGCACATAAAAAAACACGAAAATCTCACAGCATCGCCCTCGTGGTTTTCGATAATTGCCCCACGGGAACATACTATCGGGATAAAAAGTATTCTATAGGTTAAGAACTATCTGTGTTCCCAATTTGATACAAATCCGTTCAGTAGTATCGATAATTGTCCCACGGGAACATACTATCGGCATATAAAATATCCCAGGTTTTAAATCCAGGTTTTGAACTATCTGTGTTCCAAATTTCATCCAAATCCGTTCAGTAGGATCGATAATTGTCCCAAGGGAACATACGGGATAAAAAGTATCCCATGTTTTGATACAGGTTTTGAACTATCTGGTTTCCAAATTTCATCCAAATCCGTTCAGTAGGATCGATAATTGTCCCACGGGAACATACTATCGGGATACAAAGTATCCCATGTTTTAATGCAGGTTTTGAACTATCTGTGTTCCAAATTTGATCCAAATCCGTTCAGTGGGATCGATAATTGTCCCACGGGAGCATACGGGATAAAAATTATTCGGGATAAAAAGTATTCCATGTTTTAATACAGGTTTTGAACTATCTGGTTTCCAAATTTCATCCAAATCCGTTCAGTATGATCGATAATTGTCCCACGGGAACATACTATCGGGATAAAAAGTATCCCATGTTTTAATACAGGTTTTGAACTATCTGGTTTCCAATTTTTATCCAAATCCGTTCAGTAGGATCGATAATTGTCCCACGGGAACATACTATCGGGATAAAAAGTATCCCATGTTTTAATACAGGTTTGGAACTATCTGGTTTCCAAATTTAATCCAAATCCGTTCAGTATGATCGATAATTGTCCCACGGGAAAATACTATCGGGATAAAAAGTATCCCATATTTTAATACAGGTTTTGAACTATCTGTGTTCCAAATTTCATCCAAATCCATTCAGTAGGATCGATAATTGTCCCACGGGAGCATACGGGATAAAAAGTATTCGGCATAAAAAGTATCCTATGTTTTAATACAGGTTCTGAACTATCTGGTTTCCAAATTCATCCAAATCCGTTCAGTATGATCGATAATTGTCCCACGGGAACATACTATCGGGATAAAAAGTATCCCATGTTTTAACACAGGTTTTGAACTATCTGGTTTCCAAATTTCATCCAAATCCGTTCAGTAGGATCGATAATTGTCCCACGGGAACATACTATCGGGATAAAAATTATCCCATGTTATAATCCAGGTTTTGAACTATCTGTGTTCCAAATTTCATCCAAATCCGTTCAGTAGGATCGATAATTGTCCCACGGGAACATACTATCGGGATAAAAAGTTTTCGGGGTAAAAAGTATCCCATGTTTTAATACAGGTTTTGAACTATCTGGTTTCCAAATTTCATCCAAATCCTTTCAGTAGGATCGATAATTGTCCCACGGGAACATACTATCGGGATAAAAAGTATCCCATGTTATAATACAGGTTTTGAACTATTTGGTTTCCAAATTTCATCCAAATCCGTTCAGTATGATCGATAATTGTCCCACGGGAACATACTATCGGGATAAAAAGTTTTCGGGGTAAAAAGTATCCCATGTTTTAATACAGGTTTTGAACTATCTGGTTTCCAAATTTCATCCAAATCCTTTCAGTAGGATCGATAATTGTCCCACGGGAACATACTATCGGGATAAAAAGTATCCCATGTTATAATACAGGTTTTGAACTATTTGGTTTCCAAATGTCATCCAAATCCGTTCAGTAGGATCGCTAATTGTCCCACGGGAACATACTATCGGGATAAAAAGTATCCCATGTTATAATCCAGGTTTTGAACTATCTGTGTTCCAAATTTCATCCAAATCCCTTCAGTAGGATCGATAATTGTCCCACGGGAACATACTATCGGGATAAAAAGTTTTCGGGGTAAAAAGTATCCCATGTTTTAATACAGGTTTTGAACTATCTGGTTTCCAAATTTCATCCAAATCCTTTCAGTAGGATCGATAATTGTCCCACGGGAACATACTATCGGGATAAAAAGTATCCCATGTTATAATCCAGGTTTTGA
Source organism: Notodonta dromedarius (assembly GCA_905147325.1). NCBI lineage: Eukaryota > Metazoa > Arthropoda > Insecta > Lepidoptera > Notodontidae > Notodonta > Notodonta dromedarius. Next base: position 6,737,986 of record LR990183.1, on the reverse strand, counting down.
ACTATCTGTGTTCCAAATTTCATCCAAATCCGTTTAGTAGGATCGATAATGGTCCCACGGGAACATACAGGATAAAAAGTATTCGGGATAAAAAGTATCCTATATGTTAATCCAGGTTATAAACTATCTGTGTTCCAAATTTCATCCAAATCCGTTCAGTAGTTTTTGCGTGAAGGAGTAACAAACATACATACATACATACATACATACATTCATACATACATACATACATACATCCACACTCACAAACTTTCGCATTTATAATATTAGTAGGATTATGAACATGTTACGATTACATTAAAGCTCAGTTGCGAACGCACTCTGACGTCACATGTTTTTTTTTCTGATCGGTAACCTTAAAGTGTTATTGAATTACTGTTTATGAATCTTAACACATCAATGATGTAATCTATCGATATACAAAATGAATCTCTATTTCCTTGGTCATCGAATCACGCGTGAACGGCTGGAACGATTTCACTAATTCTTTTGTTGTTGTGTTTATTATTGTCAGGAAAAGGTTCTTATGAAAGAAAAAAATAAGAAAGTTGAGCGGAACAATTCGAATTCAATAATCAAAGTTAAGACATGACAATGTCTGCCGGTTCATTAGTCACACACTTCATTATAGTCGTACTAGCTGTGCCCGCGACTTCGTCCGCGTTGAATTTAGCTTAACAAAAATTTTATTTAACAAAATGTATTTGTCTAGTTCGCAGAGTTTACGGACAGTATTTTTTTAATAAAAGTAGCTCACGTTACTTCTTATAACATAAGCTATCTGCCAGTGAAAGTCCCGTAAAAATCGGTCCGGCCAGTACTTTAAATACCAGCAGTGATAAAAGTATTTATTTTGATTTAAGGATTAATTTGTTACTACCAAATGCACATCCTAATAGTAAGTCGTAGTAGTATAATAGGTAATAAGACTCGGCCACCAGCTAGTTCAAAATAAATTATCAATTTTTATTGTATTTAAGGTTCACTATTTTGGCAATAATGGCTTGCACATAAAAAAACACGAAAATCTCACAGCATCGCCCTCGTGGTTTTCGATAATTGCCCCACGGGAACATACTATCGGGATAAAAAGTATTCTATAGGTTAAGAACTATCTGTGTTCCCAATTTGATACAAATCCGTTCAGTAGTATCGATAATTGTCCCACGGGAACATACTATCGGCATATAAAATATCCCAGGTTTTAAATCCAGGTTTTGAACTATCTGTGTTCCAAATTTCATCCAAATCCGTTCAGTAGGATCGATAATTGTCCCAAGGGAACATACGGGATAAAAAGTATCCCATGTTTTGATACAGGTTTTGAACTATCTGGTTTCCAAATTTCATCCAAATCCGTTCAGTAGGATCGATAATTGTCCCACGGGAACATACTATCGGGATACAAAGTATCCCATGTTTTAATGCAGGTTTTGAACTATCTGTGTTCCCAATTTGATACAAATCCGTTCAGTGGGATCGATAATTGTCCCACGGGAGCATACGGGATAAAAATTATTCGGGATAAAAAGTATTCCATGTTTTAATACAGGTTTTGAACTATCTGGTTTCCAAATTTCATCCAAATCCGTTCAGTATGATCGATAATTGTCCCACGGGAACATACTATCGGGATAAAAAGTATCCCATGTTTTAATACAGGTTTTGAACTATCTGGTTTCCAATTTTTATCCAAATCCGTTCAGTAGGATCGATAATTGTCCCACGGGAACATACTATCGGGATAAAAAGTATCCCATGTTTTAATACAGGTTTGGAACTATCTGGTTTCCAAATTTAATCCAAATCCGTTCAGTATGATCGATAATTGTCCCACGGGAAAATACTATCGGGATAAAAAGTATCCCATATTTTAATACAGGTTTTGAACTATCTGTGTTCCAAATTTCATCCAAATCCATTCAGTAGGATCGATAATTGTCCCACGGGAGCATACGGGATAAAAAGTATTCGGCATAAAAAGTATCCTATGTTTTAATACAGGTTCTGAACTATCTGGTTTCCAAATTCATCCAAATCCGTTCAGTATGATCGATAATTGTCCCACGGGAACATACTATCGGGATAAAAAGTATCCCATGTTTTAACACAGGTTTTGAACTATCTGGTTTCCAAATTTCATCCAAATCCGTTCAGTAGGATCGATAATTGTCCCACGGGAACATACTATCGGGATAAAAATTATCCCATGTTATAATCCAGGTTTTGAACTATCTGTGTTCCAAATTTCATCCAAATCCGTTCAGTAGGATCGATAATTGTCCCACGGGAACATACTATCGGGATAAAAAGTTTTCGGGGTAAAAAGTATCCCATGTTTTAATACAGGTTTTGAACTATCTGGTTTCCAAATTTCATCCAAATCCTTTCAGTAGGATCGATAATTGTCCCACGGGAACATACTATCGGGATAAAAAGTATCCCATGTTATAATACAGGTTTTGAACTATTTGGTTTCCAAATTTCATCCAAATCCGTTCAGTATGATCGATAATTGTCCCACGGGAACATACTATCGGGATAAAAAGTTTTCGGGGTAAAAAGTATCCCATGTTTTAATACAGGTTTTGAACTATCTGGTTTCCAAATTTCATCCAAATCCTTTCAGTAGGATCGATAATTGTCCCACGGGAACATACTATCGGGATAAAAAGTATCCCATGTTATAATACAGGTTTTGAACTATTTGGTTTCCAAATGTCATCCAAATCCGTTCAGTAGGATCGCTAATTGTCCCACGGGAACATACTATCGGGATAAAAAGTATCCCATGTTATAATCCAGGTTTTGAACTATCTGTGTTCCAAATTTCATCCAAATCCCTTCAGTAGGATCGATAATTGTCCCACGGGAACATACTATCGGGATAAAAAGTTTTCGGGGTAAAAAGTATCCCATGTTTTAATACAGGTTTTGAACTATCTGGTTTCCAAATTTCATCCAAATCCTTTCAGTAGGATCGATAATTGTCCCACGGGAACATACTATCGGGATAAAAAGTATCCCATGTTATAATCCAGGTTTTGAACTATCTGTGTTCCAAATTTCATCCAAATCCGTTTAGTAGGATCGATAATGGTCCCACGGGAACATACAGGATAAAAAGTATTCGGGATAAAAAGTATCCTATATGTTAATCCAGGTTATAAACTATCTGTGTTCCAAATTTCATCCAAATCCGTTCAGTAGTTTTTGCGTGAAGGAGTAACAAACATACATACATACATACATACATACATTCATACATACATACATACATACATCCACACTCACAAACTTTCGCATTTATAATATTAGTAGGATGTATTAGGGTTCGCCTTTTTAACCTCTTGTCTGTGTCGAATAATTGTTTTTATTTCTTTCTTATGTGTGACAAGATGGTAAAAGTTTTATTTATGTTTGTTCAGAGCAACGAAGGCAACATCAACCTGAGCGTGGTGATGGAGGATGGACAGGAACAGGAGGTCCAGCTGTTTGAAGTGTTCTCTGACCAGGTCGCAGCCATCACACAGGTAACTAAAGAAAATTCCAACTCTGGGGGGTCCAGAATCATGAGTTGAATTCATGGTGCCACTGGGAGCACCCCCAGTCCACTGTACGGTACTCATAGTACAAGCGTTGCTTAGTTTGAGATCATACAGTTGGTGTGGTCGTCTGGCCATATTTATTTTTAAAAATAATAATAATAATATATTGTGTAATTTACTCCAGAGCCGCACAGACATGCCGCCGGAAGACATGCTGAGCCTGCAGTTGGCACTCCTGAAGCTGGCGCAGCGCTGCCACCCTGACAAACTCAACTACGTCGACCGAGTGCTCGCGCACACGGACAAGATCTGCGCTGACATCCATCAGGCTAGGTGAGAAAAATAGGGGGCTTTTCAAGTGTTCGAATCTTTCTACACAATTCTCACCAGCAGCTTTACTGGTGACATGCGAATAGTCGATCGGTGTTAGAATTTCGTTCAAAACTCACATAGTGGTAACCCGCCCTAGTAAATTAGGAAAAATAAATTTCAGAATTAATTTTTATTTATGATATATTATTACAAATATCTGTCAGAATCCACCATCGGTTCGGAATGCTACTTCCACTTAGTAGATCCGGCAAGAAACTCAATGGTTACTTTTTTCATTAATAAAAGATGGTGTACATTCTCAGGAACAGCAACAGAATGTGAGCAGGCAACACCATTGTCACTATTTAGTAAAGTAAATAGTAATCAAATCTCACTCAGATTTATGTATTTAATTTGGAAAGCTGGTTCAGTGAGGTGTGTATACAAAAAAAGCAGAGGTGGATATGAAAAAAGAATTGCTTTGGTGTGATGCCTTTCATTCTAAATAAATGCATAAAGTTTAACGACAATGTTGTTAAGAGGAAAGTGAGTGGACCAATCCCCGCAAGCAGCGCCCGCGCACGAGCATGACTTGACAAGCGGCATCACTCTCCTCAACCATAATAGAGGGAAGAGGGTGACCCGCTCCACAAAGCCACCGCAAACATTAAAATGTCTACAGTGTATTTACTGTCTACAGCGCCAAAACACACTTGGAACACAACACGCAAGTGTTCCGGGAGCTGATGAAGATCCTGAAGCTGCCCGTGGACTACTACAAGAGCGTGCTGACGCTGATCAGGCTGCAGAACTACGCGCCGCTGATCAGGCACCTGAACCATCCCGGCAGGACCATGATCGCTGTTCACCTGATCAACGACGTGCTCGAAACGGATTGTATGATCTCAACCCCTGAGGATGTGAGTTGTTACCGCAGAATACTGGGGTCTTACCACTTTAGCTACTTAAAACTCAATAGAAAAGCAAACTCGAGCGTTCAAGCGTTCGAAAGCTAATGGTGTTTCAAACGCGAGCGTTCAAACGCGAGTTAGCTTTCAAACGCGAGCGTTCAAACTCGAATTAGCTTACAAACGGGAGCGTTTGAACGCTTTTCTTTTGCGTTTTAAGTAGCTAACGTGGTAAGGTCCCTGGAAACTTACAGTAGAACAGCCTTTTTTGGAGTTCTGTAGTCAAACCAGAAACCCTTATACCTAGTTTCGCTATTTCCGTTTGTCCGTTTGTCCATGTGTCAGTAAGTTTACAGCGGAATACCTTCCTTTAGGGTTCCGTAGTCAAATTAGAAACCTTTATATTTTCGCCATGTCTGTCTGTCCGATGCCATAGATTTATACAGAGACTATCAGGGCTGCAACTCTGCAAATTGCACATAAAATATATTTTCGGTACCGCTACAATACTGTTTAATAATATTGAAAGCAAAGTTATTCTAGGGTACCTCCTGTATTTGGGAAGGGGAATGAAGAAACATTTTTTTTTTCATCCCCTAGTGTGGGGTATTGTTAGATAGGTATTCTAAAATTTGTTATACAGATTGAAACAAAAAGGTATGCTTATATTTCTAAGCTAAGGTGACACATAATGGGTATACTTTTTTTTTCAAAACTTAACTTTGTAAATCTCAAACTATCGGCTTTGTGGGACAGTTGAAGTACTAAAGGTTTTGTAGACTTGTGAAATCGGTCAACAGCTGTATTCCTATAACACCTTTTGTTTTTCAAGTTCCCTCCAAAGCTGATGGTTTAAGAATTACAAACTTAAGTTTTGAAAAAAAAAGTATACCCATTATGTGTCACCTTGTATACATATATAAACTAAATTCAGGTGGAATCAGTGTTGTCAATGGTGGATGTCCTCGTGAAAGATCAACCGGACCAGTCGACTTCGGAGCCCGATGTGGAAGACTTCATGGAAGAGCAAGGATTGCTCGCTAGGTACGTAGCAAGAAACGTGTCTTATAGTAACGGAGAATATCGATGGGTCGAAAAAATATCGATAAAAATATTTTTTTTCACAGGTTGATCCACCACTTCAAGTCGGAGTCAGCAGACCAGCAGTACCTGATCCTGAGCGGCGCTCGTAAGGCGCTACAAGCTGGTGGCGCCAGACGAATCCAGCACACCTTTCCTCCGATACTCTTCCACGCGTACCAACTGGCCTTCACATACAAGGAGCTCAGCGAACAGGTGCATACTTGACCAATAACAATCTGACCCTTGGGGCAGAATAAAATAAATAAATATCGCCAGACACACCAACTGTATGGTCCCAAACTAAGCAACGCTTGTACTACGGGCCATGCCAGTGATACCCAGACCTGGGCAAATTACGAAAGGGCTATTTCCGAAATTTGCCCCGGTAGGAATCGAACCCCTAGTAATCACCATGTGCAGCCGAGTGGCCTACGCCGAGCCACTGCGCCAAGCGGTCATCATAATACTCAGATAATTAATTAAAAAACAATTTTAATAAAATATTATATCAATCCAATATGCTATCAAGATAGTAGTGATAACCGATTGGTTAAGGACGCTTCTTGCGGGCATAAGGTCTTGGGTTCAAACCCTGGCTCGCAACTCGCTGGTTTTTACGAAATATATGGCGGTTGTTTTTTAAACAATTTCCCTCATTTTAGAATTAAAAAAATATAATTTAGTACCTAGCAAGTTTGAGATTACAAGAAAATACTTTATAGAAAATTTGAAGTAATGTTCAAATAACGTTAAAATAAAAAAAAAGAAATTCCGATACCGGGAATCGAACCCGAGCCTCCTGGGTGAGAGCCAGGTATCCTAGCCACTAGACCATATCGGATACAATGTGCCGTACGAATTTATACATTACATATAACCAAGTTATGTCGACAGTAACCTTATTATTAGCTTTATAATGTTTTTTTTCGTATCATTAATTTGATTTCTTTTTAGGGTTCCGTAGTACAAGTTACAATTATAAGAAAATTCCGTACTTGTTTACAAGGTTATTATTAGAACTTTAAAAATTGAACTAGAATAAATACATAATTGCGCTTGGAAGTACCCACATGTTGCCCATGGTATTTTGGTCCTATGTAAAAGAGGTCTCTCTCAATGTGACGGGAAATTCAATAAGGTAAACATGTAAACTCCTATTCATTCGTTCGATTAAATTCGTGCGGGTTCCAGGCAATTTAACTTTTCCCCGGAACACGTCGAGGGTCAAACCTCGACGTCATCATTGGTCACCATTGTTGATCCTGGCTTACAGGAGTAACAGGAGTGTGTGGCGGGACTAGTCCCAAATTAAATAAGAAAAGTAAACTTTTTATTTATGAATATAATATACAAATAAATAAAATTGGAGTGTCTGTTTGTAATATCAAAATAACACCTTTTCACTAAATGCATATGAAAGTACATACGACACCGATAGCAAAAACGCGATTTTTTTTTTTTTTGTCTGTCTGTCTCTCTGTCTGTCTGTGTGTTTGGTCCGGGTAATCTCCGAAACGGCTGGACCGATTTTGACGGGACTTTCACTGGTAGATAGCTGATGTTATAAGTAGTAACTTAGGTTACTTTTATTTTAGAAAAACAAAATTAAAAAAATGGGTCCTGTCGCGCGGGCACAGAACGCGGGAGCGGGGTTTAGTTTTTTGTTAAGTTAAATTCCACGCGGACGAAGTCGCGGGCTCAGCTAGTTTATGAATATAATGTTGATGTTGATAATCATAATATTGTAATTATGATTCGCACATTGATTTCGATTCGCACCCAGAGGTGCGAGCCGGGGTTTGAACCCAGGACCTGGTGCCCGCAAGACGCGTGCTTAACCAATCGGCTATCACTGCTTTTATCGCTCACTAATGGTGAAGGAAAACATCGCGAGGAAATCTGCATGTCTTGGGAAATCTAAACAATTGTTGGAAGACATGTGAAATCCGCAGCGTGGTGGATTACGGCCTGAATCCCCCTCGTAGTGAGTGGAGGCTCGTGCCCAGGAGTGGGACAACAAAAGGGCTAAAATTATTATTATTAATATTGATGTGATATGATTTCTTCCAGGATGAAATGTGGGAGAAGAAATGCCAGAAGATATTCCAGTTCTGCCATCAGACCATCAGCATGCTTGTGAAAGCTGAGCTAGCGGAGTTGCCGCTTAGGTGATGGATCATTTATTATAATTATCCTTTTTTCAGTTTAATTCTAAATTATTTTAGTTTTGAAGGGACTTTGCATTTTAGACCCTTTGTATCATCTGACATATTGTGTCTTCTGACCATTGGCGTCATCATCATGGTTATTCACAAATTGATGAAAGTTTCCGATATCGTAAACAAAAGCTTCCATGCTTATTTTACAAATTAATTAGAATAAGGATTGAAGCTGTCTTTTCCGACAAGGTAACTTTCCTTCAATTGTGAGTACCCTGACGTTTTAAGACTATTTGCATCTAAGGTGTATTTTTCTTTAGTATGCGGGATTCAGTTAACAATCTTGGCATGCCTTTATAATATAGATTTACTATATTCTGTACAAGTTAGCTTGATCGTTTTGACAGACGGAAAACTGATATTTATAGGGTCAGGATATAAAAAATTGTCGATAGAAATTATCGAGGTCTCATGCTATCATCGATGCTAAAAACGAATATTTTAATATAAAATGACATTTATTCTCTTAAAGGAGTACCCCCAAATCCATATCTGGATCAGTTTCTGAATCGCTAAAACAATCTGATAAATTTATTATAAACTCTTGTTCGCAAATATTATCAAATCGGACGTCCCGCTCCCGAAATTGTTATAGGGTTAAAAAATGTTAATGCTTATGTTAAATAATTATTAGGACGTCTTTTGATCATTTTGAAACACGTATTACATACAAAATACATGCTAGAATTGTTTACTGAAATCTGAATCATAAGGATAACCACTATAAATACATTATAGCTTATAATAAATAAATACATATTGCGAGACTGACACACCAACTGTATGGTCCCAAACTAAGCAACGCTTGTACTATGGGTACCGTACAATGGACTGGGGTCGATTACAGTAACATCCAGACCTGGGCAAATTACGAAAAGGCCACTTCCGATATTCGCCCCGGCGGGAATCGAACCCGCAACCACCATGTGCAGTGAGCCGAGCGGCGTACGCTCGAACCACTGCGCCAAGCGCACAGATATAGACTTACATAGATAACGCAAGTATCACGATTTGTATTAAAACCAAGCGTGCCGAATTTTTAACACCTACTGTGACGTCATTAGTGACGGGAAATCCAAACCGATTCAAAGACACCGATGCCGCCGATGCCCCTCCGCCCGCTACGAACTCTCGAGTGATTATCTCGCTCATACTCATATTTTTTATATCTGTAGTCGCGCGGACTGTAAGTTAGCCGCGACCAACCTTGACGCTTGGTCGGGGTTTCGTACACGCGAAGTACATGCATTTGCGTTATCTATGTAAATCTATATCTGTGGCCAAGCGGTCGTCAAATAATACTATCTTTCTTCCCCCAGGTTATACCTGCAAGGTGCGCTCGCGATCAGTGAGATCGGGTTCGCTAACCACGAGACGATCGCGTACGAGTTCTTATCGCAGGCGTTCTCGCTATACGAGGACGAGATATCCGACAGCAAGGCGCAGCTCGCCGCCATCACCCTCATCATAGCCACCTTCGAACAGATCAACTGCTTCGGTGAGTTATTCAATTCAATTCAATTCAAATCGTTTATTTTGTTTAGGCCTACGGGGGCACTTACAAATTGTCAATTTTACCTTTTTTTTTTCTTATATCTACAACCGGATCGGAACGCGACCTCGACTGAGAAGATCCGGCAAGAAACTCAGCGGGCTTGTCTTTTTACATTTGTTATATTTTTTTACATCGCCTGTTGCTTATAATCAATAATTACAAAGGGTAGTAGATATTAATATAAATAAAATATACTACAATAGACTCTATCGCAAGGGAGTATGAAATTTTTTCCGACGTGGGCGCTATTTGGTCGTATTCCGAGCAAAGTGGAGGCTCGTGTTTATAAATCGATCTCAAGTCTGAGAGCGATCTTGGAAATGTCATTCTTATGTCATACCGGTACTGAATAACATGTCAAAAGCATACTCAAGATCGCGCTCAGACTTGAGATCGTTTTATTAATCGCTCTCAGATTTGATCTTCTCAGTGGAAGCAGCATTCCGAACCGGTGGTAGATTCTGACTATTCATGAATGATTTGTTGGCTTACGTGATTAAAAACAATTTGAGTTTTGAGTTTAATATTGGCCCCAATTAAAATAATTAAATATCGCCCGACTGACACACCAACTGTATGGTCCCAAAACTAAGCAAAGTCCTAATTACTAATTAGAATACCTAAATCTGAGTAAGACTTAATTAAGTAAGCAGCATTTCGAACCAGTGGTAGATTGACTTTTCATAAGTGCTTTATTGATATATAATGAACAAAAATATTGTAGACTAGCGGCCCGCCCCGGCTTCGCACGGGTACATTGCGGTTACATTATTCGAGTTTTAATAAGGATCCCTATTTTTTTTGAATATATATTATAGCCTTTGTCACCCGGGGATAGTGTAGCTTCCCAACAGTGAAAGAATTTTTCTAATCGGTTCAGTAGTTTCGGAGCCTATTCATTACAATCAAACAAACAAAGTTTTCCTCTTTATACTATTAGTATGATTGATTGCGATTGTAATTATAACCGTTGATTTATTTTATTATATTTAATAATTTTCCATTCTTTATAATATCAGTTCATGTTTATTTTTGACCACTTATTACATTTTTTTTCTAAGTGGTGTTTACCTTTAAAGGTTTATTACATTTAGTTTTAATTTCATTGAACGCATTATAAATAACTCTAAATTGAAAATTTAAAAAACGCCCGAAGCGGATAATCTTCAAACGGATGAACCGATTTTCATGAAACAAAGCTAAGAACACTCGATCCAAACACCTTTCTAACAAAAAAAAAAACAAAATTAAAATCAGTTCATCCGCTTGGGCGCTACGATGCCACAGACAGACACACAGATACACATGTAAAACTTATAACACCCCTCTTTTTTCTTCGGGGGTTAATAAAGTAATGTATATGAAAGCTGCTGGTAAACCAATAAATTAAATAATTATATGAATGAATTTGTTCAGGTGCTGAGAACGCGGAACCGATGCGGACGCAGTGCGCGCTGGCCGCCAGCAAGCTGCTGAAGAAGCCCGACCAGAGCCGCGCCGTGGCGCTCTGCGCGCATCTCTTCTGGAAACCGCCCAAGAACGGGGAGCAGGCATGTACCCACTACACACATCTTCTATATATATAAAAACTAGCTGTGACCGCGACTTCGTGCACGTGGAATAGTGTCTTTGGGTAACATATTTAATTATTTTACAAATAAGACACATACGTATAAATACTTTAATGAGCTATTTGCAGTGTTTCACTGCAAAGATCTATATTTCCATACAAACTTTCATCTCCTATTCCCTATTGTTATTTTACACCCTTGAGGGTAAAACTTTTACAAACTTTGAATGTCATATTTATTTATATCGTATCTACAGCCTAAAAAATAAAGTTTCAAGTTTTAACAAATGGCGATACTTCCATACAACTTTTCATCTCCCCTTTCAACCCCTTACAACCTTTTTTCGCATTAAAAAGTAGCTTATGTCCTTTCTCAGGCTATAGACTATCTGTATACCAAATTTTATTTAAATCGGTTCAGTAGTTTTGCCGTGAAAGCGCGACAAACAGACAGACGGGAGTCACTTTCGCTTTTATAATACGTTTTAGTAAGGATTAATTTAATGGGGGCTTAGGATTTGGCACGTAATCAAAATCCTCTAGAGAAATCTCGCGTTTGCTAAAAATAATTGAAAAACCATACACCAAGGGGGGGGGGGGGGGGGGAATAAAAAAAAATGGTTCACATAGTATGTGTACGTTACCTAAGGTATATGTGAAGTGAAGTGAAGATGTGGTATATTAAGGTGAAGGCGCCTGTCTAGCCCGCCAAATTCAAAATTTTCGAGTATTTTTATAGTTTATCCAAAATCTGAAAACATTTAAGACAACATTTTGTGATTTGCGAAAAACACAGTATGCAGTGCGTTTATTAATACATTTATTTTACTCTAAATATTATCACGGTGGATATTATGATACTAGTAAATCACTAAATATACAAAAATTGCCAGATTATCTGGATAGCTGTCGTTCTTGAAATGTTTTAGAGTAAGTTGGATATATTAATAAATCCACTGCACACGGTCTTTTTCGCGAATTACCAAAATTTGTCTTTTATTATTGCCAGATTTTGAAAAAATTCTAAAAGAACTCAAAAAATTTGAACTTCGTGGTCTAGATGGGCGCTTTAGCCTTAATTGGACCGTGTTCCGTGTGCAGTGGGCGCTGAACGAGTCGTCCCGCGCGCTGGACTGCCTGAAGAAGGCGGCGCGCGTGGCGCAGCAGTGCATGGACGGCGGCGTGCAGGCGCAGCTGCTGGCCGAGCTGCTCGGCCGCTACGCGCTGCTGCGCGAGCGCGGCAACCACGCGCTCACCGCCGCGCTCATCGACGCCGTCAGTCTCACACCAATATCTACTCTACCTACTTCACAGTAGAGTGCGATTCACCTTGCACAGTGCTGCGTGACAACTTTTTTTTTTCTTGAGGTTCCTCGTTAACCCATCCATCTAAGCTAACGCTTGTGTTATCCGACAATTACTACTCTATCTACTACACAATAGAGTGCGATTTGCCTCGCACAGCACTGCGTGGCAATTTTTTTTTTAAGATTACTAGCAATGTGAGTGAATCACATTACTCTCTCCAGCTAAGCTAATGCTCGTTCTTCTTCTCCATAGGATATATTTTTTTTGAACATGCACCTAGCTTTTAAAAGTGCCAGTTAATCTGGCCTATTTGAAATAAAAATATTTGAATTGAATTTGTTAGGAGTCAGATTTCACGTCTTTCGAAAATTGGTTAGGTTTTTTAAGACATGCAGTTTTCCTCACGATGTTTTCCTTCACCGTATCATATTGAAATAATCATAATCATATTGAAATAATGGTTCGCAGTTCGCACATAGATTGCGAAAAAACCCAGAAGTGCGAGCCGCGGGGGTCGGCTACGATTGGTTATGCTATAGTAATTATAATTATTTTTAAATATCCACAGGTGATACAAAAGATTCGCGAAGAGCTCGCCAACCTCGACCAATCGGAGGAAGTGGAACAGATCACCAAACATTTCCATAACACGCTGCAGCATCTCAAGAACAGGATGGAGTGCCCGGACCCTGAGGGGCTCGGGTACGAAGGACTCACGCTCGCCTAGAGGACCCGGCACTCGAGTGATGAGCCCCAGACTAATAAGACATGACGCCACTAAAGTCCACTATTGTTTTTTTTTTTTTTTGAATGGACTATATGTTGTTGGCCAGAGTGGCCATAACAACTTCACCCGGACAGAGGGCCCAGCCAGAGGGGCAGGGGGGCAGCTAGCTCAAGGGCGCCACAAGGGACTCGACCTCGGCTTGGGCCGCTGCCAGGAGAGGTGGCGAGGGTACATCTACCACCGGATCGGAACGCGCGTCCACTATTGTATGAGAATGCAATCGTCATAAGTCGTCCGGGTAACAGCGGATTGTGATTGGTCCGTTCACCCCGTAAAGGTACGCTTTGCTTCAGTGTTACAAAGCGTCGGTCACATATATATATTTATGAACTTTTTCAGAGATTATTATGAAAATTTACTTCGCTTTGGGAGTTGTCCTTCGCAAATTTTGGGGGTTGATTGCAACGGTACGCTTAGCTTTAGTATTACAAAGCGTACCTTTACGGGGTGTACGGACCAATCAAAATTCCCCGTCCTCCCGGATACCCGGACGACTGCATTCTCATAAAATATTGAACGTTAGCAGCGTCTTGTCTCATTAGTCTGGGGCACCAATGTATAATAAAATGATCTGTATTTACTGTAAGTGTAAATAGTTTAAGATCGTATTAACATTTTTTTATTAAGTTATGTACTAGAGAATATTATTATAGTTATTATTATATTACGTGTTATATTGACATTCGTTTAATTCACTTAGAAGTGGTTTACTTAGAAGTGGGCGTGGGCCTGCCCTCAATACGAAGGGGATTCAGGCCATAATCCGCCACTGAGCCAGAGTGCGGATTTTACAGGTCTTCCGATAACCCAGATGTGCGAGCCAAGGTTTGAACTCGGGACCTTGTGCCCGCTAGACGCGTGCTGAACTGATTTGCGGGCAGCGCGGGACCGGTCATTGTGGCGAACCATGGGGAAGGCCCATGTTCAGCAGTGGACGTCTTTCGGCTGATAACGCTTGGCGCAGTGGTTCGAGCGTAGGCCGCTGCACATGCACATGGTGGCTGCTGGTTCGATTCCCGCAGGGGCAAATTTCGGAAATGGCCTTTTCGTAATTTGCCCATGTCTGGGTGTCTCTGGGATCGCCTCAAGTCCATTGTACGATACCCATATTACAAGCGTTGCTTAGTTTGGGACCATACAGTTGGTGTGTTCGTCTGGCGATATTTATTATTCATAGATGATGATCACATATGATAATCAGAGATTGCTAGTAATCTAATTCCGACAAAACATTGATTGCAGGCCAATCAGTCTTACTTTAATCATTTTACAGACTATAAACGTCTGTCCTCTTCAGTCATGTGCAACGAACGGCCCAATGAAACAACAAAATACTCTTATAAAATACAATATATTCTTATTTTGTATGCAACTAGTCCGCGACGACTGCGAATCCGCCTTAAGTTAAGCAGTTACCGTAGCCTATAAATGCTTGCAATACCAAAGGCACATTGCCGACCTCAAGGGAAGTAGGGCAGTGGGGGGCTGGGTTTTAGGCTCTCACATTATTTCGTACAAAATACAGCTATAATAGCTGCTTAACCCCGATCGAAGCAGTACGTATAAAAGCTGATTCTTATGTCTACAGTATTCTGTTCCCTTGAACGTTATTTCTGTTGTTCATCATGATCTTCTCTTGCCGTTTCTTCTCGTCTCTGAACGCTTCCTTGTTCGCCTTCTTCTCCACTCTTCTCTCTTTCCTATACTCTTTGAGGAGACGTTTCCGCTCCTTCTTTTCTTCTGGGGACTCGTCTTGAGGTCTGAAATAAAATATATTTTAGTATCAAAACTTTAGTAGTGGTTATGATGACTAGTATTTTGTGTAGTTTGATAAAAAAAACAAATTACACTCTGCTTTGAGAGCGTTCGGATCTTGAGATGTAATTTTGTACTGGAATTACTTTATAGTCGGTTCATTTTACGAAGACCCGTGAATTATTGCAAATTGACCCGTATACCAGTGTCATAAGAGCCACAGCATGCGTCTTCGTGACCGTGAATTTGCACTGGCGTAACATATAGCTATTGCATTTGTTTTGTACTATTAGTATTGTATTGTAGCTATTTATTGAAACGCGAGCCGTAGTAATTGGCTACGGTTTGACTGTACTACAGTTTGTCGACCGCTTGGCGCAGTGGTTCGAGCGTAGGCCGCTCGGCTCACTGCACATGGTGGTTGCGGGTTCGATTCCCGCCGGGGCGAATTTCGGAAATGGCCTTTTCGTAATTTGCCCTGGTCTGTGTCACCGGGATCGCCCCCAGTCCATTGTAGCCATAGTACAAGCGTTGCTTAGTTTGGGACAATACAGTTGGTGTACTGACGATGTCTGGCGATTTTATTATTATTATTAAATAAATTATTCTTACCTGATAGAAAGTACACTCAACGTCGATAGTAAAGTCTCCGCGTGGGTTCTGCCATCCTCATCTCCAGAAGACTCGCTGCCCTCGTTCATGGCGTTGAACTTCGCCAGAGACTTGACCGTCAGCTGGTTGTCCTTGCCTAAAGTATCTTTGGGGAGCCCCGTTTTGGGGTTAATTTGGATTTTCTTCGGCTTCTGTGAAGAAATTAATACTGTTAGTATATAAAACACCACTTTAAGAAGGTTCTATCTTGTAAACTATCTATGGTTACATGTGTAAAAGCGTCGTCTTTTGTTATGTCATTAAAAGGCTTCGTAAAATGGAATGTTTTTTTTTCTTCAAACTCCTATTATCTCTTTCGATTCATTTCACATTTCCCCGGGACTCGTCGAGGGTCAAACCTCGACGTCATTATTGGCCACCATTGTTGATCCTGGCACTGTACAGGAGTTACAGTGGTGGGAGTGTGTGGCGGGACTAGTCCCAAAAGGCTTCGTAATGTTCACACCGTTTTATTATTCTTCAACGCTGGAGTTAGACATCCAATACGGAATATAAATAACAAAAATAAATAAAGAAACAAAATCCTTCTTACTTCCGGCGCTCTCACTCATTCTACGAAATGCAGCTATTATAATAAGATCTTTTATTTAATGCGCATGATGAAAGTATATACGGTACTTATGACCAAGAAAAAAATTTAAAATTTTTGTCTGTCTATGTTCCGGCTAATCTCCGTAACGACTGGACCAATATTGACGGAACTTTCACTGATGATGATAACGAGCTGATATTATAAAGAGTAACGTAGGCTACTTTTATTTTAACGAAGTACCAAACGGGCGGTGCGAGGGCAATAACTAGTAAGAGATAAAAACCTCACCTTCGGTTCCTGAATGACTTTGGGATGGTTGTACAGGGTGGAGTAGGTGGACAGGATGGTCTCGCAGTCCCACTTCTCCCGGGGCGCCACCTCCACGGCCACCAGGTCCTCCTCCTCAGACTCCTCCTGTATCTCCTGGAGCCGCTCTATTCTGTTACCATTAGGAAAATATAACCTTTACAAATTGAGTTTTATCTAACCGATATTTTTTTTACAACTAACCCAAAGATCCTGGGCTAACAGAACAACTCAAGAAAATAGGTACCTACTTATGTCGTTTGGGTTTATTTTTTTCTGATAACCGACAAAGATACATATAAATTCCCATATTGACAAGCCAAAATTCCCTTATTGAACTGGCTACGGAACCATTTATAGCGCGTGGCCACTTTTTTACATTCCTGGATATTTTAAGATCATTTTCGCATGGCAATATATTTAGCATTGGCTTGCAGAGAACATTTCTAATTGGTAACCAATTAGCATTTTATCTCATCATCCATCTCTTTCGCCTCCCATGGTCCTTCTATTTCATAACCTATCGATCCCGTAATCATACTATCAACTCAGCGTACTATGTTATTAACCATAATGTTTTTACCCATCACCCTTCCAGCTCATCACCCAACATCAATCTATCCCGTCACCCTAATAACTTAACACCCATTTATCCCATCACTCTTTCATCTCATCACCCATCACCCATCAATCCCGTCACCCTAATAACTCAACACCCATTTATCCCATCACCCTTTCATCTCATCACCCATAATCCATCCATCCCGCCACCAATTTACCCCGTGACCCTTCCATCTCACCCCCCATACCTGGCTATCTCCTTCTCCTTGTCGAGCTGGTACCGGCGCTGCGACTCCTCGAAGTCCTCCGCGGCCTGCAGCAGCATGCGGTGCGACTCCGGCATGAAGCCTTCTATCTCGTCCAGGTCCAGAGCGCCCACTTCCGTGTCATCGTAGTCAGCGAACATCTGGTGATTTAAAATATACAGGGTGTATGGGGCATCGTAACGATAACTGATACCATGGATTCAACTCATGATTCTGGACCTCCTTCTGGACCCCATTTTCGCGGCAATGTAAATTAAGACTCAATACGCTCGAACGCGCAGTTTTAATTTAAATTGCAGTTTTATGTCTAAAATAGTAATTATTGTTTATGTAAAATCACGTAAGGTGAAGGCGCCTGTCTAGCCCGCGAAATTCAAAATTTTCGAGTATTTTTATAGTTTATCCAAAATCTGAAAACATTTAAGACAACATTTTGTGATTTGCGAAAAACACAGTATGCAGTGCGTTTATTAATACATTTATTTTACTCTAAATATTATCACGGTGGATATGATACTAGTAAATCACTAAATATACAAAAATTGCCAGAATATCTGGATAGCTGTCGTTCTTGAAATGTTTTAGAGTCAGTTGGATATATTAATAAATGCACTGCACACGGTCTTTTTCGCGAATTACAAAATGTGCCTTTATTTATTGACAGATTTTGAAAAATTTCTAAAAAACCTCAAAAAATTTGAACTTCGCGGACTAGATGGGCGCTTTAGCCTTAATATAATAATTGTATAATATAATAATTGTATAATGACTTCATGCTAAAATAAATGAAATAAAAATATAATAATTTTCGCCCTTTTTTGACGTACCACTCCTGGGCACGTGCCTCCCCTCACTGCGAGGGGGATTCAGGCCGTAATCCACCACGCTGGCCCAGTGCGGGTTGGTGGATTGCACATGTCTTTCGAAAATTGGTTAGGTCTTCTAAGACATGCAGGTTTCCTCACGATGTTTTCCTTCACCGTAAGCAAGTGATAATCATATATAAATTATGATGCGCACATAGATTTCGAAAAACCCAGAGGTGCGAGCCGAGGTTTGAACCCAGGACCTGGTGCTCGCAAGACGCGTGCTTAACCAATCGGCTATCACTGCTAAAATAAATTAAATATACTGAAAAATATCGACCGTAAATTCCAACTTTGGGAAGTCCATAATCATGAGTCGAGCGTAAGCCGCTCGGCTCACTGCACATGGTGGTTGCGGGTTCGAATCCCGCCGGGGCAAATTTCGGGAATTTATTTTTCGTAATTTGCCCAGGTCTGGGTGTCACTGGGATCGCCCCCAGTCCATTGTACGGTCACCATGGTACAAGCGTTGCTTAGTTTCATTTGGGACCATACAGTTGGTGTGTCTGTATGGCGATATTTATTTATTATTTACCTTCTCAAATCGGTCGTCCAGCAGTGACAGCCCCTGGTTGCGACGGATCACGCTCGAGGACATGGAGTACTGTGAGAAGCGAGACTTGGTGTCGTCCTTGTCTCGCCCCTCCCACGACGGCATGCGACCGCGCTTGAAACCACCCTGCAATTTAATGTTTATAGAGTACTAGCTGTGCCCGCCGACTTCGTCCACAGTATTTATCTTAACAAAAAATTCAGGATTATCGGGATAAAAAGTATCGTATGTGTTAATCCCGGTTATAAACTATCTGTGTTCCAAATTTCATCCAAATCCGTTCAGTAGTTTTTGGGTGAAAGAGTAACAAACATAAATCCACACTCACAAACTTTCGCATTTATAATATTAGTAGGATTGACATACAGGTTGAAACATAAAGGGTGTATACCCTTTATGTTTCAACCTGTTGTTTGTGTATCTAAACTTAACTTTGTAATTCTAATACTATCAGCTTTGTAGGAAACTTGAAACTCAAAAGGTGTTACAGGGATACAGCTGTGGACAGATTTCACAAGTCTACAAAACCTTTATTACTTCAACTGTCCCACAAAGCCAATAGTTTTAGATTTACAAAGTAAAGTTGCAAACAAAATAGTAGGTATACCCTTTCGTTTTCACCTAGTATACATATTGAACACCCAAATAACTACATTATACAAAAAAAAAACGTAATGGACGATAATAAAAACAAAAAAAACGAGGTTATTGGTAAAACAATAACAACGTCTCAGGACTATATTATTATAACATCATAAATATATAACAACTTTTGTTTATGTCTATGTATTTTCATAATTCATCAGACTTCTTTTCAAAAATCAAATTTAACGCTATAAATGTTACGAACTCTACCCCTGCTTCGCGTCATAAGTGTCCTTGTAGCGATATCCGGTAGTGCGGACGCAGGACGTACAAAATTTAAATGTGTAAAATAGAACAAAGAAATCTTGAAGGTTTGTTTTAGGTAAATGTCGTATTATCTATTTTAAAAAGTCATAGAACAAAGGTTGTTGTTTATGATGTTAGTAATATAATAATAGTCCTGCATGTTTGTTAGTGTTTTACCAATAACCCCTATTTTTAATCATGTAGAGCAACGCAAAAGCATTGATGAAAGTCAGAATCTACCACCGGCTCGGAATGCCGCTTCCACTGAGAAGATCCGGCAAGAAACTCAATGGTTACCCTTTTCTATAGAATAAAATGTTGATGTACATTCTTAGAAACAGCACTTAACGGTTTAAGACGTCATTTCCTGCCTCTTTATGTTTTTAAAACAGCTCTAAACTTTGAGTCGCTTCCTTGTATTCGGCGATTTGGAAGATATGTTCGAAAATGACATTCTTACCAACATAATTTCAAAGATTATCGAAATCAACCCACCTGAGAATCACTCTCATCATCAGAATCGAGATCGGAAGCGAATGCTTTGTCAGAATTATCATCACCCGACATACTCTCACCATCATCAGACTCTTCATCACCTGACCCTGGAAATTGTAACAGTAGTTATGTCTATATAATATGCTAGCTGTTCGACGCGGCTCTACTTCGATAAAATAAATTAGCTATCTACCTGTGAAAGTCCCGTCAAAATCGGTCCAGCCGTTTCGGAGACAAGACGGAAACAACAGACACTTTTTTTTGTTAATAAGTACCGTATATACTTTAATATTTATGCATTTAGTAAAACGCTGTTATATTTTGACATTACAAACAGACACTTACTTTGTACCTAGTTATAGATTAAGTTGCTCTTTTTATAAATAACGTCCGTTTAAAAGTCCCGTCAAAATCGGTCCAGCCGTTTCGGAGATACTCTTTGATTTCATGTGTTTTTTTTACGCGGAACCCTAATTGTTTTTTCTAAAATTAAAGTAGCCTAAGTTGCTCCTTAAAACATCTGCTCTCTGCCAATGAAAGTTCCGTCAAAATCGGTCCAGCCGTTTCGGAGGTAACCCGGAACAAACACACAGACAGACAGACAGACAAAAAAAAATTAAATCGCGTTTTTGTTATAGTTGTCGTATGTACTTTCAAATGCATTTAGTGAAAAGGTGTTATTTTGATATTACAAACAGACACTCCAATTTTATTTATATGTATAGAATAAAAAATTGAGATTTTTTAAAATCTTATACCATCATTGTACGAACCTTCTCCCATAGCAAGTTCAATGAAGTTGTCCTCCAGTTGGTTGTCAGGATCTTCATAATCAAAGTCCTCATCGAGTGCAGCCACCACTTCTGGATCCAGATCAAGACGCAACCCTGGAAACGAAAGATTTATATATAAGTATTTTTAACAATTACCTAATTTAAAAATAGACTAGCTGTGCCCAAAATATCGTCCGCCTGGAATTTAAATTGTTAATTAATTGAAAATCCCGTCAAAATCGGTCCAGCCGTTACGGGATTACCGGAAACAAACAGACAGACAGTATTTTTTTTTAATCTGGGGCATATTTCTGGGTCTGGGTGTCCCTGGGATTGCCCCCAGTCCATTGTATGGTACCCATAGTACAAGCGTTGCTTAGTTTGGGACCACACAGTTGGTGTGTCAGTCTGATGATAGTGTTATTATTATTTGCTATGGATCGTGGGTTATACAGTGGTTAGTTTCATACCCTGAGGTGCGGCTTTGTTCAGGAGACCCACATCTTCTTCCACTTCAGATGCAAACACCGAGCTGGGTAGTGTGAGTGTATCAGAGCGTATCCCTGGCACAGATTCTCCCTCTTCTGTGGGCGCCTTCTCTGTTCTTTTATGTGACGTTTTCTATGAGCAGATTGATTTTAGATAATAAATTGTACTCGTAACATAATTATAAGCATAAGCAGTGATAGTCGATTGGTTAAGCATGCAACTTGCAAGCACCAAGTCCTGGGTTCAAACCAAGGCTTGCACCTCTGGGTTTTTCGAAATCTATGTGCATATCATTATTTCTATATGATTATCACTTGCTTACGGTGAAGTAAAACATCGTAATCAATTCAAATCAAAATGTAAGCAATTTCCGAAACAGGTGTGAAATCCACCAAACCCGCACTGGGCCAGTGCGGTGGGTTCACCCTCGTAGTGAGGGGAGGCCCAGGAGTGGGACGTCATTAGGGCTAAAATTATATTATTTATTATTATTATTATAACATATTAACAACTCTAGTAAACTAAAATAAGATTTCATTTTGATTTTTTTATTCTAAAAGCAAATAAAATAAATTTAAGTATTCTTCTAGTGGCATACAGAAGAATTATCCATATTTAGAAGTGGAATGTACATCAGATGCTCACCGGCTGCAAAACAAGTGTGACCTCCCTGGTGTCTTTGAGGTGCTGCAGATAATTGTAGTCATCATCAAAGTATACTCCATACTTCTTCTGTTCCTCTAGTCTTTGTTCTGGTGTTAATTCCTGGAGAAGAAAACTTTATTAATTAACTAGCGACCCACCCCGGCATACTATGCATGTATTACACATATAAACCTTCCTCTTGAATCACTCTATCTATTAAAAAAACCCGCATCAAAATCCGTTTTAAAGATAGTAGTTTTAAAGATATACATACACACAAACATACAGACAGACAGCGGGAAGCGACTTTGTTTTATACTATGTAGTGATTACTTTGTTACTTTTTAAATGTATGGTCTGTGACCAACTTACACCAATTTTTAGTTTACAGGTTACAGCTCCATGCAACTTGAGTGAGGAGTAGAGGAGAAATATTTGACTTCCCCTATTTTTGCATAGAACCAAACATTCACACAAAACCATGTTGTTGTCTATTTTGATTGTCATAAAATTCACAACAAGTAAAATCAGTGTAGGTATGATTCTTCAGTGTAAACCAGGAGTTTATTAGTTCATGAAATTTCAAATAGCTGACAGTACCCATGGTAGAGATGACTTGGATATGCTTTGCAGAATGGAATCAACCCAGAAGCACTGCTGCAGACCAAGACTGTATTAGTATTTCTAGGTTGGTTTGAGTTTGCAAAAGTGTGGGTGGATTGGTTCCATTTTGCAAAA
Organism: Notodonta dromedarius; assembly: GCA_905147325.1. Taxonomy (NCBI): domain Eukaryota; kingdom Metazoa; phylum Arthropoda; class Insecta; order Lepidoptera; family Notodontidae; genus Notodonta; species Notodonta dromedarius. The sequence goes on along the minus strand of LR990183.1, from coordinate 6,715,154 downwards.
CTACATCCACTTGTCAGGTGGATTGGGTAAGTATAGACAATATACCTTCTGGGTGGTAAACGTGACTAAAACCTCCACATGCACAATTTGTAGCCCAAAATAAAAGTTATTAGTGAAAACACTTACAGGTTTTTTATCTTTACTTTCAGGTACATGGGCGTCTACAGGTACCAGGACACGCTGCGGGGCGGTCTCGTCCGCAGCCAGGGGGTCCCTTTGCGACCGGTGCACCAAGTTGAACGTCACTGCTTTCTTACGATCTATGAATTTCTTTTTCGTCTTCGGCTGAAATTAGGTTATGTTTATTTACTCAAATTTATCTTAAATCTACATCGGAAAATTGTTTATAATTGTAAGAGTAAGTGCACTTTACCATTTTAGACGGGTTCTGTTTAAATTGTAGAGCTTGGGAGGATAACAGTAAATAAATACACGCAAAACATGTGTTGTTTTGAAAATGGCGTACGTCAAAAGAGAGACGTTCAGAGTTCTTAAATATCAGAATATTAATAATTTCACGGACTTGCTACTAAGAATAGTTCGTAGTTTATTAAGAAAATAATGTTTCAACATTATATTCAATTACAACAATGTTCTGAAAATATTTTAGATTACATACAATACTGTAAAAAAGTAACAAAATTAAAATCACAAAAATAATATTCAATTATATTTGCTTTGTTTAGTATTTGAACACACTCTTATGATGACAGTGGTTATATTATCTTTGGTAAGTAGCGCTGTCAAACTCAGATTACCATCGTAGTGATGAAAACTAAAAAATATAACGATATAAATAAATAATAATAATAATAAATATCGCCAGACGAACACACCAACTGTATGGTCCCAAACTAAGCAACGCTTGTACTATGGATACCGTACAATGGACTGGGGGCGATCCCAGTGACACCCAGACCAGGGAAAATTACGAAAAGGCCATTTCCGAAATTTACCCTGACGGGAATCGAACCCGCAACTGCCCGATGCAGTGAGCCGAGCGGCCTACGCTCGAACCACTGCGCCAAGCGGTCGTCAAATATATATCGTTACACTATTTTTTTAAAGATTTCTATATTATGTAAAGTATCGGTATTTCTACCCCGACGGATGTTTCCCTAAAAGAGCTCTAAACATATTAAATAATAAAAAACATGAACACATCTGGCTGTTTTATTAGTTTTACTTTTATGACAGGACATAATTATTATGTATTAATATTAAGTAGTTTTTTTAATTATCAGTGATCGATAATGTAATTGGAGCAGTCCGAGGTCAAATAGATGCGACATATATAATTATGTACTTAGCTCTTAAAATAATATTGAATTTGATACAAATTTGATACTCTGATAAAATTATCGACGATCGATATTTTAATATATCGATATTTTTTATTCAAGCCTTTACTTTTAACTGTCAAAATAAGCTATAACCTCAAAAATGCACTTAACTAAAAATTATCAGCTTTTGTGCTCGAATTATAGAAAATTTGTGACAAAATGGACTTGCATCAACTGTGCCCGGACAAGCAGCTCCGCCGCACCAAAGACCAAGACATATTCAAATACAATTCTTTCACCAAAGACGAATTTTCCGGCTCGTTCCAGCAACTCAATAAAACAACAAATCCAGAAGGTAAAATGAATTGAGTAATCGAAGAAACGTTATTCATTATAAAATACATCGTGTTTAAAACCATATCTACATGGAAAAACCTCCAATAAATTGTTATTTTCGTCTTAAATATTCTTATCAATTCTGTTTTGGTACAGACAGCACAGTTTGCTGAGCTATACAACTGGCAAAGAGAACATCTAAAAGGTCCAGAATTTGTGCTACACGACGGACCACCGTACGCTAATGGAGATTTGCACATGGGCCATGCTGTTAATAAGGTACATTTCTTAGTTTATTTTAGCTTTTAACTAGCTGAACAGGAGCAGGCAGTTGGATACTCTAAATAGTCAGCTTTTAATTAGAAAGACCAGCGGTCAAACTTTCATACTACCATATAATTCTATCACCATTCTATGTATCAAACTAAATTTAGTATCTTTCAGGGACAAGTTCATTTTTTTTTAATAAAAAAATTATAATGTTCATTCAGCTGCACATCACTGGGAGAGTTTCCAGCATAAGCAGAGGTCTCTTTGTTATTGTTATCCATGATACAATGCTGTAGAATTACATTAAAAATTTATTGACCACAATGTTGAATTATCTATTTAGTTTCAATTTGCCTTTATTGTATTTGAGAGAATGGGAATTAAAGTTAGTATAGTTAATAAAAAATACTTTTTGTTTAAAATAAATTTAAATTAATGTCTGTAACTTATGAAAATCATCCTTATTATCTACTAGTGTGTGTGGCAGACATTTTCATATCTAGAACCCGATTGCAGTGCCACCTAATGGGTACAATTGCGAATCTAAACCATCAAGAGACCCACTAAAACACAAATAATTTAATCAAAATCAGCTCAGTTGTTTAGGATGAGTTAAGTGACAAACATACATACAGAATAAATATATAAATAAACAAAGATAGTCTGTTATTATAATATATATTTTTATCCGACTTCCTAAAAAGGAGGAGGTTATATGTTTGTCTATATGTATTTTTTTTGTTTCTGAATATTGCAAAAAAAAAATAAGGCTACTCTATGTCAATAAGTTACTCCACAGATAATAAAGGACATAAACAACAGAAACCAAGTGCTGCAAGGGAACAGGGTGCACTATGTGCCGGGGTGGGACTGCCACGGCCTGCCCATCGAGCTGAAGGCACTGCAGAAAGCAAGGAAGACTTCCAAGAGTCAGATCTCAGACCCAGTTCAAGTTAGAGAAATAGCCAGGTGTGTGTCTCTTCAAGCATCCAACAACAATTAATTTAAATTAATATTTGACGACCGCTTGGCGCAGTGGTTCGAGCATAGGCCGCTCGGCTCACTGCACGTGACGGTTGCGAAGTCGATTCCCGCCGGGGCAAATTTCGAAAATGGCCTTTTCGTAATTTGCTCAGGTCTGGGTGTCACTGGGATCGACCCAGTCCATTGTACGGTACCCATAGTACAAGCGTTGCTTAGTTTGGGACCATACAGTTGGTGTCAGTCTGGCGATACTTATAGTGACAAATTTTAGAAAAGGCCTTTTCGTTATTTGCCCTGGGGATGTGTTCACATATGACGGAACCTTCCATCCGTATTAGACGGAGCTTCCATCCTTATTTTACAAATAAATTAGAAGAAGAATGGACGCCATTGTTCCCGACACGAAAACTGTTCCGTCAATTGGACGTGGATTTGCAGAATGGAACCAACCCACACACACTTCTGCAAACTGATATCAACCTAGAATCACTGGCACTAGGTTGGTTTTGGTCTACAGCAGTGCATGTGAATTGATTCCGTTCTGCAAAGCCATATCCAATTGTGAATAACCCCCCACTGGACACTGTGATCCATTATATCCTACTAATATTATAGATGCGAAAGTTTGTGAGTGTGGATGTATGTTTGTTACTCCTTCACGCAAAAACTACTGAACGGATTTGGATGAAATTTGGAACACAGATAGTTTATAACCGGGATTAACACATAGGATACTTTATATCCCGATAATCCCGTTTTTTTTTAAGTTAAATACTACGCGGACGAAGTCGTGGGCAGCAACTAGTAGTACTCATAATTATGAGTGTTGCTTAGCCTGAGTGTCTTTATCGTGAGTCTAATCCTTCAAATGTATGGTATTTGAAGGGTTAGTCTCACGATATAATTTATTTATTAGGGTTGATTAGTTAGTGTATTTATCAATATTGTTTCTTTAAATATTGTAACTTTTGTGTTATTACTAAATGATTATTTTGTACCTAATCATTATGTTCTTACTTTTCTGCCGACCGCTAAAACTGCTGGTAAACCTTTTCTTCGGACCCCACGATACAGGCTAGGCCTAGTGTGAGATCCACAGACAATGGTTTAGTTGTAACACTACCACTTAGTACAACTTTGTTCTTATTACTTTTATCTATGTAACACCTTGTGTACTTTGGAAATAAATTATTTTTCATTTTCATTTCATGTTCATATGCCATCAGAACATTCGCCCTGGAAACTGTGGAGAAGCAGAAGGAAGCGTTCAGAAGCTGGGGTGTGATGGCCGACTGGGACGCGCAGTGCTATCTCACCCTGAACAAGAGCTACGTACAGAACCAGCTGCGGCAGTTCTACAACATGTACAAGAAGGGGCTGATATTCCGCGCCCTTAAGCCTGTTTACTGGTCACCATCTTCCAAGTAAGTGGCAAAGGCACACCAATTGATCGACAAATTTTTAACAAAACCGCGATTTTTTTTTGTCTATCTGTCTGTGTCTTTGTTCCGGATAATCTCCGAAACGGCTTTACCGATTTCGACGGGACTTTCACTGGTAGATAGCTGATCTTATAAGGATTAACTTAGGCTACTTTAATTTTAGAAAAACAATTAGGGATCCGCGTAAAAAAATTAAAACAGATGAAATCCAAGAGTATCTTCAGAACGACTGGACCGATTTTTACGGGATTTTCACTGGCAGTTAATGTTATAAGCAGTAAATTACGCTACTTTTATTTTATAAAAACAAAACAAAAATATCACATATGCTGCCTGTCGCGCGGGCTCAGAACGCGCGAGCGGGCTTTTGCGATAGGTATATAAAACACGAAACATCGACTCGCAAAAAAGAAAAATGACGATAATTTTTTGTTAAATTAAATTTTTGTTAGGTTAAATTAAATTCCACGCGGATGAAGTCACGGGCTGTCACGGGCAGCTAGTGATAACAATAATATCGCCAGACTGACACACCAAATGTATGGTCCCAAACTAAGCAACGCTTGTACCTACTATGGGCACCTTACAATGGACTGGGGGCGATCTTAGTGTCACCCAGACCTGGGCAAATTATGAAGAGGCCATTTCCGAAATTTGCCCCGCCGAGAATCCAACCCGCAGCCACCAAATGCAGTGAGCCGAGCGGTCTATGCTCAAACCACTGCGCCAAGCGGTCGTCTTAACGCGGTTAGTTCTGTAACAATATTAGATGTGTGGTAGCCCTTGATGTAATTCAGATTGTTTGTTTCAAAGGACAGCCCTAGCGGAGGCGGAGTTAGAGTATGACCCTCAATTCAAGAGTACGGAGGTGTATGTTACGTTTCCTCTTCACGACTTGCCGGAAGCTGTGCAAGATGAAATCGCTGGGTAAGTATTGGAGTAATCTCCAGGGGTGATATTCAAGGTTGACGGAAAGTTTCCATGTCGGGAACGACAGATCTGATCCTTCTTCTAATTCATTTGTAAAAAAAGGAGGATGGAGGATGTCGCTTCAGACATCGGAAACTTTCCGTCAATTGTGAATATCCACAGGTTTGCGCTGATGTGACATTCATAGGAAAAAAAATGTTGTCTGTAATTTTTCATTGAACAAATTCGGCAAGCAAGCGTACGACTCGCCTGATTTTAAACAACAATAATAATACTACTATCGCCAGACTGACACACCAACTGCATGGTCCCAAACTAAGCAACGCTTGTACAATGGATTCTGTATAATGGACTGGGGGCGATCCCAGTGTCACCCAGAACAGGGCATATTACGAAAAGGCCATTTCCTAAATAATAAAACTTGTGTTAAATTATTATTCGAACGTCTTTTAATAATTTTGAAAGACGAAATACATTAAAAGACATGCTAAAATTGTTGCCGAATCTCAATAAAAAATATACTATATGATTATATGATTGATACAACGTCTTCTAGTTGTTTATTTCACGCTCCTCTGCTTATTCTCAAATTTCTAGTGAACCAATCTCAGCGATTATCTGGACAACCACCCCGTGGTCCTTGGTCGCGAACCGCGCCATCTGTTACAACCCTCAGATGAGATACAGCGTGGTGAAGCTGGACACCAAGCCGGGCCTGTATCTGGTGGGGACTGGACTTATCCAGGGTCTGGAGAAGACTCTAGGAGTCGGGATCAGGACTGTGGTCGAGTTTGATGGTGAGTTTATTCGGGCAGAGAGCAATGCGTTTGGGAAATAATGCTTAAATTGTTGCCAATAAGGGCATCCTGGTTTTGTTTTGTCACTAGGGCGACGCCACGTTGCACGTTTATTTTGTTTAGGCCTACGGGGGCACTTACAAATTGTCAATTTTACATTTTTTTCTTATATCTACAACCGGATCGGGACGCGACCTCGACTGAGAAGATCCGGCAAGAAACTCAGCGGGCTTGTCTTTTTACATTTTGTTATATTTCTTTTTTTTTGTAATCGCCAGTTGCTTTGACATTGACACTGACAGTTCAGACAGGCTTTCTCTTACCGATCTCGCGATAATTAGTTTTTGTAGCAACACTGATGGACGTGAATAAAAAGTCTTAATAAAAAGTCCCAGTCTTATAAAGCGACATTTGTAGATTTTTTTTTTCTCCCATTTGGGTTAAGAACGGCCCCTCCCCCCTTTATGTAAGTACGTCCGTGATAATCTTAGGCCTGTTTTAATATATCGACAATTAATCGTCATTCTTATATCATACCAGTACAAAATTACATGTCAAAATAAGCGTACTTAAGATCGCCCTCAGACTTGAGATCGATTCATTAATACGGGAGCTAGGTCAATAAACACCATTGATTTGACTATATGTTGTTGGCCAGAGTGGCCATAACAACTTCACCCGGACAGAGGGCCCAGCCAGAGGGGCAGGGGGGCAGCTAGCTCAAGGGCGCCACAAGGGACACGACCTCGGCTTGGGAGGTGGCGAGGGTAAATCTATCACCGGATCGGAACGCGACCTCGACTGAGAAGATCCGGCAAGAAACTCAGCGGGCTTGTCGGGTGCCAAGGTGCGGCTAGGTAAGTAGACCACCTTCTAGCGGAAGCGGGGGTTCGTCGACCTCGCCGGCGAGGTAGGTGTCTGGTGAGGGGTCGGTGTCTGGTGGGGAACAATAAACACCACTGTTATTGATAAATATACGATAGGGGGTGGTAGGTCATAGGGGAGGCCTTTGCCCAGGAGTATTTCAAATGATAATGTAACTTGTAAGATTAACAAAAAAAATCTTTAATTACAAACAAAGTAATTTCAAATCCTAGGTCGTCATCTACAAGGTATAAAATACACTAACAAGCTGTTGAACCGGACACTGCCGTTGCTAGAAGGTGACCACGTGACCGAAGGCAAGGGCACCGGCCTCGTACACACTGCGCCCGCGCACGGCCCGGACGACTTCCTGATTGGACTCAAGTACAATATCACTGTGGTGAGTTGGAACGCCTATAGGGCAGAAGCCCAATTTCATTAACAGCCATTGACGACCGCTTGGCTCAGTGGTTCCAGCGTAGGCCACTGCACGTGGCGATTGCAGGTTCGATCCCCGCCGGGGCAAATTTCGGAAATTGACTTTTCGTAATTAGCGCTGGTCTGGGTGTCACTAGGATCGTCCCCAGTCCATTGTACGGTACCCATAGTATAGTACAAGCGTTGATTAGTTTGGGACCATACAGTTGGTGTGTCAGTCTGGCGATATTTATCATTATTATTTTAAACGTCCAATATTGTATGAGAATGCAATCGTCAAAAGTTCGCGGGGTATCAGGGAAAACTCTGAATTTTGATTGGTTCGTTCAAGGTTGAGCCGTGAATGGACCAATCAAAATGTCAGCTGCGGACATACAATATTCAGTGGCAATGCATAATATGTTAGGCGAGGGGGGTGACCGGCTGTGCGCCGTCTATGTCTTATTGGTCTTTGGAACCAGTACATCTATCTTAATTTTATATCTTAATAGGAATGCAACGTAGACGAATCAGGGCGGTACATCAACTTAGACCCCCGTCTTGACGGTCTCCCGGTCCTCGCTGAGGGTCAAGAAACAGTGGTCGGCCTGCTGGGCGATAACGTCATCCACCGGGGCATATATTCCCACTCGTACCCCCTCGACTGGCGGACGAAGAAGCCGGTGATAATTAGAGCGAGCCAACAATGGTTTATCGACACCGCCGCGTTGAAGGAAAAAGCTTTGGTAAGCGAATCTGTGTTGTTTTTTAGAGTTTAAGAGCGGAAATTGCTTGACTAGTTTTTCAGGGTTCCGTAGTCCCTACGTGGAACGCAATGAAATGGTGTTTCAATACAACATTTTATTACCAGATATTCCGGTTGTGAGATTTTTAACTTTTAAAGATTTCTTCAAAATGTACGCAATTAATTCCGACACTTTTTATGATATTCGACAAAACTAGTTAGCAAAAAAATATCAATTCGATATTGAAATTGCTACGGAACCCTAAATTGTGCGTTGCACGACACGCACTTGGTGTACATTCTCAGGAACAGCAACAGAATATGAGCAGGCCGGCCGGCCCATTGTCACTAAATAAGTAAATAGTTATCAAATCTCACTCAGATTTAGGTATTCAAATAACATGAGAAAGCTACTTTAGTGGGGTGTGCATGCCTACTCACACCTAACATCAATTTAACGTTTATAAACCAAAATAATAATTAATAAAACAGCGGTGGATAAGAAGATAATTGCCTTGATGTGATGCCTTCCATGTTAAATAAACGAATAGGGTTTAACGACAATCTTGTTAGGGGAAAGTGAGTGGACCAATCTCCGCAAGCAGCACTCTCCTCAACCATAATAGAGGGAAGAGGCTGACCCGCTCCACAAAGCCACCGCAAACGAGTACATTAAAGTGAGCGTTAAAATCACAGATATATATTTACATAGATAACGCAAATGCATGTATTTCGCGTGTACGAAACCCCGACCGAGCGTCAAGGTTGGTCGCCGCTAGCTTACAGTCCGCGCGACTACAGATATAAAAAATATGAGCGAGATATTCACTCGAGAGAATCGTATCGGGCGGAGGGGCATCGGCGGCATCGGTGTCTTTGAATCGGTTTGGATTTAATTTCGGCTGTGACGTCACAGTAGGTGTTAAAAATTCGGCACGCTTGGTTTCAATACAAATCGTGATGCTTGCGTTATTTATCTTTGTAAATCTATATCTGTGGGGTGACCCGCTCCACAAAGCCCCCGCAAACAGCGACATAAAGTGAGCGTTGAAATGGTTGTGTCAGTCGGCGCTGGCGGCGGTGCGCGTGGCGCCGGCGGGCGGCGGCTCGCAGGCGCGGCAGGCGCTGGCCGCGCAGCTGGCGCGCCGCCCCTACTGGTGCATCTCGCGCCAGCGCGCCTGGGGCGTGCCCTTGCCCGCGCTGCACTGCGCCGGCGACGTCATCGTACACCAGTAACTACTTTTCTTTTAAACATATTATTATTTTTTATGTATATATTAATACGTGAAGCAAAAACTTTCAACCGCTTAATACGAAAATTGCGCAGACGGAGGAGTATGAAATTTGGCACACCTATAGTTTATATAGAGAAGGAGTGCAGAATGCTAATATTTTTATGTTATAATAATTATAAATACATTAAAACCAATAAATATAACATTACACACACTACCATGAATTGACACACACACATTTGACACCTCCACACCGACAGACTGTCTGACTGACAAACGGTGACAGTTTATGGAGGGCGGGACTTCCATAGTGCATTCTGCGTGCCAGTATCAAATAGTATTTGACAATAAAACCTTAATGACGTATAAAATTAAAATTCAAATGAATTATGGTCGAATTTCATTAACATTATTTGCTATTCTCCCCAATAGCATACTATACCCCCCTATCCCCTTATTAATAAATGTAGTCTAGCGGTTGTATAGTTCCACCATGCTTTGTCTTCTTCCTTCGAACGTCAAATCACTGATGACAGAACGAGATAATTCGGCGTGTAACTATTCGCCCGCTAAGTTTGTACAGTCAATTACTGGACACGTTGTATACAGGGTGTAAGGGGCATCGTAACGAAAACTGATACCGTCGATTCGACTCATGATTCTGGACCCCCAGAGTTGGAATTTTCCGTCGATATTCTCATTTATTATGCTAAAATTTGTCAGCTTTTTTTAATTTATTGTAGCATAAGATCATTATACAAATGCAACTCAAGTGATTAAATATAGTTTAATTACAATAATAATATGCAATAAATTTCAATGTAAATTAAGACTCAAAACCACAGATATAGATTTACATAGATAACGCAAGTATCACGATTTGTATTGAAACCAAGCGTGCCGAATTTTTAACACCTACTGTGACGTCATTAGTGACGGGAAATCCAAATCGATTCAAAGACACCGATGCTGCCGATGCCCCTCCGCCCGCTACGATTCTCTCGAGTGATTATCTCGCTCATACTCATATTTTTATATCTGTAGTCGCGCGGACTGTAAGCTAGCGGCAACCAACCTTGACGCTCGGTCGGGGTTTCGTACACGCGAAGTACATGCATTTGCGTTATCTATGTAAATCTATATCTGTGCTCAAAACGCTCGAGCGCGCATTTCATAATAAAATCAATTTAACAATGCTGACAATTTTTTAGCCTATTTCTTGAAAATATCGATGTGTCTGGCGATATTATTTATTTAGGTATTCGTTTATTTTATATACATGTTATTATATTATTAGTGAACATATTTAATCTTGTTTATTTATTTCATTGCAGGCGTGTCATAGACAAATTATGTGATTTGATTGAGACCCAAGGCGACGATGCGTGGTGGACCTGTGACGTCAAGGACCTACTGTCTGATGACGTCATTGAGGAATACCAACTGAACGACAAACAAGTTACCAAAGGAAAGGTAGGTAAACTAGGTAACCTTAACTTATTATTAACTTATTAACGATAAAAAAAATATAATGACATGTAAAAAGACAAGCCCGCTGAGTTTCTTGCCGGATCTTCTCAGTCGAGGTCGCGTTCCGATCCGGTTGTAGATATAAGAAAAAAATAATGTAAAATTGACCATTTGTAAGTGCCCCCGTAGGCCTAAACAAAATAAACAATTTGAATTTGTATTTGAATATTGGTATGAGTTAGTCAAGTTGGTAGACAAAACCTCTGATTTTATGCGTACTCCGGGGTGGTACCACTCTCATACAGAAAACCGGCGAATAGTAGCTATTATAGCTGCGTTTCGTACGATGTGTGAGAGCCGGAAGCACCCCCTTCCCCTCCCGCTATCGCACTCCCCTCCAGGGCGGCAACGTGCGAGCAGTGCCATTGGTATTGCAAGCATATACAGGTTGAAACAGAAAGGGTGTACTTTTATTCAAAACTTAACTTTGTAATTCTAGAACTATCAGCTTCAGGATACGGCTGTTGACAGATTTCGCAAGTCTACAAAACCCTTAGTAATTCAAATGTCCCACAAAGCCGATAGTTTTAGATTTAAGAAGTATAGTTGCAAAAAAAATAGTATACCCTTTTTGTTTCGCCTAGTATAGGCTACGGGCTAAAACAAGATCATTTTTTGAATTTACGAAGTCGACGACATGATCTTATTCAGAGGATGGTCTCCAGGATATAATGGACATCTGGCTGGACTCGGGGCTGTCCTGGAGCACCCTGGGGGGGCGCTCCGCCACGCTGTACTCGGAGGGCGTGGACCAGCTCACCGGCTGGTTCCAGGCCTCGCTGCTCACTGCTCTGGCACTAACCGACGAGGCGCCTTATAAGTCAGTTATCTTGTCATAGTTTTTTAAGGTTCTGTACACAGATATAGATTTACATAGAAGATGCAAGTATCACGATTTGTATTGAAACCAAGCGTGCCGAATTTTTAATGAATTTTTAACACCTACTGTGACGTCACAGCCGAAATTTAGTGACGGGAAATCCATACCGATTCAAAGACACCGATGCCGCCGATGCCCCTCCGCCTGCTACGATTCTCTCGAGTGATTATCTCGCCCATACTCATATTTTTATATCTGTGTTCCCGCTCGCTCACAAGTTAGCGGCGACCAAACCTTGACGCTTGGTCGGGGTTCGGACACGCGAAGTACATCCATTTGCGTTATTTATGTAAATCTATACCTGTGGTTCTGTACCTCAAAAGTAAAAACATCGGAACCCTTACAAATTCACTTTGAGGTCTGTCTGTATGTCTATCCGTCTGTCAAACCACAGACCAATAAGACAAGACATCGTTAACGTCCACTATTGTATAAGGTCCGTTCAGGTCGAGCCGTGAATGGACCGATCAAAATGTCAGGTGCGGACACAAATATGCAGTGGCAATGCTTATTTAGGGGAGTGAGGAGCCAGGCTTTGCGGCGTCTATGGCTTAATGGTCTGTGGCTAAAACCAAATCGCTCAGGAAAGGATAGAGTTATCAAGTTGAAATTACAATTTAAAATTCGAAGGTCCTTCGGAGGTGAATAAAACTGTTGTATTATTTTTCTCGTCATTTTCTGTCAGACTGCGAGAGTTTGAAATGCTTACAATATGACCCTTATTGTGTTTGTTATTAGGTCTATATTCGTCCACGGCTTCGTGGTTGATGATAAGAAGCAAAAGATGTCAAAATCCATTGGCAACGTCATCGACCCGCTCACCATCATACAAGGGGGGAAGGACAAGAACAGCCAGCCTGCTTACGGCGTTGACACTCTCAGGTAACATCACCGGTAGTACCACCCTGACACAGAAGATCGGCGAGAAATATTCATTATGAGAGAGAAAGCCAGAAGCCTAACCCTCCTCCCACCCTTGCCGTGTGGTCCCGGCTTTATAATAGCGTCACCCCATTTCATCCCGCGGGTGCCGTGCGAACCTGCAAAGGGGAATGGGCAGCAGCGAAAAAGAAAAATACCCTGACAGAAAAAATTAAAAAACTAGAAAAGGTCCCGAGAAGCGGCGTCTGTACACAATCTGTGCACAGTCAATATAATAAAAAAATGGGCAGCAGCGTTCTTTATGTATGTACCCACTACCAGCTACTGCGATCATCAAGACGCCTGCCAAGCGCGGTGATTATGGCAAAACCCCCCCCCATGAAAGGCACAACAAAGTTACGGATAGCGGGCAACCGTCCATTGTGGCGTTCCATGGGGGAGGCCTATGTCCAGCAGTGGACGTCTTCCGGCTGATGATGAACCCTCCTCCGTGATTCTCCCTTCGTCTTAATGCCTGTTGAGGTCGGTAACGTCCGAGCAATGTCTTCGTCTTGACTACACTTTTGACATATAATTTTGTATACTTTTACAAGATCGCTCTCAGTCTTGAGATAGATTTATTAATAAGGGCCTAAGTAAAGTGGCAGTTACTAAGGACATGGGTCTATATAAATAGAAAAAATACATTTGAAATTCACGGAACAGTAACATTTCTTGATGTCAATAGTGTCAATTGAATGTACTTGTACCACAGACTTATAAATACTACTACAGTAGAACCCGCTTAATACGATCACGCATAATATGCCAATTTACGCCGGTCCCTGCAACTTGAGACATGTTTTCATACATTTCTTAACGCTTAATACGATTCGCACCCCGTTTAATACGCCTAATACGCGTACCTATTTGTCTCTTGTGGCAGCGGGTAGCGGGTCACGGGAGGTCGCGGGAGACAGTGGCACCACAAGATGTTGATACATGGATGACAACACTTCCTGAATTGTTGCAAAATTACGAAACGCGAGACATTTTTAACGAAGATGAATTCGGTTTATTTGTTAAATTTAAGCCAGATAAATCCTATGTTTTCAAGGGAGAAACTTGTCATAGTGGTAAAGCACATAGAGAGACTGACTGTCTCTGGCCTGTGCCAATTCTGATGGGTCAGAAAAGTTACGTTTGCTAGTGATTGCTAAGGTGGAAAAATCCACGATGTTTCAGAAACGTAACATATGATGCACAATCTCGAGCGTTTTTTTCAAATTTTCCCTATCCCGCATAATACGCTTTCCCGCTTAAAACGCGTTTTTGGTTCGATCCCTGTGAAATCGTCTTAAACGGGTCTTACTGTACTTCCTTGGCACTTCGTTTAAATAAATGTTCGCTAAAGCATAGATTGAGCTTATTATTTTTTCACAGATGGTGGGTAGCCAGTCACTCCACTCAGCATTCTCAAATAATCATCAGTAAGAAACTACTTGACGACTGCCAAAGCGAATTGATACGTATACGGAACATCATGAAATACCTCTTAGGTGTCGTTAGTGATGTCCCAAAAACCGAATTTAATCGAAAACCGGTATTAAACTATTTTGACGGTTACATGGTCAAAGCAACCGAAGATTTAGTCAAACAAATCGAGGATAACTATGAAAATTTTAAATATAATACTGTATCTCAGGCTATTTTGAATTTTATAAGTAATAAAGTATCTGGTTTGTACTGTCATTGTGTAAAAGATAGATTATATTGTTCTCAAAAGGTTTCAGATGAAAGATTGTCAGCCCAATTAGTAGTTCACACGATTTTAGTATCTCTCTGCAAAACATTGGGTCCTATATTACCTCATCTAATCGAGGAAGTATGGCAGTACCATCCGTTATACGAAAAACCGTTTTATTTCACCGAAACAATACCGGTTCTGTCATCAAATGAAGTTGACATGACACTTATGGAAACCATTTTGGATTTGAAAAGAGATATTTGTGTGTCGACAAAAAATGAGAATTTAAAGAAATTTGCCGCTAATATAAAATTAAATAGTGATTTGTTTAGTAAACTGAATTGTATAAATACTTCTGATGGTGTAAATGACAGCGTTTTGAATGAAATTCTAGAATTGTCATCTGTTAGTTTGGTTGAGGTTAGGAATGGCGGGAATTGGGAGGTGGAGTTGTCACAGAGCAAAAATGGTCAGTGTTTGCGGTGTAGAAAATATAATGTCATAGACAATAATGATAAGTGTGTTCGATGTGAAAAAGTATTGAATACTTTTTAAATTATTTTAGGACTGTTAGAAGTTAGACGAGTATTTTTTTCATATAGCCTTGTCCCTCTCCGTCGGGTGTTTGTTCTGTTTGTATACAAGTCATTAGTATTACCTACATTAAAATTGTTAATATGATATACTAGTTTCTGCCCGCGACTTCGTCCGCGTAGACTTAAGGAAAGTATTATATGTGTTAATCCAGGTTATAAACTATATATGTTCCAAATTTCATCCAAATCCGTTCAGCAGTTTATTCGTGAAAGAGTAACAAACATACATCCACACTCACAAACTTTTGCATTTATAATATTAGTAGGATGTATCTTTATAATTAATATGGCGGATTACCTAATTCGACGGGGCTCAAGAGTTAAAGGGGGATTTTATAACTGTCGGAAAGTGTCCGATGTCGTAAACGACAACATCCATGCTTCTTTCACAAATTATTTAGAAGAAGGATGGAACCTGTCGTTTCCGACACGGAAATTTTCCGTCGACTGTGAATACCCCTTAGAAACGATGGGTACATAGGTAAACAATATTCGACGACCGCTTGGCGCAGTGGTTCGAGCGTAGGCCGCTCAGCTCACTACATGGGGTGGTTGCGGGTACGATTCCCGCCGTAAATTTTGGAAATGGCCTTTTCGTAATTTGCCCTAGTCTGGGTGTCACTGGGATCGCCCCCGGTTCATTGTACGGTACCGATAGTACAAGCGTTGCTTAGTTTAGGACCATACAGTTGGTGTGTTCGTCTGGTGATATTTATTTATTAAATCGTTTTATTGCATTATATTGTAAGTAGTAATTTACATTTATTAAAATATCTACCATTAGAAACCTAACCTTTTATTTTACTAACCTAACCTCGAAACAAAATCCTATACCTACATTCCCTAATGAGCAAAACAAAACCACTCCCTCACAAAAACATTGCGACTAGTTCTAATCCGGATCAAACCGGCCCGGGCCAATTACTTCGGCGGGCGGGGCGGGCTCGCGGGACGTCACTCAACTAATCGTATTTGCACTAAATATTGCACGAGCCGGCCAGCGACAGATATCGCCCGTGAAAACCAGTTTAAACTAGTTTAATCTAGTTTGATTCGGATTAGACATTTATTAGAAACTAGGTTGCATTGGACGGCTGCATTTTCCCCTACTACAAAATACCTAACTAGATTTAAATTTTATTTTTATTTTGGCTAAACCGATGCGAGTTTGAAACCAGCCACGTTTTGAAGCGAAGCTTCTTTACGGACGTTCGGGGCGCTCGCTGCCCGGGCACTAAAACGGTGAAAAGCGTTACGCGTTACGCGTTACGCGTTACACGATGACGTCAGAGCTGCGGCGCCCTAAGCTTTATACCAAATATGACTTGAAGGTTAGATAGAACATTGATAATAATTTAAATATATCTAAAAATTTAGAATACTTCACAATTTCGCGTGTCATCAAGCGGTCACCCATCTTAGTACTGACCGCGCCCGACATGCTTAACTTCGGTGATCGGACGAGAACCGATGTATTCAACGTACTATGGACTTGATAAAGGTTCTGAATAAAGTAACCTATATCTACAATTACATACGATATTTTAGTTGCCTTATAGTGGATAATTTCATCATAATCTCTAATGATTAGGTGACTCAGTTGGTAATAGGTCTGACCTAAATAGTAACAGACGTGGGTTCAAACCTTCACACAAGCAATTGAATATTTTTTTAATATAAGATTTAAATATTTTTTTCCCATAGAAATTTTGCTATTTATATTTATATTTGCAATTTATATTATTTTATTTATTTAAATTGAATATTTGTTTTATATAAGATTTCAATATTTTCCCTTAGAAAATTTGCAATTTATATTAAATTTTAATATAATTAATTGAACACCAACGTATAATGGTTTAATTTACCATAGAAAAGGACGAAAAAAAGGTACAACGATATACAACTGCAGATAGGTACATCAACCAATCACTTTAGATGTCTGATATGGCTAAATAGGTACTTACTTACTAACAACAAAAGATGTCCCATTTGGTTCAATAGGTACGATAGCCTAAATTAAAATCTGGAATAAGCTAGCGAGACATAATTCAAGGTACCTACCCAGGTAGGTGGGTACCTATGCCTAATTTCATTTATTTTATGTTACACTTTGCCTACCCTGTTTCAAAACTTTATGCACGCCACTAATAATATACCTAATATCTTCTGTAAAGCTTTGCTTCTGTCGGGCGTCCCTAGACGGCACTGATTTTTTATACTAAACATAAGGACAGATGTACAGTCAAAATCAAAAGTAGCTCGATATTTTAACGTCTCAAAATCACATTGTTAAACGAGAGCTCTATAGAACCCTCTGAACCCTTTAGAATCATTTTTTTTTTATCTGCCAAGAGAGGTGGCGAGGGTAACCTTTAGAATCATTTAATATAGTAAGTATGATAATTTACTTAGATAACTTCTGGTGTCATACTATTATGACTTGTTTATAAGAAATGTAATTGTTTTGGACATTTCAGATACCAAGCTACTTTTCATGTTGACTGTACCTAATGAAAGATTTTAGGAAATTCCACCGCGAAAAGTTCAAGTCTTTGATTCCACCCTTAGGAGGTTTGAAATAGGGGATAAAAGTGTAATGTAAATTCCGCTTAGAGATCCACACGAACCACGTCGCGTGTATAGAGTACCTGCCTGGGTAGACACTTGAAATAACCGACTCTCTAAAAACACTCTGAAATTATTACTAACCTAGGTATCTGTAGGTATACCCATCGTCGGGAATGCACTAGCTATCTCGACGTGTTTGCGAGCTACGAAATATTAACGCCACGTTGCGGCCGAACCCGTTTCCGTTGCAAATCTGTTTCATCTGAGAGCTTCGGGAGAGCCATGTCTTCCATGAGATGCTGAGCTATAAAGTAGAGTATCTACTTAGAGTAGTAGCAGACTTGGTTTGAACGTACGAAAGTTACAGTGTTTACTTTTATTATTATTATGTAGTAGGTATGTAATCCTAAAAACGATTCTTGTCAAATCTAATCATAGAGGTCACCATTGTCGATCCTGGCTTACAGGACTGAAGCCCGTAGGTATTTATAAATCGATCTCAAGTCTGAGGGTGGGCTGAAGGTGAAACATTTCAAGAACAACAGATAACCAGAAAAACTGGCAATTTTTGTATATTCAGTGATTTACTAGTATCATATTCACCGTGATAATATTTAGAGTAAAATAAATGTATTAATAAACGCACTGCATACTGTGTTTAACACAAAATGTTGTCTTAAATGTTTTCAGATTTTGGATAAACTATAAAAATGCTCGAAAATTTTGAATTTCGCGGGCTAGATGAGCGCTTTTGTCATGGCATTTTATACTGGTATAGGTCTACCAGAATCTCATGGCAAATGGGGAAATAAAAATTTGTTGTGTGCAATACTGGGGAAATTGGATTAAACGATCTTGATACTGTTTAAGTTTTATTTATATCTTTAGTCATTAATTAACATGAAGTATACTAGGTATGTGTATGAAGAATGTTGTTATACATCGGGTTCTTAACATAGGAAAATATGACAAAGAAAATAAATCCAATCATATATTACTTTATGTACTAATTTATTATAATGTTACGTACACGTACAGGGGTAGGTACAATTAATGCCGTTAAACGTGTAAAAAGGGTTTATTTCGCTCTCCACAAACTCGACAAATACACAGCACTACACTAGTTACACACAACAAGCACCGTTCCGAATCAATTAGCAGACTCGCAGTATTCCAATATTATCGCTCAGGTCACTGGTATATTGCTCTTCGTTCGCTTACTTTAGTTCCGTACACTGTCGCTTCCAAGAAGTAACTAACTCGCTGCCCGTCGTCGACTTCTTATATATCGAATAAAGATGCGAGCTGGTGTTTTCCTGAACATTCTCGGAGGTATGTAAGTAATAATAATCGCAATCGAACGATCCCGAGACTCATTGTTGGCTTTCCTTTGTATTCGTTCGCGAGTAGGTATTCGCCGCCGTCGCGCCGATAACGCAAAGGCGTTCACCTTATACCTACAATCTCGAACATTCAATTTTTGAGACCTTTCATAATTAATCGATGGAGTACATCTAGACTAACAATGCGTTTTTGTATAAAGCTGATAAAATAAGGATCCTTCGAGATATTTGACCAAATAGTTTCTAGGTCGCAACAATAATATCGGTTAAAAGTTAATAACTCATTCAGAACTAGAAAATGATTCCAAGAACTCCACTTGCATTTCTTGTTCTTCATCAGATGATGAAGATAAAGAGGTATTTATTATAAATCGCTCTTCCAGCATTTCAATTATTTTATCTTTCTCGAAGAAATCGTTTTCAGTTTTCTTTACATGTTCACAACATTTTCGCCAATCCTCTGCACCGATTTGTGAGAAAGCTTCTTCTGTTAATAATTTAATGTCACTTGCAGGCCTATTAACATTTTTATCAGCAACTTTTTGCTTCATTATACCCCAAATCATTTCTATAGGATTCAATGTGCAATGATAAGGTGGGAGCCTTAAAACTTCGTGACCGTGCGATTTTAATACTTCATCTATCTCATATAAGGGCGCAGACATGTTTTGTTTCACTACTTCAAGTAGTTGACATTTACGCCAAAGATCATCATAATGTACATCATTTGCACGAAGCCATTCTTTTATATCAGCGATACGATTGGCTTGTGTGGGCGGTTTGTTCAAACGTACGGAATGATAACTAGCATTGTCCATAACGATTAGTGAAGGTCTTGTCAAATTTGGAATTAGCTTCTCTGTCACCCATTTTGTAAAATTGTCCTTATTCATGTCGTGGTGATAGTCAGCAGATACACTTGTTGACCTGTACACCAGACAACAATTTGGTACAAAGCCATTTTCTCCACCAGCGTTTACAATAATCCACCTCGTTCCAAGTGATATGCTTTTAGATGGACCTGCAATATCTTTGCTTTGCCAGCACTTGTTCACAGAACATGAACCATGAATATAAGTTTCATCTAAATAAATTACATCCAATTTATTTTGCTCTTCAGCTTCGCGGTTTTCCTTTATACGCTTCAAAAACTTATATCTTTGAAGTTTTATGTCATCTCTCTCCATCAAAATGATCCTTTTTGATTGGCATTTAACATATTCAAAACCTATCTCCTTAAGTATAAGTCTGTAAAAAATAATAAAATTTATCATGTTACTGAAACGATAGCTTAGCCAATCATCAACATCAACATCAGTCTATATACGTCCCACTGCAGGACACAAGCCTCATCTTACGAGTGAGAAGGATTATTACTTAATATTTTTCTTACCTCAAAGATTCTCTCCCACCGTTGAAATCAATTTCTTGTCGAAGAATTTGTAACAGTTTCATTACTGTTGGAATTTCCTTCCGAACTGTATAGAATTCATTTACTTTATTCTTTATCAACTGTAAATCGAAACTGTCCAAGTTGATTTTCTTCTTCCCCCCTCTCCTCTTTTTACCAGGCGTGGAAAATACACCATCGTTCGATGTGCCCTCACCTATGATTCGCCGTATAGTAGTACTGGAAACCCCTATAAAGAAGCTATAATTAAGTAAGAAAAATATAAAATAAACTAAAAGTATCAAAACAACTCAGTCCAACTTACCGGTCAACTCTACGACGCGCTTTAAAATCAAAGATTGAGTTTGATTTACGCCTTCTTCTTCCCTTATTTTACGATACACATTGAAAACAATATTTCTCGCTTGAGATCGAAGTGGCTTTTTCGACATTTTCACAAAAACAATAAATTGCCAAGAAGATATCACAAAATCTCAACAGCGGTTGACAAACCTTGTACTTTGATTTGGCAGGTGACAATGGACATTGCCATATGAAAGTCACATTTTTTTTATATTTTTTAATGCCATGAGATTCTGGTAGACCTATATGACATAAGACTGACATTTCCAAGATTTATCTGTCTTGATATCGATTTATTAGTGCGGGCCTAACAGTGGTGGGAGTAGGTAGCGGAAGTAGTCCCAAAAAATTCAAATAAAATATTTTTGACGAGACTACGGTCGGCAGTGTGCGAGAAATGCCTTTGGTATTGCAAGCATCTATCACGAAGATACCTAAACCCTTGTTTACCGAGATAGTTATCTCCAAGAAGCTTAGAGTGTTATGTATAAAGTTCTTGGTTATCTCAAAAAATACCTGAAGCGTTAAGGAGAACGTAATTGACAAGCAAAGGCGATGTCTCGCTACATATCGCTCTACGAAGTGTGACAAGTACCTAAACTTGTCTATTTGGCTCTTTGACTATTAAGAGCTATATGTAGGCATTGTAGGTGCGCCCAATTGATTCCTGCGGGATAGCCAATGAATGGAAATCGGAGACATCGGCTTCCTGGCACGAAACCCATCGCTTTGTCACCGAATATCTGATAGAATTTATAAGCTAGATTGGAGAATAATAATTCAGCCCTTTTGACGTCCCACTCCTGGGCACGGGCCTCCCCTTACTACGAGGGGGATTTAGGCCGTAATCCACTACGCTGGCCCAGTGCGGGGTGGCGGATTTCGCATGTCTTTCAAAATTAATTAGATTTTCTAAGCAGGTTTCCTCACGATGTTTTCCTTCACCGTAAGCAAGGGATAACCATTAGACAAACTATGATTCGCAAATAGATTTAGAAAAATCCCAAAGGTGCGAGCCGGGGTTTTAACCCAGGACGTGGTGCCCGCAAGGCGCGTGCTTAACGTGCGAGTAGTGCCTTTAGTGTATCAAGCATCCATAGGCAACGGTAACTGCTTAACATCAGGCGGGTCGTTACACTTATTCGCCGACTTTGTTAATACCTATAACTACTTATAAAACAGACAAAACGGTACCAACATCTAACCGTCAATGTTATTTAAATAAACGTATCTACGTATTTCATATTTTCTCTGTTATTTCAATAAACAGACTATTTCATAATGTTTGTTGACGCGCGCGCCCTCTGGTGGCACGTTATGACAACTCGCGATATTAAGTTCCACGCAAACAGGATTATTTATCATGGGAAGGTAAGAATATTTATGTCGTGGAAGGATTTTCTTTTATTGACAGGATTATGAGTTGGGGTTATATAAAGTTAGCTTTGTATTTATAATAAATAATAATAAATAATAAATATCGCCAGACGAACACACCAACTGTATGGTCCCAAACTAAGCAACGCTTGTACTATGGATACCGTACAATGCACTGGGGGCGATCCCAGTGACACCCAGACCAGGGAAAATTACGAAAAGGCCATTTCCGAAATTTACCCTGACGGGAATCGAACCCGCAACTACCCGATGCAGTGAGTCGAGCGGCCTACGCTCGAACCACTGCGCCAAGCAGTCGTCAAAATGTCGTTATGTTAGTACTTATAGGTAAATTAACTAAAATGTAGATAGGTATCACTACACAGGGTTTAAATAAATAAATAAATATCGCCAGACTGACACACCAACTGTATGGTCCCAAACTAAGCAACGCTTGTACTATGGGTACCGTACAATGGACTGGGGGCGATCCCAGTGACACACCAGTGACAGTGGTTTAACAAATGCAAACGACGGTTGGAGTCAAATGTATTATAATAAATGGTTACCATTACTTTGGATTTAAAAATGGGGTCTGCAAAAAATCTGAGAGGGGAATAAGTATAATAATATGCTTTTATATATATTTATTTTTTACTAGCTGAGCCCGCGACTTCGTCCGCGTGGAATTTAACTTAACAAATAAGCCCGCTCCCGCGTTCTGAGCCCGCACGACAGAACCCATTTTTTAATTTTTTTAATTTTGTTTTTCTAAAATAAAAGTAGCCTAAGTTACTGCTTATAACATCAGCTATCTGCCAGTGAAAGTCCCGTCAAAATCGGTCCAGCCGTTTCGGAGATTACCCGGAACAAACACACAGACAGACAGACAAACATTTTTTATATCGCGTTTTTGGTATAGGTGTTGTATGTACTGTCATATGCATTTAGTGAAAAGGTGTTATTTTGATATTACAAACAGACTCCAATTTTATTTATTTGGATAGAAGATTTAACTAATACTTAACAGATAAACTCCCTCCATTATATTGTTTTCTTATATTTACGCGAATACTACACATTGAAATAAAACTATCTTGAAACGTGCTTCAATCAAAACTTATTTCAAGCCACCAAAGAAGATTAGTCAGTTCTTACCACCTGTCAAGTGTCACATTCCTCTACAAGATGCAGGGGTGTACAAACTCGACTGTGAATGTGGGCTCTCCTATATAGGGCAAACTAAAAGATCAGTAAAAACCCGCGTAAAAGAACATATAGCTGACGTGAAACACCGGCGCTCCACGAAGTCTGCAATCTGTGAACATGTACAGGACCGCACCCGCCATTATATCAGATTTGATAAACCACAGATCCTCGCAAAAGAACACCGATTCCGACCAAGGATGATACGTGAGGCCATTGAAATTAAAAAACATCCTAATTTCAATAGGGAAGATGGCTGGGTGCTACCACCAACTTGGGATCCAGTAATTAATATAATTAAATCCAAAACCAAGTGTACCATTGCAAGACCTCGAGACACTGTGAGCACTTTCTGCGTGGATCGGACCGCAAACAACAACTAAATATGAGGGTACCCAGTTACTAACTATAACATCAGGACGTCTAACACCTCAGTCCCCTCGTGACCATGGCTGCTGTAAAGCAACCGAAACGTCGGGAACATAAAGTTAATAAACGCGATAAAATCCGAAAAATAGTTTTATTTCCCTCCATTATATCGAGTAACGACATAACTGAGCTGTTATGTCTGAATTGCTTATAAAAAAACTCTGGAATCTTAAACAGCCACATCTGAAGTCAAAATGAAAGCCAATGTGGATATGTCAGTTCTGTCAGATTTTCTTTATAAAATCTGACGCATTGTCATACGCGATACGTCAGTTTTGACGTTTTGCAAGGCCACCGAGATGCCGGCGGTTTACAGAGTTGGGCCCAGCTAATCCTCAGACACTAGCCGCACAAAGAGCATAAACCACGTTATTCAACGGTTTGTAAAGTACACTATTACCAGGATAAGCAGCCGGACAGGTGGTATTATACCCGGGATAAGGGCCGAATAACCGGGGGACGTCTCGTAGGCCGGATTACCATGAGACTGAATTAATTATGCGAGCGTCTCGTCCCAATATTACCCGAGTTGTGCAAAAATAAAGTTTTACGTCCGGATAGCGGGGTCTAAATCCCTCTAGTCTAGAAGGGAGGCCTGTTTATTACTGAAGCGAAGTATCTAGGCTGTGAAAGTGACTTATTTCATTTTGAGATAGGTCAAACTAATCCTACGTAGGCACTCTATCATTCTTATTATTTTGTTGCGCGTTATGTGAAAGTAGAGTATGTGAATAATATTATTTCAATGTAGCGCCAAAATTAGCGATTGTGGATCGCGTGGTCTAATGGTCTGTGAAATCTGATAGTATAACGAGGTGTCCGACTTTTTAATTGCTCATATGTGGTCTCGTTAATATCCAGATGTAGAGTTTAAGAGTTAATACATTTTAAGAACGTTCGAATTTTGTCCTTGTTTGGATTTCTGTGTTTTCGTGTTTTTAACCTTGTTTGTGAAGAAAACCTCATCCGAAAAATATTTTAGTTAAGCGTCTAAGGGCTGGAAGCACTCAATCACTACAAATGAACATAGCCCCAGATTTTAGTTGCATTTCTTCAGAACACCTTTCATAATCTTGATAAAAGAGGCCATCCTTACTGTCTACCCTAAAACGTATTAGCTAATAAAGAACCCTAAAGATGTTTCAGTGATAGGACTTATAGTTAACAGTGATACATTGAGGAGACCCTAAAAAGCGGTTCCGCAAATGTACAGCCTAATAAAGAATGGACTGAATATTTAGCAAACATTGGTGACTTGGTATTGCCACGTATTAATCGTAAATGATATATTATACAATTCAGGGAGATACAGTTGTTCTTGTTCTTGTTGTGTGTTTTATTTAATTTTATGATTTTAAATAATAAAAATAATCCTTATATTGAAATAAAACTATTTTTCTTCGACTTGTAAAGCAACCGAAATATCGGGAACATAAAGTTAATAAACGCGATAAAATCCGAAAAATAGTTTTATTTCAATGTGTAGAATTCGCGTAAATACAAGAAAACAATAATCCTTATACTTACTTACATTTTTACTGGAAATAAATCGTGAATTTATACCTGCTGG
Organism: Notodonta dromedarius; assembly: GCA_905147325.1. NCBI lineage: Eukaryota > Metazoa > Arthropoda > Insecta > Lepidoptera > Notodontidae > Notodonta > Notodonta dromedarius. The sequence goes on along the minus strand of LR990183.1, from coordinate 6,689,988 downwards.
TAGGAATAGGTGGAATTGAATCGTGAACTTATCCCCCTGGTAGGGATATTTTGGAGGGGATAAACGTGTGAATTCAATGGGAGATTTCAATGTGATGGGACCAATTATGTTTTATTGTACAAAGCTGTAATAATTAAATCCCAAAGCTGGTCACACACAGGCCCTTCCTTCAATGCAAGGTGGAAATTAGGACACAGGTATAAGAATATTATTTTTTACCATAAATTAAAATATTTACCTCTCGGTAACTCCACATTATCAAGGTGAGATTTTAACCCGGCAACACTGAAGGCTTTTAAAGAGAGTTACCACTTGAAAACCCGCGCAATAAACCACAACAAGCCCGTAAATAACCCGCTCACTGCTCATTAGATTTATTCCGGGAGTGGTCTGATAGACCGCGGTGCGTCTTCCGGGTACCGCCACAAATCAGCTCGAATGTGTAGTGATTGTAGTGTTAAATAGATTGAACAGAACCTACCAAGGTTTAACTAGAATGTACAAAACGCTATATATTTTATCTATTAGGTGACAGTCCATGACTAAAACGACGAATTTTAACTAAAAAATACATGTGAAAATCAGGATTTATCACCTGTCAAAATGTATGGAGAAATCGTTGTTGTCTTCACCGTGTGAATGTTTCCTAACAATAATATAATAATAATTAATAATTATTATTTCGCCTTTTTTTGACGACCCACTCCTGGGCACGGGTCTCTCCTCACTACGAGGGGGGTTCAGGCCATAATCAACCACGATGGCCCAGTGCGGGTTGGCGGATTTCTCATGTCTTTCGAAAATTGGTTAGATTTTTTAAGACATGCAGGTTTCCTCACGATGTTATCCTTCACCGTAAGCAAGCCGGGGTTTTTAAACTCCGAAAAACAGGGTTGTAAAGTCCCACAGAAAACAGAATGGAATAGAATGACGATCGAATACAATTCATTCCAATCGTACATTAGTCGAGTACTGTCTTACCGAGCAGCCTTGCGAGGCATCTTTGCCACGGTTACTGTCTACTCAAACGAACAGCATCAGGACTGCAAAAATACAATTTGGATGCTGTTTTTGTGCAGTTGGTACTGCACTGAAACTGATAACAGACTGTTAGTGGACTGCAATTTTGCAGTCTGGGTACAGTTTGTCTGAATTGCCCTATTGTCAGGACGGGGCTCGTCCGAGCGCTGGCAGTCAATTGTGTGCTTTCCTGCCCACATTCAGTCATGTCCATTTTAGATGGCGATATCGGGCCGGTGTGACAAGATTAGTGGATTCTGTTTATTTTCAATACAAATATAGGCACCTGTCTACAAAGATAACGAGATGCCATTGTTTCTCTATGCAAAAATCAAAACTCATCAACGGCGTTTGTTAGGCACAAACCAATCAAGAGAGGTTCCAAATTCAAAATTCAAAACTCGCCGGCAAGTTTTAATTTCGAAAAAGGAACGGCTATTCTATTATTCAAATCGGATACGAATTCTAATTCGTTGCTAATTCATGGTTTTGTTCATAGAGGACGTGACGGTACATATTTCATTATCAATTCAGAAGTCATTAAATTAATTTGCTTTAGATTAATTCTGAGACAACAAGACTTCCTAACAAAATATAGGCAATAACTAAGTTTGTTCCATAGGAGTGTTATAAATACATTGTAACTATTTAAAACAATTAATATTTATTTAAATAGATATCTACTCAAATTATAAGAAACCTAAATAAGGGACTCTTTGAAATTAAGTAATTACTTACCTATTTAATTAAATATAATTAGACAGGTGCAATAACAAACAACACATTTCAGGGTCAAACTTCAATATTTAAATTAATTGGTCTGAGAAGCAATACAATCGAGACGATCTGCATCTCAAGTAGGGATTGCAGTACCGGTACTGAGGAGAGCTAGGCAATTCCCGGTACCAGGCTTAAGCCAGTACCGGGAAATACCGGGAATTTCGGGAAATTCGGTACCCAATACAAACGTTGAATAGTTATTAAAACATACTTAACAGGCTAATTTGTGCTTCTTTTAATCAAATTTTAATCATTTACGTGTATATTAAGTATTTCACTTATTTTGTGAACAAATCCGAAATTAATTTCGAAATTTCGGAATATTTTTCAATTTTGAATTGGCAGCGTGTTCATAATTTCGAATTTACGATGCGGCCTAGCGGCCATTTGGAGTGGATGTGGACACCAGGAACTAGATGCAGGGACTTGAAAATGACTTCAGTGCCTTATATTGCGAGTGGCGTCGTTAAAAAGTAATAGGCTGTCAGGCATCAGTCATTACGAATGAAGCCGAAACTTCGACGCACAAGTAGACGCCTCAACAATATCATCGAGAAACGAATGTTTTGCATCTCTCTCATGGTCCTGTTTTTCATTTATCTGACTTTGAAGCACAGTAGAAGATCCTATTTGCTCATCATAAAGCTAAATTAGGCAGACGTAAGTGGGCGATTTGACAAAATAACCAAAATGGTAAAGATACCCTAGCTGGAAGCAAACCAACATGATGAAGTGACCTAGTAATTTGATGAATAGACCAGCAGGTCAGGACTGAAACCAATGTCTGATAAAGAATGTTCCGATTGTTTTACTACTTCTTTAGCCATTTTGATTTGTACCAACTGCTGGAGGTCCCCTTCAGTATCCTCCACTTCTGTCTCTTTTACGACTTGCACCATCTAGTTCGATCCCGCGGTCGTCGTCTTTTAATGGTGCTGGAGGTCTCCTATTGGTATTTTTTTTCCAATTTTCACCAGGCGCTATTCAAGTAGCGATAAGATCCCGCCTTCTAGTGACATGACCAACCCTTTGCAATATGACGCAAGCTACTCATTTGATGACATCGTTGAATTTGCATTGCTCGAACGGCCAATAGTCTACCTTATGTATACGCTTAGTAAGTTTCCTGCCAATTACACCGATCAGCCGATGTCATCGCCGATCAATGTTTTCTTTTATTTATTTTTGTTGAGAGATTCATCTTGAGAAAACGGCTGAACCGATTTTAACGGGGGTTTCACAAACTTAAAACGTGGAGTACTTACATAATCATCACTCTTTTACCTTTAGGAGTCGAGCTACTGAATGTAATCTACATTTTCCACTAGCGAAACTGTTGGAAAAGTAGGTTTTTGATAGTATTTTTTTTTATCGATTGTATTTTTGTTGTTTTAATGAAAATTACCCTAAAACGTTATTTTAATATTTTCTTTAGATTTTACAATGATATTTCATGTCAAAATCACATTTACCAAAGTTTTGTATTGATTTCGAAATTTCGAAACTGATAATATACGAAACTGCACGTCCTAGTCCGTATTCGCTATGCCTGTGGTGACCTCGGTTATAACGAAAGTCGAAATGGTATGGATATTTGAAAATATTAGTTATGAAATTATGAAGTCCCGAAAGTACCGAAATTCCCAGGAATTATTTTCAGTACCCGTACTAGATAGACGTAGGAAAATACCGGGAATTCCCGGGAAAAACCAGTACCGGGAATTCCCGGGAGCAATCCCTAATCTCAAGTGCACAATTTTAGTGGCCGCAAAGTCAAAGTCAAAGTCAAAGTCAAAGTCAAATTCAAAGTCAAAGTCAAAGTCAAAGTCAAAGTCAAAGTCAAAGTCCAAGCCAAAGTCAAATAGTTTGGTTACTTTGTTTTGGCTTAAGTGGCACAACAATGTCATATTACTACATCTTTTTTAACCGACTTCCTTAAAAGGAAGAGGTTCTATGTTCGTTTGAATGTAGGTACTTGTGTATTTTTATGTATGTTCACCCACATACTTAAAAATACTACGTAAAAGATGTTCACCGATTACTCCATCATCTGTGGACCGATTTTCAACTTTTTTTTTGTTTGAAAGAGTATACTATAGCAGTTTGAGAGATACAGTTTGATACAGTGTACGATTTACAGTCACTGGAAATTCAATATATATGATTACAAATTCGGTGATACGTACCTAGTTTACTACTAAAAATCATAAAAAAAATCCAAAACAAATTACAAGGTCCCTAGCACAGAATTATAAATACTACGTAAGTATAAGGTCCCAAGTTAATTCTAGCTTTTTAGTGCACCCAGATTATTTAAAAAGTGGTTCTAGCTGATCATTTGCAAAATAAAGACTGGTTAATTCCTTGCTGACAGCAATAAAAAGTTTTCATAATACCGCCTTAACCTCAAAAGTTTAAATGGCTACGTCAAAAAAAACAAGTAAGAAGATTCTGTCAAAACTGTCACAAACAGATGTCAGTGCAAAGTTGGGAGCGTTTGTTTAATTTACGAAATTGAAAATATATGTAAAAAATGTAACAAAACAATAAAACATAAACTTTTTCATTGACAATGCAGCTGTTATTAGGATTGTTTAGGTAAACTAAAATGGGGAAACCGCCTGGCGTTTACACGGACTCAGAAACAGAAGATACGTCTTGCTGTTCTTCTGAGAATGTGAAGAAGAAGAAGAAATTCTCGTAAGTCAAATTATCAGTATTATAAAATAATAAATATTGCCAGACTAACACAAACTGTATGGTCCCAAACTAAGCAACATTATATAGTACTATGGGCACCGCACAATGGACTGGTTGCGGTCCCAGTGACACCCAGACCGGGCAAAACCACTACGTCAAGCGGTCAAGTCATACCACTATCAAATGACACGTCAAATCCGTACCTACTTTTAGATTTATCTTAGATTTGATATTGCAGCCTTTGTTGTCAAATGAAATTGAGTGGGCAGACTGAATACCAGAAGAAAAAATAGATGTTTATAAATATTATTTAAGATTTTACAGCATTCTGAAATATACGAACGGCGATGTTAAGAAAAAGAAGTGTAGATGGCATACCCAATCGGAGCAAGACGACTGTGAATGTCGCAACGGAAGCAAGACCAGCCAGCGGGTGAGATACAAGCTGCCCGGGATCCTGAAGTATGATACGGAGCGGCATCGATATTGTGAACACGATGAATACCAGCCAAGCCCTCGACCACGCCCTATAGGTACATAATACACAGACTGGCCACGATCACCTGTCTCAGGCCCGTATTAATAAAACTATGTCTAGTCCACAGATATAGATTTACATAGATTCTCGCTTTACATAGATACGCAAGTATCACGATTTGTATTGAAACCAATCGTGCCGAATTTTTAACACCTACTGTGACGTCATTACTGACGGGAAATCCAAACCGATTCAAAGACACCGATGCCGCCGATGCCCCTCCGCCCGCTACGATTCTCTCGAGTGATTATCTCGCTCATACTCATATTTTTTATATCTGTAGTCGCGCGGACTGTAAGTTAGCGGCGACCAACCTTGACGCTTGGTCGGGGTTTCGTACACGCGAAGTACATGCATTTGCGTTATCTATGTAAATACATATCTGTGATCTAGTCTAAGAGCGGTCATGAGTGCGCTTTTGACATGTCTTTTTGTTTGACATGGCATAAGAATGTCATTTCCAAGATCGATCTCAGATTTGAGATGGATTAATACAGACCTCAGCTTACTATGCCACGGCTTTTCTCTAGGAGGTTTACACGTACGCATCGCGCCCGCAATGCCCCTACCTATTTTACCTATAAACCATTTAATTTTACGCTCGAAATTCATCCAAACTCTCAAGTTTTATTTCCGACTTTCGAAAAACTCTGTTGTTGTCTAGTGTCCACTATAAAGGAAAAACTAAATTGTTTACTATGACAGGTTTTCATAAAATTTCATTGTATTGTTACGTACTAGGGGTAGGTACAAATAATGCCGACTACGTGTATAAAGGTTTAATTCGCTCTCCACAAACTTGACAAATACACAGTACTACACTAGTTCACTATCACTAGTTACATACAACAAACACTGTTCCGAATCACTTAGCAGTCACACAGTATTCCAATATAATCGCCTAGGTCACTGGTATATCACTCTTCGTTCGCTTACTTAAGTTCCGTACACTGTCGCTTCCAAGAAGTAACTAACTCGCTGCCCGTCGTCAACACCTTATATACGGAATAAAAATGCGAGCTGGTATTTTCCTGAACATTCTCGGTAGGTATGTAGGTAATAATAATCCCAATCGAATGATCTCGAGACCCATTGTCGGCTTCCCTTTGTATTCGTTCGCGAGTAGGTATTTGCCGCCGCCGTCGCGCCGATCACGCGTTCATTTTATACCTACATACCTACAGTCTCGAACATTCAACTTTTAGAGATCCTTCGTAATTATTCGATGGGGTTCATCTAGAATAACAATGCGTTTTTGTATCAAGCTGATAAAATAAGGATCCTTCGAGGTATTTGACCAAATAGTTTCTAGGTCGCAACATTACCCCCCTCTTAGTCATGCTCGTCCCGAGCATCATTTGTTCCATGATACCGAGCCAATCTGTCCACATGGACTACCTTTGGCTTTCCTCGAAGTCCCTTCTTAATGCGATAGGTCACATCGTTGATCCTCGTAATAACTGTATAAGGTCCTTCCCAGCGAGCCTGAAGTTTCGGGGACTTCCCTTTTCTGCGAAGAGGGTTGTGGAGCCACACCAGTGTTCCTTCTTCAAAACCATTGGTGTTTGCACTTCGGTCGTACCGGGTCTTCATCTTCGTACTTGACTTCAAGTTGTTTTCCCGTACCATTCGATGCACTGCGTCCAGTTGGTTTTGAAGTTCACTCACATAGTCCGTAACGGCCTTAGGACTGTCGGGTGGCGTGCCTGTTATCGCATCCACTGGGAGCCTCATTTCTCGACCAAAATTTACTTTGGCTGGAGTGTGACCCGTACTGTCATGTACTGCAGACCGATAGGACATCAGAAACAGCGGAATGTATTGGTCCCAGTCTCGCTGATGTTCGTCTACGACCTTGGCCAGGTGGTTTTCCAACGTCTGGTTAAACCTCTCGACCATTCCGTCTGACTGCGGATGCGCTGGAGTCGTACGAGTTTTATTCATTCCGAGTAACTTGCACATCTCTTGAAACAGCGCAGACTCGAAATTCCTTCCTTGATCAGAATGGATCTCCATAGGTACGCCATACCGACAGACTACTTCCTGGACCAATTTCTTCGCTACGGTGACTGCTTCCTGGTTGGGTGTTGCAAATACTTCTGGCCACTTAGTGAAGTAATCTTGCACTACTATGATGTATTTATTCCCATCCTCAGTCATCGGAAACGGTCCAGCAACATCAATGGCGATGCGCTCCCACGGGGCTCCAACGTTGTACAACTTCAGTTTTCCCCTGCTTCTTGTCTGCGGGCCTTTCACTGACGCACACGCAGTGCATCTGCGACACCAATCCTCGACGTCTTCTCGGCAGCGCAGCCAATAAAACCGCTGTCGCACCTTAACCAGGGTTTTCTTGACTCCTAGGTGCCCACCAGAAACACCATCATGAATGTGCCGTAGAAGAGAAACCACCTTACTACGCGGCACTATCACTTGCATGGTGATTTCCTTACCGTCGTTTGATTCCCATCTCCTATACAGCACTTCATCTACCAGAGCCAAACTGTCCCACTGAGCCCAATAACTCTTCGTAGTTGAGCTGTAGATAGACACATCGCTCCATTGGGGTCTGTTTCCGCTCTGTTTCCATTGCAGTATAGGTTGTAGGTCATTATCCTCCTCCTGCGCTTTCTTCATACTAGCTCCGGTCCATTCGTCGTCGATTCCATGTGTCCCTATGAGCTTGACCTCTTCCCGGACTTCATTCCTTAGGCAATGTTTGCAGTCTTCGGCACACGGTCTCCGTGACAAAGCGTCAGCATTACCGTGCCCTTTTCCACTGCGGTGTTCTATTACGAAGGAAAATTCCTGTAGTTGCTCGATCCATCGTGCTACTTGGCCCTCTGGGTTTTTAAATTGTAGTAACCATTGTAATGCAGCGTGATCCGTCCTTAGTGTAAACTCCCTTCCTATAAGATATTTGTTAAAATGTTGTAAGGTCTTCACCACAGCTAGCAATTCACGGCGAGTCACACAGTAATTTCTCTCTGGCTTGGAAAGGGATTTACTGAAGTACGCTATGACAACGTTGTGATCTCCCTGTAGTTGTGACAAAACACCACCTATTCCGGTGTTACTGGCGTCAGTATCCACGATGAATCTTCCTTCTCTCGTTGGGTAACCTAATATTGGGGCCTCACACAATCGTTGTTTCAGCTCAATGAAAGCTTTCTCACATTCCAGGTCCCAAACGAAATCCCGTTTATCTTCCGTTAGTCGATGTAAAGGTTTCGCAATATCTGAAAAATTCTTGATAAATCGTCTGTAGTATGCACATAGTCCAAGGAACGCTCGTACTTCTGTTTTGTTCTTTGGAGAAGGCCATTCTTGAACAGATTTTATCTTCTCGGAGTCGGTCTTTACTCCATCGGTTGAGATAACGTGTCCAAGATAACTGACCTCCTTTTTAAACAGCGCACACTTCTTAGGACTAAGTTTTAGATTAGCCTCACGGATTCGAGTGAAAACTTTTTCCAAGTTCTTCAGATTTTCCTCGAAGCTGCGACCCATAACAATTACATCGTCAAGGTAAACCAGGCAAACGTCCCCGAGTAAACCCACCATTACTCTCTCCATAAGGCGTTCGAACGTGGCAGGAGCATTACATAAACCGAATGGCATAACGTTGAACTGCCACAATCCGTTCCCGATTCCTGTACTAAAAGCAGTCTTCTCCTTGTCCTCTGGGCTGAGCTCGACCTGCCAATAGCCACTTTTAAGATCGATGGTTGAGAACCACTTCATACCACTGAGCATGTCCAGCGTGTCGTCAATTCGAGGTAAGGGGTAACTGTCTTTCTTCGTGACATTATTCAGCATTCGGTAATCCACGCAGAACCTTGTACTGCCATCCTTCTTCTTAACCAGCACCACGGGTGAAGACCATGGACTCGTAGAAGGTTCAATTATTCCGTTATCAGCCATGTCATTAATCATCTCTGTCACTTCCTTTTCTCTTGCCCATGGTAATCTTCGAGGTCTTTGTTTAATAGGCCTGGCATCGCCTGTGTCGATCCGATGTTTGACGAGTCCTGTCTTTCCACAATCGTTTCCGGTTGCGAAAATGTCTCTGAATTCTAGCAACAGCTTCTTGGCCTGTTGTAGTTCCGATGCCGATAAATTTTCCTTAGAAGCTTCCAGAAGTTTCCAGATGTGATCCTCCGCAATCTGCGTACCTTCCTGTTTATCTGGAGCACTTAATTTTCTCAGGTACTGTACTTCCTCGCATTTTCCGACCACACTATTCTTCTTCAGCTGTACTTCTTCATTACTGAGGTTAAGGATTCTTACCCTAGTAATTCCGTTCGACATCAGAAGCGTCCTTGCTGTAATTAAGCTCGGGTGATTGCCAGCATCTTCAACAATAAGACATCTTCTGTTCTCAGTCTTCGCAGGGAATTTCACTCTGACCAAGGTTTCCGATTTCGGCTCTAAAGTGGTATCCCTCAAACAATAAAGAGTACACGGGCGCGATCCTTGTAAACAGACTTCCTGATCAGAAAACCTTAGTACTCCTTTTGCTACATCCAAAACACACTGCTGTTTCTTCAAGAAATCCAGTCCCAAAATGCAATCATCAGTAATATTAGCAATCAATACTGACTGGTGATAAACACGGTCGCCAATTCTTAACTTGACATCTGTTTCACCGAGGACGGAGACTGGCTGGCCAGTAGCTGTTTGCAGACGACATGACGGTGATCGCTTTTCCCACATTATGGTGCGTTTCAGTAGTTCCGGCCTCACAATTGTTCGCGATGCTCCAGTATCAACAGTTAAACTGCAAGTTTGGTTGTCTAAGGTGGCTTCGATGATCAGACTATTTCCATTGCAAACTTGAGTTATAGTGACTGTTGGGGCCTCAACTTGACCAGCCAGCGCCCGCCCCGCGGCCCTGGCGACATTTAGTTTAACGGGACATTTTGTTCTGCTTGGGTCTCGGACTCGTCCACGACCTTTCTCTTCTTTGAAGGACATTCTAGGCGAATATGTCCCTTACCACCACAGCCATAACAAGTTGGGATAAACCGAGGCTTCCTTTCTTCTTTTACAACCTCCTTAACCTCTCTGACCTTATTTAATTTAGAGTCCTGCCGAACAGCCTCCACTTCAAGAGCATGTGCCAGCGCGTTCTTCAAAGTTTGGTGGTGACCCAGCCGTACAAAGGTCCTAACTTCAGTTTCTCTTATGCCATTGATGAAAGCATCCAGCAGAGTCTTCTCAATCATTTCTGGTGCCGATAGGTAAGCACGACGTACCAGCCTTTCCACTTCCTGTGCCCACTGTTGGAGACTTTCATTAGACTTTTGTTTTCTTTCGTGGAGCTGCGCTCTATAAACATATTCCAGGTGTTTTTCACCGTAGCGTGTATCCAGTGCGTCCATCAGAGTCTCCAGCGTCCTTCCTTCAGGCGGCAAATTTTCCAAGACCATTAAGGCATCTCCGCGTAAGGCAAGCGCCAGGGCTGCAAAGGACTGCTCACTGCTCCAAGAATTTCCAATTGCAAGTATTTCAAACTGGTACTTGAAAGCTGTCCACGAAGAAGTCCCATCAAAGCGCGGGAGATCGAGCTTTGTGGCTGATGGTGAAGCTACTGAAATAGGTCCTTGAGTCTTCAGCCTTATCATTTCCTTATTTATTACCTCCAAACGGCTTTCGACGGTCTCATTCTGGGTTACCATATGGGTTACCTCCTTATTAAGCACATGCAGGCGGTCTTCCAGAGTTCCTGTCTTTTGATTAACCTCCTCGTTCAGCACCTGCATGCGGTCTTCTAATGTCTTCACTTTCTCACCAAGAATTGTGATTCCAGCGTCGATTTTACCCAAGACCGCTTCCTGATTGGCTTGCATCATTCCCTTGAACTCCTGATTGGCCTCCCTTAGTTCTTTAATCTCTTGCCGGCTAGCCTCCTGGTTGGCCTGGATCATTCGCTCGCTGGCCTCTTGATTGGCCTGGATCATTCGCTCGCTGGCCTCTTGATTGGCCTGGATCATTCGCTCGCTGGCCTCTTGATTGGCCTTGAGCATTTGCTGCATAGAGGCCATCAACGCTGCCAAGTTCAGTTCCGAAGAACTACCTGTTGATGCTGCCTCAGCTCCCGCCGAAACACCGGCATCAACTTGACGCTCTTCTTCTTCACGGCTACGTTGACGTGCGGCATCCATCTCGACTTGACGTCTGGTTCGTGGAGTACGCCCTTCTTCGTCTCGCGGTAGTAACGGCATCCCACTTCTGACACCAATTGTTACGTACTAGGGGTAGGTACAAATAATGCCGACTACGTGTATAAAGGTTTAATTCGCTCTCCACAAACTTGACAAATACACAGTACTACACTAGTTCACTATCACTAGTTACATACAACAAACACTGTTCCGAATCACTTAGCAGTCACACAGTATTCCAATATAATCGCCTAGGTCACTGGTATATCACTCTTCGTTCGCTTACTTAAGTTCCGTACACTGTCGCTTCCAAGAAGTAACTAACTCGCTGCCCGTCGTCAACACCTTATATACGGAATAAAAATGCGAGCTGGTATTTTCCTGAACATTCTCGGTAGGTATGTAGGTAATAATAATCCCAATCGAATGATCTCGAGACCCATTGTCGGCTTCCCTTTGTATTCGTTCGCGAGTAGGTATTTGCCGCCGCCGTCGCGCCGATCACGCGTTCACTTTATACCTACATACCTACAGTCTCGAACATTCAACTTTTAGAGATCCTTCGTAATTATTCGATGGGGTTCATCTAGAATAACAATGCGTTTTTGTATCAAGCTGATAAAATAAGGATCCTTCGAGGTATTTGACCAAATAGTTTCTAGGTCGCAACAGTATATATCCATTTTAATTTAAGACACAGTTTATGAAGTGTTACTATTTTCTTATCAAATCTTGGAACAGCTAATCTAAAACACTTTAGCAGAAAACGGAAGATCTTCAAGCCAGGCGGGTGGTATGATTGTTGCTTATATAGTAGTAGTTATATATATATAGTCACGATGCTTGCGAAATCTAATATCGTGATTCAGGTTTTCTATGAAACATTGCACTTTGTATAGAGGCGTCGCATTCAGCGCCATCTATTGTGGGCGTCGTGAATTTGAAGTCGCTACAATACCTATTACTCTTCAACTTTTCCCTAAACCTTTTTCCTTGTCCATATATCCACAGTTATATGAAAACCTGTCACAATACACCCATTTAGTTTCTCCTTTTATAGCAGGGGTTGCGTGCGACCCTACAGGATACTGTGACAAGATCGTAATACCAGGCCCCTTATTACGTTAGCTACTTAAAACGCAATTGAAAAGCAAACGCTCGCGTTCGGACGTTTGAAAGCTGATTTGCTTTCAAACGAGCGTTCATACTCGTACGCGCATTAGCTTTCAAACGCGTGCGTTCAAACGCGAATTAGCTTTCAAACGCGAGCGTTCAAACGCGAATTACCTGTCAAACGCGAGCCTTCAAACGCAAGTTAGTTTTCAAACGCTCGAGCGCTCGCGTTTGAAAGCTTTTCTATTGCGTATTAAGTAGCTAACGTAGGGTCCTAATCTTCCACCGCAGCATCGGATGAAGATGATGACAGTGAGCCCATCAAGCGCTGCTACCAGAGCAGGTGCCTCGTGGGGCAGGTCCCCTCAGTGGCCGGGCAACCAGGCCGAGGCGGTGGTGTCTCCATTGTCATCAGGAGGAACGTCAGCGTGAGTAGCCAGATATTTTTAACCGACTTAGAAGAAGGAGGAGGTTCTATGTTCGTCTGTGACGAATTATTTGTATATGTTCACTGAATAATCCGTCAATTGTAGACAGAGAACGCTATATAGTCTACTAGCGACCCGCCCCGGCTTCGCACGGGTGCAATGCGGATACTAAAGTGTTTCTCTACTATATTATGCATGTATTACACATAATATAAACCTTTCTCTTGAATCACTTTATCTATTAAAATACCGCATCAAAATCCGTTGCGTAGTTTTAAAGATCTAAGCATACATAGGGACAAACAACGGTAAGCGACTTTGTTTTATACTATACTAGCTGTCCCGGCAAACTTTGTTTCGCCATTGAGGCTATAAATGTGCTGATTTAAAAAATGATTAGTTAAATATTTATTTTAAAATATAAAGATTATTTCCTTGGCCATGTATTCAAATAAAACTTTTATACAGATTTTATCGCGTTTATTTCCTTTTTTATTTTCCCGAAGTTTCTATTGCTTTACAGCAGCCATTTTCACGGGGGACTGAGGTGTTAGACTTCCTGATGTCAAAGTTATTAACTGGGTACCCTCATATTTAGTTGTTGTTTGCGGTCCTATCCACGCAGAAATTGCTCACTGTATCTGACAACTATTTGCTTGACATGATGTATCTCGTCAGGTGTTGCTCCTCTCAGATCCCTTGTGCTCTCTGAAACAAAGATTTACTATATTTACTATATACTGATGATTGTGGACCAAAATACAAATCCTTTTTTGTTTGAAAAGGTTTACTACTATCTTTACACTACGTAAGGACTTCTTAAATTTGGCACCGGCTCCAAATGAAAGAAATTGCAAGGTCCCTAGTTATTTTTAGCTTTTTAGTGCACCCAGGTTTTTTTTAAGTCGGTTGAATTTTATTTTAATACTAGCTGTGCCCCGCGACTTCATCCGCGTAGTATTTTAACTTAGCAAAAATTTCGGGATTATCGGGTTAAAAAGTATCCTATATGTTAATCCCGGTTATAATCTATCTGTGTTCAAAATTTCATCCAAATCCGTTCAGTAGTTTTTGCGTGAAGGAGTAACAAACATACATACATCCACACTCACAAACTTTCGCATTTATAATATTAGTAAGATTTATTACCTAAAATATTTCTGCAAGAGGAGGCTTATAGTGGCTTTCTGTCAACTATTCTAGTGTCATTAAGTTGGATCTTTTAATGTCCCACTCCTGGGCACTTGGGCCTCCCCTCGATGCGAGGGGGATTCCGGCTACAATCCTCCACGCTCGATGGCTCCAGCCAGCCCTTGTATGAGCTGTAGTCTCTTGGCTCTACCTTCGAAAATAGATCCTACTAATATTATAAATGCGAAAGTTTGTGAGTGTGGATCAGTGGCGTGCATAGGGTTTTGAAACAGGGTAGGCAGAGTTTAGCATAAAAATAAATTAAAATTAGGCATAAGTACCTACCTAGGTAGGTAGGTACCTTGAATTATTGCTCGTGAGCTTAGTCCAGGTTTGCATGTGTTAGACGTATTTCATTGTGAGTAAGTAGGTATTTAGCCGTATCAGATATCTAAGGTGATTAGTTGATGTTCATAGACATTGATATACTTAGGTACCTATGTAGATTTTAAGACAAGTCAGTCCCTGAATGGGTCCTTCGCCGTTAGTTAAGTACCTAGATCTATTCATGCAGTTATTCACAAGGACAGATACATAGATAGACTAATAAAAGTACCTACCTAGGTACCCAAACTAAATAGAATTATCAAACTTGTTTACTAATTTATAAATGAAATCTATGCGCATAAACCATTTTAAATAAGAATTGAATACCTATTTACGATATCGTAAAAGACCCCGTTCGTTTTAAATCCGTAAGTACCTAAGTTGTTTTTTTTTAATCTAAATTTTAGACAACTCGGCAAGGCGCTCGCGTTGTTGTCGTAAATATCTATTTTACGTAGTCTACTTACCTATGTTGGTATACGCTTTAGCGCTGAAAAATATCCCAGTATCCTGTCATCCAAGGAAATGATTCATAAAATTTAGCATTAATTCTCTCGTGATATTACCTACCTTTCTTATGGGACAAATCCAAGTTCTTTACGCATCGACAGTTTAAAATAAAGTTCACTTTTTCTGCATAGGGCAATGAGAAAACACTTTTATTTATAATTTAAGTTCCTGCTTATCACACACGTCACTAATTTCACAAGTAATATTTATCGATAACAACGAGGATTTATTAATTATTCAAATTATTTAGCACACATGTAAACAAACCAAACAAACACAGAACATCAACAACAATAATGGCGTCTAAAATATCACAATCAAATTTAATACTAAATATTAAGTGACAAAAACGCATTGTAAACTTTAAACAAACAAATTACGTTGCGATTCAACCTACTAGACTTCGTCGGATTACCAAACCAGGCAGTGCCTCTAGCCCGAACATTTTAGTTCGTAGAAATTTAGTAAATTGTGCGTATTTCATTCAAGGAATGAACGTTTCTTACACGAAGAATGAGGCACATTTAGTACGTGCTTTTGCCACCGACACGGGGCGGCGCGAAAGGAGCGGGCGGTAAATGGTCTCCACATGACAGCATTATGCGCGCGCTTTTTCAAATATCTAATTAAAATGATTATTTACTTTTAAATATGTTTTCTGTTTGATTTTATTATTTATTATAATTTTACCATAAAATCTCAGGGTAGGCAGTGCCTTTATGCCTCTATGGAGTGCACGCCACTGGTGTGGATGTATGTATGTATGTATGTATGTATGTATGTATGTATGTATGTATGTATGTTTGTCACTCCTTCACGCAAAAACTACTGAACGGATTCGGATGAAATTTGGAACACAGATAGATTATAACCGGGATTAACATATAGGATACTTTTTAACCCAATAATCCAACACTACGCGGATGAAGTCGCGGGGCACAGCTAGTTTTATTCATAAAGGTATCAAAAAATGTAGACCCTTTGTAATTATTAAGTATACTAGCTGAGCCCGCGACTTCGTCCGCGTGGAATTTAACTTAACAAAAAAGCCCGCTCCCGCGTTCTGAGCCCGCGCGACAGCACCCATTTTTTAAATTTTGTTTTTCTAAAATAAAAAGTAGCCTAAGTTACTCCTTAAAACATCAGCTATCTGCTAGTGAAAGTCCCGTCAAAATCGGTCCAGCCGTTTCGGAGATTACCCGGAACAAACACACAGACAGACAGACAGACAGACAATTTTTTTTTTAAATCGCGTTTTTGCTATTGGTGTCGTTTGTACTTTCATATGCATTGAGTGAAAAGGTGTTATTTTTATATTAAAAACAGACACTCCAATTTTATTTATTTGTATAGATAAGCAACTGGCGATTAAAAAGAGAAATATAGCAAAAGCTAAAGAGACAAGCCCGCTGAGTTTCTTGCCGGATCTTCTCAGTCGAGGTCGCGTTCCGATCCGGTTGTTGATATAAGAAACAACATGTACCTACCTAAATGACAATGTGTAAGTGCCCCCGTAGGCTTCAACAAAATAAACGCATTGACTTTAACTATGACATGACTTTGAAATGAAGTTGAAAATGTCTCGAAATCAAACTTTATCATCGTCATAATAAATGTAAGTACCTAAGTCACGGCCGGCGTCCCACAGGGCTCCGGCATGCGACCCGCTGTCCATACGTGCGAGTCCAAGTTGCCCTCGGGGCGTAATTACGGACGAAAAATGCGACCCAGCAGTTGTAAACTATCCCTTATGAGTGTAAATTCCAGATAAATCGGCCTAGGGACGTTTAAAAATGTCCGTTTTAAAGTTGCTTTTGTTGTATAGGTGCGATGTTTTTCTTTAAAGCGTCTTTGGTGCGAGTATTGATCGAGCATTTCATAGTGAGCGTTTTGTTACTAAATAAATACTTAAATGAATATCGCCAGACGAACACACCAACTGTATGGTCCCAAACTAAGCAACGCTTGTACTATGGGTGCCGTACAATGGACTGGGGGCGATCCCAGTGACACACAGACCGGGGCAAATAACGAAAAGGCCATTTCCTAAATTTACCCTGACGGGAATCGAACCCGCAACCACCCGGTGTAGTGAGCCGAGCGGCCTACGCAGGAACCACTGCGCCAAGCGGTCGCTGAACGTTCTTTTGCGAGTCGAGCAATAATTGACGATAAAAAAAAAATGTGCGTTATTTCTCCTTAAAGTTTAGTCAGATCCTTGCACCGAGCAACCTTCAGGATGGCCGTCCAATTGGTATGAAGGGGCCCCGCCCGCTTCGACCAATAGGATCGCTTCATTTCCTCACTTGGCTTAGTTCAAGTTGAAAGGAAAAAGTTTAGTTTAGTTCAAAGTTTTATTTTAACCCCCGACGGAACGCGAGGGGTTTTATACGTTCCCGTTATCGTAGGTATGTGTGTCTGTTTGTGTGAAATCGTAACTTTCAAACGGATTAACAGATTGTAATATAGTTTAACCGATTTTTATTCAGATACTAGCTGTGCCCCGCGACTTCATCCGCGTCGTATTGGATTATTGGGTTAAAAAGTATCCTATATGTTAATCCCGGTTATAATCTATCTGTGTTCCAAATTTCATCCAAATCCGTTCAGTAGTTTTTGCGTGAAGGAGTAACAAACATACATACATACATACATACATACATACATACATACATACATACATCCACACTCACAAACTTTCGCATTTATAATATTAGTAGGATATTTTTTACTATGTACTTTTATTTTTGTAATGCATCTTATTTATAAATTGTTTACCGTATTTTAAAAAATGTTTAGTAAAAAATACTAAAACCGATAGTTACTAGAAACTACAAAATCATTTCTTGTCGCCTTTTTTTAAAGTTCTCAGAAAAAAAACTGAACTATGCTATAACTATTTTTGAATTATGAACATTTTGCTTCACAGAGTGTTCCGCAACAAGAGAGGTTTGCTACCAGGAAGAACGTATTCATTCGTAGAGAGCTGATGAAGAAGAAACTCACATTCCCCAGTTCTCACGCATTCTAACCACTTAGATATGTCTCGGTCATCTTTCACAAACTTGTTGAACTTTACGAAATACTGAAATCATAATAAGACAAACAATACCTATTTCATTTGTAGATAGATTTTAGTAAGTAGGTAGATCCAATGTTGTAAGGTTAGTCGGTACTAAAGGATATCCGTGCCTCTTGTCTTATTATTAATTAGCTGTTGCCCGAGGCTCCGCCCACCTCGGTAACGTGTAAATAGCCTAAATTACTCCTTATAACAGAGCTATCATTTCAGTCAGTGAAAGTCCCGTCAAATAGGTCCGGCCTTTTCAGAGATTAGCCAGAGTAAGCAGACGGACACAAGATTTTTTTTTTGTTAAAATTACTTCCCTTATTAAATTCTATATGCATTTAGTAAAATGCTGTCATTTTGACATTATCAACGAGTTGCATGATTCATCCTTTAAATCCTAAACCACTAGGAACTAAGGGGAGGGATGTCTAAGAAACCTTGTAACCTTGGAAGGCTGGTTTTGTTTTCTTACCAGCCACTTGCTTACATTTATAAAGTATAAACCGTTCCTTTACGTTGAGGTTTATAAAATGCCGGCGAACGGCTTAAAAAACTAAATAAGAAGTTTTCTTCCTCAATAGACTTATGTGCATACGTAATGGGGGGTTAATATATCGCCCCTCCAGGAGCCTCCCGCATTTGGAGGCTAAATTTTATTCGCCTCTAGGGCAGGGGTGGGTACACCGGTTTCGACTGTAAAACTATTTTATTTGGGATAAAATAAATATCGCCAGAATAACACACCCAACTATATTATGGTCCCAAACTAAGCAGCGCTTATACTATGGGTACCGTACAATGGACTGGGGCGATCCCAGTGACACCTAAACCTGGGCAAATAACGAAACGGCCATTTCCGAAATTTTCCCCAGCGGGAATCGAGCCCGCAACCACCCGGTGCAATGAGCCGAGCGGCCTACGCTCGAACCACTGCGCCAAGCGGTCATCGATTACTGAACGAACGATATATGACGGCAAAAAATATGGAGTTTATAGTAGGATTCGTTCGACACAACAAATTTTACGATATATTGATTATCGTTGCTAACAGTAGCATCCCAGTTGTGCTTCACCGTTTAAATATATTTTTCCGCGTTGTCACATTCACACCTCTAATAGCGCCGGAGTAATCTTCCTTGCTCCCGATAATTGAATTAACTCCTTGTTGTATGGCTTAAAGTGTAGGAGAAAGTCACAGAACACAAACATTATAGAATGGCATTCGTGTTCAAACCTGTCGGCTGTTTTTATACCTTGTTATATAGTTATGCGATTTTCATCGCGTACCAGAGATATTGCGTACCAGAATACGTCACTTTTCACAGTTTTCCCTTAGAAAAACTATTAAATCTGATGTTTTCATTTACGCGAGTAGAGTGTGTGTCGAATCAAGCAACAGCGGTTAACAGAGTGAGGCCTCAGTTAACATCTTTATGGATCTGTACTCTAAAGGCCGTATTAATAATCCGATCTCAAGTCTGAGTGCGATCTTGGAAATGTAATTTATATGTCATACCAATACAAAAGCCAGTGTCAAAAGCGTCAAAATAGTACTTAAGATCGTTGTCAGACTTGAGATTTATTAATACAAGCCTAAGGTCGCGACAGACTCTATCTCGTAATTTACGCCACTGTTACTATAGCTCGAACGATTTCACACGTAAAGGGGTCAAGTCCTAATTAAATTTAATCCTCTCCGTATCGACTACGAGTAAGGATAATCTAAGAAATTGTTCGTACAAGTGGCTCACTTGACACAAGACGACCTTTGTATTCTACGTTGGGTTTAAACGTAAATTCTTCTCCCATCAAAAGGGTCGAGATCTTATCTTATCTTTTAGCGATTTTGTTGCTGTAAATTTCAAAATGATTGCTGCTTCAGCACTAATTTGTAATTGTCAATAGTTATCTCAAAAGCCAGAAGATATATGGTAGGTACCTTTTTTTAGTTTTGACGACCGCTTGGCGCGGTGGTTCGAGCGTAGGCCGCTCAGCTTACTGCACTGGGTGGCTGCGGGATTGATTCCCGTCGGGGTACATTTCGGAAATGGTCTTTTCGTAATTTGCCCTAGTCTGGGTGTCACTGGGATTGCCCCCAGTCCCATTATACATAGTTCAAGCGTTGCTTACTTTGGGACCATACAGTTGGTGTTCGTCTGGCCATATTTATTTATTTATTATAACAAATTCAGCTAACAATTACAAGTTTTTATGTGAGTTTTAAATTGGGACTGGTCCCGCCACACACTCCCTCCACTGTTACTCCTGTAAGCCAGGATCGACAATGATGACGCCGAGGTTTGACCCTCGACGAGTCCCGGGGAAAATTAAATTGTCTTGCAACCCGCACGAATTTAATCGAAAGAAATATTAGGAGGAGTTGGAAGAAAATTATCCGTTTGGCTCCGTTGCAAAGCGGGAGACAGAAATAACTGTATAGGGTAATTGCCACAGAAGCGAGACTGTTACAGCTGATTGAATACCACTTGTAAGGCACCCCAGATCGTAATTAGACTAATTGGACTTTGGTGAGCTGTTTATGCCAGTGTTATGACCCAATAATATTTATCACTCATTTGTAAATATTACTGATTTGTGATGCCTTATGCATTACCATACATTGTCCTCACACCTCTAATCCTACTAATATTATAAATGCGAAAGTTTGTGAGTGTGGATGTATGTATGAATGTATGTATGTATGTATGTATGTATGTTTGTTACTCCTTCACGCAAAAACTACTGAACGGATTTGGATGAAATTTGGAACACAGATAGATTATAACCGGGATTAACATATAGGATACTTTTTAACCCAATAATCCAATACCACGCGGATGAAGTCGCGGGGCACAGCTAGTTTGAGATAAAAATATTTGAATTAGAATTAGAATTTAAAATAAGTGTTTATACATAACATTGACGGCAAACAGGTGTAAGCCCCGCCGGATCTAAAGCATATAGATGCTTGCAATACCAAAGGCATTGCTCGCACGTTGTCGACGTGAAGGGGAGTGTGATAGAGGGAGGGTAAGTTAGGGGGGGGTAGCCTTCCGGCTCTCTTAATCATCGTATCTATCTTTTGTGAGAGGCTCTCTATCTTTTGTGAGAGAGCGGTACTGAGGTGAGTAGGTATATGAGCGGTAAGTCAATTAGCCACAGCTTGACTCTACCAATTTTTATTTCTTTATTATTCTACTAGCTGTGCCCCGCGACTTCATCCGCGTAGTATTGGATTATTGGGTTAAAAAGTATCCTATATGTTAATCCCGGTTATAATCTATCTGCGTTCCAAATTACATCCAAATCCGTTCAGTAGTTTTTGCGCGAAGGAGTAACAAACATACATATTCGTACATACATACATACATACATACATCCACACTCACAAACTTTCGCATTTATAATATTAGTAGGATGTTTTTTTTTATGAAGATGTGTGAATGTGAGTTTACCACGTTACTAGTATTACCGTTAGCCCCTCCAGCTAAGTTAATTGCCTTTGTTAGAAGGCTCACGTCAATAGTTTAATAGCCAGGATGGGGATCGAACACGGAACCTCTCAGCTACGAGGGCGGTTATTGAGGAATAATATTGCACAAATATACTCGAGTTGGCAGTGGCGTGCATAGGGTTTTGAAACAGGGTAGGCAGAGTTTAGCATAAAAATAAATTAAAATTAGGCATAAGTACCTACCTAGGTAGGTAGTTACCTTGAATTATTGCTCGTGAGCTTAGTCCAGGTTTGCATGTGTTAGACGTATTTTGTTGTGAGTAAGTAGGTATTTAGCCGTATCAGATATCTAAGGTGATTGGTTGATGTTCATAGACATTGATATACTTAGGTACCATATAGATTTTAAGACAAGTCAGTCCCTGAATGGGTCCTTCGCCGTTAGTTAAGTACCTAGATCTATTCATGCAGTTATTCACAAGGACAGATACATAGATAGACTAATAAAAGTACCTACCTAGGTACCCAAACTAAATAAAATTATCAAACTTTACTAATTTATAAATGAAATCTAACCGCATAAACCATTTTAAATAAGAATTGAATACCTTTTTACGATATCGTAAAAGACCCCGTTCGTTTTAAATCCGTAAGTACCTAAGTTGTTTTTTTTTAATCTAAATTTTAGACAACTCGGCAAGGCGCTCGCGTTGTTGTCGTAAATATCTATTTTACGTAATCTACGTACCTATGTTGGTATACGCTGAAAAATATCCCAGTATCCTGTCATCCAAGGAAATGATTAATAAAATTTAGCATTAATTCTCTCGTGATATTACCTACCTTTCTTCTGGGACAAATCCAAGTTCTTTACGCATCGACAGTTTAAAATAAAGTTCACTTTTTCTGCATAGGGCAATGAGAAAACACTTTTATTTATAATTTAATTTCCTGCTTATCACACACGTCACTAATTTCACAAGTAATATTTATCCATAACAACGAGGATTTAATAATTATTCAAATTATTTAGCACGCATGTAAACAAACCAAACAAACACAGAACATCAACATTAACTAACAATAATGGCGTCTAAAATATCACAATCAAATTTAATACTAAATATTAAGTGACAAAAACGCATTGTAAACCTTAAACAAACAAATTACATTGCGATTCAACCTACTAGACTTCGTCGGATTACCAAACCAGGCAGTGCCTCTAGCCCGAACATTTTAGTTCTTAGAAATTTAGTAAATTGTGCGTATTTCATTCAAGGAATGAACGTTTCTTACACGAAGAATGAGGCACATTTAGTACGTGCTTTTGCCACCGACACGGGGCGGCGCGAAAGGAGCGGGCGGTAAATGGTCTCCACATGACAGCATTATGCGCGCGCTTTTTCAAATATCTAATTAAAATGATTATTTACTTTTAAATATTTTTTCTGTTTGATTTTATTATAATTTTACCATAAAATCTCAGGGTAGGCAGTGCCTTTATGCCTCTATGGACTGCACGCCACTGCGAGTTGGCAATTTTTCAAGTAGCTGCTATTATTTGTATAGCACCCACACACACTCTTACATATTTTACTTTCTAATATTCCTTTTGAATTTTATTTTAGTTATATTTTAATTTTAATTTTAGTTATTTTATTTGGAATTGTATAATTTTCTATTATTCTCGAAATCGCGCAATTGTTTTGGCAATATATCTGGCCCTTAAGATACAGGCAATGCCTAGTTTAAGGGTCACAAGTTAAGCATTCAAGTTAATATTATGTAAGAATAATTAATTGTTCTGTTTCTCAAGTCTACGGACATCATTTGTAAACGAATTAACCTGCAAACATGTAGACTTCGAGATAAATAAATATTTTTTCATTTGTTTTTTTCATAACCACTAGGCTATTGACGTCTTAAATATTGTATATTGTGTACAATAATACAATAATAAAAGACAAATTTTGTAATTCGCGAAAAAGACCGTGTGCAGTGCATTTATTAATACATTTATTTTACTCTAAATATTATCATGGTGGATATGATACTAGTAAATCACTAAATATACAAAAATTGCCAGATTATCTGGATAGCTGTCGTTCTTGAAATGTTTTAGAGTAAGTTGTATATATTAATAAATGCACTGCACATGGTCTTTTTCGCGAATTACAAAATTTGTCATTTATTATTGTCAGATTTTGAAAAATGTCTAAAAGAACTCAAAAATTTGAACTTCGCGGGCTAGATGGGCGCTTTAGCCTTAATATAAAACTGTTAAAAAATAAAGGGTTTCACAACTTGTATTTCAGTCTAGTCAGACGGTACTAAACCAGTCTGTATCAAATAAAGTTCAGATGAAGTGCAAATCAGTTATATGTTTAGCTTCCAATCCGATTCAGTTTCATACGTCGTACGGTGAAATGAAATTGAATGTTTGTGATATATTTCTGCAATACCGTATCGTATTTTGCATATACGCAATTTTTGTTGTTTCATTTATTTTTTTCTGAGTGGGATTGCATATTTTTTCGAGTTGTATTTTTTTATATAACAAAGTCGGAAATCAAACGTACGACTCGCATGATGTTAAGCAGTCACTGTAATAGGTACATGCGTGATGGCGTTATTTATTTGAAACAAGCTGTTCACCGCGGCTCCACCCGCGTGGTATTTCTGTAAGATTGAAATAGCCTTAGTCTCTCCTTATACTATCTGCTATCTATTTGTGAAAGTCCCGTCAAAATCAGTCCAGTCACTTCGGAGATAAGACGGAACAAAGAAACAGACAAAAGGACAGATTTTTTTTTTGTTACATGTACCGATTCATTTTCATGTGCATTCGATAAAAACCTGTTATTTTGACATTACAAACAGACACAATTTTATTTATTTATTTGTAGATATATTGATAGGTATTTATACTGTGTTATACTGTGAGTCTTGAATTTTAACTTGTAATAGTTATTAACATCTTAACAGCGGTACTGCAGGAGGCTGGAGGCGCGTTCCCGCGGGAAATTAACACCGGCTTGACTTATATCAACTTCTTTTAGATGCTGTAAAAACCTGCGGCTTTAACGAGCATCATAGAGGTATAATCTTCGAAGATTGTAACTACTGTTTCGAGTTACCAGTAAAACCGATCCCTCTTGAATTCGCATCCCCCCTTCCGTCCCAATTGATTTCAAATTGGTAACGTACGAGCAATGCTTTAGTATTGAAAGTATCGATAGGTTGCTGCTTAACATAAGAGTCGTACGCTTGTTTGCCGATTGTATCCTATAAAAAAATGTGTTTATCTTATATAATATAAATCTATAAGCCTCCCCTCAACACGAGGGGGAATCAGGCCATAATCCGCCACGCTGGCCCATTGTGGGTTGGCAGATTTCATAGATTTCGTAGATTTTCATAGATTTTAAAAACCCAGAGGTGCGAGCCGGAGCTTGAACCCAGGTCCTTGTACCCGCAAGACGCATGCTTAACCAATCGGCTATCACTGCTATCTTAAAAGGAACAAATTGTTTTTTTTTTCCCAAACTTAGTTTCATAATTTGGTATAATTTTGTAAAGTATCAATATTTGATAAACATCTTTACAGCCCCGACCGCGCCGCCATCTCCCATGGGAAATCATATCAACTACAATGTGGATGTAGTAAAAATATCTAGACTTTTAGGGCTAGTAAGGGTTAAAAGAGTGGTATTATTTCTAGAGTGGTATCATTTGTAATAAGTCGCACGCATCTCTCCTTATATTCAGGGGGATTCAGGCCATATGCTACAATTTTGGCTTAATGTACTTTGCACGTCATGCACGTCAAGTCATCATCCATGATTGGCCTTTGATAAAGGATACTTATTTTATTAAAGTGATTGGCACATAAAAAAAAAAATATCGGAATAGGGTCAGTCATAACAAATAATGCACTATAATAATTTAAACCGAAACGTAAAAAAAATACGATTCTAATATTATGATTAAGACAAATTTTATAATTAAATCGCATGGAACTACAACATGAGCACCGGGCCACGTCTCAAGTAAGAATGCCCGACCCGTCTTTTTTTTTTTAATTGACTA
Source organism: Notodonta dromedarius (assembly GCA_905147325.1). Classification (NCBI taxonomy): domain Eukaryota; kingdom Metazoa; phylum Arthropoda; class Insecta; order Lepidoptera; family Notodontidae; genus Notodonta; species Notodonta dromedarius. Next base: position 6,664,601 of record LR990183.1, on the reverse strand, counting down.
TATGTTGTTGACCAGAGTGGCCATAACAACTTCACCCGGACAGAGGTCGAGCGCGAGTGCGCTCCAGCCAGAGGGGCAGGGGGGCAGCTAGCTCAAGGGCGCCACAAGGGACACGACCTCGGCTTGGGCCGCTGCCAGGAGAGGTGGCGAGGGTAAATCTACCACCGGATCGGAACGCGACCTCGACTGAGAAGATCAATGCCCGACCCGCTTCCGTGCACTCGCTTTTATACTGGTCTTTAGCGGAAAAGGGGAAGATCTTCCAGCCAGGCGAGTGTTATGCCTGGCGGGGCAGCCGCTATGCCCCACTGGTTATTCTCGGGGTCTTGTATATATAGTCACGATGCTTGCAAGTCTTACTATCATGATTCAGTTTTTCTATGAAGAATCCGTACATCGTATTGAGGCGCTGCATTTAGCGCCATCTGTCCGTTTCTGTCGGCGACGTGAATGTGAGGTCGCCACAGGACTCCCCTCCAAGACCGGAGGTCGATAGTCTGTGTAAATTGCTGCGTCTGCTCGAGGTGCGTTTGCTTTGCAAGGTGGAATGCTCGAATATGCTCGTGGTCTACGGTGAGTCGAGACCAAGGAGTGCGAGTGCCCTTGCAAGGATGCCAGAAAGCTCGTGTGGTCTGCGGTGAGTCGAGACTGATGGAGCGTGTGTCGTAGAACCAAACCTGGCACGGTGAGTCGGCTGTGGTGTAGTCCTAGGTGACACTTGCTGGCGTGCTGTGTGCGTTGCAGAACTGGCAGCGCGGTGAGTCGGCTGTAGTAGTCCTGGGTGGCACTGGATTGTTTGTGTGAGCGTGACTGCAGGTGCTGACCATCGAATGTAGGGCGGTAATGTGATGTCCGTGCTTGAGTTGTCTTCTTCAGAGGGTAGGTTCGTTGTCGGGGTCACCAGTTTAGCGGAAAAGGGAAGATCTTCCAGCCAGGCGGGTGTTATGCCTGGCGGGGCGGCCGCTATGCCCCACTGGTTATTCTCGGGGTCTTGTATATATAGTCACGATGCTTGCAAGTCTTACTATCATGATTCAGTTTTTCTATGAAGAATCCGTACATCGTATTGAGGCGCTGCATTTAGCGCCATCTGTCCGTTTCTGTCGGCGACGTGAATGTGAGGTCGCCACAGGTCTGCGTACGAATAGTAAATCTAGTTGCGGGCAGGACATGACGTCTCGCGCCCCTCCTCTCGGCCCGTTGCACGTGTTGTTAATAAAGGAAGACGATGCCAACGACTGTACAGACGAATATAGAACCTCCTCTTTTTGGAAGTCGGTTAAAAAGGACATCATTATTATTATTATTTTATGTTAAAATGTGTTGTTTCGTGAGTTTTGCTCCAATGTCTCGTGGTTGAAAGCTTGGTCTACCTATTTTAGGGCCTGGGATCGATTCTCTGGTTACACAATATTTCTAAAAGCACAGAGTATCAAAACTGATCAAAATTAAATCGTAGCCGTATCAAAAGACGCTCGTAGGCGCTACGTGACTACGCCGAAGTTCGTAGCGGCTACGGCGTAGCAGTAAATCTTGGTGGTCGTTTGGTTTATGGACGCGTTGACTTTCATGAGTGCTACAATAGATGTTTGTTTTCACGACCTTGTTATTTCTAGGGTAAGCAGAGTTCGGCCTGAGAGCGATCGTGGAAATGTCATTCTTATGTGTTACCAGTACAAAATTACACGTCAGAGCGTACCCAAGATCGCTCTCAGACTTACGGTCTTACGGATTTATTTATTTGAATTACAAGTGTTTTTATTTTTTACGCGGAAAACGAATTGATTTTATAAAATTAAAGTAACCTAAGTTACTCCTTATAACATCAGCTATCTGCCAGTGCAAGTTTCGTCATAATCGGTCCACCCGTTTCAGAGATTATCCGGAACAAACATACAGACAGACATACTTTTTTTGCGCGTTTTGTTATTAGTACCGTATAGTACTTGCATATTATTATGCATTTTGTGAAAATGTGTTATTTTGATATTAAAAACAGACAGTTTTATTTATGTGTATAGATTAACCATCTATTATGATCTTCAAGGGCTCATTGTTATGTGTAACATATTATGTGATTTTTAACGAAACGCAGTGGCGACAGAAACGATTTTCTATTATTTTCTCGTGAAGTGTTCATTATATAAAAGTGTATCTTATCTTGATACACGGTTTATCAAATTCATCGGGAACACATTATAGCAACTTTTCAATTTATCTTCGAAGAGCTTGTACAATGGGGTGGCCATCTTGTAGGTAAAATAAACCTGGGCTCAAAAATCGTAATGTTGATAATGCTTTGTCTTCTTAAGTTCATTAAAAAGAGTCCTTAATATAATTATAGTATTTACCGCCTACCTGTTCCTTTAAGGGGTAGGCAAAAGAATATTACTAGTTTAATTACAGTACAGTACAAATACCTTAATATAATTACAGTATCCACTGCTTACATATTGCCTTAAGGGGTAGGCAAAGAAGATACGTCGAAAATATGTTGTAGCTGAATACATGAACAGTACGTCCCAAATTTAACAAATATTATGGATCCCCTAACATTCTATTTATACGTCAACAGAATGGCTATAGTTGGGAAGTTTTATTTTTTGCCAATAAACCGCCAGGGATGGGCTAACTTATATTAGTTTCCAGTTAAGTGTGGGAGATTCGCACGGGCCCGCCGCTCGTATAACTTGAGTGTTGGGGACGTGTTTAGTGATACCGACAAAGTGGAGTTATTGACAAATGCAGAACTGACCAGATAATCGTTCAGAGACTTCGGTCTGGACATCTTTAAGGCCATTTTGCATGGCGATACTTAGCTCGGTCACGCCTCAAGTTGGAACGATAGGATTTTTCCTTTTTTCCGGGACAAGTCAAGTCTAGTCAAGTCCAAGCGTTTATTTTGTTTGGGCTAACGTGGGCATTTAGAAATTGTCATTTTTACATATTTCTCTTAAATCTACAACCGGATCGGAACGCGACCTCGACTGAGAAGATCCGGCAATAAACTCAGCGGGCTTGTCTTCTTGACATTTTTGTAATATATATATGTCGGAGGAAGCTATGAGTCTAGTTGATTGTTGTTTGCATGATATAACTAATAATATTATTTGTTTACATTTTAAATTAGCTTTAAAATTCTCAATTTAATTTAATTTGTTACATTTTTTATGACTTAGAAATCTTACTCGTCTAATAAAAGTAAGGAATATTATTATTCACGTAATGACCAATCAGAGCAAAGCACGTGCTTGGAGTGGGGTCGAGGCGCCATCTTTACTTGAGGGAAGCCGACGTTTTGGAGGGCGCATTTGTAAAAGACACAGCGACGGATCGAGTTGGATCGTAGAAAACATTTATTTGTCGGTTAAAGTGAGATCGGAGCCCTGAACCCACTGCTCGGTCATAAGTTAATTGTTAATTGTTACATATTGATTTACGGAATATTGTTTAGATTCTAATTAAAATACTAGAAATCTGTGACTATTGTGTTTAGTGCCCGCATTATACCCCAATGACGCCCACTAAGCCCGCAACCACTGATGAAGATGTCACCGAGAATAATGTTTCTCCGACATATACATATTTTTTTTAATAGCCAGTAGCTTATAATTAATGATTAAAAAGAGTAGGTATAAACGTACATATAATAATAAGTACTTAGCTCTAGTGTGTTGCCTTTTGATATCACCGTGGATTTAATTGAGATTCCAAAAAAGTAGGGGAGATTAGTACAAAACCGGGTATGGGGGTAAAACCGGGACATGGCCCTAACACTCTTAAATTAATTTCAAATTTCCCCGCGATTTGTGCCGTGCAGTTAGCCAACTTGAATAATTTGTCAACAGAAGTTTGTTGACCTGCGCGCGTGCATGTAGTAAATATTCAAGGAAGAAGTTTTTGAGATAGTTTGATCTAATTTTGGATGAATTTTAAGGCAGTATTCGATTATAGTGCGTTCAGGTAAGTGAATTTTGTTTTTGTAGCAAAGATTAAGTATATATTAAGGTTAAACGAACATTGGTTGAATACTTGTTGTGGCATGATTTTATGTTATTATATTACTTTCTTTGTCTATGGTGTGCTCGGGGTAAAACCGTACGGGGTAATACCGGGTGGTACCCGGTTTTGTACCATTATTACTTAGGTATTTTATTAAATGTTATTTTGTATGTTTTACTGTTACAGTTATTAAACAAAATGCCACGAAATTATAAAAGGACGACTAATCGACAATCTTGGAGTAAAGAGGGTATAAAAAAGCTATTTTAGACCTTTTAGGCATAGTTGAAACTCAAATTGAAAACACTGTTGTTAACACTAACTTAGCTAAATCTAACACTGTACAAGAACACCAGCATCAGGTTTCAGAAGCTTTAGTATTAAATCCACAATCAATCCCATCGCAGCAGCCACCAGGTAGCCCACAACCAAGCACATCCCAGGAATGGCGGTCTTTAGCTTTTTCGCCAGCTGATATTTTACCTAAGCCTCATGTCGCAAGAAAAATATCTACAAAAGCTACAAATGCTCGTCGAGGTAAAACAACTATTATTACTTTGTCACCTAAAAAATATAACTAGAAGAAAATACCAAAAAAATAAATAAGAAAAATGTTCCTAAACTTAGAAATGACTTAGCGAATCCCAAAATCTCTAAAATAAAGAAGATTTCAGATGATGTTTGCATTTATTGCACAGAAATATATGGCAACACCCGATCCAGTGACGATTGGGTGCAATGCCTGACCTGCAAAAAATGGGCTCATGAAGGCTGTACAGGCTGGGAACCCGAGGAGCTGGACCAATTCAAGTGCTTCAGATGTTAGGGGCAAAGTCGGGTATAAAATAAAAGGGTACCCGGTTTTGGAACAGGCATGGGGCAAAAGCGTAAAATGGAAAGGTTTAGAAATATATATATTTTTAATATTCATAGTTGTTAAACAAGTGATCCCATTGTTAAACTTAAAAGAGGATTAGTCTTACTAAACGAATTTTAATAAATCTGATTTGTAATAATTAAAATGTACTTTTTATTGATCTTTTCCCTTAGCGTCCCGATTTTACCCCACTTTCCCCTACTTGTGATGTTTTGATAAACTCTGTGTAGGTACTAGTTTATGTGTGCCTCGCATCAATTAATGTTTTGACAGCAATAAACTATAGGCAAACGAAAGGACCTTTTTTTAGGTTTCGACAATTTGAATTTAGTCGACATCGCTGTTTGCCTGTCACATTTTTGTGGACTGAATTATGATAATGATATTTTTTCGGCGCTTCAACAATCTTTTGTTACGGTATATTACATTTCTTCAGCAACTCGTGATTTTTGAATAAATAAATAAAACTTTGCGGAATCAATTTGTAAGTACCTATAGTAAAATTCTTGGGGAGTATCTTTGCTGTTATAGTGTCTGTTCAGGGTATTTGAAAGCATACTAGTTAATTATATAATGTATAGATTTGCTTTGTCCTCGATAGATGTCCCTGTCGTAAAACTGTCCCTCGATATGGTTTCCTTACACTAATTTGCTTATGTATTTTTGAGGCTTTCTATTATTAGCGAGCACATCTATATCAATAATTCCGTCAAGGGGTACGGTCTTTATCAAAGGGTACGGTAGACTCGATTGAAACCTTACCTGAATAATCCTACTTCCTACTAATATTATAAATGCGAAAGTTTGTGAGTGTGGATGTATGTATGTATGAATGTATGTGTATATGTTTGTTACTCCTTCACGCAAAAACTACTGAACGGATTTGGATGAAATTTGGAACACAGATAGATTATAACCGGGATTAACATATAGGATACTTTTTAACCCAATAATCCAATACTACGCGGATGAAGTCGCGGGGCACAGCTAGTAAAACATAAAAAAATAATGATTTCGAGTCGACAACATTATATCCGCAAAATTCGGATTGTCAAGTATTTTGTTAAATTCTAATGGTGCAAAAGGCAATCGCCAGATTGGCAGTTCCGTCAAGTCCGGAACAGTATCGCTATATTTTCTATGAACGCATCCCTGTCAGTTAGTGTCAGTGATGACGCTGTGTTCTCAGTGTGTAAATGAGTCTTTATTCGAAATACCTATTAAACTGGGTGGGCCATATTTTTAAAGAAAGAAGAAGAAGATTGATCTGATTGTTTTTCATCATTGTTTTCAAAGTCATCAAAGTTGTTTTTAAATAAAAAATGTTTATGTAAAAACTTTTGCAGCTTTAATGTATTATAATTATTAAACACAATGGACAATGCTAACCGAATCTATGCCTCGCCTAATATTCCTTGAAAACCGATAACTACAAAAATATCTACCAACATTTTGTAAAAGATTGTGTATTACGAGTCACATTTCACCCGAGCGAAGCCGGGTTTTCATCTATTAGTACAATATACAGATACTTTTGGTATTGGCTGTGTTATTTCATCACACCCGGATCTTGGATTTGTTCAGATTCTTTTTATATGTAAAAAAGTCTGTAAACAAGCGTTCGACCCGCCTGATGTTAAGCTGATGCCTAGTCTATACAAATAAATAAAATTGGAGTGTCTGTTTATAATATCAAAATAACACCTTTTCACTAAATGCATATGAAAGTACATACGACACCTATAGCAAAAACGCGATTTAATTTTTTTTTGTCTGTCTGTCTGTCTGTGTGTTTGTTCCGGGTAATCTCCGAAGCGGCTGGACCGATTTTGACGGGACTTTCACTGGCAGATAGCTGATGTTTTAAGGAGTAACTTAGGCTACTTAAATTTTTGAAAAACAATTAGGGTTCTGCGTAAAAAAAACACATGAAATCAAAGAGTATCTCCGAAACGGCTGGACCGATTTTGACGGGACTTTCACTGGTAGATAGCGGATGTTATAAACAGTATCTTAGGCTATTTTTATTTTAGAAAAACAAAATTTAAAAAATGGGTCCTGTCGCGCGGGCTAAGAACGCGGGAGCGGGCTTTTTGTTAAGTTAAATTCCACGCGGACGAAGTCGCGGGCTCAGCTAGTCTATTATAAATTCTCTCCATCCAAAGGTTGTCTGGAAGAGATCGCGGCTGCATCCTCCCATAAGACCGCCAAACGTGTACTACTGTATTATTATGTCAAATTCAAACCCTGGTGTAGGTAAAATAAAGAGTTATTCTATTCTATTCTATTCTATGGCTGGATCCCCCTTGCAACGAGGGGAGGCCTCGGGAACATTCGCGTACTAATTAAAGTGACGTCAATAAATACAGTGAATGTTTCTTCAGTACTATATTCAGCGCGGAATCCTCTTACTGTTCGTCGTGTTTGATCTTCCAATATGGAGGGGTATTTGTAGGGGCGACTACCCTTTCTAAGAGGGCAAGGGTTCGTCTACATGAGACTGTAGCGATACAATAAATGTTGGCATTTAATGTTGCTAACATTCCTGGGTTTTCATTTCTGAATTTCTAAAGTCTAAAAATAGGTTTTTGTATTAGGTAAAAGCATAGACGTATAAAATCTATACAAATAAATAAAATTGGAGTGTCTGTTTGTAATATCAAAATAACACCTTTTCACTAAATGCACATGAAAGTACATACGACACCTATAGCAAAAATGCGATTTAAAAAAAAAAACTGTCTGTCTGTCTGTATGTTTGTTCCGGGTAATCTCCGAAACGGCTGGACCGATTTTGACAGGACTTTCACTGGCAGATAGCTGATGTTATAAGGAGTAACTTAGGCTACGTTTATTTTAGAAACAAAAAAAAAATGGTTCATGTCGCGCGGGCTCAGAACGCGGGAGCGGGCTTTTTTGTTAAGTTCAATTCCACGCGGACGAAGTCGCGGGCTCAGCTAGTCTCTTATAAGTCTGTAGTTAAAAGTTTCCGGTGAGAGAAAATGGAAATCTGTTAGTAACCTTATTCGTGAACAGGTACAGGGCTGGGACGTCATCGCCGTATCTTATCGCGAGTGCGACAGAGAAAGCGTGAACTAAACAAGCTGCTATCAACATCTACAAAATAAGCTAGCGAAGCTGTGGGAAATAACGACGACCGCTTGGCGCAGTGGTTCGAGCGAAGGCCGCTGGGCTCACTACACCGGGTGGTTGCGGGTTCGATTCCCGTCAGGGTAAATTTCGCGAATGGCCTTTTCGTAATTTGCCCTGGTCTGGGTGTCACTGGGATCGTCCCAGTCCATTGTACCTATAGTACCAGCGTTGCTTAGTTTGGGGCTATACAGTTGGTGTGTTCGTCTGGTGATATTTATTTATTTAAAACCACAGATTAAATATAAAAAAATACATAATTCACATTCTGGTCTCTTTATTTAACGAAGACGCGTGAATTATTGCAAATTGACCCGTATGTCGTTGTCATAAGAGTCACAGCATGCGTCTTCGTAAAATGAACGAACGAAACCAATTGCAGCCGGTGTGAACAGGGCCCTACCGTAGCTAATAAATTAATAATGTATCGGTATTTATTACCAACTCTGTTTGTGTCGACATCTGTCGCGTTGTTTGTTCATTAACTGTACTCATTAGTGCCGCACTGTATGCAGAGTAGCCTTATCCAGAGGTTGCAAACAAATAAAACTAATATTTTTATTTAGAAAACACCTAGGAATAGTGTGAATATACGACCGGTTCGGAATTCTGCTTTTTTATATAACAAAGTTATAGTTATAGTTAGTTATTTTTTTAGTATATTTAGTAAGTTATATAACCCCATATTACCTTGGTCTCATGATACGGGTTCACGCCTAGTTTGAGGACCACCCACTTTGCTATGAATACATTTTTTACATCTTTTGAAGATCGGCGTGAAGTAGGTAAAATAGCATTTTGTACATTAAGTGAGATTGCTGGAAGCCCTATCCCTCCCCCCACCATATTAATTTTGAACAATAGCAAAGCGTGGCCGGGATTAGCTAGTAATATATTAATAATAATATATTTCTCTCTAACTTTGACTCCTCTATGGACATTTAAATAATTCAGTTAGCTTGCTGTGACGTGGCCACTGGTACGAGACTCTAGTCGGCTCTAGTCGACTCTAGTCGGCGCTAGTCGGCTTGTATCTGTGCCCTTTGAAGCCAGGATGACCTTGCTTCAAGACCTCTATTGAAAGCACGTAAACGATGAGTTGTCGGTACCGCGCAGGGTACTCTACTGATTACACAAATACCATGTAGAGATGTGACACAAAGCTTCGCTCAAAACAACTGACAGTCGGCTGGTCTAGAAGCTCTACTATGCGTTTTACGTAGCTATACGTAGAACAGGTTTTTGCGTGGCAACTTGTAGTAGCTACCATTAGCCAGCCGTTGAACTGATAATGTATCATATTTACCAATATTTAAATATGACGCTAGTGATTGGGCTTCTCAAAAAATTATAAAGTCTAATATATAACCTTTAATTGGCTGTGCATTTGGCAAGATATTTTATTTGCACTTAGCTTGTAAGTTTTACTGTAACAGTCGTTGGTAGACCTAAATAAATAAATAAATAAACTTGTGGTACCTATTATCTACTAAAATAATACATTCTGAAATTCAAAAGCTCCCCATGCGATTATTTTAAAAACAACTGAACACATTTCCATTAAATATAACTGTGAATAATTTCCGAGAATCGAGCTGTAAACAAGATGAGTCTCGTTAAAATTGATCCATCCGATTGAGAGCTACGATGTCACAGACGAACATGAAAAACACTTAGAACACTTCTCTCGTTATTAAAGCATTAATAAATAAACTTTTCTATTAAATTCAATCGAGAGTACAGCTGAGCAAACATCGATAAATTACCTCCAAATATTTTGCATAAAAACACGCGACGCGATTCGCGCGCGCCGAGCCCGCCGCTCGTAATGGCGCTGGCTGGATTTACAAATCATTACCCGACGAGCCTGTGGCTTATGGCACGCAGATAAAGTCGCGCGGAGATACCGTGCCGACGTATGCTGGAAACATATGGGAAGGTGTTGCATCGGGCCATACTATTTTTTGTATTTTTATACTGATTTCAGAAACTATATTATGTATAGAGAAGGTTAGGTTTAGGTATGATACATGGATGATAAAAGATTTTTCAAACTACAACTAACGCAAACTGATTTGTTCTGAGCTCTTTGCTTACGTTGTTGGTAACGCAGGCCTATCAGGTGGAACTGTTTTTGAGACTGAGCGTGTTTTAGCCCCGTATTAATAAATTGATCTCAAAGTTGAGAGCTATCTTGGAAATGTCATTCTTATGTCGTATTCAAGACCACTGTCAGACTCGGGATTTATTCATTAATGTTATACTGCTTCTAGATTACGACATTATAATCTTGCATTTTGTTATAAATAAATTAGCAAACCCACGGCACAACAGTTCAGGTAGAACACAAACTATCAGCCGAGGGACACGTTATTTAACGTACCAAAGTTTGATATACAATCATATCGGGCATTTTAATGTGAGACGTCAATTCTTTCCAGAATGCTCGACATAATCTACCCCCGTATATCTCCACAAATATAATGTAAATGCACATAGGATCATACTGTCGCGTCTCCAATAACGCCGCGGGTTTTTGCCAATATTGAATGAGGAATAAATCATTGACAGGTCTTTGAGAAAACATCTCATTTGACTTGAAATGAACGGACTTAATGTATGGCAATAGGCACACCTCCATTGGGACTAAAATACCATTGATGGGTATGAGGAGATACCGAGCCTTTATATTTCATGCACCCCTAGTAGTAATTTCTGTCGCGGTGTTCGCGACAATATAAATTATTTTCGTAATTACCCTAGCGTTGCTTAGTTCGGTACTGTTATATCGCACGCTCCAAACTGCCGACCTGGCTTCATTTGTTTACTGTTAAATTATTGTGACGCACTTGAAGGCAAAGCTAGGTAAGCATTTCCGGTGCACGTACGGCAGTATGGCATTCACGTATGGAAGTACGGAGTTAGATTCCTATGTGGACACACGTTTCAAATGTATTTTTAATTCCTTTTTTCTATTAAATAATTTTAAACGACAAAAACTCTTTGATAAAAATGTCTCCAGCCTCGCGACCCGTAACAGTACTATAAAGTTGGTTTCCAGTTCTCACTCATCGACCAAAACACTATAAAAGCTGATTTACGCCAATATTCTGTGAGAATTTTAAATGCACATAATATATGGGGTCAAACTTTAGAACAAAATCGATGTTAGCGCGGGCTAACCAGCGCGATGCGGGCTTTCAGTCTGAAATGCCTGAAAGCTGAAAACCTGATATTCGTTAAGCCTTTTACCCAATAAAACGAACATGTGACGACGCCGCAGGCAGACTCTGCGACGCTTGAATGTAACATTCGTTGGCTTTTACGTTGCAAGTGATTTCCCAAGGATATTGTGAGTAGTATGCCTTAAATTCGTGGACCTAAGTACTTAAACGCTACTCAAATGTTTAAGACGCACATTACTTGTAGGTGTATTTATCTGTGTTTTTAGCATGGCGCGTCAAAATTTAATAGTGTAACGCGGGCACCCTTACGCCCTGCCAGAGACAAACGCGTCCCTCTGTGGAGGGACGATTACACATAATTTTACTTTTGTTTATGATTACTATTTTGAACGATGGATAGATATATTCTGTACTAGCTGTGCCCCGCGACTTCATCCGCGTAGTATTTTAACTTAAAAAAAATTTCGGGATTATCGGGTTAAAAAGTATCCTATATGTTAATCCCGGTTATAATCTATCTGTGTCCAAATTTCATCCAAATCCGTTCAGTAGTTTATGCGTGAAGGAGTAACAAACATACATACATACATACATCCACACTCACAAACTTTGGCATTTATAATATTAGTAGGATGTTTAAAAAAATTAGGAGTAATAACGATAAATAAGTGAATTAACCGAGACGACCTGTGTTTTATTTTTTTGTGTAGGAAAGTAAGAAGACACGACATCCAGCCGCTACAATAGCTACTAACTTTGACTTCTCTATATTACCAAACCACCGATATATTTTATTTTATGTCGTTGATAATAATATAATCTAAAATCTAGACCGAATATAATCTGTGCCTATAGATATTATAATCCTAAAAGCATGTTACCCGATGCGATGCAAGCGACACAGACAGGGCCGCGGGCACAACGTCAAACGGTTTCATGTTTACAAGCACCAAATTGTATGTAAGGGTCTAATTCAGCAAAGCTACATCCGGTCTGCAATCCCACTGCTAAATTTCCGTTTAAATGCAATTGGTATACCTGCAATGAAACTGCCAATATACTGCAAGCGCACTGCACGTAGACTGCTGCCCGACTGCAATCGAGTTGCAAACGAATTCTGGACTTTTTATTTTGCCATAAACTCTAAATTTGGCCGAAGTTTCAATGCATGTATCCACAAAACCACTTTCAAAAATTGGATGAAACGATAAGGTCATGGCTTTTAATCATTTAACACGTGATTTCACAAACCGGCAATCCATCCCATTGCTCTCAAAATGTGTTGTCATTCTTTTGGGTTTCACGAAGGATTCCGTGGTATTAATTATTAATTTGAGTAGGTACGTACGATTTCATAACTATTTAGTGACAATGGTGTTGCTTGCTCACATTATATTGCTGTTCCTGACAATGTACACCATCTTTTATTAATTGAAAAGTGTAACCAATGAGTTTCTTGCCGGATATTCTCAGTGGAAGCAGCATTCCGAACCGATGGTAGATTCTGACTATTCATAAATGCTTTGTTGGCTTACATGAATAAAAACAATTCTGAGTTTGAGTTGAGTTTGTTACCTAATTAAAACTAGTAATGTATTAACTAAACTTATAAACAGACTTCATTTAGTTCATTTAGTTTTCCACATAATAAATGTAATTGGATCACGTAATAGGAAGTCTGTAATCTCATCATAGTTCCTACCCTCGGGCGTGACATTACAAATCCTAACACGGTGCGATGAATATAACACAGCCATTGTCATCACCTAGAAGTTAAATTAATGTGTCTATAATTAATTACGTCACACAAGTTTCAGAACGCTGAATCCCTGTGGGGTATGGTCCAAGTTACAATAGGATAGCTAATAATGCCCAACCCACGCCCCTTCCCCCTCTTTCCCACCCCCCATAATACGCCCTGTCCGCTGCACATATCAAGGAACGTATCCGGCATAAGGTGAGCTCTCTTTATCATTGGCACAAATGATAAATGAAGCTTAGCTTATGCTAGAAATGTTCCCTGAGATGTGCAGCCGAGTGTACTAGAAAATGTCTGCCGGTACACTTGAATGTATCCTACCTTTTGATAAAAGGAATATCGTATCTGTGTAGACAGTTTATTTGCGGCTGATTGAACATGCTTTAAAGAAATCTGCGATACGATTACTAGAAGGCCATTTAGTGGGTATACTCAATTTTGAATTAAAAACAAAAACAATGGTATGGCCCCTAGAAATCATGAAGACGAATAGTTTATTATTAGACCAATTCATACTAATGTAGTGTTAGTATACATATTAATTTTTTTTTTGTCAAAGACTATTTGATACTGGCACGCAGAATGCACTATGGAAGTCCCGCCCTCCAAAAACTGTCACCGTTTGTCAGTCAGTCAGTCAATCGGTGTGGAGGTTACAAATGTGAGTGTGTCAATTCATGGTAGTGTGTGTAATGTTTTGTTTATTGATTTTAGTGTATTAATAAGTATTATAATATATAAATATTAGCATTCTGCACTCCTTATCTATATAAACTGTAAGTGTGCCAAATTTCATAATCCTCCGTCCGCGCAATTTTCCGTAATAAGCGTTTGAAAGTTTTTCCTTCATGTATTAATATAAATAGATAAATTATAGGAAAATACGACCCAGACTGGCCTTCAAATGTCATGGTCTTTAAGCAGAGACATGTCACTCTTTAAGTAATAGAACGGGAGTTAAAAACCGCTTTCTTCTTATATTTTAATCGCCTCAAACTATATCATCAACTCATGTGTTATGATAGGCGTGTTGATGTAATTACCAACTTGATGTTGTATGTGAAAACATCATACAGTGGGTTTCCTATTTTGTCGTGTCATTTTTATTGTAGCATGAAATAGAGACGACAGACAAAACAGTGTCGTTTAGGGACGCCGGAAAGAAGCGAAGCTTTATAGTATAAAGCGTAGGGCGCCGCAGCTGCCACCCTGTATACCTATATATATTGTGTAACGCTACTGACGCTTAGCACGGATAGAATAGCCGTGCGGCGAGCACCCCGAACGTCCGTATAAAAGCTTCGCTTCAAAATCGGTGATCATTGTAAGATTTTAATACTGATGGGTGGACATGGGATAATAAAAAGTATACTTTAGCGAATTAATAATAAAAACTTAGTTTAAACGTTAGTAAGTACTTAAATATATAGCTTATTTATTATGCCTCGCAACATCTTATAAAGTTTGACCATTTCAAAGACTACTTATAATTAAAAATTAAATATAATGTTGCCTTTAAAGTAAGGACAAATAAATCTTCATCATAATAATTTTGTTACATAAACTTGTGAAAGATACGTCCAGTTTAAGCCAATAGAAACACCCATCTGACTCATGAACCCCATTTAATTTTACTTCAATGTTTTCATTACATAAAAAGGGCCGAAATAATGTCCTTGTCAAATATTTATATTGCAACCAGACCAGCGCTGTTATTTTTTCAGGAGAAATATAGAGTAGGCACTCTGTGTAACATTATCAGGGCGCCTAGCCGCGCTGCCCTGAATTTGCACTCAGCCGCGTAAAAAGGTACTAAAATGTAGTAACGTAAGTGCGTATTTTTTACGCGCGTAATTGTTTGTTTTATTCAAACCGCGTGTTCCGAGGGAGTCGCGTGGAAATAATAAGGAATTTACTTAACACTGCAGGTAGGTTATACAAAATGGTACTCTTCTATTTTAGAAAAAAAAGGTAGGTAACGATAAGTATATGGTGATATTTATTTATATACTTACTTTTTTTTTCAAAAATATAAAAATTTACAACTCTATTTAAACTCTAATCCCCTAATTAATAAACGTGGATTAGCGGGCGAATAGTTACACACTAAACTATCTCTTTCTGTCATCAGTAATTTGATATTCGAAAGAAGAAGACAAAGCATGGTGTAACTACACAACCGCTAATACACGTTTGCTTTATTTTTTAGGTCTATGGAGGCACTAAAAAATTGTCATTTTTAACTAAGGCCCCAAACTAAGTTTTTACTTTATTGTACGTATTTACGGGTTCCATACAACGGGCTGGGGACACCCAGTAGCACCCAGTCCAGGACACAGGACAAATGTTCTGATATTTTCTTCCAGAGTTTTTTTTTGTAAAACAATTACCAACATCGCATGTTACAAAGTTACAAAGTAACATTACAGTAACAGCCCTGTCTACCCCGCAAGCTCAACTTGAAGATATCATTAAGCCGCACCCCGCTCAAAAGTAAACTACTTTAAATTAATTAAAGCACTGTTTGTGTGCCGTCCCACGTATTACTTAGGTACATCAATCATGCCACATTAACTCACTACAACTCGCTACAAGTTTCCCGTAAGCCGGGAGATGGGACAATTAGAATTTAGTAATAAAATAATTAAGATCAACATTTTGTTAGATGGGTAGATCGGTACTTAATCAATCATGTTTCTAATATACTACGGTATAATAATTGAGAAATGGATGTACATAGGACAGTGATTGGTCTTCCAGATTTCGCACTCAATATAGCTACTTAACGCTGATCTTCTGTCTTCTTCTTCTCTCGATGCCTATCCAACTAGTAAAGGTCGGCTAACAACTTGTGCAATGTATTCCTGTCTTGCGCAAGGCGGAACATTTGCACAGCACTTGCGATGCCTGTCCACTCCCGAATGTTGCAGAGCCACGACTTTTTTCTGCGGCCAATTTGTCTCTTGCCGGCGACTTTGCCCATCATAATAATTTGCAGTAGCCGATATTTGTTATGTCTCAGCACGTGTCCGAGATATCAGATCTTCTGTGAGAGTGTGCAACTACCCAGGTCGAGCCAGTCCATAAGTGAGTTGTAGTATTTAAAAAGAATGATGACTAGCATTGTGTTTTTATCACATTACTAGTATTCCCTTTAGCCCCTCCAACTAAGCTAATGCTTGTGTTAGGAGTGGGCTCATGTCAATGTTTTAATGGCCAGGATAGGGTTTGACCTCTAACCACTAGGTTATTGATTTTATTCTTTTTTCAATTGTGTTTTTATTATATATATATACAATGTCGAGTAATTATTATTATAACAAACACAATTAATAACAATACAATACAAAAATGTGACCGTCCATTTTGGAAAACCAAAATGGAGTCCCTTCAATTGTGTTGTTTTGTTTTGAAGCTATTGGATACAGCTTGGCTCTCCCACTGTCAAACTGATGTCAATGTCAATCGTCTCTACAATCTGTCACTTATCGTATGAAGATGTCAACTCCCGGTCTACTTCCGGAGCCCCTCAGTTACTGCAGCCCGCCCGCCCATCGCATCCTCGTATATCATTCATATTTGACTATACCTGTGTTGATTTATTGATGTTTGCCTACCGGTACCTACCTAGTATTAAGGCATGAGCCAGCCAGGTAGCTATCCATTCAGGTTTAGATGTTTAAACAGGTCATTCAAAATTAAATAGTTACCCATCTTATTTTGAATGTCATTGCATCTTTATACATCACTAGCGGCCCGCCCCGGCTTCGCACGGGTACATTACGGTTACATTATTGGAGTTTTAGTAAGGATTCCAATTTTTTTTTAATATATTATAGCCTATGTCACCCGGGGATAGTGTAGCTTCCCAACAGTGAAATAATTTTTCAAATCGGTTCAGTAGTTTCGGAGCCTATTCATTACAATCCAACAAACAAAGATTTCCTCTTTATAATATTACTTAGTATGATAAGTATGATATTAAAAGTTAGTAGCTGTAATATACTTACTTAAATATTATATTCTAAAGTCTTAAATAGAGTTTGCTCGTCACACAGCTTGCCAAGGCTTGAAAGTGGATTGGTTGCATACTGTCATATCTCATCTACACTCAACGTCAAATCGTTAATTTTGTATGGGAAATAATACAACTAGTGATTTTCATGTTTTTTTTAACTCTACACCCGGGTCAGAGCGATACTTTGACCGAGAAGATAGATACAGCAAGAATCTGTCTATTTTACAGCATCATATTCCACTGCATTTAAGTGCGACTATAGAATTACATTAAGGGGGAGGGGATTTTTATTTTAAGTATCTTTTAGAAAATTTTGTTCTAAAGGTCAAATTTAGGTTTTAAGGTGAAGGCGCCTGTCTAGCCCGCGAAATTCAAAATTTTCGAGTATTTTTATAGTTTATCCAAAATCTGAAAACATTTAAGACAACATTTTGTGATTTGCGAAAAACACAGTATGCAGTGCGTTTATTAATACATTTATTTTACTCTAAATATTATCACGGTGGATTTATTTTACTCTAAATAATATCTAGTAAATCACTAAATATACAAAAATTGCCAGATTATCTGGATAGCTGTCGTTCTTGAAATGTTTTAGAGTAAGTTGGATATATTCATAAATGCACTGCACACGGTCTTTTTCGCGAATTACAAAATGTGCCTTTAATTATTGTCAGATTTTGAAAAATTTCTAAAAAAACCTCAATAAATTTGAATTTCGCGGGGTAGATGGGCGCTTTAGCCTTAATAAAGTGCTTCAAACGTGAGTCCAGAGAGGGGGGGGGGTAAATTACACCCATTCCCCCCTTCACCCCCTGTATCCGCACCAAAGGTACTGACAATAATAATGTATTTCAAAAAATTAAAGAGCGATAATTTGAACTCCTATGTAAATGTTAAGGGTTGTTTAAAAGCGTCCAAACTAAATAAGTTATCGCGATGAAAGCTGAAAAGCTGAAAACGGGCATCAGCATTGTGCCTGAAAACCGAAACGAGTACTGATGGTGTGTAAACATTTACCCGCTCAATTTACAATTGTACACAGTACAGCGATGAATAGTAGAATAACTTTGAACAAAATGCGTCAAAGATGATTATTTTTATCATTAATGTTTTCGTAATAGTGTGATTTAAAAAACAAAGTCGGCTAACATGCGTACGAGCGGTATGATGTTAAGCAAATACAGTATCCTATAGATATTCATGGGTTGGTCTTCTGACTGTCCCACTCATCTAAAAAAATGCAGCTATAAACCACAAAATAAATAAATATCGCCAGACGGACACACCAACTGTATGGTCCCAAACTAAGCAACGCTTGTACTATGGGTACCGTACAATGGACTGTGGCTATCCCAGTGACACCCAGAGCAGGGCAAATTACGAAAATGCCATTTCCGAAATTTGCCCCGGCTGGGATCGATCCCGCAACCGCCACGTGCAGTGAGCCGAACGGCCTACGCTCGAACCACTGCGCCAAGCGGTCGTCTAATATTCAAACAAGTATTCAAACATTTTTCCAGACGTTCAGATGTTTCAAAGTAAATATCTGTTGGTCTGCAACTGCTTCAACAATCCTTTAGAGGATTTGGACTAGGCTTATACACCCAAAGTGGCTTAAATGCCCATTTTAGCAAAATAGCTATTTTGCACAAAATGATCACGTAATTTTCCCGAATTGTTAGCGACATTATCTCTAAATGGAAACTATATTTTCCCAAAATGTCCATTTGCCCAATTTCTTATAGTTCACTAGCTGTGCCCCGCGACTTCATCCGCGTAGTATTGGATTATTGGGTTAAAAAGTATCCTATATGTTAATCCCGGTTATAATCTATCTGTGTTCCAAATTTCATCCAAATCCGTTCAGTAGTTTTTGCGTGAAGGAGTAACAAACATACATACATACATTCATACATACATTCACACTCACAAACTTTCGCATTTATAATATTAGTAGGATATAACTCACTGTGGCCAGAATTAGTCCTGGCCTTTTCGACTACGTGCTGTTCCTACTGTTCTTCTTTACACTGTGGCAACCGGATCGGTTCACTCAGTCATCAATTCCGGCAATCGTTTAATTGACAGTTATTTAAATTTGTTTTATTAATCGGCAACTTTCATCGGATTGACCTAACTGCCCAGCGAGAACAATAGCTTTTGTAGAATGTGCAATTTCATTGTGTCCGCGGGCTAAAACATTTTTACGCATTTGCAGCCATCCATAAATTACGTCACACGAATTTAATGATTTTTGACCCCTCCCCCGTCCTTGTCACAGCTGGTCACATTTGTGAGACCCCCCCTCTACCTAGTGATGTAGTGTGATGTCTCATATTTTGCAATTTTACATTTAGAAACTTATGAAATTAAAATAGCAGTTCTGAAATTTAAGTTTAAATTTTTATTTCCATTTAAATCATTTTTCAATAAAAAGAACTTCAAATCAAACTTACTCATGAAAATTAAAAAAACATAAAAATACAAAAATGTATAGTCATGCAGACAGAGTTGCAACTATTTTTATGTTATTCTTTAGAAGGTATGTAGTTTAAAGTTAGTGTGATACATTTTGAAAAAATGTGATGTCACAAAATTTGGGACCCCTCCCCGCCCCTTGTGACAAAATGTCACACTTCGTCGACCCCCTCCCACCCCTTAACGTGTGACGTAATTTATGGATGGCCCCTTTGCATTTGGTAGCGATAACTCTTCCTTGCTCTGAGTTACCCGTGCCGTTATTAGTATACCTACGGCTGTTGTAATATGCACTGTATTTGAGTGAACTAAATGTATTTATAAGTTGGTAGAGCTAAGTTGTAGGCAATTAACTAAAACTCAATAACTCAAAATTGTTTTTATTCATATAAGCCAATAAAACATTTATGAATAGTCAGAATCTACCACCGGTTCGGAATGCTGCTTCCACTGAGAAGACCCGGCAACAAACTCAATGGTTACTCAACTAATAAAAGATGGTGAACAGCAACATAATGTGAGCAGGTAACACCATAGATATAGATTTAAATAGATAACGCAAATGCATGTACTTCGCGTGTTTGAACCCCGACCAAGCGTCGAGGTTTGGTCGCCGCTAACTGGTGAGCGAGCGGGATCACAGATATAAAAAATATTAGTATGACCGAGATAATCGCTCGAGAGAATCGTAGCGGGCGGAGGGGCATCGGCGGCATCGGTGTCTTTTAATCGGTTTGGATTTCCCGTCACTAAATTTCGGCAGTGACGTCAAAGTAGGTGTTAAAAATTCATGAAAAATTCGGCACGCTTGGTTTCAATACAAATCGTGATAATTGCGTTATCTATGTAAATCTATATCTGTGGGTAACACCACTGTCACTAAATGAGTAAATAGTAATCAAATCTCACTCAGATTTAGGTATTTAAATTACAAAGAAAGTTTAGTGAGGTGTGCATACCTGCTCACACTTTACATCATCAATTACATCTCATATACGAGACGGCTTGACCTGGGTACTACGATCTACAGAAGTAAACTAGGTAACTATTATAGCCGTGTTTGGCACTATGAGTAAGAGAGCCGGAAGCTTAACAACCTCCCCAGCCATCCCCCCTCTCCTCTGTCCCCCCTCCTCAGGTGGGCAACGTGCGAGCAATGCCTTTGGTATTGCAGGCATTTATGTAGGCTTCGTAACTGCATAACATTAGGCGGGTTAAATACGCTTGTTTGCTGACTTTGTGCTACTAATATTATAAATGCGAAAGTTTGTGAGTGTGGATGTGTGTATGTATGTATGTATGTTTGTTACTCTTTCACGCAAAAACTACTGAACGGATTTGGATGAAATTTGGAACACAGATAGATTATAACCGGGATTAACATATAGAATACTTTTTAACCCAATAATCCAATACTACGCGGATGAAGTCGCGGGGCACAGCTAGTTATAAATAAAAAAGGTCTTGACAGACATACAGATAGACAGACAGACGGACAACAAAGTGATCCTATAAGGGTTCCGTTAGTCCCTTTGAGGTACGGAACCTCAAAAAGCCTTAAAATTATGTCTTAATTACCGACCTGTGTAGTCGTTTCACTAGACATCCAGTAAGACTTAACAGTCCTTGAAGACACATGAGTGGACATTTTTTCTTCCAACTCCTCCTATTTTTTCTTTCGATTGAATTTGTGCGGGTACCAAGACATTTAACCGCGACTCGTCGAGGGTCAAACCTCGACGTCATTATTGGTCACCATTGTCGACCCTGGTTTATAGGAGTAACAGTGGTGGGAGAGTGTGGCGGGACAAGCCCAAAAAAAGTCCTTGATGACCTTGGAAGGGCGAAAGAATTTTCGGTGCCATTTTCACAAAGATTAATCATTTTCGCTCACAAACATGTCTGACGATAAAACCGGTGCAAATAAAATGTGGGTAGGCCGAAATGACGTATGCCACTAACAATGGACTAAGATAAATTGTTTTATAGATCTCTAGGTTTTGTTCACAGCTTCATTCGCGTGGAATTTGTAAAATCATTTGGTGAGAACTCACTTAATATACTTGCTAGCATGTTGCGGATTTGGAGGGGAATAAGATAGAGGGATATAGCTGTGATAGCCGATTGGTTAAAGCACGCGTCTTGCGGGCACCAGGTCTTGGGTTCAAATCCCGGCTCGCACCTCTGGATTTTTCGAAATCTATGTGCGAATCATAATTTCTATATGATTATCACTTGCTTACAGTGAAGGAAATCATCGTGAGGAAACCTGCATGTCTTAGAAGATCTAACCAATTTTCGAAAGACATGTGAAATCCGCCAACCCGCACTGGGCCAGCGTGGTGGATTATGGCCTGAATCCCCCTCATGTTGAGGGGAGGCCCGTGCCCAGCAGTGGGACGTCAAAAGGGCTAAATTATTATTATTATTATTATTATTAAGATAGAGGGAAGGGAAGGGCGGAGGGTTTGGGCCTCCAGGTCTCGCACACATCGTATGAAACCCAAAACCGTATATTAGCTACATTACGTCGATCTTAGTTAACATGTCATTGGCTAAATGCGATAAGCGAAAACAAAATGTAGAAAAAAATACAGGTTTAAATATTTAGCAGGGATAGCCGAGTGGTTAGGCACGCGTCTTTCAAGCATAAGGTTTTGGGTTAAAACTCCGGCTCGCACCTATAATTTCAATATGATTATCACTTGCTTACGGTGAAGGAAAATATCGTGAGGAAACCTGCATGTTTTAGAAAATCTAACTAATTTTCGAAAGACATGTCAATCCGTCAACCCGCACTGGGCGAGGTTGGTGGATTACGGCCTGTATCCTCCTCGCATTGAGTGGAGGCCCGTGCCCAGGAGTGGGACGTTAACAAAGGGCTATTTTATATATTCTTTATATTTTAAATATTTAACGAGGTGTGTGCCTTATTTATCGCCTGGTAGTGTACAACGTTAGCCAAGGTGTATTGAAGAAAGTTAAATGCGTTCAATTTAAGTTGGCGGGTCGTGTAGGTGCGCCAGTAATTCTGATCGAGACCTTTACACTTCACAACTATATTAATTAAAACTTGTCTGTTGATAATGTTCATTGATTATTTCGCAAACTAAGTAGGTATCACACTGGAAAATAAATACTAACGCCATTATAAATATTTTTTGTAGTTAATTCAGTTTTTAATACTTAGTAACAAGAGTGCATCTATCTGCTTACTCCTTCGGGAAGCCTTGACGGTATTATTTTTATACATACTGAACCTTCTGATATCAATATTTGTCAGCAAAGTGACAGTTTTTAACTCCAGACACATGACGATGAATCTATACAAATAAATAAAATTGGAGTGTCTGTTTGTAATATCAAAATAACACCTTTTCACTAAATGCATATGAAAGTACATACGACACCTATAGCAAAAACGCGATTAAAAAATTTTTTATCTGTCTGTCTGTCTGTCTGTCTGTCTGTCTGTCTGTCTGTCTGTCTGTGTGTTTGTTCCGGGTAATCTCCGAAACGGCTGGACCGATTTTGACCGGACTTTCACTGGTAGATAGCTGATGTTATAAGGAGTAACTTATGCTACTTTTATTTTATAAAAACAAAAAAAAAATGGGTTCTGTCGCGCGGGCTCAGAACGCGGGAGCGGGCTTTTTTGTTAAGTTAAATTCCACGCGGACGAAGTTGCGGGCTCAGCTAGTACAAAATAAGATTCAAGTGAATAACACTATGGTTAACAAAAAAATGTGGATAAAATTATGAAATTGCATGACTCTTTTGAAACTTCTAAGCCAGAATGGGCGAAATACTGAAAGCAAAGCCTGAAAAAGTACTGTACGTAATATGAATTTATTATGAGTCCTCTTAGTACCACACAAAATGCTAGTACCATAGCACCTGTCTTTGAAAACCTTTAAAAGGTCGATTCGACCTCCCACAGCGTACATAAAAAAACGATTAATAAATAATTAAAAAACAAATTGAATAATCGACATAAGGAACAAATCGAATTTTCCGAACTAAGGGATTGGTTACCTGCTAACATTTTTGAGATGGAAACATCACATATTAGCGCACATCCAAACGGATTTGTAACCTTACCTATTTAGCTTGAAGGTTGATAATACAGTGAAAGATTATAGACATGTGACGTTCTGAAAATTTTGTAAAAGGAACGGAGGTGTTCCATCATTTTCTCGCACTCAGTTTTCGTCCGACGCTCGGGCGGGTTGGACGTTCAAAGCTGTGTAGTCCACGCGATTTTCGCCTCCACTACGTACCTACACTCAGTGTCTTTATTATCGGGAATGTGTTAAAACAGAACTATAAAACAATTATAGAAATATTTAATGAAACAACTTTTGTGAATGATCCAAGTGTTAGTTTAAAAGTTTTCCGAAGAAAATTGAATAATTTTCGCATCCGAGATCTTTGGCAGGGAAAAAAGGTAAGATTTTCGTTTTCTTCTCCGAGGGTAGGATCTGTGATACGTTCTGGTTCCTTTCAGGCGTTCGCTTTAACGAAATGATGTATTTTGTATTGAAATGCTTAATTATACGAGACTTCTCGGAAAAGGCACAATTTAACTTAAGAAAAATGTGAAAAGAGAAAATATATTCGAAGTGGATGCTTTTCATTGATGTAAGTAGCGGCGATGTTGATAAGTAATTAAGTGATATCAATTCTTGGTAAACATCTTTTATGAGTTGGGAATTGAACGAAATATAATGTGGGTAATAAATATAAAATGAGGACGAATTACTAAAGATTTTATCTGATTGGAAAAAGGTAGGTACCTACATTATTATTTCATTATACCGGACACATCCCCCTAAATGCAAGGGGGTATTGGAACATATTCTAACCACACTGACTCAGTCCAGATTGGCACTTTAAACGTCCTTCAAAAGTTAAAAAGTGTTCTTAAAAAAACCTCAATAATTATGAAGAGTTACAGTTAATATAACAATAAATTTAATTTCGAAAAATAGACTGTATGATTATGTATATAAGACTGCCAATATTGCCGCCCTTTGTTCGTATCATGTTATTATGAACCATAAATTATTATTAGAACCGATTAGGAAGTCGTTTCTATTTAGTAAAGCGTAGATTTCAAGTCGACAAGCCTCCGGTACCTTGTTAGTTACTCGTTATAAATATCGTTATAGGTAACGCTATAAATATCGTTATGTCGTTATGTCAAGGATATAATATTACGGCTGTATGTTTCTAAGGCACGCTAGACAGTTTTGATTTGGTACAGTTTTCTATCTACTGGTCAGCCCATCACCACGAATATCTTATAGATAGTCGCCTTCATAGTGTTAAGCAGAAGGCTGCTTGGCGAAGTGGTTCGACCGTCCGTCGATTCACTGCACTGAGAGGTTGCGGGTTCGATTTCCGGCGGGGCTAATTTCGGAGACGGCTTTTTCGGTATTTTTCCTAATCTGGGTATCACTGGGATCGTTCCTATAGTCTATTGTACGGTGCCCATACTACAAGCATTGCTTAGTGTGAGACCTACAGTTGGTGTGAAGTCTGGCGATATTTTACCAGCCGCGACAAAGAATAATCTCTTTAGATTTCATTTTTATCAAATAGACGAAGTGACGAGTATACTTAAATGAAATTAATAAATATCTAAGTATGTACATATGACACACATGATCCTAAGCTAGTCCTTAAAATATAGCTTGATTATAATGATAATTGTTAGCAAAATTGACGAAATAACTTCATAGTTCTTTAGGCCAACGAATAAATTTTGTTATAAACATGTCGGCGCGCCGACAGATTAGCGGCACGCTCGTCATCAGAAGGTAGGAGCTTCTGGTACAGGGTCGATGGCGTAGGTCTTAGGCAATTAAACCGCAAAGATACATAATGATAAATCTCGTGTTCTATGTAGGTAATCAGAAATCACAAATTACAAAGTAGGTAATTAATTATCAGACTTTAGTGAACCACCGGTCCCGTTTGTAAGGACCGAACTGTATTGCTCTCTCGAATCAAATGCGTTCCGTACTCACCGGTCTCCGATATTTAAACAGTTGCCCCCTCCAAACGATTCCGATCACGTGACACATTACGTCACGGCGTTCACTCGATACAATTTACAAAAAGGATTTAAAGCTAAAGAGTTTTACTATTAGAATTCATCAAATAATCCAACAGGAATTATCGTAAAGTTATAACAGTCTTTTAAAAACTGTAATCTAATTACAATATCAAAATATAACATCGACAATGTTTTTGAACAGTACCCACATAATATCGAACTTGGTTGTACAATTTATATTCTCAACCACCTTCTACATACATATATTGTACACAAAGAATCATTCGTAACTTGGAATTTCAATATCACTTTGAATACAGTGCTTCACTAATATTTGACAATCGCTTGGCGCAGAGGTTCGAGCGTAGGCCGCTCGGCTCACTACACAATAGTGGTTGCGGGCTCGATTCCCGCCGAGGTAAATTTCGGGATGGGCCTTTTCGTAATTTGCCCTGGTCTGGGGCACTGGGATCGCCCCCAGTCTATTGTACGGTACCCAAGTACAAGCGTTGCTTAGTTTGGGACCATACAATTGGTGGCGATATTTTTATAAATAGCATAATATACAAAATCTGCTTTGAATTACATTTGTATGACATTTGTCTTTGCATCACTTACGGTAATCGGGGCAATCCCAGTTGCACCCAGATGTAGATAAATTTGCTGCTACAGAAATCGAGCCCGTTACTACTCGGCGCGACGCGCGACGGCCAAACCACTACACCACGAGGTCGACCAAATTGTATTGGCAGCCTGCTCATTCTAATAACATTAAGACACAAAAGATTGGAGCAACAAAAAGCCGACCTTCCACAAACATAAAAATCTATTTCAACACAAATGAAACACACAAATAGGTATACATTGAATCGGATTTTCATAACTTAGTTTTTTCTTTGTACCGAAAACAAAGTGCCGAAAAAACACCTTTGATCTATTATTGGTAGAAAACATGGAAATACATAGTTTTTACCGTTATTGTACATATGACAGGTACCTTTTTTATGCAACAAAATCGGAAAAAAAGCATACGGCCCACCTTAACGTTACTGAATCTTAGCACAGAGAGAGTAGCCGCGCGGCGATTGCGTTCCGATCCGGTGGTAGATTTACCCTCGCCACCTCTCCTGGCAGCGGCCCAAGCCGAGGTCGTGTCCCTTGTGGCGCCCTTGAGCTAGCTGCCCCCCTGCCCCTCTGGCTGGAGCGCACTTGCGCTCGCCCTCTGTCCGGGTGAAGTTGTTATGGCCACTCTGGCCAACAACCTAAGTCATATCAAAAAAAAAAAAACCCCGCGCGGCGATCACCCTGAACGTCCGTATAGAAGCTTCGCTTTAAAAGCGATGTATTTTACCCCATTTATTTTTCCATTTTATTTATTTTCCACCCTTAATATATTATGATGGGGTTGCATTGATCCATGGTGTGCCAAACTATTCCAAATTGGATCGGCATGACTAGGCTTATTCCAGATATTTGTGTGCGTTAAATAGTGCACTCTATGTTATTGGTTTTATGGTTCTTTTTTGGAGTTGAACAAAGTATTGTTTGAATTAGTAGAGTTCATATTAGATTGGTACTGGCACATATATCCTACTAATATTATAAATGCCAAAGTTTGTGAGAGTAGATGTATGTTTGTTACTCTTTCACGCAAAAACTACTGAACGGATTTGGATGAAGTTTGGAACACATATAGTTTATAACCTGGATTAACACATAGGATACTTTACTTGAGTCTACGCGAACGAGGTCGTGGGCAGCAACTAGTAAGTAATATACATAGTTCGTTCGTACGTATTTGTGTCATTTGCCGTAGAAACCCTTGGTCCATGGAGTCAAAGTACAAAAACGTTTATCTATATTTTAATCCCCAAAATTATTGCCTCAACAGATGAAAAGAGAGCTGTCTCTTGCCCCGTTAAAATATCAGCCTATCGATTCAACGAGGAAATGCTGGCAGCATTCTTGGTACCTTCCCACGCGGGCAGGAGTTATTTTAAAATATTTTTGTGTTTAATTTAGAATAATAATTGAAAAGAAATAGCCCTGTGACGTCCCACTCCTGGGCACGGGCCTCCCCTTACTACGGAGGGATCCAGGCCGTAATCGACCACGGTGGCAAAGTTCGGGGTGGTAGATTTCACATGTCTTTCAAAAATTAGTTAGATTTTCCAAGACATGCAGATTTCCTCACGATATTTTCCTTCACCGTGAGCAAGTGATAATCATAATATATAGAAATAATGATTCGCACATAGATTTCGAAAAACCCAGAGGTGCGACCGGGGTTCGAACCCAGGACCTGGTTCAAGAAGCGTGCTTAACCAATAAAACCTATATTATAAATTATTATTAAATGTGCAATTATTCATGCGTTCGTGCTTCCAATTCGGCTACAGTTGGACTCTATCACCATTGAATGGTAAAGTCAAAGTCAAAGCGTGTATTTTGTTTAGGCCTACGGGGGCACTTACAAATTGCCAATTTTACATTTTTTTTATATCTACAACCGGATCGGAACGCCACCTCGACTGAGAAGATCCGGCAAGAAACTCAGCGGGCTTGTCTTTTACATTTTGTTATATTTCTTCTTTTTTTTTAGATAGCCAGTTGCTTATAGTATAGGTAATAATTAGAAAGAGTAGTAGATATTAATATAAATGTAATATCTCCAGTGTGCTCCAGTGAGTGTAATGTGAGCAGTATAAGAAACAGTGTACACTGTTATTAAGACCCTAAGACGTGTTCTGTGTCCGTTACATGAAAGTTATGTCAAATACTAAAAGGCTTGTAACTCATAAAATATAATAGTTATGTAAAATCAGTATGACTTTACGTGGCGTTTGCAAATCCACCGTTTACTAAGTGAAACAGAAATGATATAATATTTTGTATCTGTAACTTAATTTTGTAAGTGCAAAGCTCTCGGCTTTGAAGGGGGAAATGAAGAATTAGAAGTGTTGTAGACTTAGGAAGTCTGTCAACAGATCCCTTTAAGACCTTTTGTTCTTAAATTGTCTCCCCAAGCTGATATTTTTACCCGACTTCCAAAAAAAAACAGTGCCGTCTAGGGACTCCCGCAAGAAGCGAAGCTGTATAGTATAACTAGCGACCCGCCCCGGCTTCGCACGGGTATTTTTTATCAGTGTTTCTCTACTATAATATTATACATGTAAACATGATGTTGAAAATTTCAGTGACACTATCTTTACACTACGTTAGGACTACTTCTTAGGTAGGTACCTACCCCTACATGAATTGGCACCAACTCCGAATGAAAGAAATTACAAGGTCCCTAGTTATTTCGAGCTTGTTAGTGCACCCAAGTTTTTTGAAGTCAGTTAAATTTTTTAGGGTTCCCTACCTCAAAAGGAAAAAGGAACCCTTATAAGATCACTTTGTTGTCCGTCTGCCTGTCAATCAAGACTTCTTATTAAAATGTTTTCAGAATTACATGGTTATGTTTCGCTATCAATAATATACCCTTTCTATATATTGTATCTTGTTTCAGAATGTTTAAACACCCTGTACAATATATTTAGTAAGTTTCTTCTTAAACAGGTGATCACTCAAGTCTCTACGCTATAAATGTCCTTAAAATGTTCCAGTTTAAGTAATTAAGCCCTTGGGCGCTTCATTAAAGTATGCGTTGTTCGTACAATAACTTAGTTTAAAAGAATTTTGGAGTTAGGTGTAAAGAGGTGTACATATTAACATTATCACGCCTGTTTCTTGGAAGGGGTAAGCAGGAAGGTTTGCTTAGGTAACCTTTGTTCCACTCCCCTTCAGGTCGGCAACGTTCGAGCAATGCCTTTGGTATTACAAGCATCTATAAGCTATGGTAACTGATTAACATTAGGACGAACGTACGCTTTATTGCTGACTTTGTTTTTTATAATTAAACTTGATCTGTAACAGTGATAAGTATTATTGGGCCAAAGATAATATTAACAGTGATATAACAGAATATTTTTGCTAAATCATGCTTACTAACAATTTTCTATGCTGGTATCACTGACGAGGAAAGGTGCGCAAAACCTTTTACATACGGAATCAAACCAATCATTGGGAAATGATGACTGGTGTGCCTTTTATCAGCGGAAGTATTGTCATTACAGACTTGTCCGAATTTGTGCTCTTTCATTTGTAATTCCTATAGTATTCATATTCTGAGCATATTGACAACCGCGTGCAGTGGTTCGAGCGTAGGTCGATCGGTTCTCTGCACCAGGTGGTTGCGTGTTCGGTTCCCACCGGGGCAAATTTCAGAAATGGCCTTTTCGTAGTTTGCCCTGGTCTGGGTGTCACTGGGATCGCCCCCAGTTCACTTACCATACACTTGGTGTCAGTCTGGCGATATTTATTTGTAGAAACGCAGATTTTGCTGTCCTGATCTATGTTTTATCGTAGTGACGGCACTGATTCTGCGCGACACGTGTACATGTATGAAAAGTCAGACTGGAATTTGTCAAGTTGGGAAAACAGGGTTAAATCTTTGTCATTTATCTGCGTTGCAAGATTCTGTACTAGGCTATGATATATCGCCTCCGTCTCGGCTGTGATACGTAGCCTTAAATAGGTTTCCTACGGTATATAGTTGTCTACTACTCTGTCTGTCTGACTTCTGTAACGTAACTCAAAACTAAGAGCTATTACATTTTGACGCGCCATAAAAAAATAATCATCATCATCATGATTAATGATGATGATGATTTTAAAAAAATATTGACTTTACCTAACCTAAGTAAGCACACTGAGAAAAATACAATACGATCAATTTTTGTAGTTTTAAGTATTATTTATAGTATTTCGTACTTATCTACTATACCTTTGGTTATATTATAGAAAAAATCTACTGTAATTCTGGATATCTATAAATTATACAATATTTGCTGTAGTTACATATTAAGTAAAAAATAATAATTTTCTTTCTCAGTAGTGGTTTCTCAATGTTGGTTTACTTTATTGTTTATTTTAAAACCTGGCAAGTTTACCAGTTGAAATTTTTTTTTTCTTAAAAGCGTGTTTTAACTGTCCTTTTATAATAAAATAAATGAATTCAATTAAAATTAATTACATTCACTAAGCATTTACATAAAAGTCAAAACAAAATTTTATTTCTTTCAATTAGCAAAACTTAATAAGTTATTTTTTATCGCAAGATATAAAACTGACTGAAATGTTTTTAGCGCCCGTCGAAAAAAGAGGAGTGTTATAATTTTAACATGAGTATCTGTGTATCTGTGTGTCCGTCTGTGGCATCGTAGCGCCCAAGCGGATGAACCGATTTTAATTTAGTTTTTTTTGTTAGCAAGGTATTCTGATCGAGAGTGTTCTTAGCTATGTTACATGAAAATCGGTTCAGCCGTTTAAAAATTATCAGGTACTTTGTGGTTTATAATGTCGTCGCATTGAGGGTATTAAAATTTTCCATGTCGGGTTACACTACAACATTTACTTTGCTATACCTATGCGCTTTTAAACCCTCGTACATAGGAATACTTCAGGTGCATTTAGCCATCAGTGGTATGTAGTTTGCCTAAAATAAGAGGCCTTCTTCTTTCATTAAAAATATGGCCTACTCAGTTTAATAGGTATTTTGCCAGTGTCAAGTAACAAATATTATTTTTTCTTAATAAATGTCGCCAGGCTCATCAGCTGTATGGTCCCAAACTAAGCAATGCTTTTATTATCGGTACCGTACAATGGCCTGGGGGCTTTCCTAGTGACACCCAGACTAGATCAAATTACGAAAAGGCCATTTCCGAAGTTTGCCCCGGCGGGAATCGAACCCGCAACCACCATGTGCAGTGGCCCGAGCGGCCTGCGCTCGAACCACTGCGCCAAGCGGTCGTCGAAATGGCATCGACAAACACATTTGAGAACGATATAAAACAAAAACGTGACCTTTCGCTTTGGAAGACCAAAATGGAGATCGTAAGTGGTCTTAGTTTCAGTTTCAGGGCTCCATCTAGTGATGAAAAAGGTAAATAAGATTAAGACGTGTGAATTTCAACCACACTCGGGCAGAATAGTGGACTAAAACTGGCCATTTCACCCCTTATTACATTGGGACCAAAATAACGTCTGCTAAATGTGTGGGTATACTGTAATATAGCCCGACTACCCGCTTTATTTCAGGTGTCTATACAGGGTGAAATTGAATTTATTGTCTAAACTTCGATGAGTGATCCTTCGTGTACCAAAGAAGAAGTAGAGTATTTCACTAAATATTGTAAATTAAGCCTATTTTATTTTTTTATTAATCAAGCAAAATAAGAGTATCAAATAAATGAGTCTGCGTATGTTCTTATTTAAGTCTTATAATGAATAATAGAAGGACATGATAAAATTTATGTGTTAGTACTGAGTAGGTATAATAAAACAACGGGGATGACTTTAAGAGAAAATAACAGACATATTTTTACAACTTACATTTTCGATTTGACATTATATTTTGACAATGTCGATGCAGTTACGGAACCTCTCATATCATTTGACCAATAAATTCTATTTCACCCTGTATACGTTGAAATAAAAATAATCAGAAATTCACAGTTTAAGTGGACTTGGCCCCGTTTTGCATTTTATATTTTCAGCATTCTATAATACAGTAAAATTATGCCTGCTTGTAAACATTTGTATGCAGGAAATGGGCACTCGGCGGTTCACCGTTACTAATAAAAGTCTGATGACTATAAAAAGTTTAATATCTCCACATAACTTTATAAACGCTGCGGTTTTTAACCTAATTATATTTCCATGATGTACCATTATTATTAATTGCAGTGATAACCGATTGGAATAGTAGTGATAGCCGATTGGTTAAGCACGCGTCTTGCGGGCACCAGGTTCTGGGTTCAAACTCCTGCTTATACCTCTGGGTTTTTCGAAAGCCATGTGAAATCCGCCAACCCGCACTGGGCCAGTGTGGTGGCCTGAATCCCCCTCGTGTTGAGGGGAGGCCCGAGCCCAGGAGTGGGACGACAAAAAGGGCTAAATTATTATAATTTTATATTATAATAATTAATTGTCATATTCAAAGAAATCATATATAGGTAGGTACTTACTACTTACTCACTCTTGTGTTACATGGGTACTTTTATGGGTATGGGTAGGTTCCGGGTTCGATCCCCATCCCGGCTATTAAACTATTGTCGTGAGCCCACTCCTAACACTAGCATTAGCTTAGCTGGAGGGGCTAACGGGAATACTTGTATTGAGATAAACTCACATTGCTAGTAAACTTTAAAAAAAAAAGTGAAATAATTTTTAAAATAGCAAAATATTTAATTTCAAAGATATTTGTTATTAAAGTTGGTAAAAGCAAGGATAAGTAGGATGGACGCTTTTTTTCTCTGTTGCACTCATACAGGCTTATGAAAGTGACGTTACGGCAAGTAGCGTCAGTGAAAACGAGGGTTTACATTAGCCAGGCACTCTTATAAAAATCTCGCCGCGTGTTTCAGTCCTAGTGCGTACATCGTTGTATGCAAATTATTGTAGTAAATTTCACATAAAGTTTTATAGTGTCCATAATTTTGCAACTTTAACACTGCAAAATCAAATTGTTTGAGACCACTTATGTACTTGATTCTGATAAGAAATATAAAAATCATGTTATTAAATAATACTAAAAAAAAACAACCCCTTTTATGTCTCACCCCTAGGCATGGTCCCCCTTTAATACGACGAGGATTCTGATCATAATCCGTCACGCTTCCTCACTAAACGTACGAAACGCAGCTATGATAGCTGCTTTACGCCGATCAACTGTAAAAGGGTTGTACCTACATAATTCTCTCCATCCGAAGGTTGCCTGGAAGAGATCGCAGTCTGCGATAAGACCGCCCAATGTACACTATTGTTTTTTTTATGTTATTAGATACTAGCTGAGCCCGCGACTTCGTCCGCGTGGAATTTAACTTAACAAAAAAGCCCGCCCCCGCGTTCTAAGCCCGCGCGACGGGACTCATTTTTTTAATTTTGGTTTTCTAAAATAAAAGTAGCATACGTTACTGCGTATAACAACAGCTATCTACCAGTGAAAGTCCCGTCTAAATCGGTCCAGCCGTTTCGGAGATACTCTTTGATGTCATGTGTTTTTATTTTTTTACGCGGAACCCTAATTGTTTTTCTAAAATTAAAGTAGCCTAAGTTACTCCTTAAAACATCAGCTATCTGCCAGTGAAAGTCCCGTCAAAATCGGTCCAGCCGTTTCGGAGATTACCCGGAACAAACACACGGACAGACAGACAGACAATTTTTTTTTAAATTGCGTTTTTGTTATAGGTGTCGCATGTACTTTCATATGCATTTAGTGAAAGGGTGTTATTTTGATATTACAAACAGACACTCCAATTTTATTTATTTGTATAGATATTCCGAACATTCGTGTGCAATAAAGAGTTATTCTATTGTATTCTACCTACTAATCCGGTAGAGCCAGCCCGTATATGAGCTTTAGTCAAGCTCTACCACGCCTCGTTTTTCTGGACTTAAGTTTAAGCCACTTTTTGTAAAACTTCACAATCTCGATTCATTAAATATGTCAAATATAAAAACCTTAATGTGCTCTATGAAAAATGGCCGCAACGTTTTTAAATTAATTTTCACATCCATCATTCTGTCTATTAAAATAAAATAATAAATCACCGTTCTAAATAAACAATAACAAACTTAATTGCAACAGTAATTAAGTGTAATTTACATCGGCCCTTAGCTTTTGAATAATGGCGTTTACTGATTGCTCTACAAATATTGTTTTAACACTTTCTCAGATTATAAGGACGAATACTTTTAAAAGGAATTTATAAATAAGTACTACAAAAGGAGTTGTTACTTATTACTTTCTATACGAGTATAAGTAAGAGTAATTTTAGTAATTAATATTTAAAAGAATCGTTTATTATTATTGACGACCGCTTGGCGCAGTGGTTCGAGCGTAGGCCGCTCGGCTCACTACACCGGGTGGTTGCGGGTTCGATTCCCGTCAGGGTAAATTTCGGAAATGGCCTTATCGTAATTTGCCCTGGTCTGGGTGTCACTGGGATCGCCTCCAGTCCATTGTACGGTACCCATAGTACAAGCGTTGCTTAGTTTGGGACCATGCAGTTGGTGTGTTCGTCTGGCGATATTTATTTATTTATTAGTAACGGTGGTAGAGTCTAGCTGTAGTCAATTGATTACAGCTAATTTATTTAGCCTATACCAGCTACATATATTCCCGCTTTAGTCTCCCGCTTTGCACCGGAGGGAAGTGCAAATATTTTCTTCCAACTCCTCCTATTATTTCTTTCGATTAAATTCGTGCGGGTTCCAAGACAATTTAACTTTTCCCCGGGACTCGTCGAGGGTCAAACCTCGACGTCATTGTTGGTCACCATTGTCGATCCTGGCTTACAGGAGTTACAGTGGTGGGAGTGTGTGGCGGGACTAGTCCCAAAAAAAAGCTCATATATTTATTTATATCCATTTTATTAGAACGGTCAAATTAGGACCAATTACGCTAACTAGTAGTCGCCCGTGGTCGAAATTCGACCATAATTCACATAATTTATTTAGTATTTTAATTTTGAAAATAGGTAAATAGCCGTCAATCCGTCAGCCTAGTTGTTGAAGGGGCCGCCATCGTAGCTGAGAGGTTCCGGGTTCGATCTCCAACCTGGCCATTAAACTATTGACGTGAGCCCACTCCTAACACAGGCATTGGCTTCGCTGGAGGCGCTTACAGGAATACTAGTAATGTGATTAACTCACATTGCTAGTAATCTTCACAAAACAAAAAAAAATAGTAATCCGTTATAAGCTACGGTAATGTAAGGTCCATGTCGGCGCACTGGCCATTAGAGATAGGAGTTCCTGGCCGACAAGAAAATATTTAAATTGAAGAAAACATTATTATTTTGAAATTGAAAGCTCTGCGGTGCGCTCTGGGGACCATTGTGATAAGACGTGTATTTATGTAAATTAATATAACAATAATAAATATGACCAAGTGATTTGAGTTATTAATATAAAACCCCGTTGTCACAGTACTAACTAAATCGCCCTAATACTAAACTTTCCGAACTAAACTAAATCGGCGCAGTTTTCCGAGCAACCCATCAATTCAGTGGGAACTGCCGCGGTGACGATTCAACTGTTGCGGAGTTCGGAAACTACGGAATCGTTGACAGCTGTACGGATTTGTGCGTTCTGAAACTGAAAGCACCGAATTATTGCACTCTGAAAGTTACTTCCGTCACCGTGGAAGGGTAAATAGAGTCTTCCACATGGTACTATGATCGGAGCAAATTAAAAATAATCCATTAAATAGTACATTGTTACACGAGTGGTGAAAGTGACTTATTTAGTCCCGAGACGGGGTTTGGCGCCCGAGCGTAGCGAGGGCGCAAATAGTTCGAGGGACAAAATAAGTCTTTCACACGAGGTAAACACTGTGCTTTTCATTACGAATACAAGGAAAGTAAAAATAAAAACAGGAATTGGCTAAAGAAATAATACAAGGAAATATGAACAATACTCTACAACTCGAAAAAAAAAAGATCGGATTGCCGCCTATTTTGTTTTTTTTTCGTTGGCCGGCCAACTTCATTATTTAGCCATTATTTTTTATTTTCATCTTTAAATATTTTGCCCAAATCTATGTTATTTTAAAGAAATTCTTGAAACTAAATTATAATTTAGTAATTTAAAAATATATATACTTTAATTAATACTTAACTTTATGTTATTTCAATTTTACATCGTGCTGTAATTGAGTGACTGTAGAAAAAGTTTGAACATGGTTCCATAGAAATGTGAAAATGGAACTAGTTTTTTTTTTATAATTTGACAGCTGTCAGTTGAAAGCGATTCTCCCGGGCCGGAAAAGTATTACTTTCAACCCGCTCCTCAGGCAACTTCAGACCTACTTTCAGAGTATGAGTAATGAAAAATATTTTTCCCCCTCTTTACGTGCCGCATGAGCAAGCAAAGGGGGAATCACTCCGCAACCGACTTATCGCGCGTTCTTCAAATTTTCACGTCATTTCGGACACCATACCGTATCTGCGTAACTTAACCCATTGTCTATGGTAGCAGAGGGTCCACACATCCGGATATCCGGATCAGGTGAAGTTTTTCTCTTTTCAAATAAAAATGCTTTGTATAGACCTTCCAGCTAGACGCTTATGGTAATGTTTAATATCACTTTTTTATTCCAAGTCGCGCGTTCGTATTTTTCGTGTCCCGTCCTACCTAAATGTTAATAATAATAATAAATATCGCCAGACAGACACATCAACTGTAAGGTCCCAAACTAAGCAAAGCTTGTATTATGGGCACCGTACAATGGACTGGGGCGAACCCACTGACACCCAGACCTGAGCAAATTACGAAAAGGCCATTTCTGAAATTTGCCCCGGCGGGAATAGAACCCTTGTGAGCTTGTGCAAAGGACTTGCTCGCTCGCTGCTGATCTGATACATACCAAATGCCACGTTCAAAATGTACCTTGAATTGAAGGAAATCAAACCAGCAACCACCCGGTATAGTGTGCCGGGCGGCCTACGCTCGAGCCACTGCACCAAGCGGTCGTCAATCTCAAATTATTTCGGCCTGCTAACAAATTTTAATACTGTACAAGTAAATGAGTATGTGCGGAAATCGTAATTAACACCAATAAATAACACCAAGTGACATTAAGTCAGCAACAGTCATACGAGTGGGATTTATGGCCTGACCCGTCGGGCCGGGCCGGGCCATCCGTCACAGTCTAATTTAGCATCACTCGGTAACGGTATTCGGGACGAGATTAGATGAGGATGCTGTGGACACGTACTAAGTACATCACTAGGTATGTCGGAAATATTTTCGTCCGTCAACTGAAAGCCATCCGCTGGTGGCTTCCTCCATTTTGCCGGCCGATTATTAAAAGGCCGTTAAGTTACTACTAGTTGTTGCCCGCGGCTCCGATTGCGTGGTACTTCGAAAGAAAGTAGCCTAAGTTAATCCTTATTACAACAGCTATCTGCCAGTGAATGTTCTGTCAAAATCGGTTCAGCCGTTTCGGAGATAAGTTCGGTATTTTTACAAACATACACTTCAATTATATTTATTTGTATAGATGTATGGATGTAAAAGTACAACTTTTTGCCAATAGGCCAGTCCAAGTCATGTGTGTTTAGACGCAATGGCCGAAAACAACCATACCGATTCGTAATGGGAAAAGGCAACGGGGCAAGCCCAGAAAGAGATAGCTCATATGAGCTGGACCCCTACTTGAAGGATTGTTCCCAAGTCGTAATAGACCGGAGCTGCGGAAAAAGGGAGGGTTTGCCTTCACCTTTCACCTTTCGGTTTGCGTCTTTCGAGATAACCAAGAATTTGTTCAATGTTCAAGACAACTCTCGCCTTAACTAGGGCGGTGCCAGTAGTGCCCAGGCACAGGGCGCAGACCCTGTAGGGGTGCAGTAATTACTTACTAGACCAGGACCAAGTTTTCAAGGGCGGTTTTCACCGGGCGCATAAAAGGCTACTTATCACCGTGAGACAAACGGTATTTGACGTCACATCCGTGGGCATGGTAAGTGGTAAACATATTTAATATTCCAACCCTAACCCCTCGCTGCCGCGTGTCCACGATATAAAAATTAACCCCCCGGCGGCCAGCGATCGGGGGCATTCCTCACGCGCCCAGTTGCACGTACATTTTTGTTGCTTGTTTCGTTCTAGATTGTCCCAATTTATAAACGACTAGCTGATCCGACAGACTTTGCCCTGTCTTAACTTTGAATATTGAATTTGAATTGTTCCCCTCAACTTTCTTATTTTTTCTTTCACAAAAACCTTATCCTGCCAATTATAAACACAACAAAAAAATAATTAGCGAAATCGTTCCATCCGTTCACGTGTGATGCGATGACCAAGGAAATAGAGATTCCATTTTATGTTATACTAGCTGTGCCCGCGACTTCGTCCGCGTGGAATTTAATTGACAAAGTTTCATACAAACTTTCATCCCCTATTTTATCCCCTTGGGGGTAGAATTAATCAAAATCCTTTTTTAGCGGATGCCTACGTCATAACATCTACCTGCATGCCAAATTTCAGCCCTATCCGTCCAGTGGTTTGGGCTGTGCGTTGATAGATCACTATGTCAGTCAGTCAGTCAGTCACCTTTGAGTTATATATATTATAGATAGATTTACTGAAATAGAGACAGATTATCATACTTGTTATCAAACGATCCATACGATACGCTGCCATCTATCTATATACTTTAGAAAAGAATCGTAAATAAAGTTCCGCAAAATTATATACTACTTTTCAAAAAGTCCCCGCTGTAGCTTGCGAATTGGGCCACACCCTAATCCCCCCCCCCTCTCATACAATATCGGCGGGTGGAAGTTCTCGGAACTGCAA
This sequence comes from Notodonta dromedarius, assembly GCA_905147325.1. Lineage (NCBI taxonomy): Eukaryota > Metazoa > Arthropoda > Insecta > Lepidoptera > Notodontidae > Notodonta > Notodonta dromedarius. The sequence continues at coordinate 6,625,661 of LR990183.1, read as the reverse complement.
GTGTCCCACTTCGTAAAACATTATATTTGAAGTTTCCCAACTTGAGCGCTAAAACGTTTTTTCTCGCTTTTTCATTCATTAACTCGAATTGAAATTTCCATTTGGCAAGCTTTCAATTAGTTATGCAAATGGCGCCAGGGGTCGCAAACACCAATGCATTTTAATTTTTCAAAGTTTAGTTTGAAAATTGTTTGAACAGTGCATTTGTTTAACCCGTGGAATGAAATGTACACACATACTTTTAGCTACGTGTAATATATGTAGGTACTGTGATTGCTTGGTTGGCTTGTTTGGTGTTATATTAAAATCATGAGTCAAGAAATTATGAAAATCTAGTGTTTATGAATGATAAGATGAGTGAGTTAGCAAGCGTCTGTAACAGGAACCACTTTCCAAAAAAGGGAAACGCTGGAGACGGTAAATATCTGGATGGGTGACCGCTAGTGTCGTTTACAATTGAGCGCTTCCAATCGTGCTTCAGAGGGCACCTTAAACAGACCCGTTTATTACAGTCGTTAAGCCGTGCCGTGCCTTCGGGCGGCCTGAGAACGCCGATACCACAGTTGGCCACTAGCTGATAAGCTACGAAGAAGAAGTAACTGGGACTTGTCAAAAGTCCTCGGCATCATCCTTTGACACCATTGTCAATCCTGGCCTACAGGAGTTGTTAACAATCGTGGAAATTTATGGCGAAGGTTGTCCCAAATTTTTTCTAAAGTATTAACTTTGAAAATTTCAAACTCATCAACCCAAATCCGTTTTACTAAATTAATCTAAAAGTTGCCAAATAACAACGCCAGTCAACAAAATATCTCCAACCCGATGAAAACAAAGTTTCATTTAAAACGTTGATAGCCATTTCTCAAATGATACAACTCGAAAAATAATTGTCCATCAAACATTGAATTTTATTTCGGAGCAATTGCTCGGGAAGCGAAATTTCTCAGAAATATATATTACAAACTGTATTATTAACGAGGGAGTTGGCAAGCGGCGGGCACACCAGACGTACTTGTAATAAGACGGGACAAAAACAGACGGCTGACATCGGGAGAACGTTAAAAATGGCATTTTAAAACTTTTCATGTTTTGAACGACGTTTGTGGAAATGAAATTCTTGAACGTGTGTAGTTTCATGAAAGTACGCTTTTATTTTATGTACCAACTAGCTGAGCCCGCGACTTCTTCCGCGTGGAATTTAACTTAACAAAAAAACCCGCTCCCGTAGTCTGAGCCCGCACGACAGAACCCATTTTATCATTTAAAATTTTGTTTTCCAAAAATTAAAGTCTAAAGCCTAAGTTACTCCCTATTACATCAGCTATCTGCCAGTGAAAATCCCGTCAAAATCGGTCCAGCCGTTTCGGAGATTACCCGGAACAAACACACAGACAGACAGACAGACAGACACAAATTTTTTAAATCGCGTTTTTGCTATAGGTGTCGTATGTACTTTCATATGCATTTAGTGAAAAGGTGTTATTTTGATATTACAAACAGACACTCCAATTTCATTTATTTGTATAGACTATATTATGTTGTAGGTGTAAAAGTAGGTCAACCTGTTTCAGATACAAGTCTCTGAAACTACGTTTCGCGAAATACGATGCCTTGAAACTTTTAGTATCAACAAATGGCAACAATGTAGTGTCATACTTTTAATAAGTTCGATTAATGTTTATAAACCGTAGTAGATTCAAGACAGGAGTAGTACTCCCTCTCACAGAAGATCGGCATATACAAAGATTGTGAGAGCAAGGAGCTCAAGCCCGAAGCCCCTCTCTTCCTCTCCTTGTGTCTCTCTCCCCTTTTGATTGACAACGTGCGAACAATGCCCTAGATATTGCAAGCATCTCTAGGTTACGGGAACTGCTTAATATCTGGTGGGGCATACCCTTGTTATTCGTCTTTAAAAGAAAAAACTATTTTATTAATCTGTGTTTCAAACATAATGTGTGTATCAAAGTAAATAATTTCCATCGCAATATAATATTCCTAACGAATTTATTGACTCACGCGTTACTTGCCGGAAATCCATTGTAAAATGATTTGGGGAGGGACCTACAACTCACCTTCGGCTTGTTAACCACCAAGATTATAAACCAAGTTGATTGATAAATAGAATAGGCCAATAAGACCGAACTCCATCACTTAAGAGTCTGTCTGTCATGAGTGGGATCCTAATAATAATAATAATTTCACACATCGTGTTCCTGCTCTAAAGACTTGACGACTGCTTGGTGCAGTGATTGGAGAGTAGGCCGCTCGGTCACTGCACATGGTAGTTGCGGGTTCGATTCCCACTGGGGCAAATTTCGGAAATGGCCTTTTCGTAATTTCGTGTCACTGGGATCGCCCCCAGTCTGTACGGTAGCCATAGTACAAGCGTTGCTAAGTTTGGGACCATACATTTGGTGTGTCAGTCTGGCGATATTTAGCTATTTTATTTAATAAGATCCTTCAGTTGGGCTGCGAATGAACGATAAAGTACGATTCAAAGTATTTTCTACTTAAGACATAAAAAGCGGAAAACAATGGCGATCCCGACTTTAATATTCAGCAGCACTCGGAAAATTGCCATACACTTGGCCCATCGCCATAGCACAGAACTAATAATGTCAAATAAATACTTTTACTCGTTATTATTTCCACCTTGCACTATTATTTTGTACAAACATGGCCGACATAGCCATTGTTTTTTAGGGTTCCGTACCTCAAAAGGAAAAACGGAACCCTTATAGGATCACTTTGTTGTCCGTCTATATATGTGACTGTCAAGACAGTTTTTCTCGGAAACGGATAGAGTTATCAAGTTGAAATTAATATTGAATATCAAATGCTTTGATCCCTTGGAGGTGTGAAAAAAATTGGCTTCTAAGCCAACGCAATCAAAAGATACGGTCATTCATGTCGCATATATTGATACTTTTTGCAAATGTACTACTTAATCAAAACAAAGGAATCAACGCACAGCCCAAACCACTGATATGACAATCATGAATTTTTGACAGTAGGCACCGTTTATACCGTAAGTATCCACCCACGAAGGATTTTGGAAAATTTCACCCCTAAGTGTCTGAAATAAGGGAAAATAGTTCGTATTGGGGTCCCGAATTTGTTTAAGTTGAAAACGTGGCCTTAGGTAGCTGTAGCTGTAAAAACTTTAAAAATTGTGCAGAAAATTTGGAAGAAATCAGGTTACTAGCACATGGTACCAAATTGCATTTAAAATGATAACAGGAGAAATGGGTTCTCCAAATCACGAGCTAGAGCCGACCAAGTTAAAGCAAAGTTGATTCTCCGTCATTTTTGAATAAACTCAATACTGAGAAACAAAATCCAACCGCAAATACAACTTTGGTTCTTGTGTTTAACTACTTTGGTTATACATAGATACGATAAATGTTTGCTGTTGACATTGATGCGGAAGCCTTCATTCTGCAATTTCTGATGTGCACTTGTACGGTTTTATTCATAAACTTCGCTATTTGTGGCCCAAACTTAGTTAATTTCCTTAGACATGCAGGTTTCCTCACAATGTTTTCTCCGTAAGCGAGTGATAATCATTGTATAAAATATGATATGCACATAGTTTTCGAAAAACCCGGGTGCGAGCCGGGTTTTGAACCCAGGTGCCCGCCAGACGCGGGCTTAACCAATCGGCTATCATTGCTATTAAAAATAAAACAAAACAAATTTACAAAATAACCCGTGACGTGCCACGTGTATAAAAATGTATTCACATTTGGGTCGTTTCGACCAACTGTCAGCGTTATATTCAGCTTCTCGTTGCCAGCGTCCGCTGTCATATGATTGATCGAGTTACAGCCGGAACTCGTCCCTGGAGCGTGGCACGCTTGGCGGCGGATTCGAATAACTAGGGAGTCAGGTATAGAAATATCACGCGGGCTAATGTGTTCCGGCATTTGTATTGAGCCACTTACAACTTAGTGATGGCCGGGTCGAATTGTGGCAAGTCACAACACTAGCAAAAAAAGAAATATATTTAAAAAGTTGATCTTAAAAAAAAATTACTTGGCGTCGGAAGACCCAGGATAGGGACCTGTGATTAGATAACGGAGAAGCCTTTTGACAGGAGGACAGGTAACAAGCTATACAAAAATTGTATAATTTAACTTTTGTAACCCAGGAGTTATAACGACGCAACTTATTTTATGCCTTCTCTCGTGAAACAATACCATCAAAATATTGTGATATTTGAGTAGAGCATGATAACGTTACAAATAATTACATGGAAATACATTTCATATTGCCAGACATTCAATAAACAAAAGTATTCAGTGTTCTCTAAAAACAACTGGCGCGAATAACATAGATTAAAAAAACATACTCAACACTAAAATAATAAAAGCGGGTTTTGTTAAAACGCAATATTTATGCAATTTGCGAACGGTTGCAGTTTCAGGTTATCGCGGACGCTGGTGTCCAATTAACCCCGCGCCCGCCGCTCGCAGTTAACATTTAGTAACGCAGCATCGACAGGGTTAGATTGCTTGCATTCTGCATTTTATTGATGCTAGCATATTATTGTATTTTTTCTAATTGAATAATTTAAAACACGGTTTAAAAAATACAAATCTTATTTATAATTAATGCAAATGAAATTATGTTTGTTGTTAAGTTCGTAACCTGAGAATGGCGAACGGGTGGACTGATATTTATATTTATAACAGACTTCCAAAAAAAGGTGTTTCTATGTTCATCTGCATTTATTTTTTATGTATGTTCACCGATTACTCTGTCAACTGTAGACCGATTTTTTTAGATGGTCTCTAAAAACTTATCAAAATCGTTCCAGTAGTTTGAGAGATATGTTAAATTTTAAATGCGAGTAGTCTGAGTGGCTAAGATGCGTTGCGCGCGCAACTTCATGTGACAGAAAATGATAGAGCGAGTTATTATTGATGAAGATTTTTCACATTATATAATAATAGCATATTCATTATTAAAATCAATTATAAAAGCATGCAAACTTACGTTATCAAATCTTTTAACTAGTGTACGTTTTTTTTAAATAACCGGTGAGGGAAACAGATTAATTAAATTTAATAAAATAAATAGTACATTGTTACATGAGTGGTGAAAGTGACTAATAGTTCGACGGACAAAATAAGTCTTTCACCCGAGGTAAACACTGTGCTTTTCATTACGAATACAAGGAAAGTAAAAATAAAAACAGGAATTGGCTAAATAAATAATACAAGGAAGTATGAACAATACTCTACAACTCGAAAAAAAAATAAAGATCGGATTGCCGCCTATTTTGTTTTTTTTTCGTTGGCCGGCCAACTTCATTATTTAGCCATTATTTTTCATTTTCATCTTTAAATATTTTGCCCAAATCTATGTTATTTTAAAGAAATTGTTGAAACTAAATTATAATTAAGTCATTTAAAAATATATATTCTTTAATTAATACTTAACTTTATGTTATTTCAATTTTACATCGTGCTGTAATTGAGTGACTGTAGAACATGGTTCCATAGAAATGTGAAAATGAAATTAGTTTTTTTTATAATTTGACAGCTGTCAGTTGAAAGCGATTCTCCCGGGCCGGAAAAGTATTACTTTCAACCCGCTCCTCAGGCAACTTCAGACCTACTTTCAGAGTATGAGTAATGAAATAACTATTTAATATTATTCTGGCGCAATTTAACTAGACAACCTATTTGCAATGTGTTAATGTGAATATTATCTATCATTTATTTCTTATCACTAATAAATAACAGATGAGGGTATATATTTCTTAGACCGTACCTTAGACTATTGTAATTTCTTTCATTTGGAGTCGGTGTAAAGATTTACACTACGTTAGGTCATGTACTTCTTAGGTAGGTAACTACCTTTTTTTTTCCGTTGTAAAACCCTTTATGGGTCCCCTCACGCCTCGGGGGAGACGAGAGGAGTATGTGGGAGTCCCTGCGCCTGAAGGGCGCAGTATACCCACTAAAAACCAACGGTGTACCTCCCTCCGCCATGTAGAGGGGCGCCCCGGGACCATGTGAAATGCTCCGAGACGCCCCGGCGGACGGCCCGGCAATGCTTTGCCGGGCCACAGGCGCTAAAAGGGGGACGACCTGGTACCACCCCAGTCATCCCCCAGACGGCCGAAATCGTGAGGTAGGTAACTAGCTACCCCTACTTGAATTGACACCGAAATGAAAGATGAAAGAAATTACAAGGTCCCTAGTTATTCCTAGCTTTTCAGCGCACGCTGGTTTTAATGAAGCTGGTTTAATTAATTTTATAAAATATTTTATTGTTCTAGTTGTTCGTAATGGTAATCAGAATAATTCACGAGATAAAGCTATGCATATATAAACTAACTATATAATACATACTATCTACTTCAGCAAAACGCTGTAAAAAATGATTTGAATATGTTTTTTATGTGCTGGAATCTAAATATAAATATATAGTCTAGGAGAGATCCTAATAACACCTAGGTACCCCAAGCAGGACTAATTACGAAAATACCATTCCCAAAATCTGGCTCGAACAGCAATATAACAAAATAATGCCACGCTAATCTCGACCTTCTGCCTCAACTCCAGAAGTGTGCATCACTCCAAATTGCTTCAAGTGGCAGTAAAACATGAAATTTGCATTTTTTTCATAACTCCACATTAAAACGAGCACGCGCGAGCGCTCGCTAACATTTGCCGTGTCTTAATTAAAAGTTAGGTACAGCTTTTTGTTTGTCAGACAACGTCGCGATGCGTTGCTTGAAATAAAATGTTGGTTACTTTATTTTTAACCCCCCGACAAAAAAGAGGGGTATTATTAGTGTAACATGTGTATTTGTGTATCTGTGTGTCTATCTGTGGCATCGTAGCGCCCAAGCGGATGAACCTCAACCTCAATTTGAGATGGAATCTCAAGATATAAATAATGTTTAATAATTACAAACTCTTTGGTAACATCATACATTAAATACATTGCGCCATATCCTTACGGGTAGGAAAAATTCCGTTCCTGGAATCACGATCCCATTAATGAAGGACCACGGAGATACATTTTTTCAATGAAATACTGGTAAAATTCTGGTGAATTTTACTGGTAGCCCCACTGTGTGTTCGTGAAACATCGCTAGACAATAAGATAAAGACAGTGGGAAGATTGATAATAGACCGAAGAAACAGAGAAAATGTATTTAGAATTATTTAATACTAGCCCGCGACTTCGTTCGCGTGGAATTTAATTGACAAAGTTTCATACAAACTTTCATCCCCTATTTTATCCCCTTGGGGGTAGAATTAATCAAAATCCTTTCTTAGCGGATGCCTACGTCATAACACCTACCTGCATGCCAGATTTCAGCCCGATCCGCCCAGTGGTTTGGGCTGTGCGTTGATAGATCACTATGTCAGTCAGACAGTCTGTCAGTCACCTTTGAGTTATATATATATAGATGTATAATATTCATTTTCTACAAATCCCTTTCATAATAATTGCGAAGCGAACCCTCCCCCCGCACCCTCCACCTCTTTATCCAATAGTTAACAACAGATTGTGAATAAACAGTTGGACGGAATTTATCGATGTTCAAAGCAGATAAACAACAACTTTAGCAATCATGCTGAAAGATATCAAGTTTATATGATCCGTACTAAAACTCAGATGAATTTTACGCTAGATAGTTGCTAGCTATAACATTTTGTATCTATGGAAAATTTTATTTATATCGGTAATACAAGGAGCTGAAATTCCATAATAAAGTAGTACTTATCCGCATTCCGGTCTGGTGATAAGTAGATTTAAAGAAAGAAAATTTGCAAATGTAGCCACTAGCCATATACAAAAAAGCTTTGACTCTACCATACAAACATATTACGTAAACATTCCCTACTCGCGTCTCTAGGGAATGTTTAAGCACATGGTAGAGCTACAGGACAGGATTCGTTTTATGCGAGTGTAGAGTTAGTTATTTACGTGTTCAACATTATCATGTTACTATCTTGTTTGGCAACAACTTCGTGGTAGAGTGGTTGCGAAAAGGTTCAATCTGGAAATAGTTTAGGGTTGAAACCGGAATTAAATATTCCAACCGACTGCTGTGAAAAATTTACACGTAATTTCCGCAGTACTTTCTTTGCCACAGTATAAGCAAACTTTCTCCACTTCTGAACTAGTAAAATTTTCTGAAGAATTCGCAAGAATGTTAAACGCAACCCGGAAATTGCATAAGTATCTTTTGAAAGAGAAAATTCATCTCTATTTATGTACCTTACAGACTATATTTACATTAAATATGTTTTTATTTCGGATAATTAGCAAGAAATTTCCGGAGAACTTGGTTGGAACCTTAACATTTAAGGTTGACTGTCCACATGGCTGTGCTTTGACACGGGCCAGCCCGCTTCGACCAAGGGATTGCTCCTATTCCTGTTAACTTGAGCTAAGCTGAGTGAAACTGAGGAAATGAAGCGATCCAATAGGATCGCTTGATTTCCTCAGTTTCTAATAAGTCGAAGTCGAAGCGGGCAGGTCCGCTTCATAGCACAGCTAGATGGACCGTCACCCTAAAGGATGAGTTTTGCGTCACACATCGATCAGTAGGTAATGACCGTACGAAGAAACATTATACATTATTAATTTATCGTTTGCATTTAGGTCGAATAAACTCGTACCTATCTGGTTCCTACAACAGAATCGATTCTATTGATGTTCCGATTCAAATCGATTATCGTGTATATCGCTACGGATATGAATAATTTATGCTATAGCCTTAGTGCCTACTGAAATATCACATCCTTCCGTCTTATGGAGGATGTCTGTTGCTGGACGAAATCCTCCAAAAATTGTCTGTTACTTGGACACAGTAGACTAGTAACTTACATCACTGATTAAATACAAACAGATCCCACACTCAGTAAAGACAACTAAATAAATAGCGACTCTTGTGGTGACGAAATAAAGTGCAATTCAGTTCGCACATTGCCTAATTTTATATTAACTTAAAAAGGAAAATTAGTTCTGTCAAAGTGATTCAGCTCATTTTTGTATGCTACTATACTTATTAGAAACCACGTTTCAATGGGTTTAAACTTAGACTTCAAGCATCTTCATTTTCTAAAAGAAATACTCAGTAATACAACTTCTCAATTGAAATCTCTACTATATAAAAATAAGTCGGGTTTTCCTTCCTGACGCTATAACTCCAGAACGCACGAACCGATTTCCACGGTTTTGCATTCGTTGGAAAGGTCTCGGGCTCCGTGAGGTTTATAACAAAGAAAATTCTGGAAAAATTTCAACAGAACGCGGACGGAGTCGCGGGGCACAGCTAGTTGATTATAATACAGAAAATTCATATCCCGAATTCAATCGAAATATTGTTATATTAATTTATGTCAGCAGTACCTACGAGATGCTTGAAACCAATTGAAACATGGCAGCAATAGTTTAACAATAGCCCAAAAGGCTAATCGATCTGAAACTTGTCACTGGCTACAATTTTCGTTACATGCTTTTATAAAAAATAAGCTAAACCACTGGCAACATTAATATTCTGATTATTAAGTACTGCTTAAGTGCCGTGGAAGGTCGTCACTTCCTATTAAGTTAGTTATTAGGTCAAAAATCTAGACCAGGTTGACCTTTTGAAACTGTTTCATTTCCATCACTAATGATGTACAAGGGGTAGGAATTGGATAATCACAAAACCAGTTGTCTTCTATATCTATAAAAATAAATAAAATTGGAGTGTCTGTTTGTAATATCAAAATAACATCTTTTCACTAAATGCATATGAAAGTACATACGACATCTATAACAAATACGCGATTTAAAAAAAAATTATCTGTCTGTCTGTCTGTGTGTTTGTTCCGGGTAATCTCCGAAACGGCTGAACCGATTTTGACGGGACTTTCACTGGTAGATAGCTGTTGTTATGAGCAGTAACTTAGGCTACTTTTATTTTAGAAAAACAAAATTTTAAAAAATGGGTCCTGTTGCGCGGTCTCAGAACGCGGGAGCGGGCTTTTTTGTTAAGTTAAATTCCAATTAAATTCCCGATCACCATGCTGGGTGCGAGTGCGTGGCAAGATCGTCTTGTCTCACTGGCACTCATACCGTCCCTCTCCAAATCGTGATAAGGACTCTATATTCTACCAAATTGGACAAGACTTTTATATATTAGTTCTGTTTTATTAAATACTAGCGACCCCCCCGGCTTCGCACGGGTATTTTTTATCAGTGTGTCTCCACTATATTATGCATGTATTAAACATAAACCTTCGTCTTGAATCACTCTATCAATTAAAAAGCACCGCATCAAAATCCGTTGTGTACTTTTAAAGATCTAAGCATACACAGGGACAGACAGACAGCGGGAAGCGACTTTGTTTTATCCTATCTAGTGTTTTTTTTTATGAATTACGAGCACACACACACCCGAAATTTTATATATAAATATATTTATGTAATAGCTTTCATAAAGGATTAATGCGGGGATAGTTTTAATGGCCTTTTGTCTGGTAACTTACGTTAATGTCTGATAATTTATGGCAACCGGGTATTATATTCTGGGGTCAGTCACCATCTCACACCGTAGGTACCGCCCCGCGCCGGTCCAGTTTTTTTTCGTAAACAGGCGTACGACCGGCTTAATGTTAAGCAGTTACCGTTGCCTACAGATGCTTACAATACCGAAGGGAGGTTGGGCTTTCGGTTCTCTAACTCGTCGCACGAAACGCAGCTAGAAAATAAACTTTACGCCGATCTTTTGGGTTAGATTTCTCATGTCTTTCAAAATTCGTTAGGTATTTTAAGACGCCCAGGTTTCTTCACCGTAAGCAAGTTATATACATGTAGACATTTCCCTTTTATTAACCGACTTCAAAAAGTTGGAGTTTCTTGAGATCCGATCACCGAGCCACTATCTTAACACTTCGTTAGGACAACTTCTTAGGCACCTACCTACCCCTACTTAATTGAATTGGCACTGACTCCAAATAAAATCTATCTGTCTGTTTGTAATATCTAAATAACACCTTTTCACTAAATGCATATGAAAGTACATACGACACCTATAACAAAAACGCGATTTAAAATTTTTTGTCTGTCTGTCTGTCTGTCTGTCTGTGTGTCTGTGTGTTTGTTCCGGGTAATCTCCGAAACGGCTGGACCGATTTTAACGGGACTTTCACTGGCAGTTAAAGTTAAATTCCACGCAGACGAAGTCGCGGGCTCAGCTAGTACTTTATAAGGTCCCTAGTTATTTCTAGCTTTTTAGTGCACCCTGGTACATATTTCTGAAGTCGGTTCAATTTTTTTATTGTATTTTTTAAGGTTCAATATTCAATATTCGCCCCACAGCACACGAAAGCCTCGTATTTTTCGGTGCGACAAAGTGCCGTAAACGTTAGTTATAAAGTCCCCGTGGCCCGCGACTTGGCCAATTTAACTTGCCTAACTGCCCTACTTCCCCCGCTTGTTTCAAGTGGAGGCTCCGCGGGGCGTCCGTCACACAGTCCGCAATAGTTGTGACTTAAAAAAGTTTGTATTTTGAAAATCGTTTCTTATATTTAGAACGTGATCTAAATTAGATTACACATTAGATTACTGTGCCTGAAAACACTTCCTTTGTAGATTATTTAGGTAGTGAAGTACCATTATTTTTTGGGAGAAAAAGTACTTTATACTTTCGCTAAGATGTAAGTAAGCTATAGCAATAACATTTCATGAGAATCTTAACCATATTGAACTATAATTCTTATTTTTTATAATATCTATTTTATATAAAAATGAATATCTATTTCCTTGGGTATGGCATCACGCGTAAACGGATGGAACGATTTCGCTTTCTTTTTTTGTTGTTTTATTCTTGCCAGGAGAGTTCTTATGAAAAAAAAAAAAAAGAAAGCGGAGCGGAACAATTCGAATTCAATATTCAAAATTAAGACAGGACAACGTCTGTCATGTCAGCTAGTTTTTTATAAAGATTACTGGCAATGTGAGTTTAACGCATTACTAGTATTCCCGTTAGCCCCTCCAGCTAAGCTTATGCTCGTGTTAGGAGTGGGCTCACGTCAGTTTAATTGCCAGGATGAGGATCGAACTAGGAACCTCTCAGCTACGAGGGCCCCTCTAACCACTAGGCTATTGACCCCTTTAAATATGTTTACAATTTTTTTAATATCGCCAGACTGACACCCCTACTGTACGGTCCCAAACTAAGCAACGCTACATTTTACTGTATCAAATACGGTCACTATCTGTCGAAAATGTATAGAAAAACCGCTGTCGTCTTAACAGTGTAAATGTCCGCTTACCAACTCTATATTTTCATCGACTGTCAGCTAATTAAATTGACAGATATTCGCTTGGGTACTCAAACGTAAAGATATTATTATACCTGTGCAAACTTTTCTCCTCGTTGATTGATATTTTTACACAGCCATAAGCTCGAGTTTACAGTTAATGTCGTAAACAGGATGTGTTAAATTTTACAATTCAAGAGAGCGAGGCTCCCTTCTCATATTCTTCGAAACAGCAATAATATTATGATTGTAATGGGAGAGCAGAATTAAATTACTTCCGATTGAAATTTGGCTTATGAATATATTAACATTATTTGTCTCTCTTTATCACGGGCTCTGCCCGGTCCTTTGGAAGGCTTGCATGGGGACATGGATCAAACATGTAGTGGTCCTTTGTAAGAATTTTATTGTCAAGTAAGTCACATGATGAGGTCAACCGCTGCAAATGATGTGACATATAGAGCGACTTGACCCCAACAGGTGAAGGAACTATTGCAAATATGGAAAGAGGAAAAGGTTATATTGATGGAGTTGGGATGGACTGGGGATTGGGCTATTGCAAAGGAATCGGACACCTGCCATAATCAGTATTATCTATCTTCGGCAGGTGGAGACTTGCCGCTCAGTAGGTGGGCTCCTAAAATTACCATCATACATTATAACATTTTTTGTATTAATAAAACACTCATAAAATGGAGTCAGTGTGACTTTTGTCAGACAGAGACCGCAACGACTTGACCTGACTTTTGACAGAATGTGACATTGTCAGGTGACTCAGTTAATCGTTCTGTCCCTTTCTGTTCGGTGTTAGATTATTAATTTGTATAGCTTAAGTCTTTAAGGTCCATTCATAAATCTATGTCAAGCCTAAGAATGATTTATAAAACGCATTTAAAATGAAATTGTGTAATGATATGACATAATAAGGATGGCAGTGAGGTCAGCTGTTAGAAAGAAATCCGTAAATTTTTTTCATGGTTGGTTCATAAATTATCTTAAGTATTTACTATGGCACCATGTGATATCGTACCGCGGATTAAGGTACCCGTTCACTCGAGCTGGACCCGCTGTGGCTAACTTCCGACCAATAGGGTCGCTTCACTTTAATAAGCTGTGGGAAATGAAGCGAGCCTTATGGTCGAAAGTTAGCTCAGCCAGTCCGGCACGCTCAAGTGGACGTTCACTCTTATTCAATAAATACCTTATAATATATCAAATTATAAATAAAAGAGTGTGTTCCTGGAAGCTTCAATGTTAGCTATTCCGAGTAATTTGGTACTAAAGCTATGCTTTTCATTGTTCATTTGTGGGTAGGTACAATAACAGCGTATTCGACCTTTGAAGGTTCTGAGAAATATATGTAATGTTTTTGTATTTCTTTCATACTCATGATAGGTAGCAAAAAAAGAAAAAAAACCATTACCTAGGCACCTCTTAACAATCGACCTCACTCAAAGGAAGCAGTTGAATCAGCGAGGTCCCCGAAATAAAATGAAAATACCCCTATTTTAGCATTACACCCAGGACCCCAGTCATTCCGGCGTCTACCACGCGCGAATCAAATGTTCTCGTAAATTTGTCTGGGTTGAAACTGCCTGGGGAGACAGGATTGGAGTGAAAAGAGTGTTTGTCAGTTTTATTGTCTCTTTCTGTCTCAGCAAGTGATGGCTATCACAGTGGTAAAGCCACGCTGAAGCCAATTGACTACAGCTTACATACTGGCTCGCTCGATGAGGGTAGTACCACTCTTTCACAGAAGGTGGGCGTAAAGTTGCTATTAAGTTTTCTACAGGATACATTTCGGGGAGTGTGCGATGGAATTACACGAGTTAATTCCCCCATCTCCATTCTACCATCGGACGACAAGACGCACGGATACAATGCATCCACACACCGTGGACATTCCTTCAGTTGGTACCAAGCGTTTCGCTTCCACTTTTATTGTGCGAACTGCCAAGGAATGGAACACCTTGCCGGCGTCTTTGTTCCCGGTTGACTATAACCTGTTGTGGATGTTTTCAAGTCGAGAGTGAACAGGTACCTTCTAGGCAAGTATGCACCACCGTAGACCACATCGTCACTTACCATCAGGTGAGATTGTGGTCATATACTTGCCTATTTCGAAAAAAAAAAAAAAAATTATAGCTGCGCTTCATATTATGAGTGAGACAGCAGAAAGACCATTCCTCCTCCCTTTCCCTCCCTCTATTCCACTCCCCTTCAGGTTGGGAATGTGCGAGCAATGCCTTTGTTATTGCACGCATCTATAGGCTGCGGTAACTGCTTAACATCAAGCGGATCGGACGTTTGTTTGCCTACTTTTTTGAAGCGAAGCTTGTATACGGACGTTCGGGGTGCTCGCCGCGCGGCCACTATATCCGTGCTAAGCGTCAGTAGCGTTACACGATATTTAGGTATACAGAGTGGCAGCTGCGGCGCCCTACGCTTTATACTATAAAGCTTCGCTTCTTTCGGGCGTCCCTAGACGGCACTGTTTTTATGTTAATAACAACATTTTTAATCCTCCTCCCATTAAGGGGGAGGAATTACAACTAGTAATGGGCGGTTCGTCTGCCGTTTTATTAAAAACCTAAAGCATTATAATTTTAGTATCTACACTTAATTTGAGACATTAATTAATTCTTAAAATTGAAATTTGAAGAAGTATTTAATGTTAATTAAACAACGCGTCCAAATAAAAATAATATACGTGACTGATTTCTTAATTAAATCCGAGTCAACAGTTCAAATCTCAAATGAAAGCGTCATTCACAGGGTTTTGTTAAAAGATAAACAAAGAATTGCTAATATAATGCTGTTTTTAATTTGTTACTAGACGTCCGTACAATTTCTCATTACAGGATATAATTCGTTTTCGCCGCGAACTGTGGCGGTATGGAACTAAATATAATTAAAAAATATGCTTTGTTACGTTTGAAAGCGGATATAATACAATTTGATAGTGATTTTATTTCATGAAAATGATGGTCCAACCAATCAACACCTTTCTCTATGACAATTTGTGAATGGTCCCGTAGGTTGAGTTTAAATATTATTATTTCTGTATAAAAGTCTGATGAATTATTATACTTACCTAAGTCATATTATAACAAAAGCTATTATTTATGATGTCAGTAATACAGGGTGTAAGGGGCGAAAACTGATACTAATAATCTATAATAATCTGACTGACTGACTGACTGACTGACATAGTGATCTATCAACGCACAGCCCAAACCACTGGACTGATCGGGCTGAAATTTGGCATGCAAGTAGATGTTATGACGTAAGCATCCGTTACGAAAGGATTTTGATTAATTCTACCCCCAAGGGGATAAAATAGGGGATGAAAGTTTGTATGAAACTTTGTCAATTTTAAACCGATAGGGCTAAGACTTTGCATGCATAAAGCTACTATGACGTAGACATCCCCTAAGAAAGGATCAAAATTCCACGCGGACTAAGTCGCGGGCTCAGCTAGTAATTATATAAAATCACTTGAGGTGGATTTGTATCATTATTTTATGTAACAGTAAATTTAAAAATGTTGAAATCTTTTAGCACATGAAAATATCGACAGAAAATTCCAACTCTGGGGGGTCCAGAATCATGAGTTGAATCCATGGTATCAGTTTTCGTTACAATGCCCCTTACACACTGTATAGTCCTGACGGTTTTAGTGTTTTATCAAATACCCTGTTTATATGAAATCAACTCTGATTATAAACTAAAAACAAAATTTTAACACCTTTCTTCGGCTTGGCTAGACAACTCCTAACGAACGTCGATCGTAGGATCGCTTCATTTTAATAAGCTGTCCTATTAGTCGAAAGCTAACCCAGCCAGCTTGCCCGGCTCGAGTGGACCAGCACCCTTAGAGTAAGTGCCTCATCTTTGACTTTCGGCAAACTCCTCTGTTTTACGATGGCATAAATGGTTGGTATGGGAATCTAGCTGATGAGATGTGTTAAGAAGACCTCACTTTATTACTTTTGGTTTTATCACCTTTTGTTCTTGTTTACTACGAATGCTGTGCCGATGTTTGAGACTCGATAACTATGTAACCGCTGAACAGATTTTGATGGGATTGAACGAGCAATGTTATATTTATAGCTACAACTAAATGGTTACTACAGTAGTAAATTTTTTAAATAAAACACTTATGGCTTCATTTAACGGTGGAAGAGTCAAGCTGTAACCAATTGACTACTACGGGCTGGCTCTACTGAAACGGAGTCGTAGATTCGGGCGGCGTTCCGATGATATTTCCTTAAAAGTCTTGATTGAAAGGCGCGTAGCAAATCGGCAGCAAACAAACGTGAGATTTAGGTACGTCTTTATTCCACAAGATCCAACGAAGAAGAGGCCTAGTCACAATACCACCTTCCTTTTTATACTAAAATTATAATGGTGTTGCCACTTACAAATTTATATGTTTAAATGAAAATAAATAGTCGATAAATTGATAAAATGGTAATTCACATTAGTTGCATGAATAATGATCTCCTTATTAAATAATTATAATTGTTCGCCGGTGTCTATTTGTTGCTGGCGGGAGCTGGAAGTTGTAACACTACCAGGGTAGCACCACCCACTCACGGAATATCGGCGTAAAGTAGCTATTATAGCTGCGTTTTGTACAATGAGTGGGAGAGCCAGAAGCCAACCCCTTTCCTTGCCCTCAATCAGTTCCACTCCGCTTTTGGTAGGCAACGTGCGAGCAATGCCTTTGGTATTGCAATCATCTATAGGCTACGGTATCTGCTTAACATCAGGCGAGTGGTACGCTTGTTTGCCATGTGTACTTATCGGCTACTTATGAGGTACTTATGAGGTAGCTATTTACATTTGTCGCATACGTCAAAGAATGTTCCTATATTTTCTTAACTCTACCGTGACTCTACCAAACTTGCAACCTTATTTTAGTGAGTGGACAAACTTGGTGTTGCCACGTACATGTTATTTTTCACGCTGGCACATATGTCGAAAAACTTTTAAATATTTTTATCCTGATAACATTGATGTGCTTACAACTTTTAACCTTAGCGTTGTTTGGAGAGTGTAATGGTGGCCAATGAAAATGGGACAACAAAAGCTATGGATTATTTTATTTCATTGAAATTAATTATCTATTAGAAACCATAATATTTCCTTTAACAATTATTTTAATAGTTTGTCGAGGCATACCTTCTAAATGGGTTTGATTTTGAAATATATCCTATTAGTTACCTTTTTATGTAGTTTCTATAAATTATTTCTCAAAAAATCTTCATTTTAATATTTCACAGCTACCGATAATCAGATGATTAAAACATAAAGATCTCGTTTGCACACACAACTATAAATGCCAACAATGGTGAGTTCTACGGTGTGACCGTAAAACGACATCTTAACTTTTAATAGTGGGTTTAAGAGTGCCGTCGTTGGATGTCCATTAAAATGGCTGTAAAAATAAAACTACCCTCAGTTTTAACTTTTCTGCTGATATTGAGCGTGGATAATTGCTTTTGACATTAAACCTGGCAAGGTTTAGTGTGGCAACACTTCATCATTAACTCATACTTACAGTTAAGATTTTATTTTACGAACGTGTTATATAAATATATGTAAATACGTTACAGACATTACGCGTGCGCCGAGGTATCTAAATTTCAATTCAATTAATCCATCATCCGGCTACTAAAGAGTGGCTGAGTTTTTCCGAAATCAAATGAAATTGAAGTTAACACTGAGAAAATAAAATAACGACAGCAAAAAATTATGTCCGTAGATTCTAGTGTGTTTTTGTAATTTTTTCTTACCAAACGTTTTGTAATTACAGCAATTAATTTATTAAAACGAGCCTTTCTTTTAGCTACAAATCTCTGCTGTTACAACAACACGTTACTTTAAACATTAAAAAGGACACTAAGAACTATGAGAATCTTTGATTGTGGTTATTTTATTTCACAGTGTTTATACTTTATTCTGTCCTCAACTGTACACTGTAAAATATAGTGGATGCCGTCGGAATTTTTAGTAGTGTACTCTGACCCGCGTTGGATGACTCTAAAAATATTGGTGGTTGGTATTCAAACAGCTTTTATGTAATGGAAATGTCAGACACAAAGAGAATAAGAATTTGTGAAGTTTTGTGCTCTTTGTTTTAGATTTGTGAAATTATCACGTTTTAATAGACCTGTTAATTCCTCAAACTGAGTTAAATGCTAAATAGGCCCTCATCAACAGCTCAATGGCCAAGTTGGGAATCGGACCTCGAATCGCACTTGTCTTTACTCTTAGCTGATATTTTGTATTGGCTGTGTGTTTATCTACCTATAATATTTATTAACTAAGATTAAAAATATAAATCTGCTGAATCATCATGACATCTGCGTCTGACTCTCAAGGTGGAATATAATTTCCGGTTCGTAAGTATTGCCCTGGCAGCTCCCGCCACCGCCCGCCCTATTATTTAGATAACTTGATAATGGCTTCCTGTCTGAGTGTACCCATCTGTAGATACGCTAAAACACGCCTTATGCCTGTCGCCTTGTAAAGATTTCGACAAACAATCGTACAACTCGCCTGATGTTAAGCAATTACTGTGCATGTAATTTACAAGACCAAAGGCATTGCTCGTACGTTACCTGCCTGAATAGGAGTGAGACAGAGGGAGATGTAGGGAGGGGTTGGGCTTTCCGTTCTCGCACTTATCGTACGAAATCCAGCTATTGTACACCGATCATTAAATCTTCATAATACACGTATATAGTTCAGATGAACCTGGGTTCGTATAGTTCTTCTCCTATTTGACTAATTTTATTGTTTTTTTTTTATATTTATGTGGTCACATGGATGTTTCTTAGCTATAGTTGACCCGGTAGATGGCGCTATGGTCGACATCCACAAAATAAAATCTCGTTAGCGAAGCTTGTGGCAAAAGTCTGTACTTATCACAATAAAATTTATTAAATACCTACACATAGTTTACTGGAACCCTCCTCAAAATGTAACCTCAGCCCTCACTAACCCTGAATTAACCGCCGCAGTTACAATTGTGCTGTTATTAATAAACAAACAAACTGACAGTGTTTAATTAAATCTCGGAGTGAAATATTTGACTTGGCGAGGCATAGTTTCATTTTGTTAGTTTATTCATTTCGGTACGTTACTGCTTGGGTAAATTGGCGTTGGATAAACCCTTAAACTTGAAAGCTTGTTCTCTGATTAAGCCGCCAATAGGCTGTTGTTTTCAGGCATTTTGACGTGATCCAGTATACATATGAATAAATAAATATCGCCAGACTGAC
This sequence comes from Notodonta dromedarius, assembly GCA_905147325.1. Taxonomy (NCBI): domain Eukaryota; kingdom Metazoa; phylum Arthropoda; class Insecta; order Lepidoptera; family Notodontidae; genus Notodonta; species Notodonta dromedarius. Next base: position 6,606,085 of record LR990183.1, on the reverse strand, counting down.
ACACCAACCGTATGGTCCCAAACTAAGCAACGCTTGTACTATGGGTACCGGACAATAGACTGGGGGCGATCCCAGTGACACCCAGACCAAGGCAAATTACGAAAGGGCCATTCCCGGAATTTGTCCAGACGGGAATCGTAGCCGTAGCCTCCATGCGCAGTGAGCCGAGCGGCCTACGCTCTAACCACTGTTCCAAGCGCTTGCAAAATTTTCCTTTACTATATCTACTATATAAAAATTAGTCGGGTTTTCCTTCCTGACGCTATAACTCCAGAACGCACGAACCGATTTCCACGGTTTTGCATCGTTGGAAAGGTCTCGGGCTCCGTGAGGTTTATTCAAAGAAAATTCAGGAAAAATTTCAACAGAACGCGGACGGAGTCGCGGGGCACAGCTAGTTTCCTTATAAAAGAAAACCTGTACTACCTGTAATCATTTAAATATCGCTGGCCAAATATTGATTTGTAATTTTCCAACCAGGAGGTGCGATACAAAAACAAGAGGTCCAACCCTAATGGCGGTTTTAAGGCAAAATTACTTTTTCACAAGATTACCGAGCAAATTGAGTCGTACTATGCTTTCCTTCAGAAAAAAAAAATTGAGAAGCCACCGATCTATATCTTTACACACTAGATAGGCCTTGTAAGTGTGAATGGATACAGTGCGAGAGGAAAGCCCAAGAAAATATAGATGGATTGTATTAAGTGTTATGAACGAGGTTGGAGTGGATGTGAGTATGAATGGAAGGAAAAGACATACTGCGCCGACCCCGGATAATGGGAAAGGTAAGGCAGATGATGGTGATGATAATGATAGGTCTTTTAAATAAAATAAATAAATACATACCACCTGAGACCCAACTCTTTTAACCGCTGTCATACGTCAAAACTGACGTATGGCGTAAATAAATACGTCATTTGACAGGTTTTCTTCAAGCGACTTATAATATCGGTACCGTAGTCACATAAAACTCTGTTGTTGGCAAAATCATCGACTACCTAACGATGAAAGGCATATTTTAAAAAAAGAAGAAGAAGAAGAATATCGGTACCGTACTGGGGGCGATCCCAGTGACACCTAGACCTCGGGATAAATTACAGAAATTTTTTTTCCGAAATATGCCCCGGCGGGAATGGAACCTGCAACCACTTTGTGCAGTCGGAGCATAAACCGGTCAAGTTATGAGGCAATTTTGATTTGCAATTTTTCGCATGAATGAGGTTTTAGAAAATGTATGTTAAAGAGTCTGCATTCGTCCTATCTTTTATCACAATCCGTCGGGACATTCAGTGAGGACTATAAGTGCGTGGAAAGACACATTTAGCTAGACAGCCGATCATTCACCAGTGTGGTAAAAATACAACAACAAATTAATAGTACATTGTTACACGAGTGGTGAAAGTGACTTATTTAGTCCCGAGACGGGGTTAGACTAATAGTTCGAGGGACAAAATAAGTCTTTCACCCGAGGTAAACACTGCTTTTCATTACGAATACAAGGAAAGTAAAAATAAAAACAGGAATTGGCTAAAGAAATAATACAAGGAAGTATAAACAATACTCTACAACTCAAAAAAAAAAAGATCGGATTGCCGCCTATTTTATTTTTTTTCGTTGGCCGGCCAACTTCATTATTTAGCCATTATTTTTCATTTTCATCTTTAAATATTTTGCCCAAATCTATGTTATTTTAAAGAAATTCTTGAAACTAAATTATAATTAAGTCATTTAAAAATATATATTATTTAATTTAATATTTAACTTTATGTTATTTCAATTTTACATCGTGCTGTAATTGAGTGACTGTAGAAAAAGTTTGAACATGGTTCCATAGAAATGTGAAAATGGAACTAGTTTTTTTTTAAATAATTTGACAGCTGTCAGTTGAAAGCGATTCTCCCGGGCCGGAAAAGTATTACTTTCAACCCGCTCCTCAGGGACTTCAGACCTACTTTCAGAGTATGAGTAATGAAAAATAATTTTATTAAAATATTAAAATTGACCATAATAAATAAAAATATTATTATTATATTAGTGTCTAAATAATGCGGCGATGTTAGAAAAAAGTTCATTTTGTATACTGAAGCCTATCCAGTTGGTTATAAGACATCACCGAGAGGGACCCTAAAACAAATTGAGCAAATAAAAAATAATATTTGCAGCGCCCACAAGACGGGAAAGTGGATAACGTTTGAAAAATTGGAAATGTTTATCGTTCATCGAGTTTACCTAAAATTCGAGGTCAGCGAAATAAATTGCGTTCACTGGTGTTGGCGGCAACTGAAAGTGTTTGGGAATATCGCTTTTCATAATTTCCGCAGTTTACGTGCTCGAGATGTTCTTAGGAAATTTTATGATAAAACGTAGTAAGTTCTGATTGTTTTTCTTTAACTTCAATCAAGTCAACATTGATATTTAGTAAAAATATATTATACTTTACGTCCGTTACAAAAATATTACTGTACTAGCTGAGTCCGCGACTTCGTACGCGTGGAATTTAACTTAACAAAAAAGCCCGCGGGAAAGGACCCATGTCTTTAAATTTTGTTTTTCTAAAATAAAAATAGTAGCTTAAGTTACTGCTTATAACATCAGCTATCTACCAGTGAAAGTCCCGTCAAAATCGGTCCAGCCGTTTCGGAGATTACCCGGAACAAACACACAGACAGACAGACAGACAGACGAAAAAAATTTAAATCGCGTTTTTGTTATAGGTGTCATATGTACTTTCATATGCATTTAGTGAAAAAGTGTTATTTTGATATTACAAACAGACACTCCAATTTTATTTATTTGTATAGATGAAACTTTATTTAAGGGAGCAGCTTTTGAAGGGATTTTTAAATTAAATTATATGTCCATAAAGGTACAAAAGTCCCGTCCCAAAAGTTAATATCTACCAAATTCACAAAAAAAAATACTGAATATTTTTCTGACTCTATCTTGACCCAAATCCCTAACTAGAAACACATCGAATAGGGTAGGTAGTAAGTGAGGCGTACCTATTTAATCCGGGTATAGTTTAACTTACCGGATCTCCGGATTTCCGGAATTATTTACACGAACATGTTTTGTAAAGTTTAATGCCTACTTTAAATCTTAATTAGGGATGTGGCTTGCAACTTTACTTGAAAGTTGGTTAGGTTATAATAAAATGGTTCCGCTGATTAAGTAAACATGGGATTATAACAATTTGAAACTATGTCTATTTTGTGGCGAGACCTGTAAATAATGTAAATGAATATAGGTAAACTGACGGTTTGAAGTTTGAAGAAAATATGAAAATTATGTAGGTATCATTGGTCTTAAACTTCTACTTAATAATTAAAATAATAATTTAGCCCTTTTGACGTCCCACTGCTGGGCACGGGCCTCCCCTCAACATGAGGGGGATTCAGGCCATAATCCACCACGCTGGCCCAGTGCGGGTTGGCGGATTTCACATGTCTTTCGAAAATTGGTTAGACCTTCTAAGACATGCAGGTTTCCTCACGATGTTTTCCTTCACCGTAAGCAAGTGATAATCATATAGAAATTATGAATCGCACATAGATTTCGATAAATCCAGAGGTGCGAGCCGGGATTTGAACCCAAGACCTGGTGCCCGCAAGACGCGTGCTTTAACCAATCGGCTATCACTGCTTCTACTTAATAACCTAAAAATTGCTGGTGTCACTTTTTACGTCGATATTTATTTAATTGTGTAAATTTATGATTTCTATCAGTTCATGTATACGTACTTACCAACAGATGTCCGAAACACACTATAAGGTCTCTCAGAATATCAGCGCTATCAGCCTTGCTTGCTGGTAGCATAATGCTGAGTGGGATCTCTTTCCTGGGTGCTGCGACCTACACAAACTAGATAGTATCTAAGTTTAATATAGTTTTTTTAGAGTTTCGTCTTACTTAATTTGTGTGCGTCGTTGTTTCTTGTGAATAAATATGTTTTCTTTCTTTCTTTCTTTCCAAACTAATTTGGTATTGTCTATTTATATGCTTTCCATCAATAAACAACAAAATATTTTTACAACTACCAGCTCCTGCTAAACCTACAAGACATACCACAATGTTCCACGTCCCTTTCAGCCACTCTAATTACGCTCAGAATTCGGTCATTAGTCGAACACTTAACTGTTATAACAAAGAATATTTCACATTAGACATTTTCAATCTGAGTAATTTTCTTTTAAAAATCAAATAGTGCAGATCCTTAATAAGAAATAGATTGATGTATACTTTAAACACACTCCTTCACGTTCACTCGCACTTTTTCCCATCCACACCTACACAAGCACACTCACAAACACCTACATACACTACACATTTAACGAGGTACTTGTATAAATTTAAGTAATATATCTTTGATACAATTAGATTATGAATTAGATTAAAAAATAAATAAGAAAAACAATGTTCTGTACTGAATAAATGTAATTTATCTTAGTAACTAATATAAGATCCAACTATGTGGAAGAAACCTGTTATTGGCAGTTGGCAATGTATAAAAATATGTTATTAATATGAATTCATAAGTGCTGTTGGTTTTGTGGTAAATAAATAAATAAATAAACTATAAGCAATTGGTGGTTTTAAAAAATATGTCAAAAGACATGTCTTTGGAGTTTCCTACCGGATCTTCTCAGGCAAGGTCACGTTCTGATCCGGTTGTAGACTCAAGAAAAAAATTTACTAATAGTCTCTTGTAAGTGCCCGTAGAAATAATCAACATAAACGATTGGAGTGGAGTTTACGAAATATAGATACCCAGTGTCCCTATATTTATTTTCTATCTAGATCACAAGAAAATATACACCAAAATGTATGTCAAAATATACAGGGTGATTTTCATATCGCATTTGCAACAATAGTGTCTGGAGGACACTCCAGCCGGGCACAATGGGTCGACGGTCCGGATATATCCGGACCAAACTCGCCCGGTTATCACGTGAGCTACTTAGCACTTTTAGCTAACTTTTTAGAATATCATTTTTGCTGTCCACTTATGTACAGATATACCAGTCCTTGAGTGTTTGGGGTGGAAAAATAGGGTCCGATTTATGCGATTACCTTGTAATTTGGAACTAGTTAACTTAGTTATTTTATTTTTATTGTCTAAGAGAAGGGACAACTTAGTTCTGTTTTTATCATTTGTAATCAATGTTGTGTTCCTTTGTTTGATATTAAGTTAGCGTACTTAATTATTACTTTATTTTTAATTCAGATGATCTATACAAATAAATAAAATTGGAGTGTCTGTTTGTAATATCAAAATAACATCTTTTCACTAAATGCATATGAAAGTACATACGAAACCTATAGCAAAAATGCGATTTAATTTTTTTTTGTCTGTCTGTCTGTCTGGCTGTCTGTGTGTTTGTTCCGGGTAATCTCCGAAACGGCTGGACCGATTTTGACGGGACTTTCACTGGCAGATAGCTGAATAGATGTTATAAGGAGTAACTTAGGCTACTTTAATTTTAGAAAAACAATTAGGGTTCCGCGTAAAACATAAAAACACATGAAATCAAAGAGTATCTCCGAAACAGGTGGACCGATTTTGACGAGACTTTTACTGGTAGATAGCTGATGTTATAAGCAGTAACTTAGGGTACTTTTATTTTAGAAAAACAAAATTTAAAAAAATGAAAAAATGGGTCCTGTCGCGCGGGCTCAGAACGCGGGAGCGGACTTTTTTGTTAAGTTAAATTCCACGCGGACGAAGTCGCGGGCTCAGCTAGTCTATTAATATAAATTATTAATTTAAATAGCCAACAACTGTGTCAGTATCCTCTTACTGGCATCGCTACTGTGGCATGTTAGTCGCAGCAATGCCGAATGGAAGGACAGTCCAGGCTATCATTTTCAAAATTATATTGGAGCTGCCCCACACTCTAATAAATAAACAAATATCACCAGACTGGCACACCAACTGTATGATCCCAAACTAAGCAAATCTTGTACTATGGGTACTGTACAATGGACTGGGGGCGATCCCAGTGGCATCCAGACCAGGGTAAATTACGCAAAGGTCATTTCCGAAAATTATCCCAGCGGGAATCGAACCCGCAACCACCAGGGGTCGAGCAGCCTACGCTCGAACCACTGCGCCAAGAGGTCGTCAAATAGTATCTCTTTAAGTCTCGACGCATCCCTGTGACCTGAAAAAAAACACCATTTCAAATATTTTCCCCTCCTTACATGACGCATGGGCAAGCAAAGGGGGAACATCACTCCGCATCCGACCTATCGCGCGTTTTTCATATTTTCACGTCATTTTCGACATTATCCCGTATCTGCGTAACTTAACCCGCATTGTCTACGGTAGCAGAGGGTCCGCACATCCGGATAGAGCGGATAGAGCCTATAGATATTATACAAATGCCATTGCTCGCACGTTGTCAACGCAGGGGAGTGGGATGGAGGGAGTGGAAAGGAGGGGGAACGTTGGGCTTCTGAATATCTCACTCATAGTACGAAACTCAGATATAATAGCTACTAAACACTGATATTTTTAAAGACAGTGCTAATACCCTGGTAGAGCCACCCCGTATAAGAGCTATATGTCAGTTGGCTACAGCTTCTCTCCGTTGCAAATTGGGAGAAAAAAGTAACCGGACAAGCTACTGGCCATAGAAGCAAGTCTACTACAGCTGATGCGAGACCAGGGCCCTAACCACGCTAGCTACTCAAATCGTAATAGAAAAGCATATGCTCGCGATTACGTTTCAAACGCTGCGCTTTTGACGTTTTGCTGACACGAGCTTCACGATTTCTACTGACATTGATATGGTATGGTGTCAGCAAAATGTCAAAAACGGAGCGTTTGAAACGTAATCGCGAGCGTTTGCTTTTCTATTACGATTTGAGTAGCTAGCGTGGTTAGGGCCCAGTGGTAAAGCCCCATTAATGTCGTTATTTATTAAAAAGTAGTTCTCTTCCAATACGTTTAGGGTCCAAATTAACACGTCCGATGTTCAACTCGGCGTATTCGGTAACTGAATACAAATGATCGTATCAGTACTCGGATACTCCCGAACGCTGGAACCGGATATGTTTTATTGTTATTACTATTTCCGGATAGCGGATTGGAGCACGCGTCTTGCGGGCACCAGGTCCTGGGTCCAAAACCCGGCTCGCACCTCTGGTTTTTCGAAATCTATGTGGGAATCATAATTTCTATATGATTATTACTTGCTTACGGTGAAGGAAAACATCGTGAAGAAACATGCATGTCTTAGAAAAACTAACCAATTTTCGAAAGACGTGTCAAATCCGCCAACGTGCACTGGGCCCGCTTGGTGGATTACGGCCTGAATTCTCCTCGTAGTGAGGGGATGCCCGTGGTTATTTTCGCAAAAGGCCTTTTCGTAATTTGCCCTGGTCTGAGTGTCACTGGGATGGCCCCCGGTCTATTGTACGGTGCCCTTAATACAAGCGTTGCTAATTGTCGGACCTTACAGTTGGTGTCTGTCTGGCGATATTTATCTATCCAATCAACCGAATACTGAAACGCTTCTCAAATGTTTGAGTTCAACTTAGTTGGTTAATTAAGCGTAGTTATGAAATCTTTTGTATGTCTCATCAAAAGTAAGTTGCGACAAAATTTGAGCCACGTTCGTATACCTATTGCGACACATGATCCTTTGATTATTTATCAAAGACGTGATCATATCAAAACGTACCTCTCTTGAAGGTAGACAGGCAATAAATATAAAGTACTTTACCTATATAAAATCTCTGTGGGAACTTTGCTGAAATCAATAAAAATAATATTTCTACAGATAACCTTTTTTAAGGTGTAGTCAAGATGAAAAAAGAGTTCTGATGAAAATTATAATACCTGGTACATTAATTAAACGGACAGACTGAGGAAGCACGATCGAGGCTGGGTATTTGCATTATAAGAACGTTTGGAGCTGGCCCAAGTTAGAAGCGGTTACGTTGCTTTAGAAGCATGATCAATGGATTTTAGTTAAGTCTTCAAACGGGAAGGAAAAAAATTAAGAAAGAAAAGATTTATTATTTTAATTATTTTTCTTAATCAACTGGATGGGTGACCGCTTCTGTTCCTGCTTCGGAGGGCTCGTTAAGATGTCGGTCCCGGCTATCACATTAAGCCAAGTCCGAGGCATTCGGGCCAGCGTTCTAGTGAAAAAGATCCTGTACCCCCTCTATTGGCATCACTCTCTAGGCAGTTCTAACCGCAATTTTGGACGCACATTTTTAAAAAGCATAATACTTAGGTGGTAAAGCCTAGTTGCAGCCAATCGACTACATTGAAGACTGGTGTAAAGTAGCTATTATACGCGTAGTTACGTTTTGTATGATCGAGGAGAACTGGAAGCGGCAGCGTGCGAATAATATCTTTGATATTGCAAGCTTGTTGCAAGCGTCAGGTTGTACGCTTGTTTGCCGACTTTGTTATATAAAACTAGTTTCTGCCCGCGGTCTAAACCAGTCAAAATCAAATCCAGGGTCTAAACTATCTGTGTTACAAATTTCCTTCTAATCCGTTCAGTAGTTTTTGCGTGAAAGAGTAACAAACATACATCCACACTCACAAACGTTCGCATTTATAAACCGCTCTCCGGTTATGCCTCGCACCACAACATCGAGGCCCTACGTGGGCCGGCGGAAGAAACTGTAGGGATAACGAGGTGTCTCCGTTGAATACAGATCGCTTGAACGCGATCGCCAACGGAATACTTATAGTGACAGACATTTTGATTTTTCACACCTTATCGTCATCATCGGCTGGTTCGAACGAGGCAGTACCACCCTGACATAGACTATCTGCGTAAAGTAGCAATTACAACTGTGTTCCGTATGATGTGAGTTAGTCAAGTGAATGGTTAAAGAGTCTCGCGTCGTATGAAACGCAGCCATAATAGCCACTTTACGTCGATCTTTTATGACAGGATGGTACTACCCGAGTTGAGCCAGCCACTTTATGAGCTGTAGTTAATTAGCAACAGCTTGGCTCTGCCACCGTTCATGATTATCAAAATATGACATTTATTTATTGAAAATTTTAATTCCACTTTTACAGCAGTGATAGCCGATTGGTTAAGCACGCGTCTTGCGGGCACCAGGTCCTGGGTTCCAACCCCGACTCGCACCTCTGGGTTTTTCGAAATAAATTTGCGAATCATAATTTCTATTATGATTATCACTCGCTCAGGGTGAAGGAAAATATCGTGAGGAAACCTGTAGGTATGTCTTAGAAAATCTATCCAATTTTCGAAGGACATGTGAATTCTGCCAACCCGCACTTGGCCAGGGTAGCGGATTACGGCCTGAATGCCCCTCGTAGTGAAGGGAGGCCCGGGCCTAGGAGTGGGACGTCAAAAGGGGATTAATAAAATTATTATTATAGTTCCACTCCGGTTCTAGTAGACGAATGCTTGGCGCAGTGGTTCGAGCGTAGGCCGCTCGGCTCACTGCACATGGTGTTTGGGGGTTAGGTTCTCGCCGGGGAAAATTTCGGGAATGGCCTTTTCCTAATTTTCCCAGGTCTGGGTGTATCTGGGATTGGCCCCAGTCCATTGTACGGTACCCATAGTACAAGCGTTGCTTCGTTTGGGACCTTACAGTTGGTGTGTCAGTCTGGCGATATTTATTTATGTACTATTTTCTTTTGGCCACGGAACTAGATAAGTTTGTGGCGCCGTAGCAATATTAAATGACAATCAATTCGGGTTAGACTGTTTTTGTGTTCAAATTCCATCAAAACTGGCTTCTGCCAACAAAATCCCCTGGTAATGGATCGAATGCCGTAATCCCAGCATTATTTGCTGTCTGTACCATCGATCATGGTATATCGATAGGGCGAACCTTTTTGCGAATTCCCACCCATCTGTCATCCGAGGGGGCGGAGTGGAGACCTGTTTTATGACCCCCTGGATACCTCTTGGAACAATTCCGTTGTTTAAAAAATATATATTTTCTAAACTAAGTTTTACACAACTACATACCTATACTATACAGGTTTTTCAAGTCCTAAAAACCTTATAAGATCATTCAGTCCGTCTGTCCGTCTGTCCGTCCGTCCTAGCCTGTCACAGGGTCATAACTTCTACAGTTTCTTAAGGAAGTTGATGAAATTTGGTACAGCTACACTTTGAAAATAGATCTCACATTAAAAAAAAACAGTGCTGTCTAGGGACGCCCGAAAGAAGCGAACTTTATAGTATAAAGCGCAGGGCGCCGCAGCCTGCAGTCTGTATACCTAGATATATCATGTAACGCTACTAACGTCATCGTGTGTCGCTACTGACGCTTAGCACAGATAGAGTGGACGCGCGGCGAGCGCCCCAGCTTCACTTCAATATAAATTGTAGCAAAATTACTTTTTTAAGAATATCGCGACAGTGTCTGACGTCACAAAATGCATGGTTCAATATCTGGCGCAGTTATCCATATGCGTGATAACGTATATTATAAGCTTACCTCACGTTAATTAAGTTCCAAAATGTTTAAGCGCTCCACACGCGGTCGCAATCCGCAGAACGACCGTGCCGTTTGTAGTTGCCAGATTAAACGCAATATTGTGCAATAAGGTAAACCTTATTGCAACATTAAAATGTTGTTCATCTAATTAGGGGAAATGTGTGTTCTAATATCGAAACATTTTTCATAAGTACTTTTCATATCTCTTTTGTATGGGTAGACAAAGAGAACACAAACTATTCCACAGAAGAATGGCGTCAAGTAGCTCACAATCAAGACGCCGACAGAACGCATAGATGGCGCTGAATGCGGCGCCTCAATACAATGTACAGATTCTTCATAGAAAAACTGAATCACGATATTAAGTTTCGCAAGCATCGTGACTATATATACAATACCCGAAGAACTACCAGGGGGGCATAGCGGCCGCCCCGCCATGCACAACACCCGCCTGGATGGAAGATCTTCCCTTTTCCGCCAAATAGCTATGAGAGCTGCGTCTCGTACGATGAGTGAGAGAACCGGAAGCTCAACCCTCCCCCTCCCTAGGCATCCCTCTGTTTCACTCCCCTGAATGTCAGCAACGTGTGATCAATGCCATTGGTATTGCATGCATGTATTGCTAACTAACTATACTAACTTGCGGACCGTATGTTTTCGTGTCTGGGTTATTGCACAAAGCACTTTAAATTTACAAAGTCAAACTCAAACTTAAAATTGCTTTTATTCACGTAAGCTAACAAAGCTTTTATGAATAACTGGCTGTGCCCCGCGACTTCATCCGCGTAGTATTGGATTATTGGGTTAAAAAGTATCCTATATGTTAATCCCGGTTATAATCTATCTGTGTTCCAAATTTCATCCAAATCCGTTCAGTAGTTTTTGCGTGAAGGAGTAACAAACATACATACATACATACATCCACACTCACAAACATTCGCATTTATAATATTAGTAGGATCATAATTTACCACCGGTTCCGAATACTGCTACCACTGAGAAGATCCGGCAAGAAACTCAATGGTTACTCTTTTCAATTAATAAAAGACGGTGTACATTCTCAGGAACAGCAACAGAATGAGAGCAGGCAATACGACTGTCACTAAATAAGTAAATAGTAATCAAATCTCACTCAGATTTAGATAATTAAATTAAAAAGCTACCTAGTTTAGTGAGGTGTGCATACGAACACCTACTCACACTTTACATCAATAAAGTACCTGCCACCCTAGCTAAGTGATTTTGAAAGTGTATGGGAATTACATTTGCAGTTGATAGCTAAGTGATGTGACTTACGTCAATCCCTCACATTAAAGCGTACCGGTTTGTAGAAGCGCTTGTAGACAGTCCTTTCGGCTAGAGGGGTCCCAATGAATAATTTTTATAGTAGTCGCGACATTTGTCAGCGTTTCAAATAGAATATTTCAGTTACGGGGAATAAAATGAAGTGTTCTCTTTGAATACATCTTCACACCTTAGCTTTGAATAAAATATCGTTACGCCAGTCTTCCCTAAAGGGGTCACTATTCTGGTAACTACTAAGACAAAAATAATTGTCAACAGCAAATTAATTTTGTAATTCCTAGTATACCTTTCAGTAAATTGTAATTTTTTTTTTGGTAGAAACCGTCAGTGGCCCGACAAAAAATGTCTGAATCGTCTGTTCGGTCTGACTGTTGAACTACTCTGTGCTATAGAATTATCAAAGCTTTAGCAAACTCCACACGAGTAATATCATATGGTAGTCATAAAACACAGGTATCTCCACGCCCCTGTCCCGGAAGATAGATGCATACAATATCGACCTGTATATACCTACAGGATGATTCAATACTCCCCATTGTTGTGCGATCTCTCGATTACAAAGTAACGGCTGGGAAAAATGTAGCATACCATGCGTTCTCACCAGAAATTCACTTTGTAACGTTTAAGGTGAAATACTCGAAAGTGTTACGAGTTTGTGACGTGGTTAAATTAATCCTAAGACGAACTTAGATATGGTGAAATAGACTTTATTCTTGTTGCAGGTAAACACATTGATACTGAATAACGTCGCAGAAGAAGTACTTCTAGCACGCACATACAAGATAAGTTATACCAATATGTAAGGATGACTCAAGAGTCAAGACTAAAGTCTACTTGTCTAAGGTCAAGACCTTGGCCAAGCGGATTATGGCGATAGTTATGTGACTGTAGGGCCAGTAATAATATACAATAATATTTAATTAATTTCTCAAAAATTGAAAGTGTAAATCGCTTTCAGGAGAGAGCCCCTCGAACATAATCTTTTAACCTAATCGCTATCGAGAAATTATATTGTCACTATAATTTTAATTTATCTAATCTATCATGGGAGTCAGATGGTTGACACTTACATTGACGTAACGCTTCGCAAAATAAAATCTGCTGGTCAAAGTGTCAATAGAATCGAGTATTGATCGAGTTGTTTATGTTAACCAATAGTAGGCACCTCTCTTGGGATAAAGCACAACAAAAGACTTTTCTTTCAGATTAGACACACTATGTACACAACACCTATATACTTTTACACACGGGATCCCAATTCCCTCAGACACGATACACAAACACACTGAAAAAACAAGATCCAAGATCCTTTGTAAGTTGCGTATGTTGTTTTTTAAATAAATTTATTTGAAGAATATCTTTTTCACGGCTTTGGGGGATTTATTTTAGGGAATGAAAATGTATGTAGGCTTGAAATCACGACTATACCGCTATCATCGAGAAGCGATACAAAAAGTAATGGATTATTTTATCTATACAAATAAATAAAATTGGAGTGTCTGTTTGTAATATCAAAATAACACCTTTTCACTAAATGCAAATGAAAGTAAGTACATACAACACCTATAACAAAAACGCGATTAAAAAAAATTTTGTCTGTTTGTCTGTCTGTCTGTGTGTTTGTTCCGGGTAATCTCCGAAACGGCTGGACCGATTTTGACGGGACTTTCACCGGCAGATAGCTAATGTTTTAAGGAGTAACTTAAACTACTTTTATTTTAGAAAAACAAAATTAAAAAAATGCGTCCTGTCGCGCGGGCTCTGAACGCGGGAGCGGGCTTTTTTGTTAAGTTAAATTCCACGCGGACGAAGTCGCGGGCTCAGCTAGTTAAATTATATTACTTGTTTTAGCGTTTCATTTTTATTACTTTTTTTATTAACATTACGGTTTCCAACACGGAATGAACCACGAATTTATAAAATGGTTGTTCGGGTGTTGACGAGTCTGACGGTGTGGCGACTGACTTTAACACGAACATTATTACCATTTAGTATTCCTTCTCGTTGGCCGCGGTATAAACAATATGATTAAACTTAACCACTCCCGCTCCAACGTCATAATACGCTCAATCTGTCAAGCCTCGCTGTCACTTTGCCTGCCCGCGGTGGTAAATGTCATGACTCGTAAAATACCCTCTCATTCAAATTCTATTGCTACTATCGTCTTTCTGATGACTGTTTTAGTTTCTTGAACAAATAGGCTTTATGTTACAGAATAAACAATCATTTTATTACATCTCATGAATTATAAATCATCTGTTGAAGTCAGTGTACGAGATAAAATTGCATTTTTGTTGTATTATGTAGGTTTCTGAAATAATCACTGTACTAATTGACACGAAATTTTGGATTTATTATAATGAATATACATACAAGTAATCAAACAACAGCATTTTTTTACATATCGTATCGAAGAGATTTATAATAATCGAACTCAAAGTACACAGTGCGCGCGGCCGCGCATATGCAATTGCGTAGTTCAACGCATGAATGTTTATATCGTAATCAGAGTCTTGACGTGTTGTGTATAAGAGAAAATATTATTAGAATACTCTGCAAACATTTATTATCTAATTTCCATGCATGATTTGTAAAAATATACCACTTTTATTCACGGACTTCCGCGATTTCTGGCACAAGAGAACAAATCAAATCATATTTTTGCCAGCTGTTATTTTCCATTCCATTCCATCCATCACACGTTATTGGAACTTGCAAAATGTAAAACATAAATCAAAACAATATAGCTCCTCTAATATAATACACTCTTGCTGACGTTTTATAGAAATAAACAATGATATGGCCCTTCTAAGGTGACGCTTTTTTTGTTATGGTTTTGATGTCGATCACGTACACACTCATACACTCCGTAGTGATGGGGGGCGCGCCGCTACGATACTTGTCGATAAGCTGACTGTACGAAAGAGCGTTTCTGAACCTACTAATGAATAAATTATTTTGTACATTTATAAAAGTATTTGTTTTGCGTACTAGGGCTTGCATTTTCAGTATTCCAATAATAAAAGGGAGGCTTTATTCGAATATTCGACTATTCGATTTATAATATTATACATTTTTGATGATCATATGTGTTGGTTTTGCTGATGAAACGATAGCTTCTTTCTTCCGTGTCTTGATCGGATCGATTGACGTGGTAAGGGCTGGCTTCAATAATTATTTTATTTAACGTTTAAAACAAGTATATTTCTTATTAAAATTAACAAATTTGTGTTAGGCGAGTCTTGCTTGGACAGGGGTCGGTCCGACGGGTCCGGCGCCTTATATAGTTTCTCCGGACCGCTTGTTTCCGGTGCTCGCCGCTAGGTGGCGTGGGAGGCGTCGTGAACATGCCGCCCGCCTTGAAAGCTTCAGCTTTCAACGTAAAAGTGCTCAGCCATCTGTGCTCAGCCATCTGTGATATTGATGTCCTCTGATGATGAGGGCAGCGGGCAGATCTTCGAAAAGGCCCGCTGAATCGTTCCCGTGGCCGTGCTGATGTTGGCCACACGGGAAACGCCATCTTTTCCTGTGAAAATACTTAAAATCCTGCCCATCCGCCATTTTAACGGAGGCAGGTTATCATCCTTTACCAGCACAAGTGTGTGTAATGCCAGATCATCGTGGTTTGTCTTCCACTTGGTCCGCGTCTGTAGCTCAGCTATGTACTCTCGGGACCAGCGCTGCCAGAAGTGTTGCCGCATTTGCTCGACACGCTGGTAGCGTGACAGCTGATGTGCAGCTTTCTTGGTGACGTCATCGCAGCCGGGAGAAGTCAGAGGCCGGCCAATCAGGAAGTGTGAAGGTGTCAGCGGATTAAAGTCGTTAGGGTCTGTGGACATTGGACACATGGGACGGGAGTTCAGGACGGCTTCGATTTGTACCAATACCGTGCTGAACTCCTCGTAAGTTAAGTTGGCGTTACCGACTACGCGTTTTATGTGATATTTACACGACTTTACCCCTGCCTCCCATAGACCACCAAAGTGAGGTGCATACGGTGGAATAAATCTGAAAATAATATTATTGTTAGACATACAGTCAATAATATTCCGAGATTCTTTGTTCAAAAAATCTGCAAATTCCTTTTGGGCACCTACAAAATTTCTTCCGTGATCGGAAAAAATCTGGTAAGGTTTTCCTCTGCGACCTATAAACCTTTTTAAGGCCAACAGATACCCTTCCGAAGAGAGACTAGTAACTAGCTCCAAATGCAATGCGCGTGTTGAAAAGCAAATAAAAATACAGAGATAACATTTCTCTAATCTAGACCCGCGGCCCTTTTTATTTAATATAAACATAGGCCCAGCATAGTCAACCCCAACGTTTGTGAAAGGAAAACCTATCTGTAATCTTTCCCTTGGTAAATTACCCATTATAGGTTGTACCGTTTTTCCTCTCACTCGGCTGCAGGTGACACACTGATGCACAACCCTTCTTGACAAGTTTCTACCGCTTAGTGGCCACCAGTTATCTTTGATGTGTGACAGAAGTAACTGAGGTCCAGCGTGTAGCAACTGCCTATGTTCATATCTGAAAAGTAGTACAGTAAAATAATGTTTACTACACAGTAGAATAGGGTGTTTCTTACAGTATGAAAAATCTGTCGAATTTTGTATTCTCCCACCTACTCGAATAGTACTACATTCATCCATAAACAAGTTCAGACCGGAGACATTACGATTACCTTTTATTGGTTTTCTGTTTATTAATGCGCGAATTTCTGTCGAAAATGATTGGCGTTGTACTATGTTTACAAGCCATGTTAGTGCTTTATTTAATTCTTCCACTGTTAATGGACATGAAAGACGGTTAGCCTTTGTTTTGGGATGAATATTGTATACAAATCTAAACATATATGCACAGGCACGGTGCATTCTATTAAACTGTGAAAACCTGCTAAATGGAAATAGTTGTGATTCTACAGTTTTACTTTGTGCATTCTGGTTTGTCAAAACAACACTGTGCGCTGTGCTAACTATATGTGTATGTGCTTTTAGTTCTGGCAAATCAGTGTTCGTGATGTTATGATTATTTTGCGACCAATTATTTACCTTATCATGTAAAAATCTGGGTCCTGTCCACCATAACGAGGATGAACGGAGCTCATCTAGGTACATACCACGCGAAACTAAATCTGCGGGATTATCCTTAGTGCTCACATGTAACCACAATGATTCACTTGTTATATCGTTTATTTCCACCACTCGATTCTGAACAAATGTCTTTAGTAAATGAGGAGACATTTTAAGCCATCCTAATACAATAGTGGAATCCGTCCAAAATACGATATTATGGAATCGCAAACGAAGTGATTTTATTATTTTCTCGTATAACCTAGCACCCGTTAATGCGCCACACAACTCAAGCCGCGGAATACTAACCGGTTTTAACGGCGATACTCTGCTCTTGGCACAAAGTAGCTTCACTGTGATATTGTTATTTTTTATTGTTTTTATGTATGCGCACGCACCGAAACCTTTCTGACATGCGTCCGTAAATATGTGAAGTTCTATTAAGTGAGGATTAACACATGTAACATGCCTAGGTACGCGAATTTCGTGCAAATTTTTTAATGAGGTAATGAAAAGTTCCCATTTTTGTTTTATATCTTGGGGCACTATATCATCCCATCCTATTTTACATAACCATAAACTTTGTAATAATATCTTGGCTATAATAACAATAGGAGCTAACAGACCCAGGGGGTCATAGATTTGTGAGACCGTGGATAAAATAAACCGTTTAGTTAGCTTGGATGCATTCGTATTTACCTTTGAGGTAAAGTTAAACTCATCACTACCATTTAACCAACCAAGCCCTAGCGTTTTGCTTTGACAGTTATCGCCTAGTGATAGATGTTTTGACGTGCTATTACCCTTCACCACAGAATGTAGAACATTTTGTGAATTTGATATCCACTTGTGTAAGGGAAAACAGGCTGACAAACATTCATCCGATAACCTTTTACAAATGTGTGATAAGTGTACTTCATCATCATTTCCAAAAATCAAGTCGTCCATGTATATGTCTTCTAACATCGTTCGCGAAACTTGTTTATCGTTACATTCCAACCCTAACTGTCGAATACAACGTATGCTTAAATATGGTGCAGAAACAGTACCGTAGGTTACGGTATTAAGCTGGTACATATCGATTGGCCCTGTATTATTTTCGCGCCATAGAATTAACTGTAAATTTCTTTGATGTGGTTGTATGAGTATTTGCCTGAACATTTTCTCAATGTCAGCGCATACGACATACCGATATTGCCTAAATCGTAATAAAATTGAAAATAAATCATTTAAAAGTACTGGACCGGGCGACTGAATATCATTCAAAGATTTTCCTGACGATGTTTTCTCACTAGCGTTAAATACTATGCGTAATTTTGTGGTGGTGCTTTCCTCACGAAAGACTCCATGGTGTGGAAGAAAATAATGAGGACTTGTGTAATCTTCTATGCGCGTCATGTGCCCTAAGGCTAAATATTCGCGCATGAAACTACTGTACATTTCTTTATACTGTGGTGATTTGTCTAATCTACGTTCAAGTGACAAGAACCTGTTTTTTGCTACTTTTTAACTATCGCCGAGCGCCTCGGCCGACTCAGTCAATGGAATCCTAACGGAGAAACGATTTCCATCTACCCGCTCTGTTGTGTTTATAAAAAGTTCCTCACAGGCTTGCTCGTCAGCTGATAAATATGGTTTATGTTGCGTGATTTCTTCGATCTCCCAAAACTTTCTTAACTGTGTGTCTAATGATTGTGTAAAATTACAACGAGTCTGACTGTTAGACTGCAACTAATTAGAGTAGATAGGACCGGATATTATCCAACCTAGTTGTGTATTGTATAGATAAGGTCCACTAGCTAAATGAATCCTATCACGTTTCAACAAGTCCCAGAACAGATCAGCCCCTATCAGTATATCTATCTGAGTAGATATAAAATATTCTGGGTCTGCAAGAACTATATTCCCCGGTAAATTAATATTGTGTGGTTTTATATTTAAAGAGGGTAAGTTCGTACATATGTTAGGTAGAACTAAACAATTAATACGTGCGGAATAATCGCTCGCTAGCGATTTAAGATTGATAACACATGAGTGCGTAGTCTGTGTGACTGACTTACCTACACCTATGACTTGATAAGTGGACTGTAAGCTTTTTGTGTTTAATTTATTACATAATGATTGTGTTATAAATGAATGCTGGCTACCATTGTCGAGTAGTGCACGAGCCGTGTGATATTTGTTGTCACTATCTGCAATTTCTACCAATGCTGTGGATAACAAAACCTGATCATTTAATGATTGTGTGCTTGTGTGGCTCGCTATCTCACCGCTGTGTATAGTAGGGTTGCATGTCGTGGCGTGTAGTGAGGTTGAGAAGTTAGCGTGGACGTCGAGCTTCTCGGTCGGAATCGAACCTTGAACCGTGGGCTCATTTTTGCCGTTCACTTCATACTCGTTCTCTTTGCATAGAAGGCTATTGTGTTTTTGATTGCATCGTTTACACGGTCCTGAATAACAATCATTATCCGTGTGCCCTGCGCGTAAACAATTACTACAAACGTTTTAGATTGCACTAAGCTGGCCCTATCTTCTTTAGTTAAACTAAGAAACTGGGGACAAGCATACAGTGGATGATGATTTTTACACAAAGTGCATGTGTAGGTACGCTTTGCTTTCGAAGGTACCTTTTTTGCTTGAGTAGCAACACAACTCCGAGTTGTTATACTGGTTTCATTTTGTGTGGGTTTCTGACTAGGATGACTAACTTTTATCATTTCTAGCGTATCTGCCCTGTCCCTCAAGAATTTTATCAATTCACTCAATTGCAGTTTCCATTCTGGTTTATTGGAAATGAGGGTATTTTTATGTGTTTCCCACTCTTTCTCAATAGCTGCATCTAACTTGGAGACAATTAAATAAATGATGAACGTATCCCATTGCTCTGTGGGCTCGCCTAATAACTGTAACGTTCGTAAGTTTTTCAAGACTGTGTCGATTAACTTCCTAATCGTACTTGGAGTCTCTTTACCTATTGATGGCATGGAAAATAATGATTTAACATGATTATGCACTAGTAATTTGTTATTATTGTATCTATTTTGTAATAATTCCCATGCCACTTCGTAATTATCGTAAGAAAACTCGAGAGATTTAATCACTTGTGAAGCACTTCCTTTAAGTGACGAACGCAGATAGTGGAATTTTTGTATATTATCCAGTTCTTTTGACCCATGAATAACCGAAGAATAAATATCCCTAAATTCTAGCCACTGATCATAAGAACCGTCAAATGTGGGTAGTGTGATAGTGGGCAATTTTACGTACGATTTTGAAGCATTGCATTTGGATCCGTTCTCTAATTCATTCTCATTTACCAAACAATCAGCTGTAGCCATGACTTTAAAATACAAATCTTCGAATGATTCACGAGCAGCCAGATGTTGCTCGAATTCGCTTTCTGATGCAGATGTTTCCATCGCAGTTTGAATTTCGTTAAATTCTACTAGTAATGTCATGGCTGCCTGCTTACGTATTTTTAATTCCGATTTACGTGGATCTGACAAAGCTGTTTTCCCAAGAGAATTTACAAACTTTGAGAACAAAGTCAGTCTACCCTTAACTGTTCCTCTTTTTCTGACTAACTCACGAGCTAAACCGGTAGATTTTTCGGATAAACATTCACTAAATTCACTTTCGGTAGTCATTATGGCAGTCTATGTGAAACAAGGGTACTCACAATTTTTCCGTGCGTGGGTGGACGCTCGGGCTCGCGTGCCGGCCGGCGCTATAATTGAGAACGGTATTAGTACAAATGCAAATACAAGGATAGGATAAAAATGAACGATTGATTGGCCAAACCCTCTGATGCCACGTTGATTTAATGCTGATTCTTGATCCGGCTCGAAGGACCAAATGTTGGTTTTGCTGATGAAACGATAGCTTCTTTCTTCCGTGTCTTGATCGGATCGATTGACGTGGTAAGGGCTGGCTTCAATAATTATTTTATTTAACGTTTAAAACAAGTATATTTCTTATTAAAATTAACAAATTTGTGTTAGGCGAGTCTTGCTTGGACAGGGGTCGGTCCGACGGGTCCGGCGCCTTATATAGTTTCTCCGGACCGCTTGTTTCCGGTGCTCGCCGCTAGGTGGCGTGGGAGGCGTCGTGAACAATATGTTAGCTAATATTTATTGACAAATATAATAGTTTATCATTGATGGTACAATGTCATTAGTTATTCCTGCATCTACTACTAATATATCGACCATGGAGTAGTTTAAAATGTCAATCTAAATGCTAAAGGCGATTGAAGACGCTATGTAGTTAAGAATTAGACGATTTTCTTTGTATTTTTTCGTCATAATATTATATTTTTTGTTAATTTGTATAATATGAGCAAAAATATTACAGTTTATGAACTGGTTTATGAACAAACATATTATGTTTGTTGATATAATATCTTAGATCCTATTGCTCACAGTTTGATTTGAGATGGAATCGAAGTTGAAATCTGCTAAACATTTTCAGTCCGCGACTGTATTTACTAATATATAAGCCCTCTTCATATTGAATTATCCTGATTGACTGACTCATCGAACACAAAATTTAGACTATAGGTATATTTTATAACTTAGGTACCTAGGCAATAAGAAACGATTTTTGCACTTAAGGGCAATATGGCAGTTTATTTAAAAATCTAATGTATTTCGAATTTTGAACCGCTAAAAATGTTTGTAAGTGTGTAAAAGTTTATATGCTCACATATTTGCACAAATGTACCTATACATTTTACACATTCAGTATTCGAATAAAGCTTCCCTTATTATTCGAATACTGAAAATGGTAATGGTATTCGGTCGCGGGCAGATGCTAGTGCCTAACAAAGTTGGTTGTGACTTGAAACTTTTACTTAAATTCAATAAAATAAATATATTTTCATTTATTTCCTGATTTTTTCGTATAGAGTTCAAAAATATACAAGGTATTATTCACTTATCATGTTAAAGTTATTATTATAATAAATAAACAACAATATTCACAAAAAATTACATATATATTCATTTTTGCAACTATTTGAATCATTCGAATACCACCTTAAAAATGTCTAATATTCGAATATCTAAAATCATCGATTATTTGCAAGCCCTAGTGTTGACTCGCGGGTGGCAGAGCTGGAAGGACCTGGCGAACCTCGCGCCAAGGAGGTGGAGGCGGATCTGTAAAATAAAAAAGTAAATGTAGGGCGATCTGAAATAATAAACACAATTAACAATTAGTTTACACAATAATTCAAAAGTAATAAATAAAAGCACAAAAATACTAAACTATTCAAATATACTTACATTTTGACCTGCTGGAGCCAACTCTTACTCCTCCGCCTCCTCCAGGTATTCAAAATATACCGCCTCGACGTCTAGGTACTAGGGTTCCTCGACGTCACTGCCCTCCGAGTCGCGAGTCCGATAGAATGCTCAGAATGTGCTCCGGCACCTCACGTTCTCCCACATTCCATTTGGCCATTTCCTAAAATACATAAAAGACAGTAATGAAAATATAAATAGTAGTAGGTGTCATTGTTTTTTTTTCCACATATTATTGAATCACTAGCTGAGCCCGCGACTTCGTCCGCGTGGAATTTAACTTAACAAAAAAGCCCGCTCGCGCGTTATGAGCACGCGCAACAGGACCCATTTTAAAAAAAATTGTTTGTTTAACATAAAAGTAGCCTCGGTTACTGCTTATAACGTCAGCTATCTGCCAGTGAAAGTCCCGTCAAAATCGGTCCAGCCGTTTCGGAGATTACCCGGTACAAACACCAGACAATTTTTTTTTTAATTGCGTTTTTGCTATAGGTGTCGTGTACATATACATTTAGTGAAAAGGTCTTATTTTGATATTACAAACACACACTCCAATTTTATTAATTTGTATAGATGACGTTACTATTCAAATAAATCCGAAAATCAAAATAATCGTTTATCGATAATTTTATCGACATGACCACGCACTACTGGGTTAGCTCAATACAATGGCTGACATACGCGGAAATGTCACTATTGACTTTAGGAACTGTCAAATAGATAACAAAAAGTCCATTACTTACTTTTTATAACCTTATAAACTTTAAAATGGAATTGGATATTTGTACACAAACCTGTTGAAATATACCAAATATTATTGGAAATATAAATAATAACTAGTTATTACGCTATTATGTACATCATAAAGCCACTAATTTGTAGCAACACAATAAAAAACCATTCAGTGTGGCAGAATTTCTGCCGAACTCCTACAACATTAGAATTGTTAGTTCAAAAAACACGTGTTCTGGCATTGTTTTATCAAAACTAATATATACTTATAATGAAAATAAAGCCACTTACCGGTAAAAAAACACAAATTCACACTAAAAGAGAGTCACTAGCTGGAGGCCGTGACAATGTTACGCGCGCGAAATGACTGAAAAATGAAACTTGATTTCTGGCCGATCACAAGCCACGATATTTATTTTATAGCTAATTACGGTCGTGGAAAATCATGCCACATCAGAACCAATTTGTTTCAAGCCAAAATACATCATAATATCTAACTAGAAAATTGAATATTGAATGCTTGTCCAGCCGACACCAATTGGTGTCGGCGAGGCTCAACGGTACGGGCGTTAAGACACCAATTGGTGTCGCTGAGGCTCATCACGTTAAGGCAGAACTAAAATACTGCTTCCTGCTCATGCATTACTCCCATGATAAGGACAGCGATATATTTGGCGAGACAGTAATATTTTGAAATGGCTAACTATAAGTGCTTAGATAGGTACTTAATCAGAACTTATGGCCCGTTTTAATAAATCGATCTCTTTCTTCTTCTTTTTTTTTAAATATGGCTTTCATCGTTAAGTAGTCGATGATTTTGCCAACAACAGAGTTTTATGTTACTGATGGTCGGTAGGGGAGGCTTTTTTTTTTAATGATAATCTAAAAATTTTGAAGTTGGATTGTACGGTTGAATATTATACATCACTTAGTTTAAATCGATCTCAAGTCTGACAGCGATCATGGAAATGTCATTCTTATGTCAAACGCATACTCAAGACCGCTCTCAGCCTCTAGATCGATTTAATAATATACCTACGCCTTATGTTGATTGTAGTAAAGGCTAATATCGTAACATTTGATGGACTTACAAGAGAAGGAAATCTCAAGAGTGAAATTGAGTATTGTAACAATATGAAAACATGTGGGGTTTCTGAATTTAATTGGAAAATAGATTAAATATAACTGTGTAATTGGTTTTGGAATGAGTTTTTGCGTTCAATTACAAGGGGTGGGGGGTGGGGGGGTGTGCGAAAGACAGAGATCCTACTAATATTATAAATGCGAAAGTTTGTGAGTGTGGATGTATGTATGTATGTTTGTATGTATGTATGTTTGTTACTCGTTCACGCAAAAACTACTGAACGGATTTGGATGAAATTTGGAACACAGATAGATTATAACCGGGATTAACATATATGATACTTTTTAACCCAATAATCCAATACTACGCGGATGAAGTCGCGGGGCACAGCTAGTTAAATATAATGAAGTATGCATTTTAGTCTGTTTCCCGATTTGCGTTTGGTCGGCTCAGAACGAGTATGTGAATGGGAAATACCTGTTATTGTTATTTGTACAAAAATGAAACGCGAAGGTTAAAAACCTGCAGATACCTATTTGTTTGGTAAAAGTTGTCTTATGTTTCCTATAAATGTACTAAAAGTACCTACACTGAGAAAAAAGACGACAGCATAGGTAGTATTCCTACTTAGTACTTACTTCGTTTGTGTGTATTTTGTTTTTGTAATTACAGCAAAGATTTATGTAATTCCTTGTATTTATGTATTAATTTATTTGCACAAATTACAAAACGTCCAGTAGGTACTCGTAATCAAATAATAAAAGGGATATTTGGAAGTACAAAAATAATTTGTTGTCGTTATTTTTTTGTCAATGTACCCGTTTTTACACAGTGACACTAACTCTTAACTGGTCTTAACCAGAGATCTATTTATAAAGGTTTATTATGAACTAGATGCATGTCGGCCAGTTATTGAAATCGTATCCTTTGCCAATAGTTAACAACTCTTAAACAAAAGACTTTTACCACTAGAATATAAAAAGAACTACAAAATAGTTCGACAGTCTCTCAGTCCATATGTTTCGTAGCGTTATTGGTTAGAAATTTACTGCGACTGCAAATGAAAAAGCTCGCGTGTTGACACACTGCACATGTTCTGCGGATTAACTAGCCGTGTGTGGCTATCCAATCACTTTGCTGATTGGTTCTCCGTGAAATATTCTGCAAAAAGTGTTGCATTTTCTATAGTTGCCATAAATGCCACGGAAAAATAGTACATTGTTACACGAGTGGTGAAAGTGACTTATTTTTCCCGAGACGGGGTTTGGCGCCCGAGCGTAGCGAGGGCGCTAATAGTTCGAGGGACAAAATAAGTCTTTCACCCGAGGTAAACACTGTGCTTTTCATTACGAATACAAGGAAAATAAAAATAAAAACAGGAATTGGCTAAAGAAATAATACAAGGAAGCATGAACAATACTCTACAACTCGAAAAAAAAAAAAGATCGGATTGCCGCCTATTTTGTTTTTTTTCGTTGGCCGGCCAACTTCATTATTTAGCCAGTATTTTTAATTTTCATTTTTAAATATTTTGACCAAATCTATGTTATATTAAAGAAATTGTTGAAACTAAATTATAATTAAGTCATTTAAAAGTATATATTCTTTATTTAATACTCAACTTTATGTTATTTCAATTTTACATCGTGCTGTAATTGAGTGACTGTAGAAAAAGTTTGAACATGGTTCCATAGAAATGGAACTAGTTTTTTTTTATAATTTGACAGCTGTCAGTTGAAAGTGATTCTCCCGGGCCAGAAAAGTATTACTTTCAACCCGCTCCTCAGGCAACTTCAGACCTACTTTCAGTGTATGAGTAATGAAAAGAATATTACTACCTAGTCTTTCCTCAATGGTACCTTTTGACTTCAATTCTATGAACGCAACGTTTGCTTCGACCGTAGTTCCACAAAAATTGTGCTACCAAAAGCATGTGGGCACTATTTTGAAAGCTTCGCGCTACTAAAGTATATTAGTTACTTGCTAACCCGATAGACGTTTTCCTGTCATTTTTTTTCCTTTCCTGACAATATGAACGCAAAAAATGAACACAAAAAAAAAAAATGTGAAATCGTTCTATCCGCACGCGTGATGCGATGACCAAGAAAATAGAGATTTATTTTTATATAATATAGATTTGTGTAATAGCGATATTCGAAGAACTCGGTATCAAGCAGCGTTTATCCACGTTAGTACAGGCTCGCATTCTAAAGTTCTTTGGACACGTCTCACGGCAAGAAAACGACTCCATAGAACGGTTAGTTGTACAGGGCCAAGTGGAGGGTACCAGACCACGTGGAAGGGCACCCATGCGATGGACCGATCAGATTAAATCTGCCATTGGCGATCCCTTGCACGAGTGCACCAGGATGACGTCCAATAGGGAGAGATGGCGAGACATCGTGAGGCGAACAACATCTGCCCCGGAAAACAATACATGACGACCACGACCGCTCTGTCAAGAGCGTAACGACTCAGAAGAATAGCGATATTATTGTTCAGATGATTTTTAATTACTTACATCCTATTACGTCATAGCTCACGAAAATATGTTAGATTTGGCCTTCTGTTTTGGTATGAAAAGCCCGAATTCACGGAACAAAAATAGTAGTCCGAATACTACCCACCCCGATTTCCTTAACCCGATATTCCTTCAAATTTTAAACCGGTATTAATAAGTCGGTTTTAACTTTGTGCCCTTGGGTGTGTACGCTCTGAGAGTAATCTGGTATTTAATTACATTAGAATGACATATCTAAGTACGTTCTCAAAGTTGAGATTGATATTTACCTTATACCGGCACTTGTCTGAATTTAGTAAGTACTATTCTGCGTGAACCGATAAAACAATTGCATTTCCAACATCTATTTAAGTCTTCAGGTCAATTGCTCGAGTTTTGATCATTTTCCAAGATCCGCGTGCGCCGATTCTCATTAATAACAGCTTGAGAGGCTGAACTGAATAAAATGTGCATGTTGTTGCAATTACAGTCTCGTATTAGTTAGCGAAATAGTAATGAATGACGGTGATTAGGCGATTATGAGACTTGCGACTGTGTGATAAAGTCTAATGTTATTTATTGGAGCGCAGTTGTGGGGTAAAATAATGGGCAATGGGTGAATTCCTTTTCGCTTACACCTAAGCTTAGCTAGCGTAGTGTTTTCTTATAAGCTATTGCTGCTTGATACTATATTATATACATATATTACAGCCACAATTTAGATTACAAAAATTCCAAACTGAAGTCTGAAATTCATGACATAAATTCTCAGAGAACTACCTACGGTTGTCAGGTAGGAGTGACAAATCAGTAAATTATAATATAACTAAAAATGTAAATTTAGAAAACCCCCGATGCGACGACTTTTTGGACTACAAAAGTGCTGATAATTTTCAAACGGCTGAACCGATTTTCATGATGCATAGCTAAGGACACTTTCGATCAGATTACCTATCAAACAAAAATAACAAAATTGAAATCGTTTCATCCGCTTGGGCGCTACGGTGCCACAGACAGACACACAGATACACAGATACACAGATACACAGATACACAGATACACAGATACACAGATACACAGACACACAGATACACAGCTACACATGTTAAACTTATAACACCCCTCTTTTTTCGTCGGGGGTTAAAAACTAGCTGTGCCCGCGACTTCGTCCGCGTGGAGTTTAACTGACAAAGTTTCAGATAAACTTTCATCCCCTTGGTGGTAGAATTAATCAAAATCCTTTCTTAGCGGATGCCTACGTCATAACATCTACCTGCATGCCAAATTTCAGCCCGATCCGAGCAGTGGTTTGGGCTGTGCGTTGATAGATCACTATGTCAGTCAGTCAGTCAGTCAGTCAGTCAGTCAGTCAGTCAGTCAGTCAGTCAGTCAGTCAGTCACCTTTGAGTTATATATATATAGATAGTGGCTTTCTTTCCAGTTTTTTTTCTACTTACTTGCGATCATTTGACTCATGCTCGACATGAATTACAGTGATAGATCCAAGCTGTAGCGAATTAACTACAGGTCATGTATACGGGCTGGCTCGACTGGGTAGTACCATACACTCACAGAAGATCGACGTATACTAGCTGTTATAGCTGCGGTTCGATGAGTGAGAGAGCAGGAAGACCAACTTCTTCCTCTCTTCCCCTCCGTTTGTCCCACTCCCCTTCAGATCAGCAAAGTGCGAGCAATGCCTTTGGTATTGCAAGCATCCATAAGCTACGTTAACTGCTTAACATCCGGAAATTCGTGCGATTATTTGTCGACTTTGTTCTATAAAGAAAATACTTAAGAAAATTTTGGTATACGCCCTAATGTTTAGTATGAAGTAATACTTTTTTCTAACAATGGAGAACTATAAAGCCTCTGATACACTAGGGGACAAATTGTGCAACATGCCCCGAACATGTCGCTCGTCAACAACGTGAAAGAGCCTCGGGGACAAAATTTTCGCGAGACATGCTGTACACACTAGCCAGTAACGAGACGGATGTCGCCCGGATTAATTGGGAATGAAGTGTATGCATTTTATTCTCTATTTATTTTTTTTGGTATATTTAGGGCATTTGCTATGTCCTCCCACGCGTCATTTTTCTTTAATTTATTTCGGTAGTCACGATTTGAATCCCACAGCAATCCATAACCCAGAGTTCGATCAAATGTAGTACCGTTTCGCTTACCCACACTATCGACATGTTGAGAGACACGTTGCGCACGCGTCCACACTCAGCCAACCTGCGCGGCACTGACGCGCAACACGTGCGCCCGCTCTCAGTGCGGAAACTTGCAACATGTCCCGCGTCACGTAAATGCTCCTCAAAATGTTGAGGGACATGTTGCGGGCCACGATGCGACGTCGCAGCGTCACGTAGATACAGTGTTGCGCGTCATGTTGTGGTACAATTTGTCCCCTAGTGTATCTGAGGCTTTAAAGTGTTAAATTGACACATTTGGTAAGTCGTCCATAAAACATCTACTGCCAAATGGCCCCCTACCCTGGGTCAGCAACAACGGCGTAGAGGATAACTTTTCTTTGAGAATAAAAGAAATAACCGTCAACTTTGTGGGCAAACGCAATTGGCCGGAAGGGATCGGTGACGGGGCCTTGAGATACTTCTCAGCTTTTTTGTGGTAGATACGACTTTTTGAACTATAGTGGTATTTATTAAAACATCGTGAGGAAATCTGCATGTCTTAGAAAATGTAATGCAAATTTTCGAAAGACATGTGAAATCCGGCAACCCGCACTGGGCCGGATTTCAGAGTGTTGGATTACGGCCTGAATCGCCCTCCTAGTGAGGGGACGCCCGTGCCCAGTAGTGGCACGTGAAAAACGGCTACATTATTATTATATATTATTACTAGCTGTGCCCCGCGACTTCATCCGTGTAGTATTTTAACTTAGCAAACATTTCGGGATTATCGGGTTAAGAAGTATCCTATATGTTAATCCCGGTTATAATCTATCTGTGTTCTAAATTTCATCCAAATCCGTTCAGTAGTTTTTGCGTGAAGGAGTAACAAACATACATACATACATACACACTCACAAACTTTCGCATTTATAATATTAGTCGGATAAGTATTATATACGTATAGATACAATATGTGCGAGATAAATTCATGTGTTACACACTCTATGCATTAATATTTAATACATCCGTTACTGTTTACCCGGTTTGCTCACACAAATAGGAGTTCGATCAGCAGGCGGCGCCACAATCTGCCGGATGTCCGGCCCACACGCCCGGCCCGCCCAGCCGCGGATATCATCTAGCCCAGTTTTGAGTAAAGAGGAATAAATAATTTCACATTTCATTGAAATCAATTTATTGTGATGAACATAATATTATTTTTATTATTAATAAATTTATTGACGCCTCATTGCGCTAATCTTTTAACATAATTATGTTTCTGGATACATACAGGGTGTCTCGAAACCCTGAAATAATTATGATGTAACTAGGTATCATATATCCTGAGTTCACAGAACACATCCAATGGCCTAGAGAATACAAACTGCATTTAACACTAGCAGGCAGCAAAAATAGTTTTAGAATTTAGAAGGCCATTTCATTCCCCAAGTATTATTTCGGACTTTTGTGACATTCTGTACAAGAAGTAATTTTCTAGTAATGAATAAATAAATATCGCCAGACAGACACACCAACTGTACGGTCCCAAACTAAGCAAAGCTTGTACTATGGGTACCGTACAATGGACTGGGGGCGATCCCAGTGACACCCAGACCTGGGCAAATTAAGAAAAGGCCATTTCCGAAATTTGCCCTGGCGGGAATCGAACCCGCAACCACCATGTGCAGTGAGCCGAGCGGCCTACGCTCGAACCACTGCGCCAAGCGGTCGCCAAGGTCGAATGAGTTCCTGACAGGCTCTTATCAGTGGAAGCAGCATTCCGAGCCTGTGGTACATTCTGATTAGATACTATTCATTTATGTGCTTCAGTGCCGTAAACAGATCTTATACGCCCAGTGCAAGCTGTTATAACTGCTCCGTTGAAAACTTGGTCCAGACAAAGTATTTACAATCAACGAAAAGTTTCCGTGTCGAAAACAGTAGTTACCTTCTTCTAATACACATGTAAAAGAAGGATGGAAGCTATCATTTCCGACATCGGAAACTTCGTCATTTGTGACGGAAGACTATACCTCCTCGTTGTCGTTTCTGCGCCTCTCCAGGGTCTAAAACCCTGTGCCTGGGAACCGCTGGCACAGCCCTAGTTACGGCATTGATGTGCTTTACTGGCTTAGATACTAACCTGTTATTTTTAAAGAGAGTGATACCTATTCATTTTGACGACCGCTTGGCGCAGTGGTTCGAGCGTAGGCAGCTCGGGTCACTGCACGTGGTGGTTGCAGGTTCGATTCCCGCCGGGGAAAATTTCGAAAATAGCCTTTTCGAAATTTGCCCTGGCCTAGGTGTCACTGGGATCGCCCCCAGTCCATTTTACGGTACCAGTAGTACAAGCGTTGCTTATTTTGGGACCATACATTTGGTGTGTCAGAATGGCGATATTTTTATTTATTTATTTTAGTTATAAGGCCTGTCGTATTGTATGGATCAGAATGCTGGGCTACAAAAGCGGTATATCAAAGAAGAGTGCATGTAGCAGAGATGCGAATGTTGAGATGGATGTGTGGTGTAACAAGGATGGATAAAATTAGAAATGAGTGTATAAGGGGAAGCCTGAAAGTAGCGCCGGTGACAGAGAAATTAAAGCGCGGAAGGTTAGCGTGGTATGGACATGTTATGCGAAGAGAGGATAATCATGTGGTCAAAAGGACGATGAGTATGAGAGTGAGCGGTAGTCGGGGTAGGGGACGTCCTAAAAAGACGTGGATGAACTGCGTGGAAGAGGGTATGAGCGAAAAGGGAGTTAGTGCAGAGATGACGGATGATAGGCTTGAATGGAAGAAGAGAACGTGCTGCGCCGACCCCACCTAGTGTGGGATAAGGGCAAGGTGAGGATGATTTATTTATTTTAGAAGAAATAAAAATAGCTGTTAAATATATATATATATATATATAAATATAATAAAAATAAAAATATTTTAGTCGGACCTTAATAAATTTACCTACGTATAATTTTGTTTAAAGGTTATATTCGTTTATCAGACCTCAACCGTAATACCGCTACTTTCAGAAGACGGTGTAATCTACCGGATATCCGCCGTACACGCGCACGGGCCGGATACGGATATCACCTAGCCTAGTTCTGAGTACGGGATTGATAAATATTTTAGCATTTCGTTTTATGAATAATATTTTAAAAGGAGTATGTTGAAGGTCGAAGTAGGAAGTCAGTGCATGCGAGTGATATGCTATAAAGGGGGCCCAACCACTTCGACCAATACGATCGCTTCATTTCCTGTCAACTTGAGCGAAGCCGGGTGAAGCCGAGTGAAGTCCAAAGTGGTCAGACTCTGATAGCAAAACCGCCTTCGCAATCTTATTGAAAACTAACTGTTGCCCGCGGCGCCGCTCGCGTGGTAATCTTTAAAATAAAAGTAGCCCAAGTTATTCCTAATAACTTCAACTATACTTATGCCAGTGAAAGTCGAAATCAGTCCAGCCGTTTCGGAGATTAGCCTGAACAAAGAGATATACTGACAAAAATAATTATACCAATTTTTTCCTGTAGTTTCCGAATAAACTCAATACTGAGAGTCAAAAATCAACCGCAAAGACAATTTTGTTTCTTGTATTTCATTACTTTGGTTATCCTACTAATATATAATATTATAAATATATAAATAAAATAATAAAATAGCCTTTATTTCCTTCTAATACATGTTTTAAAGTAACGTAAACTTACAAACTACATAGATGTTAGGATTTTGTAGAAGTCGCCTCTTCGGCGTAGGCCTCCCCCATGGCTTTCCATTTACCTCTGTCTCTAACTTGTTTCATCCAATCCCGTCCGCATCTCTGAGTGAATACGTCATCCCAGCGTTTATGTGGTCTCCCTTTCTTCCTTTTTCTGACGCGAGGCGATTATAAATATATATCCTACTAATATTATAAATGCGAAAGTTTGTGAGTGTAGATGTATGTTTGTTACTCCTTCACGCGAAAACTACAGAACGGATTTGTATGAAATTTGGAACACAGATAGTTTATAACCTGGATTAACATATAGAATACTTTACTTAAGTCTACGCGGACGAAGTCGCGGGCAGACACTAGTAGATACGATAAATAAATGTTCGCTGTTGAAATGGGTACGGAAGCCTTCATTGGGCATGGCCTGACGTGCACTTGTCTGGTTTTTTTTTGTTATAATTACCGTACTTACTTACGTTCAAATGCATTTAGTTTAAACTATTTTATTTTGATACCTATTACAAACATACATTTGAAATTAAAAACAGACAATAATTTTATTTGTTTAGACATTTAGTTCTTTAAGGATTTGTATAGCTTTTAAAAAGTTCAGGCGGAATTTAAATAGCTTGTCGGGAGCATTACCGTTCCCGCGGGAAATCAGTACAGTCGCAGATAACGTCGCTCCGAAGACTTTCTATTACCTTAAGATAAAATCGATTCATATTTAGCACCTTAATGCCTTAGAAATTACCGATCCATCCAGCTGAGATTGAACATTGGTGCTTCAAGATAAGGTTCAATGTCGGGGATCGTCGAATCTCATTAAAAGTAGTCATTAACTGAAGACTGTAGCGATTCGAAATGAATTCTTAATTCACCTTAAGTCAATAAGTCGGTACAATGGTGGAAAAAAACGGGAATTGTATTTTGTAATGGTTTTCGCTGTAGAAAATTACAATAGCAAAGTTATATAGGTAAGCGGTAGCGTCGAAGACATATAAAATCAAGTGTAGTTTCAATACCTATTGAGGAAAATCAAGTCAAACCTTTTTTGTATATTTAAGCGGAACAAAAAACACCTATGAATAATCATATTCCTTCATAATCTACCACCGTCTTAGGAATGAAGCTTCCACTGAGAAGAGCTGGCAAGAAACTCAATGGTTACATATTTCTTAAATCATCCTATCATTTTTGAAAAAAAAAATAACAGTGCCGTCAAGTGACGCCCGAAAGAAGCTAAGCTATATAGTATAAAGCGTAGGGCGCCGCAAGCAACTGCCACTCTGTACATCTAACTATATCGTGTAACGCTACTGACGCTTAGCATGGATAGAGCGAATTATTATTTTCATTTTGGTCTTAGTATACTTGTGTTTTTAAAATTATATCATGGTATGTAATTTGTGTTCTGAAACAATAAAAAAAAAAAAATAAGTACCTGGCTTTATTCAACCTGCGCTATGAGTGGACTCCGTTCGATCACGACTATTGGGCCATAGTAGGTATCTTCTTCTAAGTCGTAGCACTCTTGTCAGAGCGGTCGTGGTCATGTTTCGGTCGGTTCTTGTGCCACCGCTGCTCGGTACGATATGTTGCCATGTGGGTCTATGTTTGGCTAAGTGAGAGCAGTCGTTCACGGTTGAGTGTGTCACGGATTTTATGAGGTCTGTCCACCGTGTTGGATAGCGCCGCGTGGTCTCCTGCCTTCAACTTTCCCTTGCTCCACCAATCGTTCCATTGAGTTTTTGTTGCGGGTGATGTGCCCAAAGAACTTGAGGATTCGAGTAGGTATAGAAGAACTTGAGTAGGTATAGAAGAGAACAAATTCTGCCCTTGAAAGTATCAGTTTTCGAAGTGAACATAACGTTTGTTTGCGACAGTTTAGTGGAAAACAAAACTATTTGTCACTGGAGTCGGCCATCGACACCTCATTAGCAACTGTCGTCGTAAAAGTTTAACTAAACATTCACACTGTAAATTCTGTTGATGCTCTCACTTTAAATTAACTAAAATGTATTACGTACAGTTCTTCTGACCTCACATCTCATCACATCACATAATATCACAGAATCTCACCTCACCTCAGTCCAACTCACATCACCTCACCTCACCATACCTCAATTCATTTTCTTTTTATTTTATTATATTTCGTTGAAAAACCCTTTTCGGTGGAGGCCGTAGGGTTGAGTGGGAGTCCCTGCTCTAAGAGGGCGCAGATATACTCACTAAAAAGCAACGGTGTATGATCATCATCATCATCATCATCATCATCAGCCGGAAGACGTCCACTGCTGAACATAGGCCTCCCCCATAGAAGGCTGCATCCAACGGCTCCCCGCGTGTGTACCGGTGTATCACCTTTAGCCATGTAACGACGCGCCACGAGTCCACCCTGCATCGAGACGCCCCGGCAGCACCTCACCTTACCTCACATCAATTGACCTCACCTCACCTCGCTTCACCTCAGGTCACCTCACCTCACCTCACCTCAGCTCAGTCTCCTTTATCCAGAATTTATATTCGCCTAAAATATTGTATCAAATCGAAAGTACTGATATTATTTGTGTTCAGCAGTAGAGTGGCCATTTCGTGCGTAATTATTCAGTGCGACTTGTTATTCTTGGCTGGAGTCGAGTGTTATCAGTCAGTCTGATCGCTCGAAGACATTCGTTTCATCTCACGTTTCCTGCCGTATATTATCAGATGGCTATCGTCTGGCCTTGAGCCTGGATGCTGGGTTGATTAATCTTGGGTACCTGCGTATATAGAACGGAAATTCGGGTTCGTTTGAAGTTATATTTCTGAATTGTCTTTCATGATTATTTAAAATCTTAACAAATTAAATAAATAATAAAAAAAATAACGCCAGACGAACACGCCAACTGTACGGTCCCCAACTAAGCAACGCTTGTACTATGGATACCGTGCAATGGACTGAGGGCGAACCCAGTGACACCCAAACCCGGGCAAATTACGGAAAGGCCATTTCCGAAATTTACCCTTACGGGAATCGAACCTGCAGCCACTCGGTGCAGTGAGCCGAGCGGCCTACGGTCGAACCACTGCGCCAAGCGGTCGTCATATATTTCTACATTATTTAAAGGATGGGGCTGATAGTCTTTCCTATTTCTTTCTTTTAACAAAGCAATTTCCTCTTCCTCCCCTCTTTGTTGAGAGTGAGCTAGGCCCGACGTTGATCTTTATAAAATAAATAGCTGTTGCTTGCAATTTCGCCCGCATGATACTTCGACAAAATAAAAGTAGCCTAAGTCACTCCTTATAGTATCAGCTATGTGCCAGTGAAGGTCCCGTCCAAATTGGCCCATCCTTATCGGAGAAAGTATACAGACAGATAGATATAGATGGACAGACTAATAGACACAAATAAAAAAAAAAGGTTTTTTTGTTATGAGTACCATTTGTTCTACACAGTAAAAAGCTTTTTACATTACAAACGGACACCTCAGTTTTATTTTTTTGTGTAAATCAGGGAAATACCTAATAGCCGGTGAATTTAGTGTTGAAAGAAAATTTATTAATACGACTTAATTTACGCGGAAATCGCGCGAGGTAAATGCTTTATTTCGCCCCGAATAGTGTTGTGTCTACGTGGTGGTGGTAATCCGACCACTGACGTCTTTTGAACAAAGAACCAACTCGCTGGCATCTTATCGACTCGCTAAATGGTCTAAGCTCGGTATACGTCAAAGATGACGTATTGCGTATCTGAATACGTCAGTTTTGTCTTCTTATTCTTTTAAAATGTATAGCACCCAGTTCAACAGGTATTGCGCTGTTGTCAAGTAACAAATAGCAATACAAAC
Source organism: Notodonta dromedarius (assembly GCA_905147325.1). Taxonomy (NCBI): domain Eukaryota; kingdom Metazoa; phylum Arthropoda; class Insecta; order Lepidoptera; family Notodontidae; genus Notodonta; species Notodonta dromedarius. The sequence goes on along the minus strand of LR990183.1, from coordinate 6,569,957 downwards.
GCATTTAATAACAATACAATACAATGTGACCGTCCACTTTGGTGGTTCACTTTGGTGAAATGGAAGCCGTCAGTTTTATCTTTTGACGACCGCTTGGCGCAGTGGTTCGAGCGTAGGCCGCTTGGCTCACTGCACATGGTGGTTGCGGGTTCGATTCCCGCCCGGGGCAAATTTCGGAAACGGCCTTTTCGTAATTTGCCCGGGTCTGGGTGTCACTGGGATCGCCCCCAGTCCATTGTACGGTACTCATAGTACAAGCTTTCCTTAGTTTGGGACCGTGCAGTTGGTGTGTCAGTCTGGCGATATTTATTATTATTATTTATTATCAGTTTTATCAGTTTTTCTAATAGAAAATCTTATTCAGATACACGATGCGTCAGTTTTGACCTATTGCGAGTCGATCTGGGCCCCTCATAGCTCGAGCGTATCTGCTCGTACGGTCTTAACGCATCTAACTTTATACCAACTTACCCACCTATATTTATTTATTTATTTGCAACAAACACACCTCCCTTATCCTTACAGTATAACCCAATACAATAGTGTGGTCCCCTAATTATGTCAGATACCATGACACACATGTAGCTATATCTATAGAATTCATATGTAATTCATTAGTTCTTGTCACGACAATCATCCCGCGCTGACGGACAGATATACCGAGAATTTATATATATATGTCTATTTTAGTGGGTTACGATTTGGTGCCAGTGTGAGCGAGAAACGTATAAGCGAAGTGTGATTGGCTTATGAAACAATTTGTCTCGTTCATTGAAGAATCAGTCCCGAGAATGCACCCCATCTTTAATTTATTGATAACTCTAAAATGAAAATTTAAAGAACCCCCGATGCGACTACTTGTTAAACTACAAAAGAGCTGATAATTTTCAAACGGCTGTACCGATTTTCATGAATCATAGCTCAGAACACTCTCGATGAGAATACCTTTCTAACAAAAAAAAAGAAAATTAAAATCGGTGCATGAGCTTGGGCACTACGATGCCACAGACAGACACACAGATACACATGTTAAACTATAACCCCCTCTTTTATCATAGGGGATTAAAAAGAGTAATCAATGAGTTTCTTGCCGGATCTTCTCAGTGGAAGCAGAGCATTTCGAACCGGTGGTAGATTACCAGATTCTGACTGTTCATAAGTGCTTTGTTGGCTAACATTTATATAAAAAAAAACATTGTTATGTAAAAAAAAAAAATTGCTCCAAATTTACACTTTTAATTGCCTTTATCTCGCCGGCAGTGCGGCCTGGCCAATTTGGCGTCGCGCCAGGTTTAATTTACGCAACGCAGACGCACCACGTGTCGTGTATGGCCACTGTCGTTGCGGTTGTAAAAACTTTTATTCGTCCGATTGTGTGAACTGTGATTTTTATACGAGTTACGGTAAGTATGAGATTGAAACATGCAGGTGGTTATAAGTTAACTAGCTGTGCCCGCGACTTCGTCTGCGTGGAATTTAATTGACAAAGTTTCATACAAACTTTCATCCCCTATTTTATCCCCTTGGGGGTAGAATTAATCAAAATCCTTTCTTAGCGGATGCCTACGTCATATCATCTACTTGCATGCCAGATTTCAGCCCGATCCGTCCAGTGGTTTGGGCTGTGCGTTGATAGATCACTATGTCAGTCAGTCAGTCGGTCAGTCAGTCAGTCAGTCAGTCAGCCACCTCTGAGTTATATATATATAGATTTGATTGAAGCGTAAGAAGGAATGGATGGCCGCGGGGGCCGAAGAGTTCTCGAGTGGTGGCCGCGTACCAGAAAGCGTAGTGTGGGTAGGCCTCCCACAAGGTGGACCGATGACCTGGGGTCCACTTCTTTTAGCCACTGTCACTCGTCTCGACTCGACTTGCAAGACGTCAGAAATGACGTATTGCGGAAATGAATATGTCAGCTTTGACAGTTTTTCTAAGGTCGCGGGAAGCCGCTGGATGCGGGCAGTGCAATACCAGTTATTGTGGCGGGCGAGTGTTGGGGGAGGCCTATGTACAGCAGTGGACGTCTTCCAGTTGAGATGATGATGATGATGATGAGAGGTATGCGAGTGAGAACGGTGAGCGAGTTAGCGCGAGCGGTGCGATTGATTTTTATGCTCGCTCGATTTTGTTTTTACCAATTCTTGGGTGATTTATGGTGAATCTTTTGCTCGCTTGTTTTAATTGAGCAAACTCTAGGCAGATTTTTCGCTCGCTCTCTATTGTTTAGCTCATTATTTTCCGCTCGCTTACTCTACATACAATAACCGAATGGTATTGGCATAATTATTAAGCCTACTAGGCCCGTATTAATAAATCGATCTCAAGTCTGAGAACGATCTTGAGCAGGGTTTTGGCATGTCGTTTTGTACTGGAATTACATAAGAATGACATTGCCAAGATCGGTCTCAGATTTGAGATCGATTTATTGATACGGGCAATAGAAAGCCAGTATGGATAAATAACATCGCTGCGTTGCATGGTATTATAAAAAAAAAAAACAACAATACGAATGAAATATACAATGGTCTAGACCATTATATATATGTCGCAGCCAACTAGCTTAATTCGCCGTTCGATCAACAGCCTAGCCACTAAGCAGCGCCGTTCAACTAGCGGCCTAAATGATATTCAGCCGTATCGTCTGTTACAACATTTAATAAACTGGCTGGCTAATGCTTAGGCAACTGGTTGACATTTAAATACTACAAAACATTTTCAAAATACTGCCCAAGCAGAGCGACCCCGATGGGTTTAGGTTAGGGTAATTTTTTTGACCCCACAGAAACCCCACCCGGCAAGTACGTTCGATGGATATAAACAATTTCGTAAAATACTTAAGTAACTAATAAAATTATTCCATCAAAGTTTGTGCCGACGCCATATTGACAGTTTGGTGAGTTTCGGCGCTAGGTGGCAGAAAGTGGAACTAAATTGAGATGAATAGGCTAGGCAAGTAATTAAACGTCATCGATCCAAGCCATATGCCTAGCTGTTTCATCAAATGGCTGAATATCATTCAGGCCACTAGTTGAACGGCGCTGTTTAGTGAAGTGGCTAGGCTGTTGATTGAACGGCGAATTAAGCTAGGAGGCTGCGACAGATATATATATATATATATATATATATATATATAGATATATATATATATATATATATATATATATATATATATATATATATATATATATATATAATTATATATAATTAATAGTGCAAATCTCAATTTACGATTATAACGTTATTTTCCGGCGAACGTTCATTCTTTATGCTTTGTATATATAAAGTTTAATGTACACACTGAAGATTGATATAAGTAGTTTAGTTTTAGTTTCACAGGCCATTAGTTTAGTCATTTTGAGAGCAAATTCGAAGATTAAGTTGTAGAGATGTTATTTAGGAACAGACAGAGAGTTAGTGTTTTTTCAATACAAAGAAACCTATATGTTTTCTTGTATACTTTGATGCTTTTATTCCCAAACGAATAGGCATATGTCTCCTGAGTTTGGTACCAATGTAACAGAGGGCGGAACTATTACCATTTTATCAGGTATATCTATAATTTGTATGTCGCAAATATCCATTATACGGGTTCCAAAAGTGTAGCATAAATTATTTCGGTAAGTACATATACTACGTGAAACAGAAAGGGTATACTATTTTTTTGCAACTTAGCTTTGTAAATCTAAAACTATTGGCTTTGTGTGACAGTTGAAGTACTGAAAGTTTTGTAGACTTATGAAATCTGTCAACTGCTGTATCCCTATGACACCTTATGTTTTTCAAGTTTCCTCTAAAGCTGATAGTTTTAGAATTACAAAGTTAAGTTTTGAAAAAAAAAGTATACCCCTTCTGTTTCAACCTGTATATACGGTAGCTGAAATATATATGTCTAACTAGCTGTGCCCCGCGACTTCATCCGCTTAGTATTGGATTATTGGGTTAAAAGGTATCCTATATGTTAATCCCGGTTATAATCTATCTGTGTTCCAAATTTCATCCAAATCCGTTCAGTAGTTTTTGCGTGAAGGAGTAACAAACATACATACATACATACATCCACACTCACAAACTTTCGCATTTATAATATTAGTAGGATGAAGGTAGAGTTTATGTAACTAGGTAAGTACTTATCATATTTTCTGAGTTACGGGTCTTTGAATATTTGTGAAAACTGCAGGGGTAACAGAATATGGCGTGGAAAAAAGAAATGTCAAAAAAGTGTTAGAATTTCAACAAAATTATTATACTTACCATTAGTGATGGAACTTTTCACAGGTAGCGTGTGAAGAATCATATTATATAGGTTTTCATAAGTAGCGCCTGCTACTGACACAGGCAAAACTGTTAAATATCATTGCAATTACATTGCAAAGGGTTCGGACCGTCCCGGATTTCATGATAAATCATCGCCCAGTGACGTTATAGGATTAAGTGACAGTGAAATTCACAATGAATAAAATCATTGACTGTGAAAAATCACAGCGGAAATAACAGTGAAAAAAAAACATAATATCAATAGCATGGCAATGATTGCAATTTCAGTAGCAATCATTGCCATGCCTACTAACCATCTCATTTTATGCTCGATACTCATCCAAACAAGTATCATTTCGGTCTTTTGGAACACCTCGTGCGTTTTATTTTTTTAATTTCTCACCTATGCCTAGACTCCAAGACCAAAACGGCAGTCGTTGACCAGACGAACGAGACAGACATATCTTAAAACTCTTCGTCCCCATTATCTTGGACGGCTGCCAATTCCCCACAGATTGTAAATATATTGTCATAGTTAATAATCCAAGAAATATCCGCTTGAACGGCATCTAATGGCGACATTAGCGCTAAGGGCGATGAATTTGAACCGTGTAATCGCCTGTATGGCATGCAAGGCATAAAATTAATGGGATTAAACGGTAAGTAATAGACAATTTGAGATTTCAGCGATTTTCCAAAAAATATGGGTTCTTGTCTATTATTTTTTATTGCGCGATTTTGTAAGTTAATTATGTGACGGTTAGGTACTAATAGTAATATGATTTGGAAATAACTCTTGAAATAACACAATAATAGGGACGTAATGTTTTTATCGGAAAATCAAAAAAATATAAAAATTTAATGTCTAATTATTTTTATTGTTTCAAGTAAGTATTCTGTAAGTGTTTTATTATATTTTTAATTATTCAACATGATTGATTAAAAAACGTGTTAATGTGTTGGTAAGTACATTATAAAAATATGATTTACTAACTGTAGTGACATAATCGATTTATTCGATCGACTAACCTCTTAGTAATACTCACTTTTTATAAAACGAAGTTAGTAAACAATCGTTCAACCCACTTAATGTTAAGCAATTACAGTAGCATAAATACTTGGAATAGGTACTAAAGGGATTGCTCGGACGTTACCGATCTGAAGGGGAGTGGGAAAAAGCCAAAAGAGGAAGGGGAAGGGAGTAATAAGTAATAAAACAAACTTTCCAATATATGAAGTTACTAGCTGTGCCCCGCGACTTCATCCGCGTAGTAATGGATTATTGGGTTAAAAAGTATCCTATATGTTAATCCCGGTTATAATCTATCTGTGTTCCAAATTTCATCCAAATCCGTTCAGTAGTTTTTGCGTGAAGGAGTAACAAACATACATACATACATACATCCACACTCACAAACTTTCGCATTTATAATATTAGTAGGATAGCATGTCTGGATTTCCTACTATGAATTGACCACACTTGACATACATTATTATATTTTTTTTATTCAGTGATTTTATTGTTTTTAACGGACTGGGGGCAATCCCAGTGACACCCAGATCTGGGCAAATTATGAAAATGCATTTGACCCCGCGGGAATCGAACCCCTAACCAACATGTGCAGTAGGCTGAGCGGTCTACGGTCGAACCACTGCGCCAAGCGGTCGTCGTCAAATATCAAAGACCTTAAAAAAACGATCACACTCCTTAATCTATGAAAAATACTGATACGGTACTCAAATACGCTGAGGGAGACATCGTTATTGGCATTATTGATGGATACCATAGATTTTGAAGTGTCAGGCAAAAAAAATATTAAAGCTCTTTGATTGCTACAAAATTCCAAAGATGAGATACGAGAGAAGAGTCCATGTTGTTATTTATCACTGCTCACCGTCTTCATGGTTATTTTTCACAAACCCACGCTTGAAAGCTTATGAATGAACTAGAAAACAACTGGCCAGTGACAAGGGCATTCATTATGACATCATTCTGAACCGAAAATAAAATACACTTAGGTCTGGTATTTCTGGCGGGAAGTAAAAGAGTGAAGTTGTCATATTTTATTTAAGGTGGAGGCGCCTGTCTAGTCCGCGAAATTCAAAATTTTCGAGTATTTTTATAGTTTATCCAAAATCTGAAACATTTAAGACAACATTTTGTGCTTTGCGACAAACACAGTATGCAGTGCGTTTATTAATACATTTATTTTACTCTAAATATTATCACGGTGGATATGATACTAGTAAATCACTAAATATACAAAAATTGCCAGATTATCTGGATAGCTGTCGTTGTTGAAATGTTTTAGAGTAAGTTGGATATATTAATAAATACACTGCACACGGTCATTTTCGCGAATTACAAAATGTGCCTTTTATTATTGTCAGATTTTGAAAAAAATCTAAAAAACTTCAAAAAATTTGAACTTCGCTTAACTTGTGTTTATTATAATTGGGCCTACTTATGCAAAATGGAACCAACCCATGCACTACTGTAGACCAAAATCAAACTTGTGTTAGTGGTTCTAGGTTGGTATCAGTTTGCAGAAGTGTGTGTGGGTTGGTTCCATTTTGCAAAAGTAGGTCCATTTTTTTTTTCCTTTTATAATTATGGCATCTTGCGATTGGGTCAAGCCCAATATGATTCTGCCAATGACGAGTAGCGAATTGCAATAACAAACACAATTAATCAAAATAAAATACAAAAATGTGACCGTCCATTTTGGAACAAAAACAAAAGTCCGTAGGTCCATTTGTAATATGTAATATTGGTGGAATATTAACCACTAGCTGACCTGACAGACGTTGTCCTGCCTTAACTTTGAATATTGAATTCGAATTGTTACGCTCAACTTTCTTATTTTTTTATTTCACACTAGCTGAGCCCGCGACTTCGTCCGCGTGGAATTTAACTTAACAAAAAAGCCCGCTCCGGCGTTCTGAGCCCGCGCGACAGGACCCATTTTTTTATTTTAGTTTTTCTTAAATAAAAGTAGTCTAAGTTACTGCTTATAACAACAGCTATCTACCAGTGATACTCTTTGATTTCATGTGTTTTTATTTTTTTACGCGGAACGCTAATTGGTTTTATAAAATTAAAGTAGCTTAAGTTACTGCTTATAACATCAGCTATCTACCAGTGAAAGTCCCGTCAAAATCGGTCCAGCCGTTTCGGAGATTACCCGGAACAAACACACAGACAGACAGACTAAAAAATTTTAAATCGCGTTTTTGGTATAGTTGTCGTATGTATTTTCATATGCATTTAGTGAAAAGGTGTTATTTTGGTAAAGGTGTTATTACAAACAGACACTCCAATTTTATTTATTTGTATAGAAGAACCGTCTCCTGACAATAATAAACATAACAAAAAAGAATCTGCGAAATCGATCCACCCGTTCACGCGTTTGATGCGATGACCAAGGAAATAGATATTCATTTTTATATATAGATTATTTTGTTTATAAATAGTGTGGACAATTGGAATAAAAGTGGTGAAATATGATTTTTCGGGTCCCCCAAAAAGTCTGGTAATTTTGTCAGTAAAGTACCCGCCACTTTACTGATAGGGTCTGGGGGGCCAGCCAAGGCGCCTCTGTGTTGTTGCATAAGAAAACTTGATAATATTATTTTTCTTGAAACTGGCTAAATGTGAAAAGCGACGCCAAAGGCAAAAAAAACCTATCATTATTCAAAGTCGTTTATGTTCTTAGTTCAAATTCAAAAATTCAAATTCAAAATTGTTTTTATTCATGTAAGCCAACAAAGCATTTATGAATAGTCAGAATCTACCACCGGTTCGGAATGCTGCTTCCACTGAGAAGAGGCGGCAAGAAACTCAATGGTTACTCTTATCAATGAATGAAAGATGGTAATTATCATTTGGTATGCGAAGACTTACTATATAAAAGTTTGTAAGTTTGTTTTGGTAGTAAACATGTTTTTTATGTGTTAGAGATGTTAGAGAAACCTTATGTACTTAAGGCTAAAGCGTGCATCTAGCCCGCGAAGTTAAAATTTTTTGAAGTTTTTTAGAAATTTTTCAAAATCTGACAATAATAAAAGGCACATTTTGTAATTCGCGAAAAAGACCGTGTGCAGTGCATTTATTAATATATCCAACTTACTCTAAAACATTTCAACAACGACAGCTATCCAGATAATCTGGCAATTTTTGTATATTTAGTGATTTACTAGTATCATATCCACCGTGATAATATTTAGAGTAAAAAAATGTATTAATAAACGCACTGCATACTGTGTTTTTCGCAAATCACAAAATGTTGTTTTAAATGTTTTCAGATTTTGGATAAACTATAAAAATACTCGAAAATTTTGAATTTCGCGGGCTAGACAGGCGCCTTCACCCTAAGTAAGGTTTATAAGGCCTGTGTTAATAAATCGATCTCAAATCCGAGAGCGATATTGGAAATGTCAATTTTTACGTCATCCCAGTACAAAATGATATGTCCAAAGCGTGCTCAAGATCGCTCCGAGACTTGAGATCGATTTATTATTACGGTCTAAGACCAATTAACGAGTAAGTGAGTACCAAATAAATCTCGTGAATTTTGTAGCAATGAAAGAGCTTAAAGAATTTTTCGCCTGACACTTCTAAATCTATGGTATTCATCAATAATGACAATAATGATGTCGCCCTCAGTATTTTTCATAGATTAAGGAGTGTGAGCGATTTTTTTAAGGTCTTAGATATTCGACGACGACCGCATGGCGCAGTAGTTCGAGCATAGGCCTCTTGGTGGTTCCCGCCGGGGCATATTTTGAAAATGGCCTTTTCATAATTTGCCCAGGTCTAGGTGTCACTGGGATCACCCCCAATCCATTGAACGGTACTCAAAGTACACGCGTTGCTTAGTTTGGGACCATACAGTTGCTGTGTCAGCCTGGCGATATTTTTTTTATTTATTGATTTGTCCTGATCAAAAACCTTTTTAAGAATTTTCCCTTCGCTCAAATGTCCTGGTCCGTATAATGTACATGTTGTCCTCCAAAAGCACATGGTATTAAAATGATAGGCCATCCCATCGTGGTCCATATCGCTCCGCCGCTCGTAATCAGAACGCCATTGAGCGCTCCTCATCCGTCACCCGGACAAAGGGTTTTGAGTTTTACGACGCGACCGGACCTTTTGTACCAAAAAGGATGTTATCACACCCTTTAAACTTTTTATTTCGTGTTTGTTTACGTAATAAATAGGTACCTACATGAATAAATATCGCTTTTGAAGTGAAGCTTCTATACAGACGTTCGGGGCGCTCGCCGCGCTGCCACTCTATCCGTGCTAAGCATCAGTAGCGTTACACGACATATACCTATATAGGTATACAGAGTAGCAGCTGTGGCGCGCGCGCCTCAGCTGTTTTTAACCCCCGACAAAAAAGGAGGGGTGTTATAAGTTTAACATGTGTATTTGTGTATCTGTGTATCTGTGTGTCTGCCTGTGGCATCGTAGCGCCCAAGCGGATGAACCGATTTCAATTTCGTTTTTTTTTGTTAGATAGGTATTCTGATTGAAATTGTTCTTAGCTATGTTTCATGAAAATCGGTTCAGCCGGTTGAAAATTATCGGCTCTTTGGTGTTTAAAAAAAAGTCGCATCGGGGGTTTTCTAAATTTTCAATTTTAGTTATTAACGCGATGTTCCTACGCTTTATACTACAAAGCTTCGCTTCTTTCGTGTGTCCCTAGACGGCACTGTTATTTTTTTACTTCTCACTTTACTACCTCTATACTCCTGTAAGCCAGTATCGACAATGGTGACCAGAGACTCGACAGTTCTCGCTTCGATGGTGACCAAAGATGACACCGAGGTTAGACCCTCGACGAGTCCCCGGGGAAAAGTTTATCGCTAGGCAAACATACCGACTGTATGGCCCCAAACTAAGCATTGATTGTGATAAGGACACTATACAAAGGACTTGGGGTGATCCCAGTGACATTCAGACATAGAGTCGAATATCGTTGCGAAAAAACAAGTGTTAGTCAGTTGTATAAGTAAAAGTCAAAGCTATTATTTTGTTCAGGCCTACTTACAAATAGTGAATTTTACATATTTTTCTTATCGTTATCTTTAACTACTTCTTATCTTTAACTACCTCTGAATCGGAACGCGACCTCGACTGAGAAGATCCGGCAAAAAACTCAGCGGGCTTGTCTTTTTACATTTTGTAATTATTAAATTGCTTAATTAATGCTTTAATAATTAATTATAACAAAGAGTAGTAGATATTAATGTAAATATAATAGCTCCAGTGTGTTGCCTTTTGAGATTACCAAGAATTACACAAATAAATTATTAATTAGCAATACTAATTATTAATCCAATATCTAATGTAGTATTTCTTGTAAATATACACCCTAAAACAATATAGGTTAATCAGTTATTCCAACATATTATTCATCTGAAATCGTGATTCAACCTTCAGTTGCTCTACTATAGTAATATTTTCATTTTATTACAATTTCTTTAGTATGGTTTGTACAGATTCTCTATAAGCCATGTGCCTGAAAAAAGTTACTTTTTTTAATACATAGTCAGCAAACAAATATACGACCTATCTTATGTTAAATAGTTACATCAGCCTGTAGATACTTGCTGTACCAAAGGCATTCCTCGCAAGTTGTAAGCAAGTTCCCTGAAAGGAAGTGGGACATAGGGAAAGAAAGCAGAGGTTGAGCTTCCGGCTCTGTCTCATTGTATGAAACGCAAGATATAATAGCTGCTTTATCTTAATCTTCTGTGGGAGGGTGGTACTGCCCTCATCGAGCCAGCTGTATATGATCTGTATACAACTGGCTACAGCTTGGCTCTACCACCTTGAAAATGGTCCATCACGGAAACATAATCCTATTCATAGAGCATTCCTAGAGAAGCTATTTGAATTTATCTCTAGCATGGTATATACTAGGTGAAACATAAAGGGTATACTATTTTTTTTGCCACTTAACTTTGTAAATCTAAAACTAGGCTTTGTGGGACAGTTGAAGTACTAAAGATTTTGTAGAATTGTGAAATCTGTCAAAAGCTGTGTCCCTGTAACACCTTTTGTATTTCAAGTTTCCTGCAAAGCTGATAGTTTTAGATTTACAAAGTTAAGTTGCAAAAAAAAAGTATACCCTTCATGTTTCACCTTGTATAAATAAAAAATTAATATCGCCAGACGAACATACCAACTGTATGGTCCCAAACTAAGCAACTCTTGTACTACGGGTACCATACAATGGACGGGGGGCGGTCCCAGTGACACCCAGACCTGGGCAAATTACGAAAAGGCCACTACCGAAATTTACCCTGACGAGAATCAAACCCGCAACCACCCCCGGTGCAGTGAGCCGAGCGGCCTACGCTCGAACCACTGCGCCAAGCGGTCGTCATGCCAGGATACATGGCCTGAAATTTCATTCCAACACACTAAAGGGCTTTTGTAAGTACAGTCGCGGAGAAAAGTGGACTTGTGTTTATTCAAGTTTGTACTTGAGACAATAACGTTTTGAAATGGGAGTGTGGTTTCGGAAATGTCGGCAGCGGCTTTTGATGTTGTAAATTCTTGAGGTCTGTTTTGATATAAATATCTAATTCCATAGAAATTTAAGCTGATTATTTACCTCACTTTCTTTGTAAAATATGGTTGATGAAAGAGAGAGGCTGTGCTATACAAATAATGAGAGCTATAGCGTCTGCTTCTTCCGCCTCATTGCTCTGTCTCTCTCCATCCGTCAGACCGTATCGCTTCACATATATTACTGAACACAAATATATGAAATGTTCGTCTTGAAAATTTAAAAATATTGATAAATTCAAGGAAAAACAGATCATAGTAAAAGTATGTCACAAGGTGTGCTAAAAATCCATACAGCTGTTCAATCGTGAAACCACACAAAATATTTAATTTTCTTGATCCACAGCTAGCAGCTTTCATCACGTTTTAACAGCCAACTCATGTTTTCAATTCACGGAACGCAGACTGTGATTATTTTTATAAATCATTTTCAATTTACCACACCTACGTACCGCTCCCGGCACTGTGCGCTCGTGTCGTTAATTCTACGAAATTCACATTAATTATCCAAATTGCGGGAACCACTTCTCTGGCCGGCTGTACGGCCGTGAATTCGGCAATGGCCGGCGGGTGTGAGGCATCACATTCACAGCGTTCACCTCATTTAGTTGTGTGTTAATTAAAATAGTTAAAAAACATCGTTAAGGTGAAGGCGCCTGTCTAGCCCGCGAAGTTCAAATTTTTTGAATTCTTTTAGACATTTTTCAAAATCTGACAATAATAAATGACAAATTTTGTAATTCGCGAAAAAGACCGTGTGCAGTGCATTTATTAATACATTTATTTTACTCTAAATATTATCACGGTGGATATGATACTAGTAAATCACTAAATATACAAAAATTGCCAGATTATCTGGATAGCTGTCGTTCTTGAAATGTTTGAGAGTAAGTTGGATATATTAATAAATGCACTGCACACGGTCTTTTTCGCGAATTACAAAATTTGTCTTTTATTATTGTCAGATTTTGAAAAATTTCTAAATGAGCTCAAAAAATTTGAACTTCGCGGACTAGACAGGCGCCTTTACCTTAAGGGCGGTAGAGACTTTGCTGAGTGAATGTGTGGGGTACAAAAAAACCATAGATTCGCGCAAATTTTTCGAGATAATTTCGTATGGCCGTCGTCGTGAACATTTTGTTTTTAAACCACTGTCTCTTTTTACTCAGCCTCGCTCTTAGGGTATTGGTCAACGGTAGAATGAGTCGACATCAATTGACAGTTTCTAGATACGTTCGATCGATCATCGATCGGCGGTCGATCAATTAATCCTACTAATATTAAAAATGCGAAAGTTTGTGAGTGTGGATATATGTATGTATGTATGTTTGTTACTCCTTCACGCAAAAACTACTGAACGGATTTGGATGAAATTTGGAACACAGATAGATTATAACCGGGATTAACATATAGGATACTTTTTAACCCAATAATCCAATACTACGCGGATGAAGTCGCGGGGCACAGCTAGTGTGGTAATAATTTTAAAGATGTATTTGCTGCATATAAGCTAATAAGCTTGGTGCAGGGCAACTATGACGCCATCACTGATAAACGTATTTATTAGGTAAGCTAATGACAGTGTGTGAGTTGTTTCTATTTTGAAAAACTACGTCCAATGAATACTCCGTCAATTTCATATGACTGACAATTGTGGATTAGGCAATTCTAAATTCGTATTTTAAAATTATGACGTCACACTATCCTTTGTAACGCTATATGCGCGAACAAGTGTGAATCATCTTTAACTTGTGTACACGACTGTACTGCAAAACTGCTTTGAGTTATTACTTCATTTCCTCGTTAGCTGTAATTAATTTATGTGGAAAAATGGCCAAGTTCTTATTTGTGAAATAAATTCTCCATGTTTATGATACCTCATTATTTACCTGCGTGAAGGCTTGCCTCTACAAACTTAAAAAAATGTTTTCTTAAGGCGGTACAAATATATTTAATTCTGGATTATTATATCTTAATTCTGGATTAAGTGAACTAGTGTCAAGATGATACATTTCATCTATACAAATAAATAAAATTGGAGTGTCTGTTTGTAATATCAAAATAACACCTTTTCACTAAATGCATATGAAAGTACATACAGCACCTATAGCAAAAACGCGACTTAAAAAATTTTGTCTGTTTGTGTGTTTGTTCCGGGTAATCTCCGAAACGGCTGGACCGATTTTGATGGGACTTTCACTGGCAGATAGCTGTTGTAATAGGGAGTAACTTAGGCTACTTTTATTTTAGAAAAACAAAATTTAAAAAAATGAAAAAATGGGTTCTGTCGTGCGGGCTCAGAACGCGGGAGCGGGCTTTTTTGTTAAGTTAAATTCCACGCGGACGAAGTCGCGGGCTCAGCTAGTGTTCAAATAAGAAGCAACCTGCTTATAGGTATACAAAATATTTACCTCAATTTTTGGAAAAAAGTAATAATTTAAAAGAATATTAAATAAAATGAAATTCTTCATCCATGATATTCCTTAACAACAAGTATTGCAAGCATTAGGAAAAAATAGTTACTTTTTCATTGCGTCAAAATTCGGCGGGAAACCTGCCAAGATGGCGTGGCGCGGGAGTCGGGTAATAAAATATATTGTTCATTTGCTGTGGTCCGATTGTGGTCAATCGATTGGTAATAAATCGTCTGGATTACAGTCTGAAGATTTCCTTTTCAGGAAAAAATATTTTTCAATTACTACAACTACAATTATTATTATTACAATTTGATACTTAAAAAAAACGAATAAAAAAAGTTCAGTAGGTACTAGGTAAAGACTTTAGATAAACCATATTTCTTATTGCTTGGATTCTAAACTGTTACTTATGGAAGGGTAAGGAAGAAACAACTTTTTTACTTATATTTTTTAACACCACGTCACTCAACAGAACTCTCTATTTTATAAACCTTAAAAATATTCAAGATCTAAATAAACGCATCTTGAAACATCAATCTTAATACATTAAATGACGTATCTGGTGCAGACAATTGCGGAAATAAAACATTATGCTTGAGAAAATAAGCCATAAATTAGCTAGTCCATGCAAAAATAAACCACACTCCCGTTCTACGCAGGAACATCTGTAAAAATAGTGGCGGCAAGCGCAGTTTATTGCAAGCCGCGCGGACAGCCGGAGATATTCGAATTTCGAACGTCAATTTGAATATTTAGAATTCAGAACTCGCGTTTGCCATTGTTGCGCTTTAATAGTGGGAATTAAATTTTCATTCTTCGGCATTTTACTGATAACATTTATTTGAATTTGGAACGGGACATATTGTGGTATTTTCTTATCTTACGTATTTTGTTGCTTGGCAGCAATTTTCTGTGTTTTTTTTTAACATGTGCGCAGTCTTTTTTTTTGTGAGTCTACTTTTTAGTGATTAGTCTTAGTGCTGAAAATTGTAAGGATAAAAAGGTTGGTTTGTTTTTTGTATACCTACCCAAATCTTATTTTATATTTTATTGTTTTATATTAGGTATTATACATTAAAGTTAAAAGATACTGGCTGGAACTACAGCTGTGGCAGTTTATTGCAACCCATCAGAGAAACAACCGGTTTAAAATTCTAATATGAATTTGAATTTAGAACGTGCGTTTCCCGCTCTGGGAATTGTGTTGTGAAATTGTTATGAAAGTTGGTAGTTGTTGGAGCCTGGGGCCAGTTAGTTTTTTAAGTTTTATATATTTTTGGTACTTACATATCATTTTTTATGAAGTAATTTACCTACTTATTACTCGTTTTATTTAATAATTATAATTGAGTTATAATGTTAAAAGTTCTTCAGATCTGAATTACGTAATTTGGCTAAAAGTATAGGTAATAAAGAACATTCAAGAGCCTTATGTCCCAGCTTTCCTTTAATTAACTGAGCAATATTTATCTCACGCTGGTTCATTGACCTTTAAAATAGATTTACGAACTAAGTAACTAACTACCGACATTTATGAAAAAAACCTCACTAAAATAAACAAAATGATATATTGAACATCTAACAAATTCCTGTCAAAACATTTAAACACAAATATTACATCACAAGCACAACGTTCCAAATTCAACACGCCCACGATGGAAAATACCCCAACAAATACAAAACGTAGCGGCTTAATTTCCAAACGTACTGAACTCCATTACGAATTTGAATATAGAACGCGGTTCCCCGCGTTCGAAATTCGAAATTTCGTTTTGTAAATCGTGATGTGAGACGAATTAGACTTCCTTTTTAATTGTACCTACCTATATAGGATTTCTGCCAGTGATTTGTACCTGCATGTGAGCTTTTGTAACAGTCGTGCCATCTAAGATTAGCTTTGACTGGGGCCCTTCATTTAAAATAAACTCTCCAAACTACTATAAACTAGCTTACCTAACCACGATCTCCTTGAAATGAATTCTACTCAAATGCAATTACGTTTTTAATTTAAAAGTCACAGATTTACCTAAGCACTTTAGTTAGACTTGTATTAAAGGAATTACTTAGTAACTTTCCAAATCAAACCAGTAAATCAGTATTTATTATTAATGGAATCAGAACTAATACCTACTTTGTAATGAATTTAATGAAAACTAAATTAAGTATTCGACTTCAGAAACGGGACTTAGTTCGGTATCCTACTAATATTATAAATGCGAAAGTTTGTGAGTGTGGATGTATGTATGTATGTATGTTTGTTACTCCTTCACGCAAAAACTACTGAACGGATTTGGATGAAATTTGGAACACAGATAGATTATAACCGGGATTAACATATAGGATACTTTTTAACCCAATAATCCAATACTACGCGGATGAAGTCGCAGGGCACAGCTAGTTTATAATAATTATTTAAAGTATTCCATTATTCAAACAAAATACTTATCACGTAATATATACATAGGATATTTAAACTGTAACATCTCATAAAAGGACCATCTTTTCAATTAATTATAGGTTTTTTTTAGAAAAAAAGATTTCAACGAAAATATTGTTTTTATTTTAATAAACAAATAACATAATTGCAAAACCGGAAAGGCCTCGTTTAAAAGATGAGAGCACACTGAAAGATATGTTTGCTTCGCGAAAAAGTAACTTAAGCATTTGTTTTATATTTTTTGAGCTTTTATAGCGAGCATTTTAATGTTGACTACGAGTCGAGCACAATTTTGTGAGCTTTTCTAAGCTTTAGAGTGGAGGTCTTTTGAACGTCATCACTGCTCGAATGCTCGCTATAAATTGCTCATCACGAGTATTTACTCGTGATGAGCAATTCTGAATAGAAAAGAGCAGAATAGAAAATAAGATAATATTGCAATAAAATGAAATAAGATGAAATGTATGAATATAGCTTTAAGTAGCGTAGCCTTTTATACACCACTTACAGACTATTTAAATAATTTTCTCTCCATTGTACTCGCCGGAGGCGTAATGAGATTGGAATGGGGATATATTTCGTCAAGTATTCTGCATCATACGCTGCGAAATTTGCCTTAATTTACAGAAGAAGACCCTTTTTCCCGAGATCCCGTTTGGTATGTGCAATTTATATTCAAATCTTGCCGAGATAGGCTGTGCAAAAACGATAGGCATAACCTACCTACTTTAATTTGGTTTCGAAGTCGTGAGGATACAAAATGTTTCAAACGCCTGAAATACTTGGGGTCTTATAAATTTTTTATCTTATCGTAAGTTTAGAATACATTTCTTACTTTTCTTTGTCGAAAAATGGTCTTGACTCTTGGCAAACCGCTTTGACGACCGCTTGGCGCAGTGGTTCGAGCGTAGGCCGATCGGTACATGGTGGTTGCGATACCAAAGGCATTTCTCGCTCGTCGCTGCCCTGAAGCGGAGTGAGATAAAGAGGGCTTCGGGCTCTCTCCGGGAGTACCCTGCTCGAGCCAGCCCGTATCAGAGCTGTAGTCAACTGGCTACAGCTTGTCTTTTGTGGTTTTGTGGCTTGGCGTTTGTGGTTAGGGTCCCCACTGAAAGGCTGGAAACTTTCATGCAGGAAGACTACTGGCGAAGGGTGTGGTGTTCAGGCGCTTTCGGGGGAGATTGCCGCCGGCACCACCAATAGTTTAGTTTAGTGTTATAGTGTTAGTTTCATTTATAAATATGTATGATAGTATATAAGGTATATATCTATGGGCCTGTGATGCCTGATTATAAACGAATAATTAAATAAATAAAAAAATTTACCTCTGTTAGCTTGATTTATTCTCCTTCGTGTGCAGGTACAGTGCAGTGTTCGAGCAGTGATGGCAGTGTTATAGTGGTGTGTGCCGTGTGACGTCAGCGATGGAGCCTGCCCCCCTGCCCCTGGAGGTGGACGAGGAAGGCCACCCGCCGCAGGGCTCCTCGACTGGCAGTGGATCCTCGTCGGGCACTGGATACTATGGACATAAGAACGGTGAGCTCTTAATCTTTTTTCTCAACTACTTTTGTGGGTAGGTAGGTAGTTATCGCCAAAACTGACTTGCGCTGAACTGAATAAGTAGTCACACGCTCGTTAAAATGAAATTAAAAATGTCACCTAAATTAATTGCACAAGTAAGCTAATCTCGATAACAATCTAAAAAATGCTTTAAGAAGGAACCTTAAGGCTAAAGCGCCCATCTAGCCCGCGAAGTTCAAATTTTTTGAGTTCTTTTAGAATTTTTTCAAAATCTGACAATAATAAAAGACAAATTTTGTAATTCGCGAAAAATACCGTGTGCAGTGCATTTATTAATATATCAAACTTACTCTAAAACATTTCAAGAACGACAGCTATCCAGATAATCTGGCAATTTTTGTATATTTAGTGATTTACTAGTATCATATCCACCGTGATAATATTTAGAGTAAAATAAATGTATTAATAAATGCACTGCACACGGTCTTTTTCGCGAATTACAAAATTTGTCTTTTATTATTGTCAGATTTTGAAAAATTTCTAAAAGAACTCAAAAAATTTGAACTTCGCGGGCTAGACAGGCGCCTTCACCTTAACAAGAGTTAGAAAAAATTTGTAAGAAACTTTGTATGATTTAAACAATGCTCTAAGCAAAAATCTTGGCTAGAACTAAAACATGCACGAATTAAAATAATGTATATAATAATAATTTAGCCCTTTTGACCTCCCACTCCTGGGCATGCGCCTCCCCTCCCTTCAAGTGCGATTCAGGCCGTAATCCACCACGCTGGCCCAGGGTGGGTTGACGAATTTAATATGCCGTTCGAAAATTGATAAGATTTTCTAAGGTATGCAGGTTTCTTCGCGATGTTTTCCTTCACCGCAAACAAGTGATAATCATACCTATAGAAGTTATGATTCGCACATAGATTTCGACAACCCCAGAGGTACGAACCGGGGTTCGAACCCAGGACTTAGTGTCCGCAAGACAAGTGCTACACCAATCGGCTATAAGTTCTTCCTAATTGTGATCACACACACTTAGTAACAATGCATTAATAGAAAATATCTGAGCAAAAATCTTGATAAATATAAAAAAATACTTCAAGCGAGAATCTTGCCAAGAATCTAAAGAAAATATAATACCTAATTATTATGCTTCTTTACTTCGGTTTCGTGACTGCTATAATTTTGTGACTTTTTCATCCGGCGACGTTCACCCAATTTCGCCGTATCTTCAGAGCGATCGTACAACTTGATGGCACATCATAAAGCTGGTGGAACCCAATCAGATAAGCCTCGGTGACTCACTTGACTCGGGTGATTTGCTTGGAGGTCGCTATTGACACGATACACACAATACAAGTTTGTTTGAAGAGTTACTTGAAATAAATGGTACGTTCAGATCGAGACAAATTATAATTTTGGGTGACAGCTACTATAGCTGCGTTTCGTACGAATAATGGAAGAGCCAGAAGCCCAACGCCCCCCTTTGTTCCGCTGGTACCGGTCGGAATCATGCCAGCAATGCCGCAAAGCATTTATAGGCTACAGTTATAAAGAAATATCGCCATACTGACACACCGACTTTATGGTCCCAAACTAAGCAACGCCTGTACTATGGGTACCGTACAAAGGACTGGGGGCGATCCAAGTGACACCCAAACAGTGACTGGGCAAATTACGATTTCGTAATTTGCCCCGACCATTTGGTCGTTTCCAAAATTTGCCCCGACGAGAATCAAACCCGCAACCACCCGGTGCAGTGAGCCGAGCGGCCAACACTCAAAGCATTGCGGCAAGCGGTCGTCTGTAAGCGGTGTGTGGTTGTAACACAGACATATAATTATAGCTCTATGGGTTGTAAACTTGTTTGATGGGTTTTTTTTATTATGAAAATAAAGCCGGACAAGTGCGAGTAGAACTCGCGCCCTGAAGGTTCCGTACAACATTTTATTATGTTTTTAGATAGTTTTTCCATTCCTGGATTCAAGAATCTCATCAGTTTTTACCTGTTTTCAACATCAATACCTGCACATCTTACTAATATTATAAATGCAATAGTTTGTGAGGTTGGATGTATGTTTGTTATTCTTTCACGCAAAAACTACTGAACGGATTTGGATGAAATTTGGAACACAGATGGTTTATAACCTGGATTAACACATATAATACTTAATTTAAGTTTACGCGGACGAAGTCGCGGGCAGCAACTAGTTATGAAATAAAGCAATGACTCCTCACAAAAGTCCACGAAGTATAATTGACTGAAAGGCATTACCTCCTTAATGCCATTACGATTAGGGTACGCTCCAAGAATTGCGGGCTTATTACGAAATTACCTGAATTACCAACGCCAAGATTGATTTAGGTTATGCTGAAGCCGCTGAGTTATTAACTAAAGCATTGACGACGGACTAGCGCAGTGGTTCGAGCGTAGGCCACTCGGCCCACTGCGCCCGGTAGTAGCGGGTTTGATTCCCGTCGGTGCAAATTTCGGAAATGGTATTTTCGTAATATGCCCCAGTCTGGTTTGAAACCGGGATCGCCAGTCCATTTCACGATTCCCATAGAACAAGCGTTGCTTAGTTTGGGACCATAAAGTTGATGTGTCAGTGTGGCGATATTGATTATTTATTTTATTGAAAGGGTTTTTTTGAGCACCTCCACGGCTACAGCTTAGCTAAGCAGTTGTCAACTTAAGGAGGGAGGGATTAGAGTATCTATCACGTTACACGTCTAAATAAGGCGTAGCTACATTTCCGCGCCAGGTATTAGAAGGTTGTTTCTGACATTTTGGCCGTATTCGAAATCCTAATAAGATTTTTATGCGGATAAAATGTTTTCGTCTCAGTCGTGCTTATGGATTATCCAAAGAGGGGGAAAAGGCTGCAAGGATGTTGATAGTATCTTTGTCTTCGATGTCTCATGCAGAACTGGACATCTGTTGAAAATACGACTATTTCGATAATATCTCTTCTTCTTCTTTCTTTAAAAATATGGCCCACCCAGGTTAATAGGTATTTCGCCAGTGTCAAGTAACAAATAGCAATTACAAACAGTTAATAGCAATACAATACAAAAACGTGACCGTCCATTTTGGAAAACCAAAATGTACCCTTTCCGATAATATCTCAAATAGTTTTCGAGATCCTACTAATATTATAAATGCGAAAGTTTGTGAGTGTGGATGTATGTATGTATGTTTGTTACTCCTTCACGCAAAAACTACTGAACGGATTTGTATCAAATTGGGAACACAGATAGTTCTTAACCTATAGGATACTTTTTATCCCGATAGTATGTTCCCGTGGGGCAATTATAGAAAACCACGAGGGCGATGCTGTGAGATTTCGTGTTTTTTTATGTGTAAGCCATTATCGCCAAAATAGTGAACCTTAAATGCAATAAAAATTTATAATTTATTTTGAACTAGGGTGGCCGAGTCTTATTACCTATTATACTACTACGACTTACTAGTAGGATGCACATTTGGTAGTAACAAATTAATCCTTAAATCAAAATAAATACTTTTATCACTTCTGGTATTTAAAGTACTGGCCGGACCGATTTTGACGGGACTTTCACTGGCAGATAGCTTATGTTATAAGAAGTAAAGTGAGCTACTTTTATTAAAAAAAAATACTTTCCGTAAACTCTGCGAAGTAGACGAATATTTTTTGTTAAATTAAATTTTTGTTAAGTTAAATTCAACGCGGACGAAGTCGCGGGCACAGCTAGTAATTATATAAGTAAATGTTAATAAGTCAAAGTCAGTTGTGTATTGTAATGTCATAATATGATAGGCTTAGGTTAGGCGAAGTCACCAGTAGTTAAATGCTTCCCGTGCATTTCTCGACTTTTATTAGGTAAAACTATTAGAATAGCAGGAAAAAACATGTTTTTATTTAATTTGACAATTGGCCGCAGTTATTAATGCATGTAACTTCAAAACCACTTGGTTGAATTGGATTAAACAAAACCTCAAACCTTATTCTAATCAATAAACCTCATTGTTTCAAATTTTCAGGCGATTTCACAGCCCATTGATATTCCCCATTATTTAATCTCGTGCTTGGTGTCCGCATGGAGCCTAATCAATGTTTACCTAGATAAATACCTTGAATAAACTTGAGAGCGGCCAGATCAAAGAATAACACGAACTTAACTGGATAATGTGCCACCGGCTTGAGCCATTAGTTAAATGAAGTGAACACAAATCGTAATAAATAGCTTTTTCATTGCTAATTGGACGCAGTTATGCGAATTGAAACCAAGCTACTGTTAATTATCCAAACCGAAATCAACCCACACGTAATCTCATTTGAGTTGGTTTTAGCTTACAGAAATACGTGTGGGTTGGTTCAATTTGCAAAACAACATCCAATTGAAAACAATCTCTTGAGTTAGACAAAAGAATTACTGTGCCTGCAGAGTAACCTGCCTATAATGGGTTTTAGATCTAACGCAGGCGTTCGATGACAAATCATTATTGATATTTCATTATTCAATATGGTATAGGAGGATAATTTTTAACGCAGATTATAATTTGCTGTGAAGAAAACATTCTGAGGAAACTCGTATGTCTTTTGGAAAGACGTGCGAAGTTCTCCAATCAGTGATGGGCCAGGGTGCAGGGAATATGAGAAATGTGCTCGGTATAATGGCATTAGACTCTCCCCTATATTAGTATATGTCGTAGATGGATTGTATAATTAGCTGTTTTACAAAACTGCTAACGATTTTACAAATAACCTCCGTTTTGTAAAACAGCTCAACTTGTTAAGGGCAGGATTTGTGGGTAATAACAAAAAGTCTATCGGCATGCTAATGGAAAAAAATATATTAAATAAACAATGATACAGTTTAACACCGATGTTATTAATGTTTAAATCAAACGAATTTGGCCGTTATGTCGCTATAAAAGTGAGTTAATATCGAAAACAATCGGTTGAATCGCGATACCGATAAAAAAACATTATATTCTGTCACCTTTTAACAAATGTGTGGAGAGGCATGTGTGAGTGAGAGCAGAGCACGTGAAAAAGGTTCCGTAGCCTATGCATAAAAACTAATAACATTGTGAAGTGAAGTATCCTCACTTTACAGTGAGTTTGTTTCAACAAGCAAACGTTCGCAACTTTTATTGCAAGGCAGCTTAAAATTGCGTTTTTATTTAATTTCTTAATCTCAACCTTGCTGCAACGGCCTTATAAAACATTATGCTAGTTCGCGCTTTCTTAATCTCGGTTCAAAACCTACTGAGTACTCAAACACTCGCAAGTCAAAATAATAAGTAATATGCTCAAAAAATATTCGTGCGTATTCTTCTAACACAAAATATTTATCATATTATATACTTACATACTAAGACATTACAATTTAAGAAAAGCTGTTATACATTTACTACAGAATTGCATATTTTTATTCTGAATAAACCGGTTAAACAATAAAAATGATTTATAAGGTCATTGTAAATGAATACATTTTTATAAATTTCAGTTTTTTTTTAATTATAAAAATACATTACACAACCTACTACGCGATAAAAAATATATTTTGAAGCTCTTCTTATTTTTGTCGGGATCCCTAAATAATTCCATTGTTGTGTCACCCCGCCCTGTAACAAATATAAGATTTAAAAATCCTCAATATAGTACAACCATGACATATTTATGTCTATAGTCCCAGATAACAACTTGAAATATATAAGGATTAATAACATAATAACAGAAACTTTTCATTAATATCTATCGGCATAGAAATTAAACTCAAGTGTTTTTTTTTAAACAATTTGACTGACATTGTGTGACCTTATTTATACACGTTTCAAATAAGTAAGCATCTACATATAGGTGATATGATAGGTCTATGATAGAGCATTACAACTGCTCTATTATAGATAAATTATAATATTATATTTCCACTCGTCACGTGCACAGTGCACTATTTCGTCTCTACACCTAACATGCCACTTTAAGTAATACCCATGTCATCTTAAACCTCAATACGAAAAAAAAAACAGTGCCGTCTAGGGACGGGCGAAAGAAGCGAAGCCTTAGTATAAAGCGTAAGCGCCGCAGCTACCACTCTATATACCTATATATATCGTGCAACACTACTGACATTTTACACGGATAGCCGCGTGGCGAGCGCTCCGAACGTTCGTATAGAAGCATCGCTTCGAAAAGTTTTTTAATTTAACAAAGTCGGCAAACATGCGAAAGCCTCACGTCTAGCAGTTATCTGATGCCGGGGAAAGGAAAAGAAGGGGCTCTAGCTGTGTCAATCATCATACGAAACGCAGCTATAGTAGCGACCCCCCGGTCGAGCCAGTCCGTATATCAGCTGTAGTCAATTGACCACAACTTGTCTTTACCATCATTTTGGTAGTTAGTTGTAGTTGATATTCTTGGCTTCTTCATATAAATGATCGTGGTTTCGTCATTACTTTTTCGCTCCTAACTACACCGGCAGTGACTACTGCGGCAGTGATAGCCGATTGGGTACGCGTCTCGCGGGCTCGCATCTCTGGGTTTTTAGAAATCTATGTGCGAATCATAATTTCTATTATGATTATCACTTGCTTACGGTGAAGGAAAAAATCGCGAGGAAACCTACATGTTTTAGAAAATCTAACGAATATTAGCGAGACTTGTGAAATCCGCCAACCCGGACTGGGGAGGCCCGTGCCCAGAAGTGGGACGTCAAAAGGGCTAAATTATTATAATATGTATATTATAACTACACTGAGTCTTGTTACGTCACAATAAAGATTACTTTGCATAACATATCGTATCAATAAATGTATTTTGTTTCTAAATTGCCGCTCTCAAAATATACCTACGGCAGATTTTATGTCAGCCGAAATAAACTTGAAAACTCAATAGTTCATTGCTAACATTTAAATGTCTAGACAGGACACTGAACAGATTTGTTTACAATAATTTATTTTAACGCCACTTATCCATAAAACTCCTTTGTTCATCATGATAAATTAGTTGCTATCGGACCGTTGTTCTCGTAAAAAATGTTTATCGGCATTTAAGACCCTCGATTGCGGCGGAGGATTAACGATAGCAGCCGACTCTCTGATGAAATGTACCTATGTATAAATGTAGTAAGTACGTAAGCGTCCGTAATTCATGCTATAAAAACATCGTATCTCTAAATCAAACGACTTTGCAGCAGAGTTATTAACATTGTTTGTAACCTTTTCATTACTCATACTCTGAAAGTAGGTCTGAAGTTGCCTGAGGAGCGGGTTGAAAGTAATACTTTTCTGGCCCGGGAGAATCGCTTTCAACTGACAGCTGTCAAATTATAAAAAAAAAACTAGTTCCATTTTCACATTTATATGGCACCATGTTCAAACTTTTTCTACAGTCACTCAATTACAGCACGATGTAAAATTGAAATAACATAAAGTTAAGTACTAATTAAAGATTATATATTTTTAAATGACTTAATTATAATTTAGTTTCAACAATTTCTTTAAAATAACATAGATTTGGGCAAAATATTTAAAGATGAAAATAAAAAATAATGGCTAAATAATGAAGTTGGCCGGCCTACGAAAAAAAACAAAATAGGCGGCAATCGGATCTTTTTTTTTTTTCGAGTTGTAGAGTATTGTTCATACTTCCTTGTATTATTTCTTTAGCCAATTCCTGTTTTTATTTTTACTTTCCTTGTATTCGTAATGAAAAGCACTGTGTTTACCTCGGGTGAAAGACTTATTTAGTCCCGAGACGGGGTTTGGCGCCCGAGCGTAGCGAGGTCACTTTCACCACTCGTGTAACAATGTACCATTAACCAATAAAAAAAAAAAAAAAAACAATGTTCTATTACATATAGTATCTGGAAAACTGATTAAAAAATTTCATAACAATTTTACAATAAACTAAATTTTAATTAATGCTCCATTAGTGAGGTCTAATGGTTTAAGCGTAGTTCCAGTGTTGGGCGTAGGTAAGTGATTACCGGTTCGATTCCCGTCAGCGAAAATTACATAACTGGCCTTTTCGTCAAGCGTCTGGGTAACACTGAGATTGCCCCCAGTCCATTGTACGGTACCCATAGTGCTAGCAATGTGTATTATTCTGGCACCTTTTTTTGATAATAAATTAGAGTATGTCTTAGTAGTAGTTATAGTATGTCTCATTTGCCCACCTGATAAAAACAAGGTTGTAAAGTCCATCCAGTTTTACTAGAGATTTACTCATTATAGGTGTTAGAACCCTGACTATGTATTCACCCGTTACCGATTTGCGGTGTGGTCCACATAATTGGCGTATTGGCCGCCCTGTTGGTTGGTATATTGGCGCCCAACATGTGGCGGACCGCGTGACCTACCCACTGGGGAATATTTTACGAGCTGTTGAAACTGTAATTGATTACAATAAAAATAAATAATCCTACTAATATTATAAATGTGAAAGTTTGTATGTATGTACGTATGTTTGTTACTCTTTCACGCAAAAGCTACTGAACGGATTTGGATGAAATTTTGAACACAGATAGATTATAGCCGGGATTAACATATATGATACTTTTTAACCCAATAATCCAATAGGTACTACGCGGATGAAGTCGCGGGGCACAGCTAGTGAGATAACATGTTATTTTATTTCTTTGCCATTATTATAAAGATAGAAGGCAATTAGAGCTGCGTTTCGTACGATGTGTAAGAGAGCCAGAAGCCCAACTCGTCCCTCTGTCCCTCTCCCCTTCAGGTCACAACCTGCGAGCAATGCATTTGGTACTGCAAGCATCTTTATAATGACTTTATAATGTAGACGCCTCTTGCCTGTGAAAATTTCCTCAAAAGAATCAACCTATAAATTATTTATTGGATTTGATTCGACTGCTCTATATTTATAACGATTCATCCATTCCTTGTCGGCTTGATTAAAAGGTTTGGTCCGATTGACCCATATACAGGGTGTTATGTTGTTAGGGGGGGAGTAGGGACTGGGATTGATTTAAAAAAACCTTTTTCTTTGTTTATTTGCTTTCACAAAATTGTATGTAGATTTTATTAAAGTAACCCAGCTTTCGTTCGCAATTTTACTAAAAAGATTTTCTTTTTCGGATGTCGTCAACAGCGCCATCTATAGCTAATAACCATCTACGTGACCAGATAAGTCATTCTTTTTTATTTTAGGACAAAGCATAGTACAAGAATTACAAGCACACGCACAACGGAATTTTGTATACAACCTAAAGATAAATAAAACTTGATAGGTAGGTATTTAATTATGTACATTAGGTATGCTGTAAACGTGAACCCAGTCCTAGCAAAGCTTTTGAAGGGGCTAATGGGCCTACTAATATTGTGCTAGTAATTAAAAAAAAAAACCAGGCAAGAGCATGTCGGGTCACGAACAATGAAGGGTTCCATAGCCATTAAAATTATGAAAATGTATCGTGTATATAAAGTAGTGAAATACCAGAAACAAAGTTGTATTTGCGATTACTCTTTGAATTTCACAATTGAGTTTGTTCAGAAACAACGAGAAATCAACTTAACTTTCGGATGTAGCTCGTGATTTAGTAAACATAACTATTGTTATTACATTGAATGTAATTTCGTATCATGTGCTATTATCCAGATTTTATCATATTTCTGCACAGTCCTCCAGGTTTATAAGTCAAGATCTACTTAAAGCCACTTCAGTCTCAAAACTGCTTAAATAGTGCTTAATTTTAGAAATATCTTGTGCGTTTATTAAAATCTTTGATTTCAGACCTCCAAGGGAGCTTAGCGTTAGATATTTGGTATTCATTCCAACTTAATAACCCTAGCCTTGCCTGAGGAGAAGAGTCTCGACAGACGGGGATAGACACACAACAAAGTCCTATAACGTTTCCGTTTTTTCCTTTTGGTTTACGGAACCCTAGAAATACTTATGAAAATTTTATAATAACCTAAGGTTATAATAACAGCCCTATGCATATCCAACTATTCGGTCTGATTAAAGGTTTCGGTCCGATTGACCCATATACAGGTTGTACCAGCGGGGGGACGGGGACGGGGGGGGCGGGGGGGAGACCGGACGCACATAATTGTGGGGACGAGGGTTGAATACGAATTGCTAACGAACGTATACGATACAGTGTGAATTACTATTTATTATTAGTTGTGAATTAGTCTTTCTTGTATAAATCTATACAAATAAATAAAATTGGAGTGTCTGTTTGTTATATCAAAATAACACCTTTTCACTAAATGCATAAGAAAGTACATACGACACCTATAACAAAAACGCGATTGAATTTTTTTTTGTCTGTCTGTCCGTCTGTCTGTCTGTCTGTCTGTCTGTCTGTCTGTCTGTCTGTCTGTCTGTCTGTCTGTATGTCTGTCTGTCTGTGTGTTTGTTCCGGGTAATCTCCAAAACGGCTGGACCGATTTTGACGGGACTTTCACTGGTAGATAGCTGATGTTATAAACAGTAACATAGGCTATTTTTAATTTAGAAAAACAAAAAATAATGAGTCCTGTCGCGCGGGCTGAGAACGCGGGAGCGG
Organism: Notodonta dromedarius; assembly: GCA_905147325.1. Lineage (NCBI taxonomy): Eukaryota > Metazoa > Arthropoda > Insecta > Lepidoptera > Notodontidae > Notodonta > Notodonta dromedarius. The sequence continues at coordinate 6,541,216 of LR990183.1, read as the reverse complement.
GCTTTTTTGTTAAGTTAAATTCCACGCGGACAAAGTCGCGGGCTCAGCTAGTACTTTGATAAAGGAAATATAATATATGAATTTTATCATTGGCTGAAAACAGCCCAAGTTGTTTAAAAATGGAGTTGTTTTTTTAAATAAAAAACAAGTATTTTTTAAACGCCTTCCAAAAAGGAGGAGGTTTATAAATGTTCATGTGCATGTTTTTTTTTCAATGTATGTTCATCCTAGATGTTCACAGATTACTGCATCACTTGTGGACCGATTTTGAATTATTATTTTTTTATTGGAAGGGGTATATAATATTCTCTGATGGTACGTATCTACACTTCCTTGAACTGGCACCGACTCCAAATGACATAAATTACAAGGTCCCTAGTAATATTTAGTTTTTTGGTGCACTCAGGTTTTTTTAAGTTGCTTTAATTTTTAACTTAGCTTAAGCTTTACAACTCAGCTTAACAATGGTCGTTTGGACTGCTATTGTATTATAATATTTTTTATCATTTTTTATCAATATTTTTTATTATATGTTAATCCCGGTTATAATCTATCTGTGTTCCAAATTTCATCCAAATCCGTTCAGTAGTTTTTGCGTGAAGGAGTAACAAACATACATACATACATACATACATCCACACTCACAAACTTTCGCATTTATAATATTAGTAGGATTAAAAACAATATTATGCATTGTATTATAGTTCATTATATATTTGGTTTAGGGTAGGGTATTTTTTTATATAATCCCGAATAAAGTCGGCCCACAAGCGTATAAACTGCCTTACGTTAAGCAGTTATACCAAAGGCATTGCTCGCACCATGCCGACATGTAGGGGAGTGGAAGGAAGGGAGGGAGGACGGGAGGGGTTGACTACTGGAACTCTTACTAATCGCAGTTATTATGGCTACTTTAAGCCGAACTTCCGTGAGAGTGTGGTACTACCCCGAACAGGCCAGCCCGTGTATAAGCTGTAGTCAATTAGTGACAGCTTCGCTCTACCACCATAAAAAATAATATTCATTAACTCTCTACAAACGTTACTACATACTACCATACCCAAATGTGTGGTAAGTAATTATTTTGTAACAAGAAATTGCATTAATTACTACCGACCGATCGTATGTTTATTAATAGTTTTACTACAGCGATATTTTAAAAGTAAAATGCCTTACTTCCTGAACGGTGTGTTGCTATAAATAATTTTACATTACTACTTTCGGGCGCATACGTAATTAGAACTGATTAGAATGATGAATGAATAAATTCTATTTTCAGCAAAGAAATAAGTATTGACTATTACGTAAGCACCTACTATAGGCTACGGTAACTGTTTAACATCAGGCGGGTCATACGCATATTTTCCAACTTTCTTAAATGAAAATTAACTTACATAAACTTATAAAAAGTATCCTACTTATCGTCATACGTCGACGTATCGTATCGTATCGGGAGCTTGTTCCACACTAAAAATCTATACTAAGGCTGGTATTAATACATCGATCGCAAGTTTGAGATCGGTCTTAAGCACGCTTTTGACACTTCATTTTGTACTGGCATGACATAAGAGTGACATATCCAAGATCGCTCTCAGACTTGAAATCGATTTTTCTATACTCGGCCAAAATTTACGTTGATAATTATTTACTTATTTAGTGACAATGGTGTTGCCTGCTCATATTCTGTTGCCGTTCCTGAGAACGACACCATATTTTTCTCATTGAAAAGAGTAACCATTGAGTTTCTTGCCGGATCTTCTCGGTGGAAACAGCATTCCGAACCGGTGGTAGATTCTGACTATTCATAAATGCTTTGTTGGCTTACATGAATAAAAACAATTTTTAGTTTGAGTTTGAAATAGTACATTATTACACAAGGGGTGAATGTAACTTATTTTGGCCCGAGACATAGCTCGAGGGACAAAAGAAGTCTTTCACCCGAGGTAAACACTGTGCTTTTCATTACGAATACAAGGAAAGTAAAAATAAAAACAGGAATTGGCTAAAGAAATAATACAAGGAAATATGAACAATACTCTACAAAAAAAATGAAGATCGAATTGCCGCCTATTTTGTCTTTTTTCGTTGGCCGGCCAACTTCATTATTTAGCCATTATTTTTCATTTTAATTTTTAAATATTTTGCCCAAACCTATGTTATTTAAAAAAAAAAATTGAAACTAAATTATAATTAAGTCATATAAAAACAGATATTCTTTAATTCATACTTAACTTTATGTTATTTCAATTTTACATCGCGCTGTAATTGAGTGACTGTAGAAAAAGTTGGAACATGGTTCCATAGAAATGTGAAAATGGAACTAGTTTTTTTTTTATAATTTGACAGCTGTCAGTTGAAAGTGATTCTCCCTAGGGCGGAAAAGTATTACTTTCGATCCACTCCTCAGGCAACTTCAGACCTTCTTTCCGAGTATGAGTGATGAAAACAGTATTTACATTACCTGAAATGGTCGCGTGGCCCGGCACAGTTTATATTATGCAAACGCGTTTTTGTGATTGATTGTCGAATATATTGCAGCGGGCAACACGTGAGACGAAGGGTGAAGGCATATTAAGCCAGGGCCAGACACGTGTAATGTAATGTAATGTGTCGTGTAATGTTAAGAGAACATATTGGGCACGGCACGCGACCGGCTGCGAGCGTTTTTTAACCCCCGACGAAAAAGAGGGGTGTAATAAGTTTAACATGTGTATCTGTGTCTGTGTGTCTGTGTGTCTATCTGTGGCATCTTAGCGCCCAAGTGGATGAACGGATTTTCATTTTATGTTTTGTTGTTAGTAAGGTATTCTGATCGAGGGTGTTCTTAGCAAAGAATTTGTTATAACAAGATATTATTACAAATTCTGTGGTTCTTAGCTATATTTCATGAAAATCGGTTCAGTGCTTTGAAAATTATCAGCTCTTTTGTAGTTGAAAATATTTTCGCATCGGTCGTTTTTTAAATTGTCAATTTTTGTTTCAAGCATCTGTAAGCCACGGTAACTGCTTAAGATCAGGCGGGTTGTACCCTTGTTTGCCAGCCTTGTATCCGTACGAGCTTGTGTCGATAATAAACACGCCTGAAAAAAAAAATTGTAAAAAATAAAACAAAACAATTTAGGACAACATCAAAATTAATATCAAACGAGCCGCATAAAACAACACTAAGTACACAAAAGACTCCAGCCGCGCCATATTGAAAACGTCGTCGCGACAACGGAATTTACATAATCCACTCTAATTGTATGAATATTTACAAACCACCAGATCTTACGGTTTATTATATTCAAATAAGACGAAATTTCCCTACAAGGCAGACCTCTAGGCATTCCCTGAAGAATACTAAACAACCAAACTAAAATATCTCTTACAACGATGCGCCTTAGTACAGTTTTCTGTGAAGTTACAAAATGTGGAGACTTGTTTAAGCTGGATGAAGCTAACCTTTATAGCGGTCGTTACCATAAAATAATAATGATATTTTAATATAGAAACACTGCACAATATGAAAAATTATACAGTAGTTAAACTTTGTTGAAAATCCCGTATTGGGTGTATGATGAATATCAAATCCAGTATATACTAATTTTTGTATTAAATTTATTTGTTGATATAATACTTACAGTGATTTTATTTTTGTCAAGGTCAATGAATATTTGGTAAATACACAGTTTGATAAAACCACTTAGTTATGTGTGTTTCAGAAATATTAACAGCTGTATTTTTGCCTATGTTGAAGTAATTTAGGAAATTATTTCACTGAGTCATTCTGACATATCCACTATATAAAAATAAGTCGAGTTTTCCTTCCTGACGCTATAACTCCAGAACGCACGAACCCATTTCCACGGTTTTGCATTCGTTGGAAAGGTCTCGGGCTCCGTGAGGTTTATAGCAAAGAAAATTCAGGAAAAAATTCAACAGAACGCGGACGGAGTCGCGGGGCACAGCTAGTAATTCATATAATTACTTATGCAATACAAATATAAGTTTCATACCGTATTATGATGCGCGGCATGTCCCGTCCCACAGACATGTTTAGAAAAAAGATGTATCCTTTAGACTGTAGATACCTAAATCTCTGTTATTTATGAGATTGTGTGGCACTAGTGGGGTGTGCGTGTGTGTGTGTGTTAGCTGTCATTCACACGAAGATTTCTTATCGATAATTTTAATAATAATAATAAATATCGCCAGACTGACACACCAACTGTATGGTCCCAAACTAAGCAAAGCTTGTACTATGGCTACCGTACAATGGACTGGGGGCGAACCTAGTGACACCCAGACCAGGGCAATTTACGAAAAGCCCATTTCCGAAATTTACCCCAGCGGGAATCGAACCCGCAACCACCATATGCAGTGAGCCGAGCGGCCTACGCTCGAACCACTGCGCCAAGCGGTCGTCAATTTATACCCGTATTTCACATCTGCTACTCGGGCTAGATCTTCTGAGCTATCGATGTAGTGGAATTTAAGACGGGGCGTACTATACCCGTATCGCTTTGTATATGTCGCTGTGAGGGCGTGCTAGGGTGTAAAGGTGTGAGGATATGATGGTGTGAGCGTGTGAGGGCGTGAGGTTGTGTGACGGTGAGTGATGGAGGATGCGTGGCATGCATGCAGAATCATGAAAAGTTTATAATATATGTGAAGTTAACTTACTGAAACATTGAGGACGAGTTTAAACATTAAAGTGACATACCATTTTTATTATTTCGCGTAAAATTAAATCGTCTCGGTAATAAATTGGAACATCGTTCCGCAGTTTAGGGACGGACGTTTTGGTGAGTTGTAAAAATTTGATGTCCCCAAAGAAATTGTAATAATAAATTCCTTTGTACGCCCCTAATAATATTTAAAAAATAAAAGGGTCAATTTTTGTGACTCAAATGTTTAGGGGTCGTTTATTTAATTTACTGTGATGTTGGAAACAAAACAAAACCGCCCCCTCCTTATTTTTTAATGGTTGATAGAGTTGTCAGAGTTATGGACAATTATTATAATCCATTGCATCCGGATAATGGACGATTGATTTACATTTATCCAGTAGTGAACAAGAAGTGGACTCATCATCTATGCTAATATTATAAAAAGGAAAGATTATAGGAGAATAGGCTCCGAAACTACTGAAATTTGGGATCCTTACTAAAACTCCAATAACGTAACCGAAGGTGTAAAAATACCCGTGCGAAGCCGGGGCGGGCCGCTAGTTATCTATACATTTGATGTTAAATTCTGTCAAAAATGTATAGACGGGATAGTGTCAGCTTCATTCTTGCGAATAACCACTAATTATAATGCAATCAGTGGTAAACAAATAAAATTAATTTAATTTCAAATTAAACATCAAGCAAAATTATTTCCGTTTCATATTTGCATAATGCCGTCCATCCGTGTAATGACGTCGACGCTACGATGCACACTGATTGGTGGATAATCAACCGATTAATATTATGCGAGAGCTCTCGATATTGATTTGATTTTGAATTAAATTCTCGATTTTGCATACAATAAATGATCACATGGGGATGATCACATCGGGACCACTTCTACTGAGTTATATTATTAGATATAGTGGGGTCTACTACATTAAGTACCATGAGTTTTAACATTCCGAGTCTACGTAAATTATTTATAGTAGGTACAGCAAATTAATACCTACTTAATACTTTTTACGTTTACGTTAGTGACTAGCGAACGAAACAGTCGACTATCTGATGCCAACAAAATTGTGCTTGATTTTTGACAGTTTTTTTAATGTCATTATCGGCAAACAAGCGTACGAACTCCTGATGGTAAGCTATATGTTATATACATTGAAATAAAACTATTATACGGATTTTATCGCGTTTATTTACTTTTTATGTTCCCTACGTTTCGGTTGCTTTACAGCAACCATGGTCACGGGGGGACTGAGGTGTTAGACGTCCTGATGTCATAGTTTATAACTGGGTACCCTCATATTTAATAATAACTAGCTGTGCCCCGCGACTTCATCCTCGTAGTATTGGATTATTGGGTTAAAAAGTATCCTATATGTTAATCCCGGTTATAATCTATCTGTGTTCCAAATTTCATCTAAATCCGTTCAGTAGTTTTTGCGTGAAGGAGTAACAAACATACATACATCCACACTCACAAACTTTCGCATTTAGAATATTAGTAGGATAGTTTTATTTTAATGTATAGTATTCGCGTAACATGAGAAAACAACATATGTTACAGGTATATGTTTACAATAACCAAAGGCATTGCTAGCACGTTGCCAACATGTAGGGGAGGGGGTGGGGAGGAAGAGGGGGGGGGGGGTTTCGCACTCATCGTGCGAAACGCAGCTATATAATACTTAACGTTGATCTTCTGTGAGTGGGTATCCCGCTCAATAGTCCCTGGAGTCAATTGACTATGGCTTGGCTCTCTACCACCTTTGACATTATCATCTTCTTATAAATAAAATTCTCGTGTCACAATGTTAGTTACCATACTCCTCCGAAACGGCTCGACCGATTCTCATAAAATTTCGTGTGCATATCGGGTAGATCTGAGAATCGGCTACTATCTATTTTTCATACCTCTAAATGTTAAGGGTGGTCCACATTCCACGCAGACTATACAATATTTTTAAAAAAATTAGGGATCCTTACTAAACCTCCAATAATGTAACCGTAATGTACCCGTGCGAAGCCGGGGCGGGCCGCTAGTAATATATAAAAGTGGTGGGTATCAACAGACAATTAGAATATAAGCAAAATCTTTAAAATCTTGTCCAAATCGAATTTCGATTAAATTAATTTGCAGGTACGAATAAAAGGTTTTATGTACTAATTGGTACCATTAAAGTGTCATCTGTCCCGGTCGGTGGGGCGAGCTAATTAATTAATGTCAGAGGGTACCAAGCAATCGAAAACGGTTTTGTAATTAATTAATTAATATTCAATTAATTTTCAATTCAATTTAATTCAAACTAAATATCGCTGTCGCCGCGATCGGCGATCTCCAAATTTTTTGCTGAACTCCAATTCAAACTCAGATAATTTATTTCGTTAAGGCCTACGGGAGCGTTTACAAATTGTGTTTTTTTTTTCCTTAGTCTACAACCGGAGTGGAATGTGACCTTGACTGAAAATATTAGGAAAGTAACTCCGTGGGATGTAATTTTTTTTTCGTTTTTAATAAATAAATAAATATCGCTAGACGAACACACCAACTGTATGGTCCCAAACTAAGCAACGCTTGTACTATGGATACCGTACAATGGACTGGGGGCGATCCCAGTGACACCCAGACCAGGGAAAATTACGAAAAGGCCATTTCAGAAATTTACCGCGACGGGAATCGAACCCGCAACTACCCGATGCAGTGAGCCGAGCGGCCTACGCTCGAAGCACTGTGCCAAGCGGTCGTCAATCGCCATTTGCATACTAAGGTTGCATAATATACTTATTTAATAGTAAGCTGGGAACCTGAAAAAGTTTTTCATTACTCATACTCTGAAAGTAGGTCTGAAGTTGCCTGAGGAGCGGGTTGAAAGTAATACTTTTCCGGCCCGGGAGAATCGCTTTCAACTGACAGCTGTCAAATTATAAAAAAAAAACTAGTTTAATTTTCACATTTCTATGGAACCATGTTCAAACTTTTTCTACAGTCACTCAATTACAGCACGATGTAAAATTGAAATAAAGAATATATACTTTAAGTATTAAATAAAGAATATATACTTTTAAATGACTTAATTATAATTTAGTTTCAACAATTTCTTTAACATAACATAGATTTGGTCAAAATATTTAAAAATGAAAATTAAAAATACTGGCTAAATAATGAAGTTGGCCGGCCAACGAAAAAAAAACAAAATAGGCGGCAATCCGATCTTTTTTTTTTTCGAGTTGTAGACTATTGTTCATGCTTCCTTGTATTATTTCTTTAGCCAATTCCTGTTTTTATTTTTACTTTCCTTGTATTCGTAATGAAAAGCACAGTGTTTACCTCGGGTGAAAGACTTATTTTGTCCCTCGAACTATTAGCGCCCTCGCTACGCTCGGGCGCCAAACCCCGTCTCGGGAAAAATAAGTCACTTTCACCACTCGTGTAACAATGTACTATTGTTCTTGATAGTGCTGAAATCTAAGGAAGCTTCAGGCTTATTATTACATTGCGCGCAATCGCACAGCGCATAAAGAATTGTCAAACTTTCTATAGTGCTGTTCCCTTACTGGGACTCCCTTGTTGTCTTAAGTTCTGAGGTCACATAGTTTCAAGAGTTCTTTTGTGATGCAGGTTCCGTAGTCAAACTAAAAAACCCTTATAGTTACGTAATGCCCGTCTGGCCGAATGTCACCGGTTTTTTTCCGGCGACTATAGGACTACATGGCAGAAATTTGGCACACTTACAGATTTTACTGTAACCTGCTACAAATATATACATATTTTATAGTTAATCAAACGTTGAGAACAAAATTATTCTAGAATATATTTTTATAGTTTTTTTCTCAGTGCGGATACGGAGCCCATTGCGCGGGACCCGATTCACACTTGGCCGGGTTTTCTGTTTTAATAATTTATATAGAAGATTAACGATACATACATACATACAACTGTGGATTACAGCAAATAGAGCTCAGAAAACGATAAATTATATAATTCATATTCGGATAATATCCCATATATTCTTCGAGGTAGAGTTTGCAACAGCCATTACTGCTCTTCTAAACCTATTACCTTCTTATTTATTGAACCAATGAACCGTCAGTTATATTATATAATTCCTCTTTGATGTCCGCCCGCCGGTAGTAAACCTATTTTTGTTATAGTTAATTTAATTACACCTCTATAATATTTATGTGAGGCCGAGGTTTTTATTGCAAGAGAGATAAAAGCTATAATGGCATGACATTTTAATGGAAGCACTGGTTTATTAATGGCCGCAAGTGTTAAAGACTTAAAGTATTATTTAATAGTGTTTTACCACGTCTATATTTACTGTGGTTGAGTTAAGCTGTAACCAATTGGCTACAGCTCAAATACGGGATGGCTCAACCGGGTAGTACCACCTTCTCACAGAAACTATTATAGCTGCGTTTCGTACGATGATAGAGCGAGCCGGAAGCCCAACTCCCCTCCCTTCCTCTGTCCCACCATCCTTCAAGACGGAACGTGCGAGCAATTCCATTGATATTGTAAGCATCTATGGTGTAGTCAGTTCTACGATGCTTGAATTATTGCAAATTAATCCATATTTCAGTGTCATAAGAGTCACACGGCGTCGTAGTGAAGGAAAGAACTGCTTAACATCAGGTAAGTCGTACGCTTGCTTGCAGACTTTGTAATATACAAAATACCTGAAAAGGCTAGCGCATATATCCATTGTTCATTAGAAAGAAAGAAAGAAGGAAATACAAACTTTATTGCGACTAGCAGATAAATAATATAAAAGAATGTAGGAATACAATAAACGGAACTAAAAAAAAAAAATTACATACAGTGGACCCCCGGTAATCCGGCACCCCTTGTATTCCGACATGTCTATTATTATTGAATATTTTATTTTTTTGTCAATCTTCGCTAATGTACTTAGATAATGCATGATTCAAAATTCAAATTCAACATTCAAAATTGTTTTTATTCATGTAAGCCAACAAAGCATTTATGAATAGTCAGAATCTACCACCGGTTCGGAATGCTGCTTCCACTGAGAAGAGCCGGCAAGAAACTCAATGGTTACTCTTTTCAATGAATGAAAGATGTTGTACATTCTCAGGAATAGCTTAAAAAAATAATATGAGCAGGCAACACCATTGCCACTAAATAGCTAATAGTAAATAATGGTCAAATCTCACTCAGATTTAGGTATGTAAATAAGGCCATTGAAGTGTGCATGACATGATTGAACAGGTTACAACTTGTACGCGGTACTCGACGCGTAGGTATTGATTTGATTCTGATTGCTTAGTTTCAAAAAATGGACATACATAATGAAGTATCTTATATTGGATCTGTGGTTTTCGGATTACAAGGTACTCTTTTGTAAAAAAATCCGGACTATAGGGGGTCTTTAGGCAGTACCCTATAATCTGACAAATTCGATAGTCCGACACTGCCCTGCAAAGCGTTTGGAGGATTACCGCGGGCCCACTGTAATCTGCTCGCCGCAAACGGACCCAATTCAGCATGTGCTGGTTAACAAGAACCAGCGCTGGTCTTCCATTGGTAATCAGGTACTTCAATATCTATAGATCAGAATATAGTAGAATACTTTCATCTTAGATCTTGGACAAACTTACCCCAGACAGCTAGTCATTACCCAACTCCCTGCACCCGGGGGGTAAGCCCGAACTTTGATTAATTCCCACCAAACGACTTCTTAAATCCCGAACCCTTAAAATTTCGGAGGGTTGGTGAGTGATTAAGATGTATTGGATCTTATAGGATATTTGTGGAATTTTATTAGATTCACGACTAGCTTTTACCCGTAGTTTCGCCGTAGCGTAGCGTACCTAACGGGGTCTACTATAGCTAAGAACCAACCAGGTGACGCTATAAGTACAGAAAAGAATTCATCAAAATCAGTCAAGCTGTTTAGGAGAAACATTACGAACACACGGACACCGGAATTTTATGTATAAAGATTTGTATTCAGGGCCCTTATTACGTTAGCTACTTAAATCGCAATAGAAAAGCAAACGCTTGTCAAACGCTCCGCTTTTGACGTTTTTCCGTAATCTACTAACCACCGGTTGACACGAGCTTCACGATTTCTACCACAGGGTACCTTGTATCACTGGCAAGTCAGTCGCTAGTAGAATACCAAATATTTACCCAGGCGTTTGAAAGCTAAATAGCTTTCAATCGCTCGCGTTTGATTTTCTATTACGATTGAAGTAGCTAACGTAATATGGGCCCAGATGTCTCGTTTATCTAGAGCTCGAGCGTATAGTCTTAATTTACATTTCAGTTTATGTCTGAAATTGTAATTGTTGATTTTTTTTTTTTTTAATTGACTATATGTTGTTGGCCAGAGTGGCCACAACAACTTCACCCGGACAGCGGGCGAGCGCAAGTGCGCTCCAGCCAGAGGGGCAGGGGGGCAGCTAGCTCAAGGGCGCCACAAGGGACACGCACGACCTCGGCTTGGGCCGCTGCCAGGAGAGGTGGCGAGGGTAAATCTACCACCGGATCGGAACGCAATTGTTGATGTATTTATGTAAAATCACTTGCCATAGATTTGTAGGTATAATGATTACATACTAAAGTCAATGTAACGATGCTAAAAAAAAGCATAATTCATGAAAATATCGACGGAAAATTCCAACTCTGGGGGGTCCAGAATCATGAGTTGAATCCATGGTTACAGCATATGTTATGCGAAAACATAGTTTTAGGATGGTAGAGCTATTCTGTAGCCAATTCTCTACAGCTGGCTGTCCCAGTGGTACAGTTCTCACACAGATGATTATGAAAAGCTATTATAGCTGAGAAGTTGATTGGCATAAAAAGCTATTATAGTTAAGAAGATTAAGAAAAGGCCATTTCCGAAATTTACCCTGACGGGAATCGAACCCGCAACCACCCGATGCAGTGAGCCGAGCGGCCTACGCTCGTACCACTGCGCCAAGCGGTCGTCGTCGGAGCTGAAAGTCCGGCCTCCTCTTCCCGCTTCCAGCCTCTTCCTCAGTCCCACTACCTAACTAGAAAGAGATTTTCAAGTCCAACCCCTTGGGCTCTTTGATCAGCGCCATTTCGAAGAAATCCCGCGTGTACCGTTAAAATGGGCCGTATACGAATCCCCAAGACATGAATTTGTATCTAATTCATCCGAACACCCCGGTATTGGACAGAAAACAATCGTAAACATTTTATTGCCGGGCCGATGGTTTATTCTCCGCGCCGGGCGCAAGCCAGTGGGTGCCAGACAATAGATCCTTTGAGAAACCCCGTCTTGTTACACGTGAATATATTACACGTTTATTTACCTAGATGTAACAATGCAATGTCATGTGATCTTCTTTTATTGGTACGTTTTTACTCGCTTTTGAGAAAACGATTTTAATAAACACTGTCATATTCTTATTTCAATAAAAAATTATGTACATTTATTTACACGTGTTAAGTAAGGTCTCTGACCCCCATATCAGAGGTGAACGCGGACGGGCCATAAAGACCCGGATTAAAAAAAAAAAATGTCATGTGATCTGTGATCGTGGCCTTTGATAATAGGAGAATTTAACCGACTTAAAAAAACCTGGGTGCACTAAAAAGCTAGAGTAATCTAGGCACCTTATTATTTCATTCATTTGGAGTCGATGTCTATTCAAGTCAGTTGACCTAACGAAGTGTAAAGATAGTGGTTTTTAAAGTCAGTTTATTTTTTATTATATTTTTTTTTCATGATTTGTAGGTACTTAGTGCTAAATAAACTACGTATTGAGTTGCTGGTAACCGTAAATCGTCCTTATCGCTCAAACTACTGCACCGATTTTGATGAAATGTCTGAAGAATTAAATCTATACAAATAAATAAAATTGGAGTGTCTGTTTGTAATATCAAAATAACACCTTTTTACTAAATGCATATGAAAGTACATACGACACCTATAACAAAAACGCGATTTTTTTTTGTCTGTCTGTCTGTCTGTCTGTGTGTTTGTTCCGGGTAATCTCCGAAACGGCTGGACCGATTTTGACGGGACTTTCACTGGCAGATAGCTGATGTTTTAAGGAGTAACTTAGGCTACTTTAATTTTAGAAAAACAATTATGGCTCCGCGTAAAAAAATAAAAACACATGAAATCAAAGAGTATCTCCGAAACGGCTGGACTTATTTTGACGGGACTTCCACAGGTAGATAGATAGCTGTTGTAATAAGAAGTAACTCAAGCTACTTTTATTTTAGAAAAACAAAATAAAAAAATGGGCCCTGTCGCGCGGGCTCAGAACGCGGGAGCGGGCTTTTTTTTAAGTTAAATTCCACGCGGACGAAGTCGCGGGCTCAGCTAGTTATTATAATATAATTTAAAAAATCACACAGTCACATCGTCCGTAATCGTGAACGTACCTAATGAAAATATACCGACGATCATAGAACCTCCTTCTTTTTCTGAAGTCGGTTAAAAAAAGGAGATGACATCACGACGAAAGCGTCCTTGATCTAAAGCATGTATACCCTTCCCCGGGACTCGTCGAGGTACCTCGGCGCCATCGTTGAAAATCACTATCGACCTTTTGGGCGAGCGATGCCTTTGGTATTACAAGTTACGGTAACTCCTTAGCATTAGGCGGGTCGTTCTCTTGTTTGCCGACTTTAATATAAAAGAATGTCTTCACAGCCCATCATGATCAAGTGTATACATAAGTGCAGTAAAGTATAGTGTTACAAGTCCCCCCCTTCATTGTCCCACAAAGGAACCGCCTCTCAGTGACACTTAATATTTTTCCCGGCTAATAGCGGTTTGAGTGTCCTTTCCTACTTAAATGTCATTGGTATTTGTGTGGGTGCGGAGCGGGGAGAGGGTATAATAAAATCAAATGTGCTCTTCCCACGACGGCCCAAGACTACGTCATGTTTAGTGTCACTGTTGTTGTTGATTAACATCTTCAATACAAATATGGATTCATTAATAACCTCACTACAGCCGATGTTATTGAAGTTGGTCGTGATTTTGACGACATACAAAATGAACCAATATGTAATTTCTCAATGAAGATAACTAGTAAATTTTTTTAGTGTCAAAGTTTCGGAAATATTATGATCCATTTATTTTACATGATTAGCTTACTTAATTATTTTGAAATAATTATATGTGTAGTCTACATTATGTTCGAAAGAAACATGGTATCATCATAGAATTCCACAGTTCACGATCTGAGCACAATTAACTAAACGGTCGGTTACCGCTGGCACGTCGCCTGGGGCAGCCATCCGCGACTGTACCGCTGCCAACACACCTGTGCCACGGGATAATGCGCCTTAAATGTCAATACTTTAGTACCTACTATTAAATTTGTAGAGCAATAACCATATTATTTTTTTACAAAATGAACTTTATTACATTTTATTATAGTTCAAAACACCATTAAAAGCGTTTCCTGAATACAGAAATATTCTTTCATGGGAATTATTCCAGCTAGCCTTTTCAGTACGAGTATGTTCTCTGCAGTTTGCAATATTTTTTATGCACAAATGATTCTCTGTATTTTATTTTAACGAATACTTTTTTAACGTACTTTTATGTAGAAAATACTATATTAATCACTATTTATCACGTAGATATAGGTATCTACGTGTATGAAGATTTCAAACATTTCAGATTCCACGCTATTAGGGTATATTCTAGAATGGCGACCATTAGGCCGAAGACGATGGAAGGCACTCCCAAGGGGGACCGATGACGCTACGTGTGTCGTAGTAAATCAGAAGATGGAAGTGGCGAACAGTGACGTGACGAAATCATTGCAGGAGGCTAAAGTCCAGAATTTGACTTATTTTTAAGCGAAGCTTCTAAGGGACGTTGGGGGCGCTCGCTGTGCGGCCACTCTATCCGTGCTAAGCGTCAGTAGCATTACACGGTGACGTCAGTAGCGTTACACGATATACTTATATAATATACTAGCTGTGCCCGCGACTTCGTCCGCGTGGAATTTAATTGACAAAGTTTCACACAAACTTTCATCCCCTATTTTATTCCCTTGGGGGTAGAATTAATCAAAATCCTTTCTTAGCGGATGCCTACGTCATAACATCTACCTGCATGCCAAATTTCAGCCCGATCCGTCTAGTGGTTTGGGCTGTGCGTTGATAGATCACTATGTCAGTCAGCCAGTCAGTCAGTCGCCTTTGAGTTATATATATTTAGATATACTACGATATATATAGGTATACAGAGTGGCAGCTGCGGCGCCCTAGGCTTTATACTATAAAGCTTCGCTTCTTTCGGGCGTCCCTAGACGGCACTGTTTTTTTCTTCCTAAAGGACTAATAACAAACTCCCATTCTCTGTAACCATTAGGTATGAACATTGTATCGTTAGAAAATGATCGCCGCACCAAAATACTCCGCCATGACATTTACAGTTTGTTACAAACGAGAGCTCGTTGGACGATATCGTTGGAGATATTATTTTGTTGGTCGGTGACACACTGTTGTTTCCTTTGGCCAATAAAATTATAAGATTATGTTCTGTGCTGAACAACATAGTAGTGTCATTATTAAACTACTGAATATATGTGCCATGTGTTACATTTTCCGTTGCGATAAACATACACACACGATTATGACCCTTAGGCTACAAGCACACAGCAGAGACGATTTGTTCTTACATCTAAATATATATAACTCAAAGGTGACTGACTGACTTACTGACTGACATAGTGATCTATCAACGCACAGCCCAAACCACTGGACGGATCGGGCTGAAATTTGGCATGCAGGTAGATGTTATGACGTAGGCATCCGCTAAGAAAGGATTTTGATTAATTCTACCCCCAAGGGAATAAAATAGGGGATGAAAGTTTGTATGAAACTTTGTCAATTAAATTCCACGCGGACGAAGTCGCGGGCACAGCTAGTTTTTTACAAATTTGATACCCGAATATAGCCAAAATATATGAAAAATCGTTATCGTTCTCGTCGTCTGAATTCTTCGTTATTTAACTTTTATTACTGCCACTGTTTCTCGCACACTTTAACGTCCGTATGTCGCACGTCCTTGGATGTCTACCTACGGTGTCTCCACGACGCGATAACCGCGTTGACACCCAGACACTGTGTACACTAGTAGCGACACTTCAGCTCGTGATATCAGACACACTTTTATACAGGTAACATATTCAATGGATGGGAAGTTTGGTCGTTTAGTCATAAAGTAGGTATTTTTAGGTATAAATAAGAATTGACGTCTGCTTGGCGCAGTCATTCGAGCGTAGGTCGCTCGGCTCTCTGCACATAGTGGTTGCGGGTTCGATAACCACCAGCGCAAATTTCGGAAATGGCCTTTTCGTATTTTGCCCTTGTTTGGGTGTCACTGGGATCGCCACCAGTCTATTGTACGGTACCGATAGTACAAGCGTTGCTTAGTTTGGGACCATACAGTTGGTGTGTTAGTCTGGCGATATTTATTTATTATTATTTTAATTTATTCTTAGAAAAGTTGTATCGTCTCAAGTGACAACAAGTGAGAAAGCAATTTCAGTGTGAATACGATGAACGTCTAACGTATGGTACGGCGGTCATTCCAGAAGAAATGCGACACTAAAACATATAACTTTCGTAAGCTTCGACCTTCATGGCATCGTCAGGGTTAATCGAGCTTTTGTCCTAACGTCCACTTGACCCGCTATAGTGTTAGATGGGTTAATATGCTTACGGAACCCTAAGTTATTCCAAAAAGTGTTGTAGGCGTGGGCTTATACATCAAAGATTAATGGTACTCCACAGTCTAAGTAAGACACCGAAGTGGGGACGTTATCAATTCAGGCCTCAGGAGATGCAATGATTGATTGATTACACGCGAGAGCGACGGGAAATCGGAGTGCCTCTGGGCTGTACTCTTCGACTTACAATTTGAAAAAATAAACTGTCTGTGACAGACACTGGCATTGAGTACTTAAGTATCGCACAGCATATCTACTTCCCCACAATCTCTTAATTAGCCTCTACGCGAGCCAACACCAATTAAAAATATTTTAGATTACATAACCTTTTGTACAGTTTTTCCGGGGCCCAGCTTTACTCTGCTAACTCGATTCGACTCGCAATATATCAAAACTCACGTATCGCGTATCTGAATACGTGACTGTTGACATTTTTCCTATAGAAAATCTGTCAAAACTGACGTATTTATTCACAAAAATCGTTAACTAGTTGACCTGTATTATGTTAATATGAAGTGTGTTTATTGCCTAACAGCAGTGCACGCGTCTTGCGGATACCAGGTCCTGGGTCCAAAGCCCGGCTCGCACCTCTGAGTTTTTCGAAATCCATCTGCGACTCATAATTTCTATATGATAATCACTTGCTCACGGTGAAGGAAAACATCGTAAGGAAACCTGCATGTCTTAGAAAATCTAGCGAATTTTCGAAATACATGTGAAATCCACCAACCCGCCCTTGCCAGCGTGTTGGATTACGGCCTGAATCTCCGTCGTAGTGAGGGGAGGACTGTGCCCAGGAGTGGGACGCCAAAGGGCTAAATTATTATTAATATTTATATTGCCTTCATAGATAGGCACACTGGAAGACGGTCCACTCCGTCACCCTAGACATTGCAACTCAAGGGGAGCAGACGCGGTGTTGTTCTTTAAGGGACCTGTAGACTTGCCTTTTGAAGAACCCCATGTGGTAGTGCAAATTGAAGGCTGCAGGATGATCATTCCACAGCTCTCACGTGCACGGAAGAATCATGAGGATGTAATCTCTTCCAGCGTCGAAAGGTCCCATGGTTGATTTGAAGCTGATCCAATTCTCCGTTCCATTCGTTAACCTTTCGACTTTTGCAAACCTATCCAGCGGTTTTTGATGTCTCGTATCAAACTTATTTGTGGATTTCAGTTGTGTTGTAAAGTTTAATACGGAGCGCATAATCTCCTACAAAATTTATTTCCCAATGTTACCGCCGAAAATTCCGTCAAACCACACTGCAGCTAACATTAAATTTTAAAACAAACCCGTATTAACTACAAAGTTTTCGGTGCTTGCCCGACGCCGAGCGTGTGTTTAGGAATAGCGACAGAGTTGGGGTTTGAAACTATCGATAACTTAATTAGATAGGTATCTAATATCAAAAATATCAAACAAAGTAATTCTCGAAAGGGATCTAAGTATAGGCAGATAATCATTTTTTTATCGTATTCGTCTAAAATATATTATTGTGAAGAATCCCAGATTTTCTATTGTTTTATCTATCCTATATTTATTAATAACAGAGGAGATAAGTTTTTACGTACCTACTTTATAACGTAATAAGACAGATAATATAATAAAGGTGTATTATGAAAAAATCTAGTTTTTCAGACTGTTTAATACTCTGCTTGTTTACATTCATTTTGTAAAGTTAGGTTTCCTTAAATATGTTTTGACACATCGAAAATTAAATATCGATATTGTTTTCATACATCACTAGTACACCCATAATTCGCAACAAATTATACCCCTGTCGAATATTCATAGAGTTGTTTAACTTTTGCAACAAAGTTTTCAGACTTTGTAAGATATGGTTAGGTCTTATATATAATACATAGTAAGTAAGTGGTTTTTATGGGACTGGTTCCGGCACACACTCCCACCAATGTTACTCCTGTAAGCCAGGATCGACAATGGTGACCAAAGATGACGCCGAGGTTTTACCCTCTATGAGTCCCGGGAAAAAGTTAAATTGTCTTGGAACCCGCACGAATTTAATCAAAAGAATGAATAGCAGGAGTTGAAAGTAGTTGGATTTTATAGTTCTATCATCATCTCAGCCGAAAGACGTCCACTGCTGGACATAGGCCTCCCCCAAGGTTCGCCACGATGGCCGGTCTTGCGCTCCCCGCATCCTGCGGATTCCTGCGACCTTCACCAGGTCGTCGGTCCACCTTGTGGGAGGCCTAGCCACGCTACGCTTTCCGAAGCGCGGACGCCACTCGAGAACACTTCGGCCCCATCGGCCATCTGTTCTACGAGCAATGTGCCCTGTCCACTGCCACTTAAGTTTAGCAATCCTGCGGGTAATGTCGGTTATCTTGGTCCTTCTTCGTATCTCCTCATTCCTGATTCGATCTCGCAGGGAAACTCCGAGCATAGTCCTCTCCATTGCAATTGCATTGGGTGACTTTGAGCTCCCTTATGAAGCCCATTGTGAGCGGCCATGTTTCAGTTCCATAGGTCATCACTGGCAACAAACACTGGTCGAAGACTTTCATCTTGGACCATAATCCACGAGTATTGCGAAAGAAGACCTCGCGATGTTTTCCTTCACCGACCAGCAAGTGATATCTTTGAGTCCATCAAAACAAAACAATAAAGGCCGTTCACACCGGCTATCAAGAGAGCAGGTGTTGCCTCATCCAGAATACATTAAACCGCATCCCACACATATGAAAGGCCATAAAACATGCCTTTATGTTCATATTATGAGTTGTACGTGCCGCGGTTACTGACACAGATGCGTTGTTAATAGATGGTGTTTGTAAGTCTTCTAAGTATCAAGTCGGGATTTGGTCATTTATGAGAACATAAAAACTAGGAACAAAGAGGAAATAAATAAAAAAAAAAAATATCGCACGACACACCAACTCTATGATCCCGAACTAAGCTATGCTTGTACTATGGGTACCGTACAATAGACTGGAGACGATCCCAGTGAAACTAAGACCTGGGCAAATAACGAAAAGGCCATTTCCGAAATTTGCCTCGACGGGATCGCACCCGCAACTACCCGGTGCTCAAACCACAGCGCCAAGAAGACGTCAAAAATAAAAAAGGAAAAGTTGACAAACTGCAATAAAATATTTTCTGTCGCTTGGTAGGTATGTGATTTATAATTAATTATTGTACAATATTTATCGACTAGCTGTGCCCCGCGACTTCATCCGCGTAGTATTGGATTATTGGGTTAAAAAGTCCTATATGTTAATCCCAGTTATAATCTATCTGTGTTCCAAATTTCATCCAAATCCGTTCAGTAGTTTTTGCGTGAAGGAGTAACAAACATACATACATACATACATCCACACTCACAAACTTTCGCATTTATAATATTAGTAGGATATATTGTGACATTCGTATTGTCGAATCCTACTCTGAATATACTATCTTTTTTGCCGTCGTATATCGTCTGAACGAACGATATTCTGTTTTTTCCTCCAGTAATCGATACGACGGCAAAAAATATGGAATTTAGAGTAGGATTTGACAATGACGATATATCGATTATCGTTGCTAAGAGTGGCACACCATTATAGTACAGGACTATCGGGTCAGCCATCTATGACATATTGGTATGTTGTGTAAGCATACTCTACTCTCACTAAATCACTTTTGAAAATAATCTCAATGTGCATACAAGTACAGTCAATAATAATGTCAAAGCGTAGCGTGTTTTGCCCTACTAGTCCGAATTACTGATGCAATTCTTGGTAATCTTAAACGGCAACACACTGGAGCTGTTATATTTATATTAATATCTGCTTTGTAATTATTAATTAGATAAGCAACTGGCGATTAAAAAAGGTAATATATCAAATAGTAAAAAGACAAGCCCGCTGAGTTTCTTGCCGGATCTTCTCAGT
Organism: Notodonta dromedarius; assembly: GCA_905147325.1. Taxonomy (NCBI): domain Eukaryota; kingdom Metazoa; phylum Arthropoda; class Insecta; order Lepidoptera; family Notodontidae; genus Notodonta; species Notodonta dromedarius. The sequence goes on along the minus strand of LR990183.1, from coordinate 6,520,952 downwards.
CGAGGTCGCGTTCCGATACGGTTGTAGATATAAGAAAAATATATGTAAAATTGACAATTTTTAAGTGCCCCCGTAGGCCTAAACAAAATAAACGATTTGAATTTGTACATTTCCGTCTATTGTGTGATTATTTAGTACCTAATATTGAACAAAGGTACATACAGTCCTACACAAAAGAGTAGATATTTATTGGGGGCGCTACCATCTGTTATAAGGCAACACCGTATACTACGACCTAATACGGTTGATACTTGGTAATTTAATTAAATATTTATTTTAATTTAAACTTTTTCTATTATAAATGATATATAGTTCGTTTTGATTTTTGTTTGTATATAGGGGTTAAAAGTAAATAAAACTATTATATTAAGGCATTATTTTATTTTAAAATCAAAAGATACTACAGATATGAAGAAGAAGAAGTAAATAATTTACCGTAGGAAATACCAGAAATTTCGACCTAGTTTTTTGTTGACTTAGAGTAGACGCCCTGACATGGTTGCAGCTTCTTCATCTGTATCTTCTTGAGTGTCTGAGTCAGATTCATCACTCTCATTGTCTTCAGTTACTTTTATCACTAGTTTTTCTATTTCTTGATACAATTTCATGCCACATTCAAAATACTTTCGCTCATCTTTTTTGACATGCTCACAGCAATTTTTCCAGTCATTTTTTGTAATTTCGTTAAAAGCTTCTTCAGTCAACTTTTTTATGTCACTTACTCCGACATTTTTGATGCTACCCTCTGTTTAGCCAAAGCCCATATATGTTCGATGGGATTCAGGTCACAGTGGTAAGGCGGGAGCCTTACTACAATATGTCCAAATTCTCCTAATATTTCATCTATTTCATATACTGGATCGGGTTTATTTTTTTTTGCTAAAACCAAAAGCGAGGGTTTTCTTAGTGAAGGGTCGAAAGGAATATTATTTTCTCGCAACCATAACTTAATGTCATCAATTCTGCTTGCAGAATTCGGGGCTTTATTCTTAATAACAGAATGGTACGGTGCGTTGTCCATAACTATTATGGAAGGTTCGAAGAGGTTTGGCACAAGCTTTTCTAAGACCCATTTTGTAAAATTTTCTTTGTTCATCTCTGAATGGATAGTCTTCGTTTTTATTTTTTCCGCTAAATATTAATAGTGCATCAGGAACAAACCCTTTTTGGCTACCGGCATGCACAATTATCCACCGCTTGCCTTTTGAAACCTCTTCTAGAACACCTTTAGTTTTAATAGACTGCCAACACTTTTTAAGTTTATATGAGGAGTGAATATAACTTTCATCTAAATAAATTATATCTTTTTGTAATTCTTCAGGTAATTCTCGATTTTCGAGAATAACTTTTAAATATCGTTCCCTCTTGTCTGCTAATATTGAGTTTTCTATAAGGATAGATCTTTTTGTTTGACATTTTTTATACCGGAACCCAATACGCAGCAACAGTCTTCTAAGGTGTTCTCTACTTCCATCATAACCAATATCTGCTTTTAACACTTGAAGCAATTTATTTACAGTTGGTACTTCGTTTTTAACGGTATAGAAAAAATGTAATTTTTGTCTTATAGTACATAAGTCAAAGTCGTCTATATCTTTTTTTGGGCGACCTGCTCTGTGTTTAGAAGGGGTCCCAAACTTGCCTTTATTTTTGGACCCTTCGTTGACTATTCGTCTCACCGTACTTTCAGATTTACCTAAAACAAAAGTGGTAAGTATTCATTAATATATTATAATTTATTTATAACAAAATAAATGACTGTGTAGGTAACAAAGTACTAAAATATTCAATCGCTCTATAAAACTTGTCAAATTTATAACAACAAACACATAACATAATGTTGGTTATGGTTGTCGCATAATGGCCAAGATAGAAATACCGTTTTTTCTTTGCTCCGCAGTTTTTTTATCATAAAAATAGTTTAAAGTTATTGGTTTGATAAGTGAGTTATATCTGTGTAAAGCTGAAGAAATGGACTTTTGAACTCAAGTTATACCAACTTATAACTCCGCCTAGATCGTGAGTAATTAGACAATAATTTTCAAAATATTTGCATAACGCCTACAATCCCTGACCTACGCCAACTCGCGGCCGCCTCGCTGCTACGCACACAGACGCAGCGCTCACACGCACGTGCAGGAGGCGCGGGACGCCCGCAGGTGCGCGCACAGGTGTCTATCTACATGCTTGCTGTTCTATCTCGTCATAAAAGCGGCAAAATGATTTGCTCTGCATGCAATATGGACTTAGAAGCGGGTGATGCTTTTCTTGAATGCGCGGTGGCAGAATGTGATAAAGTTTATCACTATCTATGTAATAGCCGGCAGCTTACGCTTGAGGAAAGAGCCACTTGGGTATGCCCTGAATGTTGCTGTGCAGCTAGAAAAGGCGTTCGTAACTATGAGTTGCCAATCCCCGTAACCACGCCAATAATACAGGAAAATGTATCCGTTCGGAACATAAGTCAACATTCTACTACGCTATCTTCAGGAGACTCGGCCTTTACTATGGGCTTAGAAATGCAGCAACTCCGCGAGCAAATAAATATCTTAACAGAGCAGCTCACCGATGCCGTCTCCACCATTGCACAGTATCATGTCGCACTCAAGGATTGCACGAAAAAGATTGAAGTTTGCAATGAAAAGCTGAATATATTGGAGCAAGCACCAGGATGCTGTCGCTGCCTTAACACTACAACAGATATAACTACTCAAACGGAGGCTGTTAATATAATGGAGTCTCAGTTGTATAGTGATATTACTAAAAACACTATAAAGAATAATCACCACAGCTCACTGCAGAGCCAGCAAGAGGCAGTACTTCCGACTAGTACCATCCCTATCCCATTAGACAGCCATTTGCCGCAAACATCCCCGCAACCCATTATTTCTGCACAGCCCATCGTATCTGCTGTTAAGACCGTACTACCGAATAAAGTGACCACAATGTTAGCTCCAACACCTGATAATAATGTTGCCCATGAAAAATGGGTTGAAGTACGTCATCGCAAGTCAAAGCGACATGATTCAGTTCGTGGTACCGCAGGACCTGAGATTACCGCACTTAAAGCTGTCGAGTGTCGTAAATACGTACACTTGTGGAACATGATGTCAGGAGCCGCCGATATTCAAGCGTACTTGCAAAAGTTATGTCCAGAGGGTAACTGCACTGTAGAAGAGCTTAAACCAAAAGGTGACTATAAGTCATTTAAGATCGGAGTCCCTGAAGAATTCTTTGGAAAAGCAACAGCAGCGGATACTTGGCCTACAAACGCTAGAGTTAAGGAATGGTTTTTTCGAAGATCGCCAAACAAATTCCGATCGTCCAGTGGGCAGCGAGAGACGCAACCAGCTCATTAGTTTAACCTATCAGAATGTTAGAGGCTTAAATACCAAACTCAATTTTTTCAAAAACAATCTCTTGGCCCTCGCCGGTGACATCGTAGCGGTGACGGAATCGTTCCTTACGAGTTCCGTACTTGATTCGGAAGTTACAAGTCACGGATGGAGTGTGTTACGTCGGGACCGCAGTACCGGTGTCGGCGGCGGCGTACTGCTCGTGGCTCGGCCCGGTATCACCATGACGCGCTGCTCTGATCTGGAGACTCCTGCTGGTGAAGACTTGTGGGCACATTTTACAATGGATTGTGTCACGTTCTATGTTTGTGTAGTGTACATACATCCCAGAGCTTCGGATGAAATATATATGAGTTGGTTTCTAAAAGTAGAATCTGTTATTTCGAACTTAAGAGGTGCTGTTATTATAGTTGGTGATTTAAACATAAATGCTAATCGTACTTCTAAAGATATCTTAAATTACTATTGTTATTTTCTTAATGTTTGTGGCCTGACCGAAAGGAATGAGGTGATGAATGCGTATGGAAGTAAGTTGGATGTGGTGTTGGTGTCAGACAGCATTAGCACTGTGGACGTGGCTGAAATTGACGCTGGGGGTCTTGTCCCGCGACGTGACGCTTACCATCCGCCACTAGAAGTATGTTTAACGCCTAGTGATACAATGTGTCGACTTGGCTCCGAAAAAGTAGATCCTAGTAATCTTAATTCGCAGAGGGATTGGAATTTCTCTAAAGGCAATTATGAGGCCATGTATAAATTAATTTCAGAAGCATCATGGCAAGAGGTATTATTTGCCACTGATGTTGATTCTGCTGTAGAATATTTCTACAATATTATATATGACATTTTTGATACATGTGTACCTAAAAAACACAGGCCTAAAAAGCCATCTCGGCGCTATCCAGTTTGGTTCACGGCAGAATTAATTAAAGACATTAAATGTAAGGCTGAACTACACAAGAAGTGGAAAGCTTCACAAAATTACGACTTTTACCATCAGTTCTCTCTTCTTAGGTCTAGTATTAAGAAGAGAGCTTCCCTTGCCTACGATGAATACATTAAACAAATTCAAACTAAACTTAGACGCGATCCTCGTGTATTCTGGCACTATTTCAATAGTTTTAAAGTTAGAGGTGGGTTTGAACCCAGAATAAAATATAATGGGGAGGAGTACGTCGGCATTGGTACGGCGCAGGCCTTTTCAAACTTTTTCGCAAGCGTTTTCTTGCCTGATGTTCCCCTTCTTGATTTTAAAAACAAAAATAATAACAGTCGGAACAATCACTCAAACTTAGTGCACATAGATAAAGTGGAATTTCATGATGTAGAATCGGCTATTAATAAACTAAAACCAAATTCAGCTGTAGGTCCTGATAATATTCCTTGTTACATCTTGAAGGGGTGCAAAGAACACATTTATACACCTCTACTTCATATATTTAATTTAGCGCTCACAACAGGCAAGTATCCAAAGCGCTGGAAACTTTCGCGAGTTCACCCGATTCCTAAAACTAAAGATACTTCTAATATAGAAAACTATCGACCAATTGCTATACTGTCATCACTTCCCAAATTATTTGAAACAATTTTACACAAATCAATTAGTTCACAAATCATACCATATCTTTGCGATTCTCAACACGGTTTTCGATTGAGCCGTTCTGTTGACACAAACCTCCTAACGCTTGTTGATCTGATTTCACAGCACTTGGACAAAGGCATACAAGTTGATGTTGTGTATTTTGATTTCAAAAAAGCTTTTGACCGTGTAGATAACGACGTGCTACTGGAGAAGCTTAGTAACATCGGCTTCTCACCGAAGCTGCTCAAATTTTTCGCGAGTTATATGCAGGACCGCCAACAATACGTAAAACATGGTTGTTTTGTTTCCGAGCCATATCACACAAGATCCGGTGTTAGTCAAGGAACTATTTTAGGGCCACTATTTTTCGGAGTCATGGTTAATGATCTTGAGAAGGTTCTCAAACACGCCAGGTGCTTACTCTATGCTGATGACCTCAAGTTGATTTATGGCGTTGAGAAGATGACTGATACGCTAACTCTTCAAGAGGACATTAATGCAGTTGTCCGTTGGAGCGAGGAAAATAAGCTATTATTCAACACAGCTAAATGCAGTGTTATGTCCTTTAGTCGGGCACATGACCCTCTGCACATGCAATATTTTATAGGAGAGGAGCCGATTGCCCGTGTTAACTCGGTCAAAGATTTAGGAGTTTTATTTGATCAAAAGCTAACCTTTCACGAACATATGCGGGCCCTCGCTGCTGATTCTTACCGTAGGCTAGGTTTCACCATTAGGAACGTGCGTGAATTTGACGACCCCCTAGCGATTAAGTTAGTATATATGGCTTTAGTAAGGAGTAAACTAGAGTCTGCTTCTATAATTTGGAACCCCTATGAGAGCACTTACGCCTTGCTTCTTGAGAAGGTCCAAAAAACATTCCTGAGGTTTATGTATAAGAAACTGTTTGGGTTTTATCCATTCTTATACCCTACCAAATTTTTGCTTGGAATGCTAAAATTCAACTCCCTAGAAGTGAGGCGTAATTACTTTTTACTCATGTTCGCATGCCGAGTTCTTCGGGGTGAATCCGATTGCCCCGAATTGGTTGCACAGGTGGTCAGGCTGTTTGTTCCCCTCGTGCCTAAACAACAACTAAGGCCACGAACACACAGACTACTAGCTGTTCCTCCTTCACGCACAGTGTCACGGGCCAACTCGCCACTAGTGCGTGCACTATCTTTACTAAATGCTCTTCTGGCTTCAACACCGGAGTGTGATTTGTTTGCTGGGAGATGGATAGATGTGTGTCGTGCATGTCTAGGATTTTGTGAGAAGATGGATGAGAAATAAGCTATTTTTTTTTTTTTGTTTACGTCTCTTTTAATTTTAATGTTTACATTTCTTTAGTTTCTACACATTTTACGACTTATTTTTGTATATAATTTCCATGTTTTTTTTATATTATTATTATTACTTTGCACTGTACAACGCCTTAGATTTATATCTGTAAAGTTGTTCAGGTACTTATAAATAAATATAAATAAATAAATATAAATATAAATAAATAACCTTAAAATTTGAAGAAAATCACCTTTATGGGGAAAATATACATAATATCTATAACATATTACCACATATGCCATTACATACAGTATTTTATGTAATACAAACCTGTCATATCTGCTGTTCGCTTGTAAATATCTTCTATATTGGATAATATTTGGCCGGCTTGGAATTCGGATAAACACCGCATAAACACTTTATATATTATCTCACGTGCACCACTCCGTATTGTTCTATTCATCGTCACTTTTTTTCAAGGTTTCTAACAGAGAATATAGCTAAATTCCTAATTTTAGGCAAATAAATGCGAGTTGACAGGCGTTTATTTTAGCAGACCATAGACTATAACGAGTGTTGCCACTTCAGTAGAAGTTTAGTTCCTCTATATTTAATTTCTATAATTTTGTGTAGTACTGTAAGGCTCTTTATTTCGCAATCTGCTCTACACAGGGCTCAAATTTGAATCTTCGGAACAGTTTGATTGTTAATTAAATTTCCGAGACATTTCACTCACAGTCACTCTACTTTATATAATCAATTAAAGGTTTCAAAGGCATTTTGAAAGGCAGGCTTCTTCATCTATCACTGTTCTCCGGTGAAGTATGACTTTTTAGGCGGATACTTACCTACCACGGAAATACTCTAACGCAGCTGAAATTCGAGAGCTTACTTAATTTTTTCCTATCATACAAAGAAAAAGAAAAAAAGAAACGACTTTTTCCTTTCAAATAAAACATATTTTTTTTACATCGGTTTATAAATGACGGAGTTATGAGGTATCAAACATAAAAATAAATTACAAGCGAATTGAGAACCTCCTTTTTGAAGTCGGTTGAAAATGATAGTTATGTAATAAAACAATAAGTACGGTGTTTGACTAACAACGTATTCTATATTTTTATATATTACTAGCTGACCCGACAGACGTTGCCGCGTTGTCCTGTCTTTTAGGGGTATGAAAAATAGATAGTAGCCGATTCTCAGACCTACTGAATATGCATATAAAATTTAATAAAATCGGTCGAGCCGTATCGGATGCGTATGGTAACTAACATTGTGATACGAGAATTTTATCTATATCTATACAAATAAATAAAATTGGAGTGTCTGTTTGTAATATCAAAATAACACCTTTTCACTAAATGCATATGAAAGTACATACGACACTTATAACAACAACGCGATAAAAAAAATAGTCTGTCTGTCTGTCTGTGTGTTTGTTCCGGGTAATCTCCGAAACGGCTGGACCGATTTTGACGGGACTTTCACTGGCAGATAGCTGATGTTATAAGCAGTAACTTAGGCTACTTTTATTTTAGAAAAACAACACTAAAGAAATGGGTCCCGTCACGCGGGCTCAGAACGCGAGAGCGGGCTTTTTTATTAATATAAATTCCACGCGGACGAAGTCGCGGGCTCAGCTAGTATTATATAAGATTAATTCAAATGTAACAGTATGTTTTGACTGTGTAAAAATATTTTCAAATTTTTAAATGTTTGCAAAGATATTCGCAATCAAAGTTTCATTGTAGCAGACGTGGGCAGAGAGTGAGGTCGCGCTCTTTCTCTGTCTTAAGGTGAAGGCGCCTGTCTAGCCCGCGAAATTCAAAATTCTCGAGTATTTTTATAGTTTATCCAAAATCTGAAAACATTTAAGACAACATTTTGCTATTTGCGAAAAACACAGTATGCAGTGCGTTTATTAATACATTTATTTTACTCTAAATATTATCACGGTGGATATGATACTAGTAAATCACTAAATATACAAAAATTGCCAGATTATCTGGATAGCTGTCGTTCTTGAAATGTTTTAGAGTAAGTTGGATATATTAATAAATGCACTGCACACGGTCTTTTTCGCGAATTACAAAATTTGTCTTTTATTATTGTCAGATTTTGAAAAATTTCTAAACGAACTCAAAAAATTTGAACTTCGCGGGCTAGCTGGGCGCTTTAGCCTTAACGAATAGCGCTGTGCTGTTTAATTTTTTTTCTGATTGGGAAACTTTAGATATCTGTATTTTTGCCAATTACAGTTTTTTTGTTTTCGTAAGTTCTTGTTGGACATCATTTATGTAATAATGCAGTAAACATTGTCAAAGAGCCTGTTCCAATGACATCCAGAGAAACTCTCTGAAAGGGCGTCAGTATATCTAGTAAACAAGTGATATCTTTATAGGCTGTGGTTTCTTTCTGAAACATTAAGGGTTGAGTCGTGGACTCGTTGAACTTGAAGTTATTTATCACTGTTGTATAGATACTGTTTATTTAAGTCGTTCTTGGTATAGATTGACCAGCGTTTTGACGTCCGCTTGGCGCAGTGGTTCGAGCGAGGGAGGCCGCTCAGCTCTCTGCACCGGGTGGTTGCGGGTTCGATTCCCGTCAGGTTCAATATCAGAAATGGCCTTTTCGTAATTTGTCTCGGTCTGGGTGTCACTGGCATCGCCCTCAGTCCATTGTACGGTACCCATAGTACAAGCGTTGTTTAGTTTGGGACCATACAGTTAGTGTGTTCGTCTGGCGATATTTATTTATATTCACTGACACTAGTCAGAAAAAACACTAGGCTTGTATCGGGCCAGATAGTGTTTACGCTTTGAAGCAAAATTCAAATGAAGATAATGTTTCGTAATCTGACAGATCAAATGGTTCCAGAGCGGGTCGTGGTATTATTTTTATGGAACGAAGTCGTCAAAGAAGCATACGACCTGCCTAATGTTAAGCAATTACCGTAGCCTGTATGCTTGATACTAAAATGAAAGTGAATTGGAATTCAAATTCAAATCGTTTATTTTGTTTAGGCCTACGGGGGCACTTACAAATTGTCAATTTTACATTTTTTTTTCTTATATCTACAAGAATGGGTGGTATAGTCTTGTCTTGAGACATTTTTGACGATACAGCGATGGTTCAAATTAATTATAATTCTGCAAGTGGTCAATTAATTAAACGTAAATATTAAGTTAATTTACATTTTCCGAGTTAAAATTTATATTTTATTGTTCCAGGTACGATTTTACTTCTCTCCGGTTCGGTTTTCAGCAGTAAGTAGTGAGACAAATTTAACTAATCATGGAACTTATGTAGATTTTATTAGTAGAGCTATATTTTTAATATTTATGCCGGTTGAGTTTATTGTAACTATTTGATCAGTTGAACCAGGTTTTGACCACCTGTTTCAGGTGTTTTCAGGGCACTATGTTCTATACTTATAAAAGGTTTCTCGTCCACCATGAAATCTTTTTAATTTACAGTGTTTTATATTGTCGTCGCCATGGATTAGTAGGCTGTTTTATTATTATTATCATTATACTAGCTGACCCGACAGACGTTGTCCTGTCTTAGCTTTGAATATTGAATTTGAATTGTTCCGCTCAACTTCATCAACTTCTTCTTTCATAAGAACCTTATCCTGACAACAATAAACAACAAAAAAAGAATTAGTGAAATCGTTCCATCCGTTCACGCGTGATGCGATGACCAAGGAAATAGAGATTGATTAATATATATACAGGTTGAAACAGAAAGGGTATACTTTTTTTGTTCAAAACTTAACTTTGTAATTCTAAAACTTTAATCTTTGGAGGCAACTTGAAATACAAAAAGTGTTACAGGCAGCAGCTGTTGACAGATTTCATAAGTCTACAAAACCTTTAGTACTCCAAGTGTCCCACAAAGCCTATAGTTTTAGATTTAAAAAGTTAAGTTGCAATAAAAATAGTATACCCTTTCTGTTTCACCTAGTTTATACTAGCTGTGCCCCGCGACTCCGCCCGCGTGGATGTGGACCACCCTTAACATTTAGGGGGTATGAAAAATAGATAGTAGCCGATTCTCAGACCTACCCGATATGCACACAAAATTTCATGAAAATCGGTCGAGCTGTTTCGGAGGAGTATGGTAACTAACATTGTGACACATAATGGGTATACTTTTTTTTTCAAAACTTAACTTTGTAATTCTAAAACCATCAGCTTTGGAGGGAACTTGAAAACAAAAGATGTTATAGGAATACAGCTGTTGACCGATTTCACAAGTCTACAAAACCTTTAGTACTTCAACTGTCCCACAAAGCCGATAGTTTGAGATTTACAAAGTTAAGTTGCAAATAAATAGTGTACCCATTTTGTATCACCTAGTATAAGATAGATTATACTAACAAAGTCGGCAAGCTAGCGTACGAACCCCGGATATATGCAGTTACCATAGCATATAGATGCTTGCGATACCAAAGGCGTTTCCCGCACGTTGCTGACTTGAAGGGGGGGGAGGAGCCGGAGAGAAGGGAAGGAGGTGTTAGTTTAGGCACGAGTCTAATTTAAAACGCACAAACTAATCGCATGTAAGCAAACGCCCTAATCTAAAGGAAATTAATTACAGCGTTTGCCATTGATTGAAAACCGCCGGCCCCAGATCCCGTTTGATTGGCAATTAATTAATTCTATACTCGATATTTCCAAGAGTGTATATATTATAAATAATTGAAAATAATTACTTCGCCATTGTAAAATGTGTTTAAATATAATGGTGATAATGACTACTTTTGAGTTTAGTACATTTTTGTACTTACTCATGAGTACATATTTTCTTTTTAGAAGTTTTTTTTTCTAAATATTAAATACTAGCGGCCCGCCCCGGCTTCACACGGGTACATTGCGGTTACATTATACGAGTTTTAGTAAGGATCCCTAATTTTTTGAAAATATATTATAGCCTATGTCACCCGGGGATACTGTAGCTTCCCAACAGTGAAATAATTTTTCAAATCGGTTCAGCAGTTTCGGAGCCTATTCATTACAATCAAACAAACAAAGATTTCCTCTTTATAATATTAGTATGATTATTGTTAGTATGAAATTCTAGAAAAAGATTTATTTTTTTTGCTGAAACCACTGTTTTCGGTAGGTACTGTAAACCTCTGCATTTACGCCAATTTCAAAGTAACTTTGATAATTATTTCCCTGATAGTAGTCGTAAGACTACTTAATCCAATTAAGTATATATATATAATTATATAATTTAGCCCTTTTGACGTCCCACTCCTGGGCACGGGCCTCCGCTCAACATGAGGGGGATTCAGACCATAATCCACCACGCTGGCCCAGTGCGGGTTGGCGGATTTCACATGTCATCCGAAAATTGGTCAGACCTTCTAAGACATGCAGGTTTCCTCACGATGTGTTCCTTCACCGTAAGCAAGTGATAATCATATAGAAATTATGAATCGCACATAGATTTCGAAAAATCCAGAGGTGCGAGCCGGGATTTGAACCCAAGACCTGGTGCCCGCAAGACGCGTGCTTTAACCAATCGGCTATCCAATTAAGTATACATAAAAAAAAATTCAGTACCTAAGCGACCCCATTCAATGTAATTCATGTACAGTCTCATCCATAAATAAGTACCTGTGTTTTTCTCTCGGATATTAGACAAATAATATTAGCAAAAAAACTTTTACAATGTCAGACTGCCATCGTCGTATCTTGATTATTATTTTTCTTTACGTCTTTATCCAGCTAATCCCAAATTGGGTCGGTCATTTGGGCGTAAAGACGAACAAAGAAACAACAAATCAATAGCTCTAACCTGAATTCTACTCGTAATATTCGATAGCTTCGATTTAATATATTATTAAAGTACCTATGATATCCTAAAACATTGTTTGACGTAGAGCAAGATTTTTTTAATTTCCGTGCCTAAAAGGTGTCTATTTCCCTTGGCAATAATACTGTAAAATGCAATGCTTATCTACTTACCGCAGGAGCAGTGGAACAGTGATAGCCGATTGGTTAAAGCACGCGTTTGCGGGCACCAGGTCCTGGGTTCAAACTCCGGCTCGCACCTCTAGGTTTTCAGAAATCTATGTGTGAATCATAATTTCTATATTATGATTACCACTGGCTTACGGTGAAGGAAAACATCGTGAGGAAACCTGCGTTTCTTAGAAAATCTTAACAATTTTCGAAAGACATGTGCTATCCGCCAACCCGCACTGGGCCAGCGTGATGCATTTCGGCCTGAATCCCTCTCGTAGTGAGAGGAGGCCCGTGCCCAGGAGTGGGACGTCAAAAAGGGCTAAATTATATTATATATCTACTTACCTGAGCTGTGGTCACAATTATGGATCTGCAAAATGAAATAGCGTTAAGTCTAAATCGTTCAACCGCTGAATTCATCTGACCTCGATTCCAAATACAAAATTGATTTAATTACTCTAATTGGCAATCGGTACACGACAAATCGATGTTTATATTCTGCGGACTGTACATAATTCACGTACCAATATGTATTGCGTTGTACCAATATATATTGGGTGGGTATCAGGACACACTTTAACTGTCGCGTCGAGTACATCTTTTGTTCCTATTTATTAAACTAGCTGAGCCCGCGACTTCGTCCGCGTGGAATTTGATTTAACAAAAAAGCCCACTCCCGCGTTCTGAGCCCGCGCGACAGAACCCACTTTTTTAATTTAGTTTTTCTAAAATAAAAGTAGCCTAAGTTACTGCTTATAACATCAGCTATCTACCAGTGAAAGTCCCGTCAAAATCGGTCCATCCGTTTCGGAAATACTCTTTGATTTCATATGTTTTTATTTTTTTACGCGGAACCCTAATTGTTTTTCAAAAATTAAAGTAGCCTAAGTTACTCCCTATTACATCAGCTATCTGCCAGTGATAGTCCCGTCAAAATCGGTCTAGCCGTTTCGGAGATTACCCGGAACAAACACACAGACAGACAGACAGACAGACAAAAGTCTTCAGTTAACCCGACCACAAAGTTAGTAACCAAGAGAACAGCAACCCGTAATAGTCGTAAACAAGCCAGGAAGGAAGCTGCACTTAACTGCGGTGCGTTAACATAACTTCTAGTTAGTTCCGGCTAAGTCACAGTGTTACACGATTAATATAATAATTTAGCCGTTTTGACGTCCCATTCCTGGGCACGGGCCTCCCCTCACTACGAGGGGGATTCAGACCATAATCCACCACGCTGGCCCAGTGCGGGTAGCCGTTTTTCACATGTCTTTCGAAAGTTCAAATATTTTTTTCAATTGTATTCTTGACATAAGCAGTGACTCTGAATAAGTTCATCGTCCTTTCTTTATTATTACAGTTTGAAAAGTTGTGGACTTGAAAATCTATGAACGAATACCCCGTAGTAAACCATATAGTATAATGTCTTAAATTTCCCTATTCAAAATGTTCCATTATTATGTTAGGGTCCAGAAAGGTACGCAATACCTAATATAAATCCAAAATAACGACGTTGTCCGTCCGTCTGCCAGTGCCTCTGTCCTATCCAAACAGCGGTCAGGGCGAAACACAACACGTGGAGGGTGGTATTGAAAAAATAACAGCAGTATTTGGTACGGTCCGCGGATTAAAATAATAAGCCAAAAAGTTTACCATTCCCATAATGAGGATATGGATATTAATATACACAGTATTGTAGATATTAAATAAATATCGCCAGACTGACACACCAACTGAATGGTCCCAAACTAAGCATCGCTTGCACTATGGGTACCGTAATATGGACTGGGGGCGATCCCAGTGACACCCAGACCAGGGGGAAATTACGAAGAACCATTTCCGAAATTTACTCCAGCGGGAATCGAACCCGCAACCACCACGTGGATCTACGCTCGAACCATTGCGATGATGTGAGTTTGTCTTTATCTCATAGTAAATACGGTGGTAGAGCCAAGCTCTACCCAATTGCCTACAGCTCGTAAACGGGCAGGCTCACCCTGGGTAGTACTACCTTCACACAGAAAATTGCCGTAAAGTAGCTATCCTACTAATATTATAAATGCGAAAGTTTGTGAGTGTGGATGTTTGTTACTCTTTCAGGGAAAAACTACTGAACGGAATTGAATAAAATTTGGAACACGGATAGTTTATAACCGGTATTAACACATAGGATACTTTTTATCCCGATAATCCCGAAATTTTTGTTAAGTTAAATACTACGGACGGTGGACGAAGTCGGCGGGCACAGCTAGTTACTTAATATGTGTTAACGCAGTATAGTGAGAGCACGGGCACGGGCCTGCCCTTGCTATGAGGGGGAATCAGGCCGTAATTCACCACGCTGGCCCAGTGTGGGTTGGCGGATTTCACATAATGTCTTTCGAAAATTATTTAGATGTTCTAAGACATATAGAAATTATGATTCGAACATAGATTTCGAAAATCCCGGAGGTGCGAGCCGGGGTTTGAACCCAGGACCTGGTGCCCGCAAGATGCGTGCTATCACTGACTTATGTGATATCCTTATTTCAAAAATTTATTCTAGCTAGAGCGCCAAGACAAGACTTGCATCTTATATCGCATCGAGTCTCTCTTTCTTAATGTATAGGAGTAAATGAGACTGTTTACGATGTATTAATTAATAATGCGTTGACTCCAGCTCCATATCAATAACTTTATTTCTTCTATATTTATTACAATAAATCAATCAATTAAAAGATGAATAACAGGCGTGTGTTTCAATTCAAGTCGTAATAACATTGACAAAGAAGTGTTGCCGTGTAGAAAAAATAGGGACGCGCCGCGACGGTGACGACGGCGCTAGTGGTGAAATTAGTGGGCCGGAACATCCTCGGGGGCCTTGGGAGCTTCAGGTTCCAAAGGTACTTCGTCAGTTGGCTCCAGCAGAGGACAAAGGTGTCTTATGGCCCGTCGGTATGAACCTGTCGCTGTTTTAATCTCCGCCACACGAGCTATACCGTCTCTTCCTGGAAACAGAGAAGTTATTCTGCCCGTCTTCCACACCATGGAAGGGGAGTGATCTTCCTTCAGCAAAACTAAATCTCCCAATTGCAAGGGTCGGCTATGAGTACGCCACTTCTGTTTTTGTTGAAGCTCAGCTACATACTCAGCTCTCCAACGATCCCAGAAATGTTGTCGCAGTAATTCAAGCCGCTGGAAGCGATCGAGACGATTAGGATTCTTGGTCAGTAGATCGGGAGCCGGTGGCAGTGACGTCATAGGTCTTCCAATAAGGAAGTGCCCAGGTGTTAAGGTAGTGAAGTCATCCGGTGAGGGTGATAAAGGATAAAGGGGTCGGCTATTGAGGATAGCCTCGATTTGATTAAACAGAGTCGCCAACTCCTCGTATGTCAAGTGTGCGTTCCCTAGAACTCTTTTTAAATGAAATTTTGCTGACTTGACAGCTGACTCCCACAATCCTCCAAAGTGGGGAGCATAGGCTGGCTGGAATATGAATTTAATACCTTCCCCCGAGGCGAAGTGCTCGATATCATTGGAGTGCGAATTGAGGAACTCCGACAGCTCTCTAGAAGTGGCGACAAAGTTACGACCGTTGTCGCAGAAAATTTCTATAGGTTTACCTCTGCGAGAGATGAAACGACGTAGTGACAAAATGAACGCGTCCTTGGAAAGTTCGCTAACGGCTTCCAAATGAACGCATTTGTATCTGAAGCAGACAAATACACACAAATAGCATTTGCTGATTTTGCAGCCTCTACCTTTCCTATCACTTATAAGAAAAGGCCCAGCAAAGTCGACACCAGCAGTAATAAATGGGAAGCCTGGATTGACACGTTGTGCAGGTAGCATACCCATTATTGGAGAAGTGCATTTTCCACTGGCCTTTCTACATACAACACAGTGCCTCGTCGTGGTGCGAGCTAGATCTCTGCCGGCCAATGGCCAAACAAATTCTCTGATTGATGCTAACAGAAGCTGTGGACCAGCATGAAGAAGACGGATATGCTCCTGTTGGAATAATAATTTAGTAAGTTTATGCTTGGAATGTAGAAGCATTGGATGACGTTTTCCGTAAGAATAACAAGAATTGCTTAGACGTCCGCCAACCCGTATCAAATCTTTTTCTAAAAATGGACTTAGGGCAATGATATTGCTTTTAGAATTAAGCGTTTTGTTCGAACGAAGATCTTCTACTTCTTTTGGAAATGAATCTCTTTGTGATAATTTCACTAAAAATTCGAAAGAACTCGTAAGTTCATCAGGCTGCAATATACCAATGCGCTTTTTAGATGGATTTCTACAATTGTTTATGAATCTGAGCATGTAGGCAAAAGACCGCTGCAAATAACTAAGTTTTGAGTATCTATCAAAGTCTATCAATGATTGTTGATTATTTTCATCACACATCATGGCATTTATCTTGACTTCAGGTAAGTCCTTGATTGAATCTGAGTGGTTATTAGGATTAGCAGGAGGCCATGAAGGCTCAGGATCAAGTAAAAATGTGGGTCCGTTCCACCACAATTTATAATTTTTAATTTTGTTTGCACTGACGCCGCGCGAAGCTAAGTCAGCTGGATTCAAATCGGTAGGGACGTGACGCCACTCCGAGGGATCGGTTAATTCTAATATAGCACCGACTCTGTTAGCTACAAATGTTTTTAATTTATCATATCTCATCCGTAGCCAGGACAAAGCGATTGACGAGTCTGTCCAAAATACCTTTCGTGCAATAACACATCGCAAAGCGCGACAAACGGCGGCCGCGAGTTGAGCCCCTAGCAGGCATGCGCACAGCTCGAGCCGAGGGATGGTGACCGGCTTCACGGGGGCCACCCGCGCCTTGGCGCACAGGAGACGCACCGTCACTTCTCCCTGCTCATTTAAAGACTTTAAATAAATACATGTTGCAAAAGCATTTTTAGAAGCGTCACAGAAACAATGCAGTTCCGTATAAGAGTGAGAATTGCACATGACATGCCTAGGTATGTGTATAGTATGTAGATGTTTAAGGTCAGTAATAAACGAGTCCCATTGATGTCGTACTTCGTCTGGTACTGGTTCATCCCAACCGATTTTATCAATCCATAAGCGCTGAATTAAAATTTTAGGCACAATGGTAATTAAGCTCAGCAGACCCAGTGGGTCAAATATCTTACAGGAGTCCGATAATATCGTTCTTTTGGTGGGAGAGCTAATCCTAATATTATAGTCGCTTGGAAAGTGAATGTAATCTTCGTTGGGATTCCATCCTACACCCAATGTGTGAGAGGAGGAGCTTATATTTAAATCACGTTGAATGTTTTGTGGTTCAAGTAATATAGATGGCAAATTGGACCGATATTTGCGTAAATTAAAGCAACCAGCTGATAGCGCGCCTTCAACCGATTCCTTTATATACATTAAATCGTTACTGTCATCACTCCCAGTCAGAAGGTCATCAACTAGGAAGTCATTTTGGATTATTCGCCTAATGTTGGAGTCGGTACATTCTTCGCCGAGCTGCCACAAACAACGTGTACTTAAAAAACTAGAACTAGAATAACCGTATGTAACAGTGTTTAACCTTAAAAACTTAAGGGGATCAGTGACATTTTCGCGCCATAAAATCATTTGTAATTCCCGATGGCATTCTTGTATTAGTACCTGCCTATACATTTTCTCTACGTCACCTGACAGGACGTATGTGTATTGACGAAACCTAAGAAGGATATTAAATAAACTATCTTGTATGTTGGGTCCTACCATTTGCAAATCATTAATAGAAAAGCCTGAAGTGGTCTTGGCACTGCCATTGAAAACAACTCTTAATTTAGTAGATTCGCTGGTGAGCTTCCACACAGCATGATGGGGAATAAAATATGCTTGGTTTGACACTGAGGCAACCTCCGATAGATGCCCTAAATCTGAGTATTCTTGTATAAAGCTAGAATATAATTTTTTTAATTCAACATTCTTTAGTAAACGTTTTTCCAAGGCTATAAATTGAATTTTAGCTAGTCTCATTGAATTGCCTAAACACTCTGGTTTTGTGTGAAGGGGTAGCTTAACACAAAATCTACCTTCGTCATTACGATAAGTATTGTCCGTGTAATGGGACTCACAGTGAGTTTCCTCATCAGTGTGTTGTATGTCAGATTGTGGAATTTGTTCTATTTCCCAAAACTTTTTAAGGTTTTCATTTAAACTTTCATTTGAAATAAAATCATTATTAGTTTGAATAGTTAAGTGATTACAAGATGTGATAGAGGTATTGTCAGATATATTTTTTGTTGACAAAGGGCCTGCTAGTATCCAACCCAGCTTAGACTTGCGCATAATTGGTTGGTGAGGGCTTAAATTAATTTGTTCAGATTCAATCAAGTACCAAAACATATCCGCACCTATCAACATATCAACTGGAGCAGGTTGGTGAAATGTAGGATCAGCTAGTTGTATATTCGCAGGTAATTTTATCTCAGAAATGTCTAGTGCCTTATTGGGCAAATTGCTTGATATTTGTGGTAGTACAAGACATGCTAATTTAGACTCAAATCTGCTAGTCTTCGATTTAATGTTGACAAAACAACGTTGTATTACATCTGATGAACGAATATTACCTACTCCTACAATACCTACCTGTACTAGCTGAGTAGTCAGTTGTAACTTATTTTTTAATGTTTCTGTTATTATAGAGGTTTGACTACCGCTGTCTAGCAGGGCTCGAATAGTAACATGTTTGTTTGTGAATGGATTGAATACTTCAACTAGTGCAGTTGAAAGTAATACATTGCTGCTGATTGAAACCGGCATGCTGACTATATCATCCTCGTCATCAGATTCCTGCCTGTCATCAAGATCAGTTGTAGTAGTTGTATGTACATTAGATATGTTTGCAGCCTGAGATGACTCTCTATGCAACAAAGTATTATGCTTGTTTTTGCACTTAGAACAAGGTCCCAGCCTGCATTTGTGCGAAGAATGTCCCTTTCGTAAACAATTAAGACACAGCCGCAGCCGTGCTACCTCAGAAATCCTTTCCTCAACTGGCTTGGCCAAGAACGACGCACAGTCGTACAGGCGATGACTGCCCTCACACAGGACACACACAGGCACAGGAGAACCGTCAGCAGCTGTAATAGCAAATGATTTTGTATGAGTTTTCTCAGGTTTCCGATTTTCACTTTTCTGATAGTGCTGACGCTCTGTTTTATTATTGCGCACAGATTCTAGAACATCTGCTCGAGCCTTTAGAAAGGTAAAGAAATTCTTTAGAGAAGGGCTCTTGGGGAAGCTATTTTTATGTTCTTCCCACTTAAAACTAGTACTGCCATCGAGCTTTGCTGATACCAAGTGGACAACCAAACTATCCCAGTGATTTACCGGTTCGCCAAGATTTTCTAGAGCTCGCAGGTTTTTAGAAACATGATCAATCAAGAACCTGATATCTTTAGCAGAGTCCCGTGATATTGGTTGTATGTTGAGAAGAGAATTCAAATGATTGTTTATCAATTGCTTCTCATTGTTGTATCTCTCGCAGAGGAGGCGCCATGCTTCCTTGTAATTGACAGCACTCACCTCTAAATTGCTAATGACTAGAGATGCCTCGTCCTCAAGGTAGGAGTTGAGATATTGAAACTTATGTATCGGATCAATTTTGTCATTTTTGTGAATAAGAGAAATGAATGTGTCTCTGAACTCAAGCCATTTGAAGTATGTTCCATCAAAGTTGGGAATCCTTATTACTGGTAACTTAAATCCCATTGAATTGTAATTACAGGAGTGACATTCAGCAGATTTCATGGAAGAGGCAGATGGTTTTTGAGGCTGGCTTCTCTCTAAAAATACTTGAGTTTGAGCAATGAGTGTAGCAAAGTCTGACTCAAATTCTTCACGGATATTAATTTCACTATCTAAATTGGAAGGGTTTAAAATTTCAATTTGTGTTTGCAACTCATCAAAACTAAAGGATAACTCCCTAAACTTTTCATAACGCTGTGTTAAAGTGCTTAAATCAATTGCTGTTGGTAGCTCAGATTTAGTGATTTCAAATAAATAATTTTTAAATTTGGTTATCCGACCTTTGATGGAACTTCGCTTAGTGTTGAGATCTTTTAAGTCACTCAAATTAATACCGTCTAATTTTGACTTAGATGTAGAATCTTTAGTTTGTGACATTATGAAGCGATAAATAGGCAAAACAATGAAAATAGAAAAATAATAAAATGTGTTTAACGATACGTAAATTGTTATCCAGTCTATGCTCCACAAGTCGAAGGACGGCAGGCGAAGAGCTGATTCTGTCAAGCGAATATCAACAGCCTGCGCAGTGTGAAGGAATCACTTGAGACTCCCAATATGCTGAAAAATGTGAACAATTAGAGATGTTTGTAGGTATAAATTAAAGAAGCTTGTTATTTGCGTGTGACCTAGCCCTGTGGAAATACTTGTTGGCGTGATATAGGCAAGGCGTTTAAGACTGCTTCCAGAGGACGCACCAATATGAGAAGAAAACACAGTAATATAAAGACATATTTGGCAATTTTTGTAGGTTAGTTGCAAAGAAAAGGAAATTGCACACGATGCATTTGTTAATCTATAAAAAAATGTGCGTTTGCTTAGCAAATGTGTAAAACGCGCGGCTCGGCACGTGCATTAATGTAAAGATGCAAACAAATTGTAAATTATGCACACATGAACATACGACAGATCCGACGGTTCTGTACTGACAAACGAGGAGGATTGATAGGATATATTGGATATGGATGAGAAATATATAAGAGGATGGGCACTTCTCTTGTTAATCCGTGGCTGCGGCGCCGCACGAAGATGGCTGCTTCCGGCTGGGATAAAACAAGGATTTTTTCAATTCGTCAGGCCGATGCTCTGCAAATCATCGACCCATAGGGGATGTCTTGATTATTTCGAGCTTCAATGATATAACACGTCGATCCACGTCGATAAAATACTTTTCTGCCGATCCGCTTCAAAAATGGCGTGGCCCTTGTGGATGTTGCGTTGAAATATTTCATAACGTCGAGGTCACCATGTTTACGATGTATTAATTAATAATGCGTTGACTCCAGCTCCATATCAATAACTTTATTTCTTCTATATTTATTACAATAAATCAATCAATTAAAAGATGAATAACAGGCGTGTGTTTCAATTCAAGTCGTAATAACATTGACAAAGAAGTGTTGCCGTGTAGAAAAAATAGGGACGCGCCGCGACGGTGACGACGGCGCTAGTGGTGAAATTAGTGGGCCGGAACAAGACAAAATCGATATTTCAAATATTTTGTGTCGTCGAAGCCGGCCTGTGATAGGTCTGCAGATGTACCTGAACTTGACACATCTTTTAAAAGAAATGTAGGTTTCCTTATCATTTCTTCCTTTGCCGTTCAGCAAGTGATATTCTTTGTTTGAAATGAGATTCGAACATAGAGCTGTGATTTTAATCTGCACACCTTCCCACCTTAGATTAGCGGGTGAATAGATACACACCAAACTATCTTTTCTGTCATCAGTAATTTGACATTCGCAAGAAGAAGACTAAGCATGGTGTAACTATACAACCTCTAATCCATGTTTATTAATAAGGGAGTTAGGCCCGTATTAATAAATCGATCTTAAGTCTGAGAGCGATCTTGGAAATGTCATTCTTATGTCATACCAGTACAAAATTACACATCGATCACCATTATTACTGCTGCTATCAATTTAATTTACGTCTTCCGTTTTTTATTTGCTATCTAGCAGTGTGAATGAAACAGCGTATTATACAAAAATCCGTGTCTAATAGGTAGGTAGGTACCTACAACGCCACCCCTCGCAAATTAATTTAATATTCGCAAAAACTTGGGCCATTTGTCACCCGGAACTCTTGCGCGCGAAATTGTAACGCTATTAATTCTTATTTCATTTCTGAGAATGTATTTATGGTATCTGCGACTCGTTTATTTATTTTTTGGGACTGGTCTAGCCACTCACTCTCACCACTGTTACTCTTAGAAAGCAGGATCCGACAATGGTGACGAATAATGACGTCGGGTTTGACCATCGACAAGTTCCGGGGAAAAGTTAAATTGTCTTGGAACCCGCACGAATTTAATCGAAAGAAATACCTAATAAGTAGACGTAGTTGGACGAAAACAAATCCACTTCCCTCCGGTGCAAAGCGAGAGTCAAAAATAGCTGGTATGGGCTGACTGCCATTGAAGCAAGACTGTTACAGCTGATTGAAGACCAGTTGTAAGGCACCACGGATCGTAATTAGACTAATTGGAGCTAAACTCGTGAGCTGATTATACTTGATTCCAGTAATAGATATGGCAAAAGCGCTTGAACGCACGGAAATTGACACTAGTTTCTACAAGGTCTGTGTAATACACTGCTCCAGATGTCACTTGCAAGCAATTTTATTATCACAGCGATATTTGTTAATTATTTCGTACCTATTCATGCAAAGTGTGGGCTCACGTGTATTGAACGGTATGTGGTATACCCGTGAAAAGAAACCACTTAACAACTAACCAAAAGAAGCTTAGTATTCGTTTTTGTACCAATTTATGCAGACAATGCGCCCACAAATTAAGGCAGTTCAAAGCACCGCGAAACCTTCATGGGGAAAACGCTTCCAACAAATATTAAAATAACCATTATTATTTATATTGAAGGCGTCAATAGCCTAGTGGTTAGAGGGGCTGCCCTCGTAGCCGAGAGGTTTCGGGTCCGATTCCCATCCTGGCCATTAAAATATTGACGTGGCCCACTCCTAACACAAGCATTAGCTTAGCTGGAGGGGCTAACGGGAATACTAGTAATTTTATAAACTCACATTGCCAGTAATCTTAAAAAAAAAACAAATGCTGGCACTGGCTTGGTTTGGATCACATTAGGACCGAAAACACCATTGGCGCAATACCTTAATTTATACATATAACAAAGTCGGTAAACAAGCGTACGACCTGCTTAATATTAAGCAGTTACCGTTGCCGTTACGTTGCCAACCTGAAGGGGAGTGGTAATTGGGATAGAGGGAGAGGACGGGGGACTGTTCTTCCGGCTCTCTCACACATCATATGAAACGGAGTATTATAGCTATTTTAGCCAATCTTCCGTGTGAGTGTGGTATTACCCCGGTCAAGCCAGCCTGTAGTTAATTGGCTACAACTTAGGCTCTAGAACCGTCATATGTGAGTGCACTGCCGTGTATCTCTGCCTACCCCATCTGCCATCTGCAAAGACAGGCGTGATTGTATATTTTATTTTATGTTGCACATAAAATAAATACTTCTAATAAAAATAACTATCTTTACATGGGAATCCTCAGCTGTATTTCATCATCATCATCACCATCATCATCATCATCAGCCGGAAGAGCTATGTCGGTGACTTTGGTTCTTTTGCGGATATCCTGGTTCCGGATCTTATCACGCAAAGAAACTCCGAGCATAGCTCTCTCCATAGCTCGCTGCGTGACTTGGAGCTTATTCAGCAAAGCAAGCAGTATTTCAGCAAATAAAAATGTACTGAACGAAAGATATGATTGCTTATATCTTTATTACCAAAGTTTATTTTCGATCCACAGAAAAAACGGTACCCTAACAGCAAAAGAAGACAACTCATTAAAAAACTGAACAACTTTCTGTCCTTTGACTTTCCAAAGTCGTGAGTAAAAAATCATTGGTACGAGTACAAAACTCTCAGATGAGGCGACATTGTTGTTCAACAAAAGTTTTCTTAAAAATGTATTTAGGGGCCCCTTGCCGTATTAGAGATCCCTAACGGAATTATGGAAACCTTAAAAATGTTCTAAGAATTAAAATGTTATTTATCGTGAACTGACTTTTCACGTGGCTTCGATAGATGTCGCTGATCCCAAACCGCTAATTCTAGGACGAAGACTGCGTATTTGGATACAATTCTGTATCGCGGTATTGAAGTTTGCACATATCGATTACATTTACAAAACGCATCAGAAGCCTCAAATAAAACTTAAGTTACATACTAGCTTAGCTTCGGCCTCCCGCTTCTTTAGACTAGATTTAGTTTTCTGGATATCAAAAACAGCGTTTCTCCACCTACCGGATCTTACTATAGGTAAAAACCGTTCCGGTGGGCCGATCAGTACCGAAACAAACATCAAAATCGGTTAAGCCGTTTAGGAGACGAAGACTTACGAATACACGCTCACATATTTTTTTTTCTATACGTAACAAAGTCGGCAAACAAACTTACGACCCGCCTGATGCTAAGCAGCTACCGTAGCCTATAGATGCTTGCAATACCGATTGCGTTGCTCGCACGCTGCCGACCGAAAGGGGCTGGGTTGGGCTTCCGGATCTCACTCGTACGAAACGCAGCCATAATGGCTACTTTACGCTGATCTTCTGTGAGAGGATGGTACTACCCCGGTCGAGCTACGTCGTACATAAACTAAAGTCAGTTGTCTATAGCTTAAATCTACCAACGTTAGTATATTAGTTAATGGTGCACTTCGCTCTTGGCAACACCTGAAACATTTATATTATTGTCAACTTTTGACGCGAAAAAATGAGGGTACTCAAACTTTTTAAAGTAATAAAGCCAGTGATTGGTCGCCGGGTGGCCATTTTCGCATTCCGTTCATCCCTCGCGAAATTATAAGAGGACAAACAGTGCGACATTAGGACTGCGCTGTAAGTAATTACAAACATTTCGCGAAATTGAAGCTTTACTAAAATTAGAACTGCGTATTATAGGCTTGTGCTTAATGCAGCGAATTTCGCTATTGCTTTAACTAATGTTAATGTTTTGGGGCTACGATGCTACTTACAGACAGTTAAGAGTGTTAAAGTAATTACACCCCTCTTGGCATTACTTAGTAACATGGGGGGTTGAACATAGGCCGCAGCAATCATACACAGAAAAAAATGATTTAGTTGTAGTAGCTAAACTCGTTTTGCTGAAATTTCCTTTGCTGCTGCATACAATTTCTTAGCAACTGTAACAAAGCCTTGTCTATAGGAACTAAAACCACTTAGTTACCCTAGCTAACGATATTTAGTTAAAAGAATTTCAAATAATTCGCTACCGCTACTTATTGATTAGCAACTATAGCTAATTTCTTTATATCCATCAACAAAATTTAATTAGTCATTGCTGTTAGCTGTGACTGCTAATAATTCTTAGTTGTAGTAGACAAAAACTTTGTTACTATTACTAATTGTACATGTATAAGGCAGCAAAAAACGTGTCTGTTGCATTTGATAAAAACATTTAGCAATCACTAACAATGGTTAATTGCAACAGCTGCTAATTTTATTTTCACACTCATCCACTAATATACATATCTTTCGACAATGTTGATAATTTTTGTCACATCAACAAATTACCTAGGTGTTATATGTGTATAATATGTTAGCTGTAGTAGCAAAACAGATTTATGTGAGGCTGTTAGGAACATTTTGTAGCTGTGACTAACTTTTTCACAAACTTTAACGTATATTCTTTCCTGCAACTGCTAAATAAAAATACGTAATAGTACCAGGGTGTCATAAACCATGAGTAGGTTTTAAGGGAATAAGGATCTAAGCCTTCAGAGCTTTAAAGATAAATGTGGTGTCCAGAACAAAGCCGGTGGACATCACAATTCAAGTTCGACGGCTTAACCCTACGGCTCGGGACCATTCCGGGCTTATCGCTGTCACTCTAATATGAATGGATTGTAAGAAATAGTTTTAGTGGTGGACACACGGGAGTAGGGATTGGAAGATTTATTGTTGGCTCTTTATTATAAAAAGAAATGGAGCTAGTTGAATATTGTTACTTTATTACTTACCTACAAGCTTTAACCGCAGATTCGTAAATGTTGATTTTATTTTCTGAATGTTGATGACAGAGCCCTCTACCGGGTCAAAGTATAGCTCAGAATTATCCAGGTGAACACTCGCACACCGGAATTTTATTATATATTATGTAGATTTAATATTCTAATTTTAAACAGTCGTATCCAGAATTATTTCTGAGCTCTCTTTCTTACTGGTGTCAATAATAAAGAGAGCTCAACTTGTGCTGGAAATATATAAATATCCAGACTGACACACCAACTGTATGGTCCAAAACTAAGCAGCGCTTGTACTATGGGTGTCGTACAATGGACTGGGGGCGATCCCAGTGACACCCAGACCAGGGCACATTAAGAGAAGGCCATTTCCGAAATTTACCCTGACGGGATTCGAACCCGCAACCAACATGTGCAGTCATCAAATGTTTCCTGAGATCTGCAGCCGAGGCGATACCAAAAACGAAAAGTCATTTTGGGAGTTAATACGTGTTAAATACTAGCAGCACTACAGGTCTATATTGACCTGAATGACCTATCCCTAGCACCCTGGCCAATATAATACCCGTGTGACATATTATGATATTGCATCGAGTTGCTACCTCCCTTTCTTTATTCATAAAAGTGAATGAGATAAAATTGTTAACTTCATCACTCTGTCTTCTCACAACCGACCGTGTTAGGCCGTATCTAGATACGACTCAGTGCCGTGTCTAGCTAGGTGTCTAATTTTTTTTATAGGCAACAAACAGAAATAAAAACAATTTTTTTTAATGTAATACAGTAAAAGTACTGGAAATATTGATAATCTGAAGAAAATCCGAAATAGATACAACCGAACATATATACTTACCAATAACATTATTTTTATTCTACCCAATAATAATTTTCACGCCGACAGTTATCCTATTTTCTCATTGTTTCGCTCGCCAACTTATACGATCGTGTGTATTACGACTTTCTTGAGATAAATGAAAATAAACTTTATCGTCTCAGCGCTAGGATTGTTTTTGCATTGCGTGTGTGAAATGTTATTCGCAGAGGGCATTTGTTTTTATTTACTTTACTTCAGCATGATCTGGGGAGGAAGTTTGTTTTACCTACAGACAGTTTGTTTATTTTGATGATATATTTTTAATAGAGACCTTATGATTATAAATATTAAATTTATTTCTAAATCTCGGGAAATTGGAAGTCCATATAAAATAAATGGGGAAAGGCCTAGCCTTAGTGATTTATAACTCACAGAAAAACAAAATATAATAGAATGGCTTTGGAATACAGATAAGTGAACCCAAAGCGTACCTAAGTTAGCAACACCCTGTGAGAAAGCATAGAATTTATTAGTAAGATTATCTAATAATAGAATCCTTGAAAACAATACAGAATGGTTATTATTACAGGACAATAGTGGGTTAGATTAATTCGGCTAGATACAAAGGAAGATGATGGGATAACTCACAAATGGTTAAGTAGATTTTATCATCATCTTAATCTGCTTTGGAAGTAAATCCGTTTAGGTGTTTTTTTTTAATAAAACAAAGACAGGAAACTTCACACGTACTTCGAAAAACGCTAAGGTTTCCTCACGAATTCTTCCTTCGCCGTGCAACGAGTGATAATTATTCATAGCTGAGAAGAAGAAATTAGATTATAATACATGAAATCCGGAGTCCCAGAGAGGCGAGCTTTGTTTTGAGTCTGCACACCATAATATGTTACAAAGGGCGAGGAAACCATTGAGCTATCACAAAATTTTTAAACATGTTAAAAACAAAATAACACAGTATTTTTTCGTTAATGGGACGTTATTTTGAAGAAAAAAACAGCTAGGTATTTGACAATAAAACAAGTCATCCCTAGACACAGAACCCGCGTTAATCCGCCAGTAAGCCGGTACAAATTGGCCCAGTTTTAAAATAACACCCGCTGATCCCCAAAAGTAATTACGTCAGCGTATTACTGGGGTCCGTATAATTTCATTTATCCCGTACGTTCGTCTGTCACGGTTTATTTTAACATTATCCCGTGGCTTTTTTTTGGTTCGCCGCCGAAATATAAATAAATATTATTACTATGGATACCGTACAATGGACTGGGGGCGATCCCAGTAACACCCAGACCAGGGCTAATTACGAGTAGGCCATTTCCGAAATTTTACCCTACGGGAATGAACCCGCAACCACCATCTGCAGTGAGCCGAGCAGCCTACGCTCAAACCACTGCACCAAGCGGCTCTAATATCTAATACGACAATGATAGGGTTTTTTGAAACACCTTCTATAGCGGATACAGGGTGATTCAAAATCCTAAATCATAATTTAGGTAAAAGCTGACGTAACTATACATTTTTTGTGTGAGACGTGCATTAAATAAATTGATATTAGACAATGTATGTCAATAGCAATTTAGGACACTAAAGAACAAAAGGTAAAATATTGAATTAATATATTTCAGTTAGGGGAAGAGAGTAGAGCCTGTGAAAGGCGTCTAAGGAAGCGTGTTCAATGAACAAAGCGAATTTAAAATCTTTATAATTAAATTTGTCCGATCTGTTCATCTGTCACGGCTTATTATAACATTATTTCGTGGCTTTTCTTGGTTCACCGCTAAAGTATAAATAGAGATTTCATTTATTGAGTAATTTTCTTATTCTTTATGTGGAACATTTACAATTTACAGTATTAAAACTACTTATCAACTAACTTACAATAAATATATATAAAACAAACTCAAAATATTAATTAAAATTATATACCTATACAAAAGTGCCTCCACATCGTCGTCGATGCCAAAAGTGCCCAGCAGGCTGGCCGCATTTCCGCGCTGAATAGCGAGGCTTATTCGTTGCGCGAAAAACAGACCAGCCCGCCGGTCACGTGATGCGGCGAACAGACGCGCTGCTATCTCCTTGTAGAGGAGACGCGCGTTAGGGCCCCATGAGCCTAAAGTTTCGACCCCAAAAGGCTCAAACAAATAGCCTCCAGGAAGGCTACTATATTTGCGCCTCTTGAGGTTTTCAGCCTCTGCAGCAGCAGTGCCAGAACGCATGGACGTGCTTGGAAGATGTGACGGTGCCAGGGTATCAACACAAGTAAATATAAATAAATAAATATCGCCAGACGAATATACCAACTGTATGGTCCAAAACTAAGCAACGCTTGTACTGTGGGTGCCGTACTATGGAGTGGGGGCGATCCCATTGACACCCAAACCTGGGTAAATTACGAAAAGCCCATTTCCGAAATTTTCCCCCACGGGAACGAAACCGCAACCACCATGTGCAGTGAGCCGAGCAGCCTACGCTCGAACCACTGCGCCAAGCGATAGTACTGGTCAAAGAGAGTTGGCAAGCTAACCCAGCCAGCCCGTCCGGGTTTAGTGAAAGGGTACCCCTTAGCTCAAGCATAAACGCACCTTAAGCTTTCTTAAACTCAATATTGACACTTGAAATACGACTGCCGCAAGAGCTACAGACAAAAGAGTCTAATATAAAATACATTTTCTCCATTATTAAATTACCGGCTCTATTGCTTCTATACAGAGTCTTATTGCAAAAAATATGCAAAATATTATAGGTACTTATGTCTCTAGGATTCATTCGATTTGGTGCTACCTTTTTCTATAGGGTTTTCTCATTTTGCATGAAAATATTCGATCTTCCAAGACGCAAGGCACTGACGAGGAGGTCGTACCTATTACTATTTATTATTATTAGATGTATAGCATCTATACAAATAAATAAAATTGGAGTGTCTGTTTGTAATATCAAAATAACACCTTTTCACTAAATGCATATGAAAGTACATACGACACCTATAACAAAAACGCGATTTAAATTTTTTTTGTCTGTCTGTGTGTTTGTTCCGGGTAATCTCCGAAACGGCTGGACCGATTTTGACGAGACTTTCACTGGCAGATAGCTGATCTTTTAAGGAGTAACTTAGGCTACTTTAATTTTAGGAAAACAATTAGGGTTCCGCGTAAAAAAATAAAAAGACATGAAATCAAAGAGTATCTCCGAAACGGCTGGACCGAATTTGACGGAACTTTCACTGGTAGATAGCTGATGTTATAAGCAGTAACTTAGGCTACTTTTATTTTAGAAAAACATTTTTTTTTAAATGGGTCCCGTTGCGCGGGCTCAGTACGCGGGAGCGGGCTTTTTTGTTAAGTTAAATTCCACGCGGACGAAGTCGCGGGTTCAGCTAGTTTTTATAATAAAGTCAGCAAATGTGTACGATTTGCATGATGTTAAGCAGTTACATGACCGTAGTCTAAAAATGCTTGACCGCTTGGCGCAGTGGTTCGAGCGTAGGTCGCTCGGCTCACTGGATCGGGTGGTTGCGGGTTCGATTCCCGTCAGGGTAAATTTCGGAAATGGCCTTTTCGTAATTTTCCCTGGTGTGGGTGTCATTGGGATCGCCCCCGGTCCATTGTACGGTACCCATAGTACAAGCGTTGCTTAGTTTGGGACCATACAGTTGGTGTGTCAGTCTGGTGATATTTATTCGTACCTATTACTATTTATTATTATTTTTATAATTAAGTCAGCAAATGTGTACGATTTGCCTTATGTTAAGCAGTAACATTACCGTAGCCTAAAGATGCTTGCAATACCAAAGGCTTTGCTTGCGCGTTGCCTACCAGAAGGAGAGTGGGACAAAAGGAGGTAAAGGGAGATGGGTTGAGCTTTCGATTCTGTCACTCAACGTACGAAACGCAGCTTCTTTGATTCTAGAGTGTGTGAGTGTGTGAGTGTGTGAGTGTGAATGGGTGATGTGCGTGTTTGCCTGACTGGGCTTCCAAAAGAGGCAGATTTTTTTTCTGTATGATGATGTATATGGGATCAGAACTTGATAAGAATAATTATAATTCTAATTAAAGTTTATGGCTCCATCGACTACCAATGATTATGCGTTATCTGTGACTTTTGACATAATGCCAGAATGACAGATTCCCGCGCTAGTACCGGCTGAAGGTTCCTTGGAACATATATTTTTTATTGTCCAAAATTAGTATCTCCTCTATACGATTTACTTCCCATAAATTTCCCTCGTCCTGTGAACCTCCCCTATCTATTATCTCTTTCCGATATTTCTTCAGTTAAAACCCTATATAAATTTATTTCCCGTAATAATATCAGATTGTAAGCTTTGTAAACAGGTAGTATCCCCCCCTACTTCTTGTTTCTACTCGCTATTTTTATTTTCCTATGTATTTTGTGATGTTATAGTACCTACTTATATATTGCTTTACGTTCCGTTTTCGTTTGTGCTACTCTAATAATTATTTGTTTACTAATAATTATGTATCATATTTTTTCCTGTCTATCAAACTAAATTATGTATAATATTCAACCGTACAATCCAACTTCAAAATGTTTAGATTATCTTTTAATAAAAAAAAAATAGCCTCACCTAGACCTACCGACCATCAGTCACATAAAACTCTGTTGTTGGCAAAATCATCGAGTACCTAACGATAAAAGCCATATTTTAAAAAAAGAAGAAGAATATAATAATGTGATTTGGTTTTCCAAAGTGGACGGTCACATTTTTGTATGGTATTATTATTAAATGTGTTTATATTTACTTAACACTGGAGAAATACCTATAAAACTGGGTGAGCCATATTTTTAAAGGAAGAAGAATCATAATAATGTTGTTAAAGACTAATAAATGCTGCTAGTATATTTTTTGAAGATTAACAAAATATCCGGAAATTAAATTTTAAAATAGCTTCTTAAAAAACTTTATTTATTGTTAAAACATAGCTTCTTGAATTAAATTAAGTACAATTTAAAATCGAGCTTGGAACTTACAATAGGGTACACATACAAATTGTAAATATTCCGAACACTAAACACTGAATTCGTAATTCAGTAAATTTAGGTCACATTCGGACTAGCTAGCCGTTAAACGCGGAATACGGCCACTGAATTGTTCGCCCTGGGTCGATTGACAAACTAGTAGGGGTGGGACGATGTTTATCGAAATTTATATTTTTTTAAGTTTATCGATAGTTATTATTAAGGTGTTAGAGCCAAGCTGTACCCCCTGGCAGCGGCCCAAGCCGAGGTCGTGTCCCTTGTGGCGCCCTTGAGCTAGCTGCCCCCCTGCCCCTCTGGCTGGAGCGCACTTGCGCTCGCCCTCTGTCCGGGTGAAGTTGTTATGGCCACTCTGGCCAACAACATATGGTCATATATAAAAAAAAAGCCAAGCTGTAACCTATTGACTGCATCTTATAAATGGGCTGACTTCGGGTTGGTTGCGGGCGACAGAGTCAGTACCCCAACTCCCTGCCTTCCCTCTCTAGAGTGAGCTATAAGCATATAATTATTGAATTACTTACTTCACCTATAAGGAGGTGTATAAACTACTGAATAATTAAGTATTATCCCTTTGAATGGATTCTCTAATGAATATGTAACTGTAAAATACCTACCCGAACGCAACTAAAATTTGAGGGTTGCTTTATTTTTTCGCGTCATATAAAAACACAGAACGTAATGCCATTCACACGGTAAAGACTACAAATTCTGACCGTATTCGAGTACCCAGTAGGTTCAAAATGTTATAAGGCTGGATAGATTATTGTCGTTTTGACGATTATTATTAGGCCGTAAATAAATTGATCTTTTAATTTCTCCGATCACATTTTATCAATTTAAAATGTATCGATATATTTGCGTCACTATTAAATTTGCGTCACTACGTAGCCAATTTGCACCGCCCCGAGCACACGCTTTGAAGGACAAAGCTACGAACTTTTCACCTTTCCAATTCACATTCAATGCGACGCAGTCCGATTTGGACTGAGGTTTTGTGGACTCTGGACTCTATATAGAAAGTTAAACTAAAGCTTTAAAAACGTGTAAAAGATTTTTCGTAAATTAGTGACTTTTAAGTTAGTCGCTGTTACCGGTCGATAGATCTGGTCGTGCTTTTCATATAATGTTCATATCATAGATATAACGGGACGATACTTACTAGGACAGTTACGGTCTGAAACTGAAAAATCTAACCATAAAAGCTTATTTTCATTATTTTTTCCTCCTTTTTTCCCCATGTTTACGTATTTTAATATTTTACTTCTACTCAATGCGAGGGGGATTCAGGCTATAATCCACCATGCTAGCCCAGTGCGAGTTAGCAGATTTGGCATGTCTTTGAAAATTGGTAAGATTTCCTATTTCATGCAGGTTTTCTCGCGATTTACCTTAAGGAACGGTCGAGGAACATAAAATAACTAGCAAATATTCTGATTAAATCTCATGGTAGCAAGAGAGATACTGAGCTGAACCACTAGCAGAACAATTAACTAATATTTACGATTTTTTCAAGATTTACAGGTGTGAAAATTCTTTATTTTGACCGAAGTTTGGGTAAACCTTTGATACCAGAACAAATCTAAATATATTGTATCGCTCCTTTATAAGATACTAGCTGTGCCCCGCGACTTCATCCGCGTAGTATTGGATTATTGGGTTAAAAAGTATCCTATATGTTAATCCCGGTTATAATCTATCTGTGTTCCAAATTTCATCCAAATCCGTTCAGTAGATTTTACGTGAAGCAGTAACAAACATACATACATACATACACTAGCTGTGCCCGCGACTTCGTCCGCGTGGAATTTAATTGACAAAGTTCCATATAAACTATCATCCCCTATTTTATCCCCTTGGGGTAGAATTAATCAAAATCCTTTATTAGCGGATGCCTACGTCATGACATCTACCTGCATGCCAAATTTCAGCCCGATCCGTCCAGTGGTTTGGGCTGTGCGTTGATAGATCACTATGTCAGTCAGTCACCTTTGAGTTTTATATATATAGACTAGCTGTGCCCCGCGACTTCATCCGCGTAGTATTGGATTAATGGGTTAAAAAGTATCCTATATGTTAATGCCGGTTATAATCTATCTGTATTCCAAATTTCATCCAAATCCGTTCAGTAGTTTTTGCGTGAAGGAGTAACAAACATACATACATACATACATTCATACATTCATACATACATACATACATCCACACTCACAAACTTTCGCATTTATAATATTAGTAGGATTAATTTCTTTGGTATCGCTATATACACAGTTTTATAGCCCTCTCCAGTCCACGCTTATGCCGACGTGAGACAAGATTTTTTCTTTCAGAATTTCAGTACCTGTATAGCTTGAAGAAAATACTTAGCAAAATCCATTCCTTCCCGCGAGGTGTGCGGGCCGTTAATTTCCCACCTGCCATCAGGAAAGCCTTCGATTATGGCTCGATTTTAAATTGAAAATGTCGTACAATAGAAATACTGTTACGTTTTACAGTGGGCCACGAAATGTGAGGATTGGAATTTTCAGGATGGCATGATTTTTAATGCACACGTATTTTTAGATTGTAATTAAACTGATGGTTGGATGTTAAGCACGCGTCTTGCGGGCACCATGTCCTGGGCTCAAACCTCGGCTCGTGACTCTAGGTTTTTCAAAATCTATGTGCGAATCATAATTTCTAATGATTAATCGCTCGCTTACGGTGAAGAAAAACATCGTGAGGAAACCTGCGTGTCTTAGAAAATCTAACCAATTTTCGAAAGACATGTGTAATCCGCCAACCTGCACTGGGCCATCGTGGTGGATTACGGCCTGAATCCTCCTGAGAGGAGGCCCGTGCCCAGGAGTGGGATGTCAAAACGGGCTAAATTATTTAAGTTGTAGTCGCTGTAAATATTTTGATAGGGCCAGAAACGGGATAGGTACACTTTGCATTAGACAGAATAAGACGCATAGAGCATCTTTTGTCTTGCTTATTGTATCCAACTTGCTTATTTAGGCCAACCAAAGTCCAGAAAAAATCTAATCATGTCACCGCGACTTTAAAAAAAAAAAATTTAAAATTCATTTGACAGCTACATGAATAACTCTAAATTGAAAATTTAAAAACCCCCGATGCGACGACTTTTTCATCAAATGTATACAAAATCTGTGTAAAAGTACGTGTCATTATTTTGTTATGACATTATAATAATTGACATTAGAATAGACAACGAATCTAAATATTGATGCCACGGAGGTTTAATTCCTAGTAAAATATTATCAATTATGATTCAATTTCATGTAATAACTCTGGTTGAGGTGGATGGGAGCAGCCCAGGGGAAGAATTTTCAATAACGCTAAAATTATTTTAAATTAGATTTGGTTTTTTATATTTTTTCTCAATGGTGGAGCAGCGCCCTCTAGAATTATTATAACGTAATATTCCATGACCATTAACAAAACAAACAAAGTTTAACGCATGCGCCTATCCCTCATTTGACACGTGACTTATGGAACGTCTTTAGTTCATACACAAATCCCATATAAAAATTGATAAAATATATTTTTTTTCCAGAATCAGGGAAACTTTTCATATTTATAATATTGTAAAAAGCCAGTTCAGACTATTACGATCATTTAAAAATATAATAAATCTAAATCCAATAATCTCAAATTTCGATTGGATTCGAGCCGTGGAAGTTGGTTTTGGCCGTGAATGTGGCTTTTTAACCTACAAAAGAGCTGATGATCTTCAAACGGCTGAACCGATTTTCATGAAACATAGCTAAGAACACTCTCGATCAGAATACCTATCTAACAAAATAAACACAATTGAAATCGGTTCATCAGCTTGGGCGCTACGTTGCCACAGACAGACACACAGATACACAGATACACAGATACACAGATACACAGACACACAGATACACAGATACACAGATACACATGTTAAACTTATAACACCCCTCTTTTTTCGTCGGGGGTTAAAAAAGGAATTTATCCAAGCGAACGCAAAAAGTATTTAGGATGACGACAACGAATTCTCGTTTTTTTCCCGGCGTTGTTTCAGTAAACTATTTTATTTTTCCTCTCCGATGCTTATTTTCGCTTTGTTGCGGCTGTCAACATAGATCATCTTTTAAAAGGTATGTTCAGACTGCAGCGAGATCCACCGCGAGTTTTACCGAACAGTACAGTTTGTGTCGATTAACAACTTAAAGTAATATCGCGGCTAACGAGAAGCGATACGAAATGGTAATAATATTCGAGTTCAAGTCGGCCAACCGCCAAGCTCGCCAACATTCATGCGGCCATTTTATCGATTCGCGGTTCAATCTGTGTGAGGAATAGTACTTAATATTAATAACAAAAACATGAAAGCGAAACGTTAAAAACAACCATTTTTATAAAATAATATTATTTATTTACATATCGCTTCTTGACCTTCGTTGACCGTGGTATAGATGTACTCGTATTCTGCTGTTACTAAACATTTTTCTTCGGTGTCTATGTGCGATACATAATTTTAATTTGATTATCACTTGCTTACAGTGAAGGAATTATGAGAAAGCCTGCACGTATTAGAAATTTTAAGAAATTTTCGAATGAAATATGATATTCACCAACGTGCACTGGGTCAGCGTTATAGATTACAGCATGAAAAAGAAACAAACACATAGTGAATAATATTTATTTTATACAACAAACTTGGCAAGCAAGTGTACAACCCGCCGGATGTTAAGCAATTACCGTAGCCTACAGATGCTTGCAATACCAAAGGCACCACTCACACGTTGCTGACCTGAAGGGTTAGTATAACATTATTATTGTGCCTACAATGTTTTTCGTAGACTATTAACTTTTGACCTTATTACTTTGACTTACACCGTGAACCAAACGTCGTTAGCGACTGTCGTCTATATC
The DNA here is from genome assembly GCA_905147325.1 of Notodonta dromedarius. Classification (NCBI taxonomy): domain Eukaryota; kingdom Metazoa; phylum Arthropoda; class Insecta; order Lepidoptera; family Notodontidae; genus Notodonta; species Notodonta dromedarius. The sequence continues at coordinate 6,484,223 of LR990183.1, read as the reverse complement.
TAAACGGGGCTGTAGTATAAGGGGTTACTAACAATCTGGGGGGTTGCCAAAAAAAATGTTCCACAGATAATATATTTGTCTCACACGTGGCGTTTCTAATTTATATGCTGATAAGACGTTATGTATGGTGACAATGAGATAAAATACTGGCCAGGGGTGAGCGAATTTCGAACTTATGGTCCTAAAGATTTTTTTTTTATATCGCCGGACTGACACACCAAATATATGGTCTCAAACTACGCTTGTACTATGGGTACCGCACAATGCACTGGGGGCGATCCCAGGGATACCCAGACCTGGGAAAATTACGAAAAGGCCATTTCCAATATTTTCCTGGAGGGAATCGAACCCGCAACTACCCGGTGCAGTGAGCCGAGCATACGCTCAAACCACTGCGCCAAGCGGTCGTCAAAGATAGCGGATAAATGACAATAACGAGAATAAAGTGTCTTATATGTAGGCAGACAAGATTTTTAATGCAGCGTTGAAAGCGTATTTTTTTCCTAGATGTCGACAAAAACTCCACCTACCAGGGCCCTAACCACGCTAGCTATTCAAATCGTAATAGAAAGGCAAAAGCTAGCGATTGCGTTTCAAACGCTCCGCTTTTGACCATTGATATGGTATGGTGTCAGCAAAACGTCAAAAGCGGAGCGTTTGAAACGTAATCGCGAGCGTTTGCCTTTCTATTACGATTTGAGTAGCTAGCGTGGTTAGGGCCCAGGTCTTCTCAAAGGTGAGCCTGTAAATAAATAACAAAATATCATAATCAATCAAGTTATTTAGGTGTACAATTATGAACACACACACACACACCGGAATTTTATTTATTGAAAAAATATTTATCTCGATGTCATGTTTACAAGTAATATTTTTAATTCGTTTACAAATGAAGTCCATAGACATGAGAAACAAAAAAAAAAAAAAAACATTATGAAATCGTACTTAAGTTGTGACCTTTAAACTATGTATCGTAAGGGCCAGATATATTGCCAAAAAGATGGCGAAAATAAATTTATTTTAAATAAAAACACGTTCCTTACTTCTCTACATAAGCGTGACAGCTGCGATCTCTCACTCGCATTTGCGGCACATTGTTATATGTTATGTTGCCCTGTTATTTGTTATGTTAGCCTTTGTTATATATTGTGTTGGGTCTGTGGTCACTCACTGCTCAGTTTGCGGCCGGTGTGGCTCCGAAACGGGCGGACGAGGAATATAATAAATCTTGCAGCGGCTTTAGCACTCGTAGACGATAAATAAGTAGATATACATCTAAAAGATAAGTTTATTATTTTATGTATCTAGTTACTTGGATAAATATAATAATCAACAGGTCCATTTCATTTTTATTATATTTTATTTAAATAACAATGGTCAATTAATTACATTACATGATAAAGTTTTAAAAACACAAATATACTAGTACCCTCTTACTGGTATCGCTACTGTGGAATTTTTGTCGCAGCAATGCCGAATGACAGGGTAGTCCAGTTTGATATCAAAGGTAGTCTCCTATAATAATAATCTGTCAGCAGTCCGCGAAAGATTTTTACCCGAAGATTATGATGTATGACCAATTATTGTCATATGAAATGTAAAATGAGCAATTTGGGGCGCAGTTCGCTAAACAATTCGTACGTTTATGAAGGGAAGTTTAATCACCTATATCAACCATACATACATAAGCAACTAGGCAATAGCGAAGTTCGATTAGTTTGAGAAAAATCTCAAATAGTAAATAACTAAAAATTGTTTTTTTTCACAATCGCTTATTTCATAGTCCTCCGCTGTTTATTATCTAGTTTTCTGTTTTGTTTCGTCGACAAAGACACTTGAAGTTCCCCAACTGTAGTTTATTATCGTTATCTCGCAGAATAGAGGGAATCGCTCAAGGAGCGGGGGCTATTATAGCGATTACTGTGATTTTAGTTGGAAAAGTTGATTTAGATTTTATTTCGTTGGAAAAATTATCCTTTCACGGAGAAACTTGTGATTTCAACGAAAATTTGTCTTTGTAATACTGGTAACAGTAGCTCTACCACAAGTTTCATGCCCGCTAATCGTTAGCGCCTGCGTAATTAATTTTAATAATATCGAATTTGGTAGCTAAAGTTGTATACTATTTTTTATAAATTTTGTTAGACATCAAATACCATTCTGTAAGTAATCCCTATGGGCCATCCGAGGAACTAACTAACTATAGCTACACAAATAGTTTACGTAGACGCTTACGAGTATCGACTCTTGTGAACATATAGACTTTCTTGCCGACAATAAATAGTATTTGCATCACTAAAGATTTTTAATAAAAAAACTAATCTATTCAAAAGAAAAATATCTATAAAAAGCGATTACAAGTAGCTGAGAGATAGAAATGGTGCCTAACTATTTTTACAGTAATTTTTTTATAAAATAAATAATGTTTACATATGGAACTAAAGAGCTGCAGCTTTCATCTAAAAAGCCGCATGTGGCTCGCGAGCCGCAGGTTGCCGACCCCTGCTCTAGTCCAATGCAGTGTAAATGTCAGAATTGGGCTCGAAATTCGCATTAAAGGTGAAATGGTTTTCAAAGCAAAACATCCTTTATTAATTTGTCCGCAAGGCAAGATGTTCTTTGAACCAGAAGACCGCAGTAGAGAAGGGCCTAAGGGCAAAACGTCCGCAAATCACCAATAGTAAATAATGCCAGGAGTTTGCTGGGTTTTTGCAGGTGAAATGTAAGCCATAATCTTATCGGAGTAAGGTGTATTATTCGATGTCTTGAAATGTGGTCTTCTGACTTTCCTGATCTACCTAACTGACATAAGTACTACAGGTTGGTAGACTTCTTTTGGAGACTGGTTGGTTTCTCAGTCTCGCCTTATATTACTTTTCCTATTAAACCCAGGATAGGTAGGTTAGGTCAGGTTAGTAGGTTTAATAGGTACCTAATCAAAGTAAAATCATTAGAAGAATACTGGAGATCGATCTTGGTCTTATTATATTTATACTAATAATTTGACGACCGCTTGGCGCAGTGGTTCGAGCGTAGGCTGTTCGGCTCAATGTACCGAGTGGTTATGAGTTCGAGTCCTGCCAGGGAAAATTTTGGAAATTACCTTTCCGTGATTTTCCCTGGTCTGGGTGTCAATGGGTTCGCCCCCAGTCCATTGTACGGTACCCGTAGTACAAGTGTTGCTTAGTTTGGGACCATACAGTTGGTGAGGTCGTCTGGCTATATTTATTTATTATTTTTAATTATACCACTTACCACTTTAGCACTTGTTGACCAAACTAAACATTAAATTTAAGTACGTAGCAATCAGCTGTAAAAGCTACCGGAAGTGACGCGAAGGGAGGGACCATTAATTCAGTTTTATCCCCCGGAAGCACCGGGCGCAGGTGCCGCCATCTTGCGAATGAACAATAAACGTCAAACACATTACCTCGCTCTGAACACGCGATTAATATGAGGTCCTTTTTACCCGACTACGGCAAAGCCAAAAAGAAGGGTTATGTTTTTAGCAGTTTATGTATGTATCATTTTTGTGTTCCACCGTAGCGCCAAAACTAACCATCCGATTTTGATGAATAAGGTGTCAATCGAATCGTTATTATAGTCCGGATGACACGGGCTACGTTTTATATAAACAAAATTAATATGACGGATGGTACATCCAAAAATTTGGGGAACGCTGAATTATTTTTTACTGTCGTATCGAGTGGGATGCCTCAAGAACAAACTAAGATCGCTCCCCGGTATCTGTAGGATGTTCTTTTAATATTCGTAACCCAAATTACGACTTGTCTCGATAGATGGCGCTCTGCAGCCTGAAACACACAAGAAGAATTTCACATAGGTTACTGTTGACTTGCTAAAACTACCCGCATTTGTATTACTGTTCTCGCTATATCATGTCGCAGGTGGTCTGTGTAAATATTTTCCGGGTAGTGAATTATTCATGGCGCCCGCGCAGCCATCTTGCGGATGCAAATATCGAGATCTGCGCTCGGTTGCATCACTTGCATCCAGGTGCCTACTTTTGTGGTGCAGAGTGAAAACGGAAAGCGGGGGACAGACATAAATAGTATTATTCATAAGAAGCGAGATAAATGATAAATACGAAGTCATAAGAGTTTCTTCTTTTACAATTTTTTTATCAGTTGTCACAAAATGATTCTCAAAATTCTATGGTCCATTTGTCAATAATGCAGTTTCTTAATTCCCTTTCGGCCGCCATGGCAACTATGATTCGCAACCAGTTGCGAAAGAGGATTATTTATTCTTTCTTGGCAACTAGTTGCGAGGGAAGAGTGTTTTTTCTTAATATTCAACCCGGTGTTGAATAACGAATAGCTCTTCCGCCACCGCAACCAAATTTCGCAACCAGTTGCGATAAAGGAGTTTTTATTTTTTTAGTATAACCTATTTATATAATTGAATTTTTCTTGCATAGAGCGTATGTGTCATTGAGAAAAGTAAATGAAATTATTCAAGAAGCTGGGTTTTTTCTTAGCAACGTAGCCATTTTACTTGGAATAATTGTTCATTGTAAAGCGATGTCTAGTTCATCCCAAATAAATTTTATTAAAACAAAAAGAGGAGGCGTAGCATTGTTATACGAAGGCCGCCGGTATCACCGGAAAAAAATATATGTGAACAAGGATACTTTTTTTAAATGTTATAACAAAATAGGGTGTAAAGGAAATTTAACACTAAACACTCGTAATGAGATAACAAAGCTATCTAAAGCACACGACAGCGACTGTAAAGCAGACTATGGAAGGAACGTCATATTAATGAAAATAGATGGTCTGAAGCAGAGAAGTAGCTGTAATTTTCTTTCAATACAGAAACAGTACGACACCATTGTTCGGGAACTGAAAGACGATGGCTTTGAGTTGCTCGGTGATATACCAAAATTCAATAATATAAAAACAGGTCTATATAATGAGCGGAACAAAGTTTTAGGCGTCTCGAAGACCCGTTTTCATAACCCACATGATGCTGTTATACCCACTAAATTTGAAGAATTCTGTCTTGCTGATTACGTGGATGAAGAGAAACGAATAATGGTGTTCTGTTCCAAAGAAAATAGAAAAGAAATGAGTAAATATTATCACTTTTTTGCCGATGGTACTTTTAGGAGTTGCCCAAAAGGATTTAAACAGCTTTACTCAGTACATGGTTATAATACAAATAACCATTCCGTAGTCCCTTTGATTTTCGCTCTATTACCTGATAAAAAAACAGACACGTACAAAATTTTGTTTAATCTAATTAAGTCAAGCATTCCTACTTGGAGGCCTGAAAAAATTACTCTGGACTTCGAAGTAGCGGCTATAAATGCTATTCAAAACGTCTTCCCGAATATCATATTTAAAGGATGCTATTTTCATTTTAACCGTTGCTTGTGGCGAAAAGCAAAAGATTTAAAAATAAAGCTCAGAACGGAAAAAAGGCATGTGGCACGATGTGTTGGACTTGCTCGCCTGCCTACTCAATATATAGAAAAGGGGTATGAATACGTAATGAAGAAAAGCCCTAGTACTGAAGGAATAAATAAATTTAATATGTATTTCAAAAAACAATGGTTTAAGAAAAATGACATGATGACATCCTGCTCTTGTGCAAACGAGAATATAAGAACCAATAATAATATTGAAGGGTGGCATGGAAAAATTAATAAATATATTGGACGAAAATATCCAACATTGTCACAATTGTTAGATTGCTTATTAACAGAAACTAGTTCATATGATTTGAGAAAAAAATGTAAAAAGAATAAAGAATACGAATTAATTGATGAGGAAATCAAAACGGCAATATCTGAAATGATAGAAAAAAAAATTTCTGTTGGACACTGTTTGGAGATAATTAGCCCATTTGCAATAACATTCTAAAAGAAATTGCTACAAATGAGGCGGCCGAAAGGGAATATTTTAGTTAAAAGAAGTTTTGTTGTTTTATTTCATTATATTTAAGTAAGGACATATTCATTTATTTTTATACACAAAAGAAAACCAGTAGGTATTAAACTTAGTTAGAAATGGGAAGATATTTTTTTTGTTTATATTAATCTAATAAATTTAGTTAAACATAAGTTTTGTTGTTTAATTTCATTATAATTAAGTAAGGACATATATATTTACACAAAAAGGAAACCAGTAGGTATTAAACTTAGTTACAAATGAGAAGATATTTTTTTTGTTTGTATTAATCTAAAACATACAGATTGTTTTAAAACAGTTTTTGTTTGAAGTTGGGTATAAGGAAAAGATACTCTTGTATCACAGCTGCACATTTTGAGATATTCTTTGTTGGCAACTTGGTTGTGTGCTGAGAAAAAACACTCTTCCCTCGCAACTAGTTGCCAAGAAAGACTAAAAAATCCTCTTTCGCAACTGGTTGCGAATCATAGTTGCCATGGCGGCCGAAAGGCTTAATTCATTACGTATTAGCTGTTATAAGGGCTGGAAGGGCGTAACGGAGATATTTTTCTTCTATGTCTATGTGGTGGATACTCTCAATCTAAACGTGTTTTTAAAATGACTTTGACGTTTTGAGTATCACTTGAGAATAAGCAAATTTAAGTTCGTATGAAGACCAAGTGTCTTCCCAAGCTCTGTTGTTGGTGAAATCATCGACAAAAGACGTGGAAGCCATTTGGGTACCCACTTTGTTTTTCTTCAAAGTACAGTGAATTTCTTGAGTGTTGACATCTTTATCTGTCACTTTTTGTATAGCGCGTTAAAATTTACCTGAAATTCATTTGTTCAGTCAAATCTGAATTGCTTTCTAATATTCAGCTGCTACCCCCTTTTTCCATTTTAAGCCATTAAGGTAGTAAGGGAATTGGTTTTAATATCAAATTTGGAAAGTCATTAAAAACCGCTCCCTCTTTCAACTTGTTCCACAAGCAACACAAGAGCTGTTTTATTTACTTTTCAGGCTGTTTCAAGGCACTCCAAAGTGTATGGTAAACGTTAATTCCCGACCGTGGGCACCATCTTCTTCGTGGACTTCATAATCAGTTGACGCCTGGCACAGGGCGAACTTTTTCATGTACCACAAAAGGAGACAGATCTTATATAGATTCACTGTCACTAATGTTTGGCCAATAACGATTGATCGTTGTTGCTGTGTGTGGGAGTGTATAAGTGTGTGTGAGTGTGTGTGTGTGTGTGTTTGTCTGGATTTGTCGTGACCCCGCACCCACGCGCCTGAAGTAGTAGTAGTAGAGTGTAGACTGAAAAGTTTGCATTGCGAATTAATAAGTATTAGGTATCTTTTTTCGGTGGTAGAGCTAAACTAACTGTAGCTAATTGACTATGGACCGGGGTAGTACCACCCTCTCACAGAAGATCGGCGTAAAGTAGCTATTGTTGTTGTGTTTCGTTTCATGAGTGTGAGAGCTGGAAGCACAACCCATCCCTTCCCCTTCACCTATTCCACTCTCCTTCAGGATATTGCAAGCATCTAGAGGCTATGGTAACTGCTTAACAACCGGCGGGTTGTACGTTTATTTTACGCCTTTGTCATATAAACAAAAAAGGGCACATCTAAAAGTATTTCCGTCTCACTTACCTAATCGTAACTACTGCGACAAAGATCGCAAAATAGTTTACTTTAAGTTTAGTTTTACCATTAGAATAAACACCATTATATATATAATATTATTCCCAAATAAATAAAATTGGAGTGTCTGTTTGTAATATCAAAATAACACCTTTTCACTAAATACATATTAAAGTACATACGACACCTATAGCAAAAACGCGATTTAAAAAAAAATAGTCTGTCTGTCTGTCTGTCTGTGTGTTTGTTCCGGGTAATCTCCGAAACGGCTGGACCGATTTTGACGGGACTTTCACTGGCAGATAGCTGATGTAATAGGGAAGGCTACTTAGGCTACTTTAATTTTTGAAAAACAATTAGGGTACCGCGTAAAAAAATAAAAACACATGAAATCAAAGAGTATTTCCGAAACGGCTGGACCGATTTTGACGGGACTTTGACTGGTAGATAGCTGATGTTATAAGCAATAACTTAGGCTACTTTTATTTTAGAAAAACAAAATTAAATAAATGGGTTCTGTCGCGCGGGCTCATATCGCGGGAGCGGGCTTTTTTGTTAAATTAAATTTCACGCGGACGAAGTCGCGGACTCAGCTAGTATATAATATTATTCCCATTTGTCTTCTAATGTTCTATGAGCTGGACTGTATCTAACCGCTTCCGTGTGACTTCACATATAAATAACGAGCGGCGTACATTGCAATAAGGACGCCACACCACTGAACCAAGCTATATTGAAACATTCAAAGTTAAACTGTCTAAAGTATTGACTTGTTTTTAACCCCCAAACCAGCGTCACCATAGCCTATAGATGCTTGCAATACCAAAGGCATTGCTCGCACGTCGGCCACCTGAACGGGGGAGGTGTGAGTGGGGGGTGGGGGTGGGGTTGGACTTCCAGCTCTGTCACTCATCATACGAGACGCAGCTTTAATAGCTACTATACGCTGATCTTCTGTGAGAAGGTGATTCTACCCCGGTCCATGTTAACTGTAGTCAGATATATTATAATATTTATATATCTACTACCCTATGTAATGATTGATTATAAGCAACTGGCGATAAAAACAAAATAATGACATGTAAAAAGACAAGCCCGCTGAGTTTCTTGCCGGATCTTCTCAGTCGAGGTCGTCTTCCGATCCGGTTGTAGATATAAGAAAAAAAAAATGAAAAATTGTCAATTTGTAAGTGCCCCCGTAGGCCTAAACAAAATAAACGATCTAATTTGAATTTGAATAGCTACCGCTTTGATTCTATCATATTCAATTTTATTATTTAGTTTCGGACACTGAATACATGAGCACAATTCGCTGTAAGCGTGTAAACGCGCCTAATATCTGTGTAAATATAAATAACATTCAGTATTCCGGTGTAACTGATAATAAATTGACACTGTCACGCCTAATGATAGGTCCACAGTGTAACCGGGATAGCTCTATGACAAATCGTAACATTTGTAACTGTGTATTAAGATGATTGTACTGTGTCTCGTATTCATTCACGTAATAAATATATGTATTTCATAATGCAGCAGTGATAGCCGATTAGTTGAACACGCGTCTTGCGTGCACAAGGCCCTGGGTTCAAACCCCGGCTCGCAACTCTGGGTTTTCGAAATCTATGTGCGAATCATAATATCTATATGATTATCACTTGCTTACGGTGAAAAAAACATCGTGAGGAAACCTACATGTCTTAGAAAATCTAACCAATTTTCGAAAATACATGTGAAATCCGCCAACCCGCACTGGGCCAGCGTGGTGGATTATGGCCTGAATCCCCCTCGTAGTGAGGGGAGGCCCGTTCCCAGGAGTGGGAACAGGGCTAAATAATTATTTTATTTATTATTATATTTCATAATAGAGTGCCCATCGATCTCATTTGTAGTAGAGTGCTGTAGTTACAGTCAGTAAATTCAACAGTCAAACACCTCTACCGAGACTTTTCTTGGTCATCCATTTTGGTTTTCCAAAGTGGACTGTCACGTTTTTGGTTTGTATTGTTATTAAATACTAGTTTCTGCCCGCGACTTCGTCCGCGTAGACTTGAGTAAAGTATTCTATGTGTTAATCCAGGTTATAAACTATCTGTGTTCAAAATTTCATCCAAATCCGTTCAGTAGTTTTTGCGTGAAAGAGTAACAAACATACATCCACACTCACAAACTTTCGCATTTATAATATTAGTAGGATGTTTCTTATTGAAATTTGTCAGGTTGCACTGGCGAAATACCTGTTCAACTGGGTGACCCATACTTTTTAATAATGGAGAAGAAGTCTTTCCTTTTCTTGCTTTTGAAGACTGGTCTGCTCACTTTTCTCTAAATAACTTTCTTCTCTAGCTTTCTTTTCATTTTTTTATGACGGAAAAGGAAGTATGTACTCCCCACTAAGCTAGTTTTCTAATTTAAGTACCTAATTCTGAGTGATACTTATATAACCGCGGTAATATTAAATGGCGACCGATTGGCGCAGTGGTTCGAGCATAGGCCGCCCGGCTCACTGCACATGGTGATTGCGGGTTTGATTCCCGCCGGGGAAAATTTCGGAAATGGCTTTTTCGTAATTTGCTATACGGTCCCATAGTATAAGCGGTGCTTAGTTTGGCACCATACAGTCTGGCGATATTTATTTATTTATTGACTAGTATATTATTTGCTAGTACTTTCTAGTGACAATGGTGTTGCCTGCTCACATTGCGTTGCTGTTTCCTGGAGTGTACGCCGTTGTTGTTCTATTAAAAAGAATAACCATAAAGTTTATTGCCAAATATTTTCAGTGGAAGCAGCATTCGGAACCTGTGGAATGTGTGGTGTCCGTTTGTAATATCAAAATAACACCTTTTCACTAAATGCATATGAAAGTACATACGATACTTATAACAAAAAAGCGATTTCATTTTTTTTTGTCTGTCTGTCTTCTGTCTGTGTGTTTGTTCCGGGTAATCTCCGAAACAGCTGGACCGATTTTGACGAGACTTTCACTGGTAGATAGCTGATGTTATAAGCAGTAACTTAGGCTACTCTTATTTTATAAAAACAAAAAAAGTGTCCTGTCGCGCGGCCTCAGAACGCGGGAGCGGGCTTTTTTGTTAAGTTAAATTCCACGCGGACGAAGTCGCGGGCTCAGCTAGTTTATGTTATATATCTAGTATTTTGAGAGCCTTAGTGCTGAGACTATAAGCGTGAAATAATAAATAAACTTTTTAAAGTCGACTGTATTTGAAAGGTTTAATCTAAAATCAACAACGGGTAATAAAAATGGCAGCGCGGAACCTGGCGGAACAATATTAAATTTTATAGTTTTCTCAACTGCACTGCAGTCTGCTTCAGCAGCTTAGTGCGTACCTAGGAGTAAGCTGTTTGAAATATTGCATTCATAAAAATGCATTTCCACAAAATACCTACAGCTCGGGAATTACTTCTAGGAAATATAATTCTGCTGTTGAAAATAAACAACTGTAGTCTTTGGTTAGCAGACGGAAACGTTCATTCACACGATGAAGACAGCGAAGACACCGTTTTATTTGTACATTTTTGACGGGTAATGGCCGCATTTTGCAACAAGCAGTGATAGCCGATTGGTTAAAGCACGCGTCTTGCGGGCAACAGGTCTTGGGTTCAAACCCCGGCTCGCGCCTCTGGATTTTTCGAAATCTATGTGCGAATCATAATTTCGATATGATTATCACTTGCTTACGGTGAAGGAAAACATCGTGAGGAAACCTGTATGTCTTAGAAGATCTAACCAATTTTCGAAAGTCATGTGAAATCCGCCAACCCGCACTGGGCCAGCGTGGTGGATTATGGCCTGAATCTCCCTCATGTTGAGGGGAGGCCCGTGCCCAGGAGTGGGACGTCAAAAGGGCTAAATTATTATTATTAATGGCCACATTTGACACCTGGATACTGTGAAATGACTGGACATTATCCGTGTCGGGTTAACCGTTTGACTGACCAGTAAGTTTTTTTTTTTATTTTGCTAGAATGTCACTGTCTTTATAGGCCCAAACTAAGCAACGTTTTTACCGTTGGTACCATATAATGTACTGGGGACATCCAGACCTGGGCCCCAATTCTGTTTACCACTGGCATCTTGATCGTCAGTATTGTCAGTTTTTGTATAGAAAATCTATCAAAACTGACGTATTTACTACGCGATACGTCAGTCTTGACGTGTCGCGAGTAGATAGTTGGGCCCCTGATGTGGATAGATCTTAGAATTTTACAGTCACTTCAATCTCAAATTCAAACTGCAAATAGTTTTTACTCATGTAAGCCATCAAAGTATTTATTAATAGTCCAAGTCTACTTGCCAGGAAATTGCACCACTACGGTATCAGGAACAAGGCTCTTGACCTCTTGACTTCATATTTGAGCAATAGAATTCAAAAGGTCAATATTAATGACAAGACATCGCCCGGTTCTGTAGTCTCAATGGGCGTACCGCAGGGTTCGATACTGGGTCCTTTCTTGTTTCTAATATATATCAATGATCTGCCCTACTATGTAGAAAATAGACACGAAGTTGTGTTGTTTGCTGATGATACTTCTTTATTATTTAAAATTAAAAGACAGCTTTTAAATTATGACGATGTGAACAACGCACTCGCTAAAGTTGTAGATTGGTTCAATGTAAATAATCTTCTACTTAATGAGAATAAAACGAAATGTATAAAGTTCTCAACGCCAAATGTGAGACAAGTAGGAACCAATATACGACTAAATGGAGCAGAATTGGACCTTGTGGAGGAAACTGTCTTTCTAGGGATCTCTATAGATGCTAAATTGCAATGGGGTCCTCATATCAAAAAATTGTCGGGTAAACTCAGCTCTGCGGCATATGCTGTTAAAAAAATCAGGCATTTAACCGACGTTGAAACAGCTAGAATTGTTTATTTTAGTTATTTCCATAGCGTTATGTCATATGGCATACTGCTCTGGGGATGCTCTGCTGACTTAAACTCCATTTTTGTTCTGCAGAAAAGAGCCATACGAGCTATTTACAATCTAGCTCCAAGAATCTCCCTCAGAGAAAAATTTAAAGAAATAAATATTCTAACTGTTGTGTCACAATTTATCTATGAAAATCTCATGTACGTTAAAAAAAATGTTAATAATTTTGAGAAAAGGAGCGACGCTCATTCTATAAATACACGGAATAAGCACAAGCTATCCGTACATGTAACTCGTCTCCACAGAATAAGTCATTCTTTTATGGGGCAATGTATACGTTTTTACAATAAGCTTCCCAATGAAATCCGAGATTTACCTATCAATAAGTTTAAAACCCTAATTAAAACTAAACTCAGTGCAAAGGGTTATTACAAAATCTCGGATTATTTGGATGATAAATCAGCTTGGGACTGAGCAGCTCAAATCTCGACAGTCAATAATAATGTCAAAGCGTAGCGTGTCTTGCCCTACTTGTCCGAATTATTTGTGTAATTCTTAGTAATATCAGAAGGCAACACACTGGAGCTATTATAATATTTATATTAATATCTACCCTTTGTGATTATTGAATATAAGCAACTGGCGATAAAAAAATTTATAAAAAATGACATGTAAAAAGACAAGCCCGCTGAGTTTCTTGCCGGATCTTCTCAGTCGAGGTCGCGTTCCGATCCGGTTGTAGATATAAGAAAAAAAAAATGTAAAATTGACAATTTGTAAGTGCCCCCGTAGGCCTAAACAAAATAAACGCTTTGAATTTGAATTTGAATTTGAAAAATTTGAATTTGAATACTACCAGTTAGGAATGCTGCTTCCACTGAGAAGAGCACCCTTGGTCTGGCGATATTTATTTATTTATATTTAATAGCAACAAAACGATTGTAGTGTAAGTTCAGAAATAGCCGGGCAATTTGGATAATTTCCAAGTGCTTTTGATTTAGTGCAAGTAACTCAACCGGCTAGTGAACTGTACGTGTTTTAATAAGTAATTAGAATATGAGAGAAATATTGTTATTTTTTATAGTAGTGTTTTGAAATATGCTCTAGTAATAGGCAGCTATTTAAAATAACTTACGTAATCCTACTAATATTATAAATGCGAAAGTTTGTGAGTGTGGGTGTATGTTTGTTACTCTTTCACGCAAAAACTACTGAACGGATTTGGATGAAATTTGGAAGACAGATAGTTTATAGTCTGGATTAACACATGGAATACTTTACATAAGTCTACGCGGACGAAGTCGCGGGCAGAAACTAGTTCTATTATAAGTAGGCACAGCCGAAGAAATAATTCATCGGTCGCAGAGCTATGCTGTAGCTTGACTTCAGCTCATACACGCACTGGCTTGACCCGGGTAGTACCACCCTCTTACAGAAGATAGGTTCATAGTATCTATTAAAACTGCTTTTCAAACAATGTGTACGAGAGGCGAATGTCCAATCTCTCTTCCTTTCCCCCTGCCTCATTACCTCTCCCCTTTAGGTCGGAAGCGTGCGAGTAATGCCTTTGGTATTGTAAGCATCTGTAAACTCTAGGCTAAAGCGACTGCTTAGCATTAACTTAACAAAAAAGCCCGCTCCCGCGTTCTGAGCCCATTTTTTTACCCATTTTTTTTAATTTTGTTTTTGTAAAATAAAAGTATCCTAAGATACTCCTTATAACATCAGCTATCTGCCAGTGAAAGTCCCGTCAAAATCGGTCCAGCCGTTTCGGAGATTACCCGGAACAAACACACAGACAGACAGACAGACAAAAATTTTTTAAATCGCCTTTTTGCTATATTTGTCGTATGTACTTTCATATGCATTTAGTGAAAAGGTCTTATTTTGATATTACAAACAGACACTCCAATGTTATTTATTTGTATATGTATAGATAACTCAAAGGTGACAGACTGACTGACTGACATAGTGATCTATCAACGCACAGCCCAAACCACTGGACGGATCGGGCTGAAATTTGGCATGCAGGTAGATGTTATGACGTAGGCATCCGCTAAGAAAGGATTTTGATTAATTCTACCCCCAAGGGGATAAAATAGGGGATGAAAGTTTGTATGAAACTTTGTCAATTAATTTCCACGCGGACGAAGTCGCGGGCACAGCTAGTAATAGATATCCCACCTCCCTTAATCACACTTCCTTTCAGGTCTATACGCTACGGTAACTGCTTAACATCAGGCGGGTCGTACGCTCGTTTGCCGACTTTGTTATACTAGGTGAAACAAAAAGGGTATACTATATTTTTTGCAACTCAACTTTGTAAATCTAAAACTATCGGCTTTGTGGGACAGTTGAAGTACTAGAGGTTTTGTAGGCATATAGGCCTCTCCCCCTCGGACCGCAAGAGCGTTTAGACGTGTGCACCCGTATTAATTTTTATTTAAATATTAAATAATCGAAAATAGTTAAAAGTGAAATACTTAAGCAAGTACTAGGCGCGCAGAACATATGAAAGGTCGCGATTGTGCGGTGACGCAGCACGAGCAGAACAGCAACAACGTAGACGGAAGTAGCATCCTAAGCTTCTCCGCGCCGTCCGCACGTACGTCACACGGCCGTGCGTCTTGCTGCTTGCCACAGTTGATAAGCGCCAGCGATTAGCGGGTGAATATTAGCGTATAGCCCAAGGGGTATATACTTTTATTTGTTTACACTATTACCGACCGACGATAGATTGAATTAGAACAAGTTAAATTGAATATAATGTCGGTTTCACGTACGCCTACAAAGAGCAGTTCTAAGGTCACTTCTCCCACCCATTATGGATCGGATTCAGCATTGTATATGGCTGAAAATCAGGAACACGCCGAATTTAACATTACACAAAGATGTAAACGTCGTCGAAATGACCCTTCGAGTACTGCTGATATTACATTATCCGACGTAATGACAAGGATGGATGAAATAAAAAAGCAGCAAGACTATAAGTTCGCCTCCTTGGAATCATCTATAGGCGCCCTATCAACCCAGAACGACGAAATTAAGGATTCCATGATACATATCTCTGCAAAATACGATGATGTTCTTAACGACCTGAAAACACTCCAGCAGGAAAATAACAATTTTAAAAGTCACATAAAAACACTTGAAGCGAAGCTGGAGCAGTTTGAGAAAAATGCACGGTCCACCACAGTTGAGCTTAGAAATGTCCCTGCAACTGAATCTGAAAACAAGGAAAACCTAGTGGAACTCGCGAAAAACATTGGCAAAGTTATCAAAGTTCATATTCAAGACTCAGATATTCGGGATGTATTCCGGATGAAGCTGAAAGATAAACCAGCTGGCCCTGTTATATTGGATTTCACCTCGACTATCATGAGAGAAAACTTTATAAAATCTACAAGAAGTTACAATAAAGTGAACAGTCATGAACGCCTGAACACTGCTAGTCTCAATATCAATGGTCCTCCTAAACCTATATATGTAGCAGAATCCCTCACTTCATCAGCTAGACGCCTTCACTATCTCGCAAGAGTGTTTGCAAAAAATCACAACTATGAACACTGCTGGACCTCTTTTGGCAAGGTATATTTGAAACGCAACTCCAAAGAACCCCGTTTGCACATGAGCTGCGAACAAGATATTGAAAATTTAAAAAAAAGTATTTGACTAGTTAATTTTTGGTCTTTTAGATTACTCATCTCTAATTTTACTGCATGCATAGTATTCTACTGCCTTTTTTTAGACGAACCCTATATTTTTTCTGTAATAATACATGTGCCTACCAAATGTGATCACATAATCAATATACACAAAACCAACACAGTTACTCAAACGCTAATACACCTCACATTCTTCGCCAAGTACACAATAAACACATTCCTTAATAATAACACATATAACTTACCTAGTACAGGAAAGAGTTATTTCTTTAATTTAGTAACACCAACCAAAACGGAGTCAAATAGTTATGTTTTATTAGAAGCTATCCTACTAATTAATCCTATCGACAAATTGTCTTTCGTATATTATCCTACTAAAAACTCTAACCGGAAAATTCAATGAATTAAATAATATTCAAAACGATATTGACACTTATAATGTAGCTGATTCCACTATCTGTGAGGCTGAGGATTGCTTGTCTTTCTTACCTAATTCGAATAAATGCCTAAAATTTTTTCAACAAAACATTCGTAGTTTAAAATGTAATTTACCTGCCTTATTACCCATTCTCGTTAGAACGGGGGTAGACTGGGACTGTATTGTTCTGACTGAGTGCTGGTTAGCATCTTCCCAATGCGTACCTCCTCTGGATGGATATAATAGCTTTTCTTCTACTAATAATCGTACGCAAAATGAGGGTGTGGTCGTATATTACAAAAATAATTTAGACATTTCAGTTGAAGAACCTATTATAGCGGAAGCAAATTGCCTTGTGATTACTTTGAATAAGAATACAGTAGCCCTTGCTATTTATAGACCCCCCGGATACAAGATTATTAATACATTTCTTCAATCCCTCAACAATATATTATTTAAATATTCAATGAGACAAAATGTCATATTGCTCGGTGACATTAACGTTAATATAGCTGAGCATAGTACAGACACAAATCTTTCTGCATATTTAGATATGCTTGCATTTCATGGAATGATACCTGCGTTCACATTCCCGACACATGGTAAAACATGTTTAGATCATGTACTACTTAAGACCAAATTATCGGCTCGTTGTCTTGTTCTCCATACGACTTTGACAGATCATAACAGTGTTGTCTTATACATTACTACCTCTTCTAGGCAAAAACCTCAAAAAGTTATTCAACGCATAGATTATGAATGTTTAAACTCGGAACTAAAAACCACTGACTTTAGTTCCTTGTACACGATTAAAGATGCTAACGAAGCTGCGACATACTTTCAGACAATCCTTCAAAATGTTATTACGGCCAACTGTAAGGAGGTGAACATTTCCAGGCGAAAGAAAATCTTAAAACCTTGGATAACCCCGGGTATCTTGAAATGTATTAGGAACCGAGATAATCTATTTAAAAAACTTAAAAAAGACCCAGATAATGAAATACTAAAGACTACCTACAAACGGTACAGAAACTATTGCTCATCCCTATTGAAAAAGCTTAAGAGGGACTTTGAGAAACTACAACTCCAAAAGGCAGGCAAAGACTGCAAAAAACTCTGGAAAGCTATAAAAGAGATCACCTATTCAAACAAACCTAAAGAGATCCCAGTAGAATTAATATGCACAAATGACCCGCAAAATTCAGCAAATAATGTAAATCATTACTTCGCAAATGTAGGCAAAACTTTAGCCGAAAACCTAAGCATAAATAATTCACCTACCGAACCCGAATGCCACACTTTAAAATCATGCTGTCATTCTTTTACTCTTTTACCGACCGATGATGACGAGATTGGGATGCTAATAGCAGGTTTAAAAAGTGACTGCTCTATTGGCCTAGATATGATATCTGGCGAAGTTCTAAAGGCAAATAAGGATGTCCTAACAACTCCCATATCGTACATTTGTGACTTGTCACTTTCGACTGGAGTATTCCCTGCCGTCTACAAAAAGTCGAGAATTCATCCCATCCACAAAAATGGAGACAGAGGCTGTGTCAGTAATTATAGACCAATTTCTATTCTCCCTACTCTTTCAAAAATTTTAGAACGGATAATTAATAATAGGCTAATAAAATATTTGGAAAATAAAAACCTATTATCGCAATCACAATTTGGGTTTCGAGCTAAAAGATCCACATCAGATGCGGTTTTTGAACTGACAAACTACATAGTTAATAATTTTGATACTAAAAAGAAGACAATAGGAATATTTTTAGATTTAGCGAAGGCGTTTGACACAGTCTCTGTCCCAATTTTAGTTAAGAAACTGGAATGCCTAGGTGTTAGGGATCTTCCGTTGAAACTTTTACAAGATTATCTGACCGGACGAACACAGTGTGTCCAAATAGGTAATATCACAAGCGAGGAGGTCTCAGTGTCTTTTGGAGTTCCTCAAGGAAGTATCCTGGGACCGACTCTCTTCCTTGTGTACATAAACGACCTTTGTCAGATGCAAATCCCTCACGCCAAGATCATTACCTTTGCAGATGATACAGCCTTGCTATTCTGTGGTGACTCCTGGGATGATGCTTTTTTAAATGCACAGAAGGGAATGAACATTATAAATAAGTGGTTGTATAAAAACATTCTAACGCTAAATGTTGCAAAGACAAACTACATAACCTTCTCTATGAAAACCAACGATGAGCCTGATCCTTCATGTCGTATTATTTGTCACTCGTGTGCGAATTCCAATGATGGCTGCTGTTCATGCCCCAATCTTACAAATACAGCATTAACCAAGTATCTGGGTGTGATGATTGACAGCAAACTAAACTTCTACCATCACATAGACCGTCTTGCTGCAAGGGTACGGAAGCTTATCGTAATTTTTAAGAATCTAAGACATGTTGCCCAAATAAACGTTATTAAAACAGTATATTTTGCTCTCTGCCAGTCACTACTTATTTACTGCATCACCTCTTGGGGCGGTGCAGGTAAAACCCATTTTCTAAAAATTGAGAGAGCGCAAAGACTACTTCTTAAAGTTAGTTTGTCCCTGCCATTCTATCACCCAACGTGTGATCTTTATAAAAAATGGGAAGTATTAACGGTCCGTCAGCTTTTCATCCTATATACAGTGACTAAACAACATTCCCTGTTAAAATATCAACCTGACCAATTCAAAAATCAGCGACGTAAGGATACAGTTTGCTCAACAACTCCGTTCAAAACTAGATTTGCACATAATTTTTTCTGTTACCAGGGTCCTAACTTATATAATAAGTTAAATCGTATCCTATCAATATATCCATTACCAAAAACTAAATGTAAGTATTTGGTAATGGAGTGGTTGAAAAAGTTAGATTACAACCGTACAGAAAACCTACTTCATCAATAAATATTGACTATCTAGCTCAAAGATATCAAAGATATTAACAAAAATACAAAGGAAAGGAACACTGATACAACAACACACATCCACACACACAAACATGCACTCACTTAACTAGAACATACCTAACACACACACACACACACACACACACACACACGCACACACACACATAACACACATAGCACACATTGAGGCGTTTGTTTGAGTTATATTATTTTACGTATTTGGTTAAAAGGTTAATAATTTAACTACCTACCCCTGTTTCTCCTATATTGTTGTTTACTTGCTCCTTATATCAAAAAGTGCTAATATCTCAGTATAATTCAAATACAACTGATCTTGTTCCATCCGTGGGTGGGGACCTGGTGATCTGTAATACAGGTATTTTCATGCCTACCTCAGACACCAGCTCCTCACATATTCTAGACTATGCACATACCTGTATTTAAATAGATATAAGTAAGATTCTAATAATGTAAGGTCTATTTTTGTGAGGAGAAATAAATAAATATTATTATTATTATTATTATAGTAGAGACTTAGTTTTTAATACCTAGGGAAGGTAAGTGTGTAAATTAGGTTGTATCACATTATATGACCGAGAAATTGAACTGCTTGGTGACTAGACATTGCTAGGCCCCTATTAATAAATTGATCTCAAGTCTTTTGTACTGGGATGACATAAGAATGACATTTCCAAGAGCGCTCTTATACTTGAGATCGATTCCTTAATAGGGCCCTAGACTTTTGATCTTAGGCCCGTATTAATAAATAATAAAAATAATAATAAATATTGCCAGACGAACACACCAACTGTATGGTCCCAAACTAAGCAACGCTTGTACTATGGGTACCGTACAATGGACTGGGAGCGATCCTAGTGACATCCAGACGAGGGAAAATTACGAAAAGGCCATTTCCGAAATTTACTCTGACGGGAATCGAACCCGCAACCACCCGATGCAGTGAGCCGAGCGGCCTACGATCAAACCACTGCGCAAAGCGGTCGTCGAAATCGATCTCAAGTCTGAGAGCGATCTTGGTGATGTCATCCCAGTACAAAATCAAGATCACTTTTAGACTTGAGATCGATTTAAAATACGAGCCTTAGTCTATTCATAATTTAAATCACAAAAATTAAATTCTGTGCTGAAAATAGATCAAAAACTATTCCATCCCTTGTATCCTATACAAGCGCGTCCGGAACTAACCAGTTCAAACTGGTAGGTACTATCCGGTTACCGCCGCACAGAACCGGACGAAACCGGATAGAGTCGGACGCGGCTGCCACCGGTCAATAAAAGTTTGAACAAAACGTTGTTCCCGAGTCCATTAGTTGGATTTTCTTTGAATTTTTTATGCAATTATTTTCTGTTTCTAGTTTAAGTGAATGGACAAGATCTATGAATGTTTTAGTAGATTGAAGTGGTTCAGAGGATCATTTGTTTCTGCCAATATTATCACATCAGAATTTGTTCTTAGATACCTACTAGGTGGGTACTTGACAAATTAGAAATATGCTGTTATTCACAAATGTCAATTGCCTAAATTCCACGTAGATGTTCCATTTGAGTTAAGTTGTTTAACACTCAAATTTGAGTTGTGTTTGAGTTTACATTATGAATAACAAGTACTTAAGTATGCAATTAGTTGAGCTTAAGATGAGTCAAAGGAGGTTTAATCTTAACGACACACAAGCACAGGTTGGAAAGAGACCATAAAGAAAATGAAATACCTACTTACTTTCTTACCAAGTAACCTGATCTGATTTACAAGAGAGAAAATATATTATGCTTAGGTACTTTATATTATACCACAGAATTATAAGACATACACACTATTATACCACAGCCAACGAGAAGGGTTACGAAATGGTAATAACGTTCGCGTTCGATTCGGTCACCGTCGCTCGTTAACTTCAGGCGGCCGTTTTTTGGTTCATTCTATATCGAAAACCGAAACGTTAATTTAAAAAATAATCTATTCATTTTAGTATCGCTGCTCGTTGGCCGTGGGATAGATAGGTAGGAGTCCAAATACAAACCAGTGCTTGCTTTCGAGGAAAACATAACAAAAGCGCTGAACGAAATACGAACGTGTGTTATTCCTTTGAAAATGATTTTCGTGTTCAATGTCCGCTCCTCGTTCAACGCATTCATTTGACTAACGAGCGGTGTGCGTCACAAGCGGTTCCATTCACTCATTCATTCGTTCGTTCCATTCTAATCGTCATTTGAAGGATCAAATAGTCGTTGAATTTGCAAATCGAATTCCGGGATTTGTTAAGGGTTGTAATTAATAATTTGTAGGTATGTAATAGTACATTGTTACACGAGTGGTGAAAGTGACTTATTTAGTCCCGAGACGGGGTTTGGCGCCCGAGCGTAGCGAGGGCGCTAATAGTTCGAGGTACAATATAAGTCTTTCACCCGAGGTAAACACTGTGCTTTTCATTACGAATACAAGGAAAGTAAAAATAAAAACAGGAATTGGCTAAAGAAATAATACAAGGAAGAATTTTCAACAGAAATTTCAACAATACTCTACAACTCGAAAAAAAAATAAAAATCGGATTGCCGCCTATTTTGTTTTATTTTCGTTGGCCGGCCAACTTCATTATTTAGCCATTATTTTTCATTTTCATCTTTAAATATTTTGCCCAAATCTATGTTATATTAAAGAAATTGTTGAAACTAAATTATATTAAGTCATTTAAAAATATATATTCTTTAATTAATACTTAACTTCATGTTATTTCAATTTTACATCGTGCTGTAATTGAGTGACTGTAGAAAAAGATTGAACATAACCATGTTCAAACTTTTTCTACAGTCACTCAATTACAGTTCTATTTTAAAAAAACTAGTTCCATTTTCACATTTCTATGGAACCCCATAGAAATGTGAAAATTGAACTAGTTTTTTTTTATAATTTGACAGCTGTCAGTTGAAAGCGATTCTCCCGGGCCGGAAAAGTATTACTTCCAACCCGCTCCTCAGGCAACTTCAGACCTACTTTCAAAGTATGAGTAATGAAAAAAAAATTGTTAGACATTTTTATTTTTTACTAGCTGAGCCCGCGACTTCGTCCGCGTGGAATTTAACTTAACAAAAAAGCCCGCTCCCGCGTTCTGAGCCCGCACGACAGGACACATTTTTTCATTTTTTAAATGTTGTTTTTCCAAAATAAAAGCCTAAGCCTAAGTTACTGCTTATAACATCAGCTATCTACCAGTGAAAGTCCCGTCAAAATCGGTACACCCGTTTCGGAGATACTCTTTGATTTCATGTGTTTTTATTTATTTACGCGGAACCCTAATTGGTTTTTCTAAAATTAAAGTAGCCTAAGTTACTCCCTATAACATCAGCTATCTGCCAGTGAAAGTCCCGTCAAAATCGGTCCAGCCGTTTCGGAGATTACCCGGAACAAACACACAGACAGACAGACAGACAGACAGACAGACAAAAAATTTTTAAATCGCGTTTTTGCTTTAGGTGTCGTATGTACTTTCATATGCATTTAGTGAAAAGGTGTTATTTTCAGATTACAAACAGACACTCCAATTTTATTTATTTGTAATAGATTTTCTTCATAGTACCTACTTACTAAGTCGGCAAACAAGTGCTCGACCTGGCTGATGTTAAGCAGTAAACGTAGCCTATAGATGTTTTAAAAACTAAAGGCATTGCTAATAGCATTGGTAGCATGTTGTCGACCTGAAGGGGAGTGGGACAGAGGGAGGGGAAAGGAGGGGTTTGGCATCCATCTCTCTCACTCATCTCATTCTGTGTGAGGGTGGTACTACCCCGGTTAAGCCAGCCCGTATATGAGCTGTAGTCAGTTAATAGTTTCCGTACATCCATATAATAAAAAAATAACATAAATATCGTCAGACTGACACACCAACTGTATAGTTCCAAACTACTCAACGCTTGTACTACAATGGGTACCGTACAATGAACTGGGGGCCATCCCAGTGACACCCAGACCAGGGAAAATTACGAAAAGGCAATTTCCGAAATTTGCCCGGCCGGGAATCGAACCCGCAACCACCATGTGCAGTGAGCCGAGCGGCCTACGCTCAAACCACTGCGCCAAGCGGTCGTCAGTTATGCATTATAATGCTATTCGAAAATATTTATTGTATTACATCTCTACGTAATAAGGAAGAAATCTCAGGAAATGAGGTAACATATTTTTGGTGAATGAAAGTTATGGTGTGTGTGGATCGTATATTCCCTAGGGGTGGTTATGATAAAACAACTGCGCTTCCCGTTGGTGTAGCTATGAGGGAAAACTCTGACAGAAATGAGAAACCATGAGAATTTTTTCAGGTTTGATTTTCGTACCTGAAATACTTGCGGCCGACTTACTCACAATAAATACTCTTGACGACCGCTCGGCGCAGTGGTTCGAGCGTAGGCCGCTCGGCTAACTACACCGGGTGTTGCGGGTTCGATTCCCGCCAGGGTAAATTTCGGAAATGACCTTTTTGTAATTTGCCCTGGTCTGGGTGTCACTGGGATCGCCCCCAGTACATTGGACGGTACCCATAGTACAAGCGTTGCTTAGTTTGGGACCATACAGTTGGTGTGTTCGCCTGGCGATATTTATTATTATCATTACATAGTATAAAACAAAGTCGCTTCCCGCTGTATGTATGTCCCTATGTATGCTTAGATCTTTAAAACTACGCAACGGATTTTGATGCGGTTTTTTTTAATAGATAGAGTGATTCAAGAGGAAGGTTCATAATGTATAATACGTGCATAATATTGTAGAGAAACACTGATAAAAAATACCCGTGCGAAGCCGGGGCGGGTCGCTAGTTTATATATAAAACAAAGTCGGCCAACAAGCGAACGTCCAGCCCGATTTAAATCAGTAACCGTAGCCTATAGATGCTTGCAATACCAAATGCATTGCTCGCACGTTACCGACCTCAAGAAGACTGGCACAGAGTAAAGGAAAGTGAGGGGCTTAACTTCCGGTTTTCTCACTAATCGTACTCGTCGTATGATAGCTACTTTACGCCGATTATTGTGCGAACTGCCAAGGAATGGAACACCTTGCCGGCGTCTTTGTTCCCGGTTGACTAAAACCTGGATGTTTTCAAGTCGAGAGTGAACAGATACCTTCTAGGCAAGTATGCACCGTAGACCACATCGTCACTTACCATCAGGTGAGATTGTAGTCAAATAATTGCCTATTTCGAAAAAAAAAACTGTGAGATGGTGGTACTACCCTGGTCAGCTTGGCTCTACCACCGTAATAACTCATAATAATATGACAATGTTTACTTAGTTTAGGACCCAACCAGTTTGTGTATTTGGCAATAGGTACAACAGGTATTAAATATTATCGGTGTTATAAGAAAAAAGTAAAACAAACGGCATTAAGGTGAAGGCGCCTGTCTAGCCCGCGAAATTCAAAATTATCGAGTATTTTTATAGTTTATGCAAAATCTGAAAACATTTAAGACAACATTTTGTGATTTGCGAAAAACTCAGTATGCAGTGCGTTTATTAATACATTTATTTTACTCTAAATATTATCACGGTGGTTATGATACTAGTAAATCACTAAATATACAAAAATTGCCAGATTATCTGGATAGCTGTCGTTCTTGAAATGTTTTAGAGTAAGTTGGATATATTAATAAATGCACTGCACACGGTCTTTTTCGCGAATTACAAAATGTGCCTTTTATCATTGTCAAAATTTGAAAAAATTCTAAAGAACCTCAAAAATTTGAACTTCGCGGGCTAGATGGGCGCTTAACACGATTTACACCAAAGTTTACTTTTTTTGTAATAACAAGGTTTGTGTTTGAATCCTACTAATATTATAAATGCGAAAGTTTGTGAGTGTGGATGTTTGTTACTCTTTCAGGCAAAAACTACTGAACGGATTTGGATGAAATTTGGAACACAGATAGTTTATAACCGGGATTAGCTCATAGGATACTTTTTATCCCGATATCCCGAATTTTTTGTTAAGTTAAATACTACGCGGACGAAGTCTCGGGCACAGCTAGTGTTTCATAACTAGATTACGATAATACCTGAACATGCCCCTAGGGCCGTATTTATAAATCAATCTCAAGTCTGAAAGCGATCTTGGAAATGTCATTCTTATGTCATACCAGTACAAAATGACCTGTCTCGGCCTGACCTTGGCATACTCAAGATCGTTCTCAGACTTGAGATCGATTTAATACGGTCCTTAAATACGACTGTTCCTACTTTAACCCCACCTGTAGAGTCCATATGACGGTACATCTGTCTGACTCTCGGCGCGAAATGTAGAGTTATAAAAACAACAGCTTAGGAGAGCGGGTTGGTAACAGCTTACGCGGCCTTCAGGGCGGGCGCTGAAATTTATTTCACTAATAAAATTGGGCTGGAACGGAAAATGTCTGTATACTTACATAGCGGTTTTTTATCCACGGTTATAGAGTTATATATAAGGCGCTATTCTTTCTCTTAAATGCGTTTTCTTCTTTGTTGTGTCTTTATATTATTTGGATTTGTCTGTACGTGTATTTGTCTCAGAACTCCTAAACGGCTAGATTGATTTTGATATTTTTTTGTGTGTTTGAGGTCCAATTATGAATAGCCTTGGTGGTTTCGATTTTTATAGAGTCTCGTATTACTGTTTGTGGTTCTTTCAGAGCTACTTTACGCCGATCTTTTGTGAGAGGGTGGTGCTACCACAATCGAGCGAGCTCATATATGAGCTGTAGTTTATTTCCTACAGCTTTGCTCTACCACCATTGCTTCATATCATATCCATAATACAAGTTTTATATCGGCGCCATACGATTACGGGTGTGTTGACTGACGACATTAATCATTCTAAAAACAAGGCCAAAACTCGAATAACTCTAAATTTAATCAACAGCACAGTCTTTGGGTAGATCTTCATCGTAAAATTGAGAAGTCAAGTGTCTAGAATAATCGGTAATTGCCTAAGTTTCAGCCTAGGATAAAGTAAAGTAGTACTCAGTGCTAGGCGGTGCGTGGAACGCTTACGCGCTCCGCTTCTGAACTGAGCTCCTAGGGATACCTATAGCTTTATTAAAAGGGCGTGAGACATAAGCGGATAGCGTTTATCGATACGTTTTTTTACTATTTGTATCAAAGACACTGTTAATTATTTAAAACACAAAATAATCATTATTTTTGTATTTTTTTTCAAAGTAAGCAAACAGTACGTACGGCCCGCTTGGTGTTAAGCAGTAACCTTAGCCTATAGATGCTGGTAATACCAAAGACATTGCTCGCACGTTTCTGACATGAAGGGGACAAAGGGACCGGAAGGGAGACAGGGGTTGAGCTTCTTACTTCTGTGAGAGGGTGATAATGCTCCGGATATGAAATAGTAATTAAATCTGATTTGCAATCTCTGTGTGTAGTAGCATGTTAATGGACTCTGAGGCCCGTATTAATAAATCGATCTCAAGTCTGAGACCAATCTTGAGTACGCGTTTGACATGACATTTTGTACTGGAATGACATAAAAATGTCATTTTCAAGATCGCTCTGACTTGAGATCGATTTATCAATACAGACCTAGTGTAGGTGCTCACTAACAGGTAACTAAGTCATGACGTAGGCGTTCGTAGTCGCCTACGTCGTAGGTGTTCGTAGCGGCCTACGGCGTAGGCTTATGCAGCCTACGCAGCTTATCCATTTTAGTTATTAGAATCTTTTTTTTAGACTTTGTATGCCTAACGTCTGGCCTTTTGATCGCAAGCACTGTACTGTAGGAACCCCTGCCTTAACATAGTTTACTACACGCCGCAACCAGATGTCGCTTTGCAGGACGTTATATTCAATCTGTGTGTCGACCAGGGTAGCACCAACCTCTGACAGAAAATTGGCGGACAGCAGACATTATAGCTGCGTGTCATCCGATGAGTGAGAGAGCCGAAAGTCTTTTATTACCAGACATTCACGTGTTACGACTACATTTTAGTTTGTTCACTATTATAATTAGCTAATTAGTACTTGACTTTTTAAATTTAGGATATTAGAGGCGTGAAACGCTTCCACTCATAACCTGATCCCTCATCTTCAGCCATTACCTTCAACTGTTCCGCTTCGCCGCGGCACTAAAAGATAGCTCTGAAGTTTCACAATTTATAAGAACGTGTCTCCAGAGGGCTCCGCAAACCCTTGCTTTTTAATTATACCAAAATCTTAGTTATTTGCTTTTAAATGTTAGACAAAATCATTTTAAGGTCAAGAAACCGAGGGTATCGGGGTTCGATCCTTTATGTAAAATAAAAGTATTGTCGTGATCATACTTCAAGCACTGACATTTAGCTTAGTTGGAGTGGCTACCGGGACTACTAAGGTCATGACGTCACATTGTTAGTCATCTTTAAAAAAAAGATTATAGCCTTCGAATTTTTGACCATTAAAAAAATTGATTTGGAATGTCCATTTTTCACCAAATTAGAGTTTGATCCATATAAAAACCGCATACGTCACATGTGCATTGGCCATCTTCGCAAACATGAAAAAAAACTCAAAGAGGTCG
This sequence comes from Notodonta dromedarius, assembly GCA_905147325.1. Lineage (NCBI taxonomy): Eukaryota > Metazoa > Arthropoda > Insecta > Lepidoptera > Notodontidae > Notodonta > Notodonta dromedarius. Next base: position 6,456,235 of record LR990183.1, on the reverse strand, counting down.
GTGCCAGGTAGGGTTGAAACTGAACCAGATACCTGTCGTGGTAAAACAACCCTTATAACCGTTACAGTAGAGACGCTTCGCTTGCCGCTAACCTTGATAATGTTTCAATATTCAACTCATATCACAAAACAACGAAACTGCCGTTAGAACTTTTATCAGCACGAAAGCAACAGATACTGAGCCCCCATTCGACGATTATATCGGTCCTAACTGGCCCCAGTTTTGGGGCCACACCGCTAACTTCCGGCTCTTATCTGTCCGAGCGGACAGAACACCCGCAGCAGCCCAAATTAGCTTCCCCGTACCGGTTTACGACGGATTTATTCGGATTTGGACTTAAAACTGGCTATTTGTGACAGGTAAAATAATAATATTTTTTTAGATTTGGACATCCTTGGATATTTTAAAAAGACATTTTTAATTAAATCCGAAAGAAGCGAAACTTTATAGTATAAAGCGTAGAAACTAACCTTTAAAAACAGGTGCGACGCGCGCCATATCGTGTAACGCTACTGACGCTTAGCAGGGATAAAGTGGCCGCGCGGCGAGCGCCCCGAACGTCCGTATAGAATCTTCGCTTCATAATACGAGTACTCTCTCATATCCACAGCTCTTCTAATGTTTTTATTCTCAATTGTAATTTACAAAATAAAGTGAGCCAACATGCGTACGACCCGCCTGATGTTAACCAGTTACCGTAGCTCTGCGAGATAGATGCGTGATCGATTTCTATTTTTAATTTGTTAAAAATTGTTATTATTTTTTATTATAAGTGTAATTGGTTCTAATTAGACCGTTCTAATGTAATGGAAATAAATAACTAAATGTCTGCGTTACACGTGCAAAGGAATGTTCATCGCAGAAAGTATACCACAACTCTGAGCGCTCTACGGTAAAATATCTTCTCTGCTCTGCGCTGCGTGAATTTCGTCGCCTGCGTCACAGCATAAGCTCACACAAATTGTTGCTAAACTAACACAGTCAGCACCAATTACATGAACGACGGAAGCTAAGCTGGTGGGGCGCGCCCAGATTGACCCAATCGCTGTTAGTTGTCAAGTCAAACAGCTGCGGCCGGGCCGTATGGACTCTGGCTTGTTTTGTTGTGCCGTGCGAGTTGTAGCGATTGAGATTAGACACTTTGCGTTGGTATAATGGGTGTGGAATTCTGTGTTTTATTAATAAATACATAAATAAATAAATATCGCCTGACGAACACACCGACTGTATGGTCCCAAACTAAGCAACGCTTCTACTATGGGACATGGACTTGGGGCGATCCCAGTGACACCCAGACCAGGGAAAATTACGAAAAGACCATTTCCGAAATTTACCCTGACGGGAATCGAACCTGCAACCACCCGGTGTAGTGACCCGAGCGGCCTACGCTCGAACCACTGCGCCAAGCGGTCGTCAAATAAGTACCTTTGTTTTGTATCATCAAATAATGATCTCATCTTCAGGGCCGCAAAATTATCTAGACCGGCGGCAAGAAGAGTAACAAACATTTGTCAATACAGAGATTTCATAGTATGACAGTCTTTATCGACATTCAGCAGGCCAGCTAAGTTTGTTGAACTGTAGCTATAATTGAGTCGTTGACATCTGTCATGTTGACATGTGTGTTGCGCGTCAAATTTAAGCAGCTCAAGTTTGATGGCCTCCATTTTGGTTTTCCAAAGTGAACGGTTACGTTTTTGTTTTGTATTGATATTATATATGTGTTTGTTATTGCTGTATTTTGTTAACTGACGGTGGCGATACACTTATCTATTAAAATGGGAGTAACATATTTATAAAGGAAGAAGAAGAAATTGGATGTACGAAACAGAATTATGTTACCTTAGCAAAGTATAAACTTCTCTTTTGATAAAATGAAGGTATGTCGATAATACCCATCCATTATTATAATATTTCCTAAACAACTTAAAAATATTTTCTTATGACTGCTTGGACAAGACAAATTAATTTCCCCATTACAAAAAATAAAAAAATCTTATTTTAATAACCAGACTCTTTTCTCTTCAAAATCGCTCACACTAAGCCCACACCCCACCTGATCCAGTTTAAAACTGCAAACTAATTTGTCACGGGGCTTTCAACTTTGTTGTTACTTAGCACAGAGCCTGTATTCGCGTGGCAGGTGTGGTCGTAAAGTTTGACAGGCGTCCGACTGTGGATTAGGGGAGGGGTATGAGGCGGAATATGGAATTAGACGGTTTATGGTTTTGAAGGCAAGTTGTTAGTTTCTGACAGCAGATAATGATAACAGCGAGTTGTTATGTTTAGAGAGTCTTTGTCTCAAGCATTTTCTCATTAGAAGCATTTAAGGTGAAGGCGCCTGTCTAGCCCGCGAAGTTCAATTTTTTTGAGTTCTTTAGAATTTTTTCAAAATCTGACAATAATAAAAGACAAATTTTGTAATTCGCGAAAAAGACCGTGTGCAGTGCATTTATTAATACATTTATTTTACTCTAAATATTATCACGGTGGATATGATACCAGTAAATGACTAAATATACAAACATTGCCAGATTATCTGGATAGCTGTCGTTCTTGAAATGTTTTAGAGTAAGTTTGATATATTAATAGATGCACTGCACACGGTCTTTTTCGCGAATTACAAAATTTGTCTTTTATTATTGTCAGATTTTGAAAAAATTCTAAAAGAACTCAAAAAATTTGAACTTCGCGGGCTAGATGGGCGCTTTAGCCTTAACTACAAGCATTCGAACATTGAACACGTTAAAAAGTTTTTTGCCAACACTGAAAGTGATTCTTATTATTATACTAGCTGTGCCCCGCGACTCCGTCCGCGTTCTGCTGAAATTTTTCCTGAATTTTCTTTGCTATAAACCTCACGGAGCCCGAGACCTTTCCAACGAATGCAAAACCGTGGAAATCGGTTCGTGCGTTCTGGAGTTATAGCGTCAGGAAGGAAAACCCGACTTATTTTTATATAGTAGATATCATTTCTAAGGTTCCCCTTCGATTACAAACAGTTCTAAATAGGCATTTCCTTACACATTGCCATCATCAATATTGCATTATACAGAAACCGTCATTTAAATAATAAATAAACGAGTACCAAATCTAAAATTCAATTCTTGGCATACTTTTTTCAATTCATTTTTACGCTGGTAACACCGGCGCGGTGAAATCGTAGCCGACATATTTTGAATCTGCATTTTGAAGTAGTGAGCCGCTCTGGCCACGTGGAGTGGCAGTTAGCATAAAAAAAATTGTAGTTGGTTTTTCTGACTTGGAAATAGTCTTAATAGTAGTGGCACATTGATGCTCTATGGTTCTCTACTGACAAGGGGAAGAAACCATCTGTTCCCCTCAAAAGCAGCTTCAATAGGAAACACGGGGACCCGGTGCGTTTCGTCTGGAGGTCCATGAGTCCCTATGACGTGCTGGAGGCGGCCACCAGGGACGAATTAAGTCGGTAAGAATCCCACATACTCCCCGGTCTCTCCCACAAGAGGTTTGGCGATCTTCTGAAGATTTACCCCAAAAAAAGGTACTTATAAGACGGCATACTGGAGAAATCGATTCTTATAACAATTACAGAAATCTTTTCAACCTGAAACTTTATACTCAAAACAAGAAAGAAGATTTAAACTTATAACTCTGTGATTCGTTATACCGCGGCGAATAGCCAAATCAGCGACAGGAAACGACATCACTGACGTAAAAAAATGTGAATTTGTTTTTTCTTTAACGCAAAACGACCGCTTGACACAGTGGTTCAAGCGCAGGCCGCTGAGCTCACTGCACCGGGTGGTTGCGGTTTCGATTCCCGTCAGAGCAAATTTCGGTAATGGCATTTTCGAAATTTGCTCTGGTCTGGGTGTCACTGGGGTCGCCTCCAGTCCATTGTACGGTACCCATAGTACAAGCGTTACTTAGTTTGGGACCATACAGTTGGTGTGTTCGTTTGGCGATATTTATTTAGAAGCGGTGACGTTTATTTGTGTTTGAATCTATTATCTATTATTTTTTTAATAAGGACGGTTCCATAATGAGTCAGGTTTCCGGTTCCGATAGTCAGTAGGTACAAGAACTTCGGGGAAAACCGACTTGTAGGAACATGGTGAATTAAAGCTTTCTAATCCATTCTCGTTTCTTAGCATCATTAATGTAGTAGAAAAAATAGATAGCTTGGTTGTAACCCCTGACGGCTATCTCGTGGCCTAATGAACGAAGCGTTTAGCCTTAATGTTAGCCGATAGTCGGCTAACGACTTGTCCTGTGAGTTTATAGCTTTATTTGTTGGTAATTGAATGTATTATATATAAATATATACATGAGGATGATGGTTGTATGTATGCCGTTTTAAAGCCTTAAATTAAGGCTATAACTCCATCCCAACTTTGTGAGAGAGCTTAAGTACGCTCTATTAAAATAACATTTCCAGGTTCACTGACGTAGTGTTTATAAGTCTGTGGTTCGCTGTCACAATTTTTTTGGCTTCGCTCCTCGCATTTTGCTAGTTTTAAATAAAATAATATTTACAAGTTGTATTATACTTAGAGTATATTAAGGCCTTCGGCTTAACCTAATATCCCAACCCTATCAGTAAAGTTGCGGATACTTTACTGATAAATTACCCGAAAAATCATGATTCACCACTTACGCTTTGGGAAAACAAAAATTACTACACTATATTTCCACTACCCATAGAAAAAACCCGTAGTCAGAGTCATCACCGAACTATTAAATATCGCCCTTAATATTTCACAAAATGTACTGAGATTCAATTAACTTTAACTTTTCCATTGACCTACAAAATAGGAGACATAATATCGGCTTATGTAAGTATTTCATGTCAAAATGATGCCATCTAAACATATTTTATTCAACGCGCCATCATATAATAGTAATAAATAATTCATAAAATGGATCCCTTCCACGTTTGACACGAGAGTAATGTTGCCATATGAAAAATAATACGCGAGGCTAAAGGTCGCGGATTTGCCGCGCGAAATGACAGCTGTCAAACGTGATATAAATATGGCGGTCTGGTTGTCAGTTGGAGTTTAGCGTGAGGTGCGTCGGAAAATGTGTTTTAGGCTATGTTAAAATTCTAAATATCTATCTATATTCTATAATATTCATTTATGGTGCATTGAATAACTACCAACTCTATTTTGAAATAAAAATATTATGTAATAGGTACAGTTTGGTGACTACTTTCTTATTTCTATGGCTAACAAAACAATAGCGCGTTAAACATATTTGAACCAATAATTTTCATACGTAAAACAATAATAATTTTATTACCTCCCACAGTTTTTAACCATCAATGATCAAAGGACTGAACTGTTAGTTATTTAAGTTACGATTTAAAGAATATTTATGTTTAAATGTTCACTGTGAGTTACGGAAGAGAGTTGAAACGGCAAACTTTTTCGTATATAACCGATTTTGTGCCGAAGTATCGAAAAAATTCGCCAATTAAGACCTCTGCATTTGCTGTATGGGAAATACTACAGCAATTTAGGCTGTTCAAAATACTGTTTTTGTCAATTAATATCTCAATTCATTGGTTTTTAATAAACCCGTTCACATTTAAATGGATAACCCGTGTTGCGGTATCGGAGTGCGATGCATGGACAAATTGGAATAACCGTTATCTGCAAGGGACATCTGCCGACCGCTGCGGGCGGCTTGTCTATGAATAACTATTTATGGTGCTGCAATCGACTGATTATACAGCGCCGATAATAATATGTTAAGGTGAAGGCGCCTGTCTAGCCCGCGAAATTCAAAATTTTCGAGTATTTTTATAGTTAATCCAAAATCTGAAAACATTTAAGACAACATTTTGTGATTTGCGAAAAGCACAGTATGGAGTGCGTTTATTAATACATTTATTTTACTCTAAATATTACCACGGTGGATATGATACTAGTAAATCACTAAATATACAAAAATTGCCAGATTATCTGGATAGTACGAGTATCTGTCATATCTGTCGTTCTTGAAATGTTTTAGAGTAAGTTGGTATATTAATAAATGCACTGCACACGGTCTTTTTCGCGAATTACAAAATGTGCCTTTTATTATTGTCAGATTTTGAAAAATTTCTAAAAGAACTCAAAAAATTTGAACTTCGCGGGCTAGATGGGCGCTTTAGCCTTAACGCTCATTGATAATAATAATAAAAAATATGATAATTTCGTTAAGATTGCTTTATTGATGACGAAACAGCTACCTTATGTAAATAAGGTAGGGTACCTACAAAAGGTACATAATTGATTGACTCAGGCGTTACTTTGACCTCTTCCATTTACGATCAACCTATTTGATTTATAATTTTGGAGGTTAACAAGCCAAGGGTGAGTGGTGGGTCCTTCTCCTAAATTGTTTTACACAAAGTAGGTCAGAAAGGTAATTTGGGACAATTTCCGCCACACACTCCCACCACTGTTACTCCACCAGGTTCGACAACGGTGACCAAAGATGACGCCGCGGTTCGATAAGGATCTGATAGAGACTAACTTCCAATCTTTGATTTACTGGGTAGATCACATCAGTTAGACCTTGCTAACGCGAGTGAATAAAGTGGGTGACCTTTCCATAATACACATGCGTTTCCAAGCCAGTATCCACTGCCAGTGTTTGCCGTGATAGAGATTACTTATTTATTGGCAATGGTGTGGCATGCTCACATTCTGTTGCTGTTCCCGAGAATGTACACCATCTTTTATTCATTGAAAATAGTAACCATCGAGTTTCTTGCCGGATCTTCTAAATGGAAGCAGCATTTCGAACCGGTTGTAGATTCTTACTATTCATAAATGCTTTATTGGCATACGTGATTAAAAAAAAATAGTTTGATTTGAGTTCGAGATGTGAAATCAATAAATCCTTACTTCGTAGCTATCGTAGCCTGTTCGTAGCTCGTCCGTAGCATTCGTAGTCAGTAGACGAGGGGTGCTACCAATAATAGATATATCGTGACCATCGTATTGTCGAATTCTACTCTAAATCCCATCTTTTTGCCGTCGTATCCGATCAATACATAATTATCGTTCGTTCAGACGATATACGACAGCAAAAAAGACGGAATTTATAGTAGGATTCGACAACACGAATGTCACGATATATCTATGATCATTGCTAAGAGTAGCACCACCCAAAGCCCGGGGCATATAATAATAAGAACAAGACAACATTCATAGCAATACTCAACGAACTGATACCACACCATTCAGACACACCACTTCACAGACTCCCCAACTAAGCAGGCAGACCCCTACCACAGAAGAAATAAGCGCTCAACCTGAATCTCAACCAACAACACTAATAAATACTACACACCCTGGTGTACACTTGGCTTTGGCCCGTGGTCACCAGTAAACCGGTGTAAAAGCCGATGAAAAAATGCACCCAAAATATAATAATAATAATTTATTCGTCCCAACTAAAAATAATACAAATTTCTCTTAATTAAGTATTAACAAAACCATAACAATGTTATAAATTATTTAAGAGAGAATGTTAACGGCTATACTAGTATAAACTTAACATATAACATCATAGAATAATGCAGTAGATTAATAGTTATGGAGGTTCCAGTACTGTAATTTCTAGATTCCCATATTGGGAATGCTACCCGCACAACTTATATTGACACTACGGATACAAAAGGGTAAACTTTGTTTGTTTGTGAACTAATTCCAGCGGCCCGCCAGAACATTCGCCAGGATAATACCAAGACAAACAAACTACTTAATAGAAATACTTGATATTTCTATGTATACTATGTGTCTATATATAAATAATAAATAAATATCGCCAGACGAACACACAAACTGTATGGTCCCAAACTAAGCAACGCTTGTATTATGGGTACCGTACAATGGACTGGGGGCGATCCCAGTGACTCCCAGACCAGGGAAAATTACGAAAAGGCCATTTCCGAAATTTACCCTGACGGGAATCGAACCCGCAACCACCCGATGCAGTGAGACGAGCGGCCTACGCTCGAACCACTGCGCCAAGCGGTCGTCAATATATACATAGAAATATCAGGTTTGTTCATTTTCCAAATAAGGCATGTGATAGCCGATTGGTTAACCATGCGTCTTGCATTCACCAGGTACTGGGTTCAAACCTCGGCTCGCATCTCGGGGTTTTTCGAAATCTATGTGCGAATCATAATTTCATGATTATCACTTGCTTACGGTGAAGGAAAACATCGTGAGGAAACCTGCCGGTCTTAGGAAATCTAACCAATTTTCGGAAGGCATGTGAAATCCGCCAACCTGCACTAGGCAGGGTCGTGGATTACGGCCTGTATCCCGCTCGTAGTGAAGGGAAGCCCGTGCCCAGAAGAGGGACGTCAAAAAAGCGCCATTTTTTTATATTTTCCATATTAGGGAAAGTTCGCTGTTGAATGTTCGGTATCGTTGCTATGCATTCGGATACTCAATACTAAAACCTCGATGCCGACAACTCAATACCTAATGCTCTATAATAATTTATTCTCGACACCGACTTAATACCAAATGCTGGATACCAAAAGCTTGATACAGTTCGTTTGACATCGTATGTTTGACAACAAACCCTTGATACTGAATGCTCAATACCCAATTCTTGACACCCAAATCTCAATACAAAATATTCATGTTGAACAAATATTTTAGCGAACATGCGTAATAAGTAAATGACATAATGTTTATTATTGCCCGCAGGCGAGTGGCGCGGGGAGCGGAGGATGCTGGACATCACTCGAGATAAGCCGGTCAAAGTGTGCGTGCGAGTCGTGGTTCCCGTACGGGATCATCCTAAAGTGAGTATTTCTATTTGTGCGGATTGTACTTGTGTTTTCCAAAGAAGAGAGGTTGCTTTGCAGCTCTGAACACTATTGGCAATGATAGACCTGAGTCTTAACTCGGAACAGAAAAATGGATATTCTAATATTGGGCGGTTGCGGGTTCGATTGCCGTCGGAGCAAATCTCGGAAATAGCCGCTGCGTAATTTTCCCAGGTCTGGGTGTCACTGGGATCGCTCCCAGTCCATTATACCTATACGGTACCCATAGTACAAGCGTTGCTTAATTTGTGTCCATACAGGGCCCTAACCACGCTAGCTACTCAAATCGTAATAGAAAAGCAAACGCTCGCGATTACGTTTCAAACGCTCCGCTTTTGACGTTTTGCCGACACGAGCTTCACGATTTCTACTGACATTGATATGGTATGGTGTCAGCAAAACGTCAAAAGCGGAGCGTTTGAAACGTAATCGCGAGCGTTTGCTTTTCTATTACGATTTGAGTAGCTAGCGTGGTTAGGGCCCTGTTGGTGTGTCAGTCTGGCGATATTTATTATTATTTATTAAATAAATATTTCCTAATTTTTCAACATATTTATTTTTGTACATGAAATACAAATAGCCAAGTGTATTTCGAAAACGTTCCAATTTGGCGCCTTTCAAAAAAATAAGCAGACATCCTAGGGGCACTTCAGACAGGCGGCGTATTCCAAACACATTACATGAACGTATGATATTGAGGTGACGAGTGAGTTTCCGCCTTTTTAGAGTTCCGTAATCCCTAGCCTAATGTCCATTCCATTCGTCCTAGCTTATCTCAGTGTCATAATCTTAACAGTGTTTTTTATTTTTTACATAAAACTATACGAAAAGGAACCTTAACCCGCCAAAAATACGCCACATAAATAAAATAATAATAAATTAATATCGCCAGACTAACACACCAACTGTATGGTCCCAAACTAAGCAACGCTTGTACTATGGATACCGGACAATAGACTGGGGGCGTCCCAGTGACACCAAGACCAGAGCAAATTAAGAAAAGGCCATTTCCGAAGTTTATCCTGATGGGAATCGAACCGGCAACCACCCGTTGTAGTGAGCCGAGCGGCCTATGCTCGAACCACTGCGCTAAGCGGTCGTCAAAAACGCGATGGAAATACGCCCGGTATGTAAACGCTCTAATGGCTGCTCGTGGTTGTAATAAATAGGTTTATTTCAGTGGCAATAAATAAGGGCTAAGCCTCCAGTCACGTTTGCAAGACGAATCGGAGTCGTTCGATGTGAAAATATCGCTTTGTCGGCGTTGCACGTGCGTGTGGAAGGAACCCGAGGAGTTACTTCGCGTATTGGGTTCGACGAGGCGTATGATACGCTATTTAAGAGTGTATAAATTTCAATCAGTGGAATACCCTATGTGGCAGCCTTGAGCTGACTGGCTCCTTACCCCGCTGGCTGGAGCGCCTTTGCGATCGCCCTATCTCCGGGTGAATTAGTATGGCCACATCCAGAAGTAACATACAGGGTGTAAGATGCATCGTAACGGAAACAGATACTATGGATTCAACTCATGATTCTGGACCGGCTAAAGTTGGAATTTTCCGTAGATATTTTCGTGAATTATGTTTTCACCATTTTTAAACCCTTGGAAACCGTTTAAAACAAGTAAAATAATTTTCAAAGTCGGTCAACAATTGGCGGAGTAATCGGTGAACATACACACAGATGAAAATAGAACCTCCTCCTTTTTTGTAAGTCGGTTAAAACATTACTACAATGTAGTGGATATAATAATGAAATTAATTTTACTGCTATATTTATAAAGGGTATAGGGTATTTGAGGGTGGTCGTTTTACGAGCCTAGCTAGTTTTTCTTCAAGTACATGAAGAAAAATTACGCTTATTTGGCCGGCGCAAATAAGGCTGCGATTGGAGGGCGCGACAATTGAAATCGACTAATAAGATACTTAGTTGCCTTAATGTCACGTTAGTCTACGGATCGCAAAAGACTGTTGTATATCACGAGAATGAGCATGGTGTTCTATTATTGTATAATAATCCTACTAATATTATAAATGCGAAAGTTTGTGAGTGTGGATGTATGTATGTTTGTTACTCCTTCACGCAAAAACTACTGAACGGATTTGGATGAAATTTGAAACACAGATAGATTATAACCGGGATTAACATATAGGATACTTTTTAACCCGATAATTCCGAAATTTTTGCTAAGTTAAAATACTACGCGGATGAAGTCGCGGGGCACAGCTAGTCTATGTGTATCGTAGAGTAAAATAAAAATTCTAAATAAATATAATATTAGCAAAAAAAATTACGTTGAAACTATTTCAAAAGTGTGGAGTTACTAGCTAGTGAAGCGCGACGTCTTAACTTGCAAATTTTAATGACGAATAAGTATCTTTGTATTTACTAACTAGCTGAGCCCGCGACTTCGTCCGCGTGGAATTTAACTTAACAAAAAAGCCCGCTCCCGCGTTCTGAGCCCGCGCGACAAGACCAGCTTTTTAAAATTTTGTTTTTCTAATATAAAAGTAGCCTAAGTTACTCCTTATACCAAAAGCTATCTGACAGTGAAAGTCCCGTCAAAATCGGTCCAGCCGTTTCGGAGATTACCCGGAACAAACACACAGACAGACAGACACACAGACAGATAGACAGACAGACAGACAAAATTTTTTTTAATCGCGTTTTCGCTATAGGTGTCGTATGTACTTTGTATTTATTTGTATAGATCATTGAAATAATAATAATTCGCACTAACTAAGACAAAAAATAATTGTTATTCATGAGTACAATATAATAATATACAAAACTAACTAAATATTTCCCTATTACCTAATTTTCTGCATTCGATCTCAATACTTTTAGGCTCGTATTAATAAACCGATCTCAAGTCTGAGAGCGGTCTTGAATATGCCTATGACGTGTTATTTTGTACTGGAACTACATAAGGAGTAACAGTTTCAAGATCGATCTTAGACTCGAGATCGATTTATTAATACGGATTAAGGATTTTAAGCTTAACGGAACTGTCAATCGCAAAAATAGCCGTCCCCGTGTCGCAACCTTCGTCTGCACCCTTAGGCGTTCCCTTACAAACGTCGAGGGTTACCATGGCCAATTTCACGTTCCTTTTATCATTGTTAGTGGGAAAAAATCACGCCTATTCTGCTTTTTTTGTTAGCCTTGAATAGCTTTTGATAGATGATACGGCGGAAAACGTGTATCTTTTTGTATAGAGTTACAAAAGTGTAGTGATTTGTGTTTTTTGAATTGGGCATTTCGGGCTATTTTTTATAAGTTACTATCTGGGTACAAGGCATTATAATTAGTTTTTTTCATATTAAAAACGAACATATGCCTTGTAATACTAAAACATTGTCAATCGATTGTAAGTTCCTATTTTGCGGACGTCATTATTACTGACTGACAATTAACAAAATTAATTTTGGGGAATTACGCAATTTCGTAAGTAACGCAATTAGAATATGTACAGACACCTCACGAAGTCATACCCAAATCAAACTATCCTACTAATAAATTTCTACCATCAAATACCATTAGATAAATCGAGGGGTATCGCCACGTTCACGAGGCATCGTTACATAACAAAAGCGCCGCTAACTAATCACATTACCCTCTTTATTGTGCCATAATAGGCTGATAGAAGGCACTAACTGACAATTAGTGGGCCATTTTATATCATCACGGTTAGAGTCTAGAGTGGTACAAGGGAGAAGCGTCAGATACATTCCACACAGTAAGATTTTTAACATTGGGAAATAGGTATTCAGATTATTTGTGTTTTACTAGCTTTTGCAGATTTATTTAAAACCGTAGCGTAGATTTAATTTTCTGTATGTCGCAACACCGCCATCTACCGGGTCCAACTATAGCTAAGAACCATCCAGGTAACCCATAATTTAAAAAAGAACATCAAAATCGGTCCAGCCGTTTAGGAGGAGAAGTATTACAAACACGCGCAATCCGGAATTATGAGTATAGCTCAGCTGTAGCTAGAACGCCCTTGTCACCGTGAGGTTCCGCATTTGATTACCATCTTAAACTATTGACGTGAGCCCGTTCTTAGCGTTAGCATTCAGCTTAATTCGAGAAGCTAATGGGAGTACTAGTAATACGATAGTCAAGTATTGCTAGTTGTAATGTCACAACTCATTGGGCACGCGGAGCCTCCCCTCAATGCAAGGGGGATTCAAGCCATAGTCCACCTCACTGGCCCAGTGTGGGTTGGCGGATTTCAAATGTCTTTAGAACATTGGTTCCTATTGTCCTATATTGTCCTTCATCGTAAACAAGTGATACTCGTGTCGTGTTAAAGTTATTTCGAAAAACTCAGAGGTGCGAGCCGGGGTTTGATCCCAAAGACCTTGTTGCCTTCTAGACGCGTGCCTAACCAATCGGCTATCACTGCTTACATAATCTTTGTAAAAAATCGCTGTCTCTTCTATCTTGTGCGTCACCGCAGTCACTCAGCTTTCGGCGGCGGCTTGTTTGCGTAGCTCTCGTGATGGCCATCGAGACGTGATGCGGGGTCGAGCTTGCTTAGGCGTTATATGCCGATAGCATGGCATGCGGGACCATTCCGGTCACCTCTCTGCTGATTGGTGGGTAGTGTTCCGGGAAAAATGTACCTACCTACCTATTTGTTCCAATGTAATGTACCTATGTGTAAATGTTAACACACTACGGGGTAGTGAACCAGGCGGGTGTTATGCCTGGCGGGGCGGCCGCTATGCCCCGCTGGTTATTCTCGGGGTCTTGTATATATAGTCACGATGCTTGCGAGTCTTACTATCGTGATTCAGTTTTTCTATGAAGAATCCGTACATTGTATTGAGGCGCTGCATTTAGCGCCATCTGTCCGCTTCTGTCGGCGACGTGAATGTGAGGTAGCCACAATTATAATTTCAAAATAATTTAAGAGCTGGTTGACAAACCCCCTCCCTTCCCTGCTCCCCTTTAGGGTGGCAACGTGCGAACAATACCATTGGTACTCGTATTGCAAGCACATGTATAGGCTACGGTAACTGCTCCCGGCTAGGCAACCTCTAAGCTGGGTGAAGCTAAGGAAATAAAAAGGTACATCCTACTAATATTATAAATGCGAAAGTTTGTGTGTGGATGTATGTATGTATGTTTGTTTGTTACTCCTTCACGCAAAATCTACTGAACGGATTTGGATGAAATTTGGAACACAGATAGATTATAACCGGGATTAACATATAGGATACTTTTTAACCCAATAATCCAATACTACGCGGATGAAGTCGCGGGGCACAGCTAGTAATAAATAAATATCGCCAGACTGACACACCAACTGTATGGTCCCAAACTAAGCAACGGTTGTACTATGGGTACCGTAGAATGGACTGAGGGCGATCTCAGTCACACCCAGCCAAGGGCAAATTTCGACCATTTCCGAAATTTTCCCTGGCGGGAATCGAACCCGCAACCACTATGTGTTGTGAGCCAAGCGGCCTACGCTCGAACCACTGCGCCAAGCGGTTGTCAAATGAAGCGATCCTTTGGGTTGAAGCGGGTAGACTAGCTAAGTGGACGTAAGCCTAAGAATCGACGCTGAAGCAAGCACAGCAAGTTTCTCTTTGCTATCACTAACTGTAGTTGAAGTAACTATGAACATCAAAGAGCCAAAATATCTCTACAAGGGATGCTTCGTCCGTGTATCGATCGATCAATTAGTTGTTCACGAACTTTTGCTTTATACGCCCCAGGGAGACCGCTTCTGCTGTGGTTACGAAAAATTGGTAGAGAATTTTATTTCTATCAATATCAATAATAAGCGAGCAGTGAGCAGGGAGCAGTGATAGCCGATTGGTTAAGCACGCGTCTTGTAGGCAAAAGGTCCTGGGTTCAAACCCCGGCTCGCAGTTCTGGATTTTTCGAAATCTATGTGTAAATCATTATTTCTATATGATTATCACTTGCTTACGTTGAAGGAGAACATCGTGAGGAAACCTGCATGTCTTAAAGAATATAACAAATTTTCGAAAGACCTGAAATCCTGTGATAGCCGATTGGTTAAAGCCCGTGTCTTGCGGGCACCAAGTCTTGGGTTCAAGCCGCGGCTCGCACCTCTGGATTTTTCGAAATCTATGTGCGAATCAAAATTTATATATGATTATCACTTGCTTACGGTGAAGGAAAACATCGTGAGGAAACCTGTATGTCTTAGAAGATCTAACCAATTTTTGAAAGACATGTGAAATCCGCCAACCCGCATTGGGCCAGCGTGGCGGATTATGGCCTGAATCCCCCTCGTGTTGAGGGGAGGCCCGTGCCCAGGAGTGGGACGTCAAAAGGGCTAAATTATATTGTTATTACGTGAAATCCGCCAACCCGCACTGGGGCCAGTGTGGTTGATTATGGCCTGATGTCCCAAACCTAGCAACGCTTGTCTTAAGGTTACCGTAAAATGGACTGGGGGCGCTCTCCCAACTCACCGTACAAAACGCAGCTATCGTAGTTACTTTACGCCAATCTTCTGTAAGAGGGTGGTACTACTCCAGTCGAACCAGCCCGTATATGAGCTGTGTCTACTGGCTACAGCTTGGCTCTACCACCGAACTACTTACAGCTACTACCATTTATACTACCTATGTAAATTTCAACAAGAGATTTCAACAATTAATCGATTTCAACAAGAAAGTTCAACAATTAATTGATTTCAACAAGAGAGTTCAACAATTAATTCACCTGTCGACGACAACATTGAGGGAATGTAACGATCCACTGTGTTAGTTCAGTCACGAGTCTGTGGTTCGTTGGTCGACGATTTCGCCGACATTTACTCCTGAATTGAACCTCCGCAGAAATAGACAAGTGAGGTGTCACAGGAAGTGCAATGGAGTAGGAATCTACTATATAAAAATAAGTCGGGTTTTCCTTCCTGACGCTATAACTCCAGAACGCACGAACCGATTTCCACGGTTTTGCATTCGTTGGAAAGGTCTCGGGCTCCGTGAGGTTTATAGCAAAGAAAATTCAGGAAAAATTTCAACAGAACGCGGACGGAGTCGCGGGGCACAGCTAGTTATTATTATAATAATTTACCCCTTTAAAGTCTCACACTCCCTTCAATACGAGAGAGATTTAGGCCATAAGCCACCATGCTAGCTAGCCCAGTGCGGGTTGGCGGAGTTCACATGTCTTTCGAAAATTGGTTAGCTTTTCTAAGACATGCAGGTTTCCTCACGATGTTTTCCTTCACCGTAAGCATGTGATAATCATTCACACATAGATTTCGAAAAATCCAGAGGTGCGAGCCGGGGTTTGAACCCAAGATCTGGTGCCCGCAAGACGCGTGCTTAACCACTCAGCTATCACTGCTTTTACTTATTTTATTATTATTTTATATTAAAGTAATATCAGGTCCACTCGTTCTTCTGTCCCATTTAATAGCCCCTAGGGGTTCGTCGGTCCATTGCGTTCGATTACTGACAAGGAAAAAATCCGTGGCACGACGCCACGCCCAGAAAATTTCCGAGCAAAAACTATGAATGATTAGATCAAACCATTTTACTTGAAACCGTCTTGGAACGCGATCTTCTATAACTTCTTATTCTAATTGTCCAACTGAGGGATGTTTTTATGATAAATTAGGCACCATTACCGTACCGTATTTTTGATTGGACCTTCTCTCCTACAGGATATAAGGGTCAATTTCTTACGTTGTCGAACTCACAAG
The DNA here is from genome assembly GCA_905147325.1 of Notodonta dromedarius. NCBI lineage: Eukaryota > Metazoa > Arthropoda > Insecta > Lepidoptera > Notodontidae > Notodonta > Notodonta dromedarius. Next base: position 6,439,703 of record LR990183.1, on the reverse strand, counting down.
ATTTGTCTGGTAGGCGATGTTAAACAAATGTACAGGCAAATTAATAATAATAATAAATATTTATTTCAGCCAAAAAGCCATGTGAATACAAAAGTATGTTTACATGCTAAAAATTAAAATAAAATAAAAAAGTTGTCGTGATGTTCGGTACATGCTACGAAGAAAGTGAAGTCCAATGCCACATTACTCTCGATCCTCGTGCACATGCACAGCACTCACCGCCTGTAATACTACAGGCGGTGAGTGCTGTGCATATGCACTGTTACTAGAGCAGCCTATCCGTTCCCAAAAACAAGCTAATTCTCGTAAGAAAAGAAGTCCGCGACTACCAACGTATCCGAAATTCGTGGAGAGATAGAGGACTATTGGCTAAACACTGTCACTTACGGAACATAGTGTACACCGTATCTGACGATCCGTGTATTGCGCCAGTTAGCCAGTAATAAGAGTGACAAGTTTCCAAACGCAAGCCGGGTGCTTTTGACTAATTGTTATATGGACGATTTGCTTTCGGGATGTAACTCAGAGTACGAAGCTATAGAACTATGTGCTGAGCTTCCGACTTCACTAATAATGGACGATATAGGCGCCTTAGTAAATGGTAAAGTTGATGTACAATAATATATATTTTCTGCTCGTTGGAACCGTTGATCGGTGGCGAGTGATGTTAGAAGGTCAGCTATTGTAAATAAACCCCTCTGATATTTTTTAACGGTCGGGCAATGCCTTTGCTATTGCTATCATCTTCTGGCCATGGTTACTGCTTAACATCGAGTGGGCCGTACGGTCGTTTTCCTTTTAAAATTGTTGTTGGTTTAAATTGTTAATCTAACTTATACGTGTGTTATCCTCCAATATTTAACTTACTTGTGTTGAGAACAGTTTGAGGCACAAATGAATTTACGATGAAGGGTCTTGCCGGACCTAAACTAACAGAATTATTATTTCATTGCATGCGGGATTTATATAGCCAACAATTTATAATGCTTTGTCGTCACTGTCGTTGTAAAACTGTAAGGTAATATAGGTAATATTCCATTAATCTTTAATCCTATTTTACTATGACACTTATAGGTACACTCTGTCCTCCTTTTAGCCCGCCTAGTAGTCCTTAGACCGTACAAAGATCATAATAATAAGTCTACGAACAGATGACGCTCTCCGAGAAGGCAATTAAATAAATAGCGATTCTTTTAACCACGCAATAAAGTGCAATTCAGCTCGCAAAGTGCCACTTGTGTAAAAGTATAATGTACCAACAAGGGTTTCTCCTTCTATCGCGTACCTACCTAGCTCTTATCTTTTCTGACACACGGTCGCTTATTGAGTGGGTCCACCAAGGCGAAGACACCCATGTACTTGTACCTTCGTCCCTAAAATTCGGAGTGCGCCAAGCCTGACTCTTCCAACTAAACTAAACTCAATTCTTGTACTAGGAATGAACTCACGTCACTAGTTTATCCCTTAGAGTGTCACGAGCACCTTCGTCGGTGTATAAGATTTGAATGCTCCAAGTGTCGCGTTACCCAACGGGGAGTATGAGACGCGAGCGGCCATTGGTTGCCTATTTGCTACGTTTAGTAACACGTCAACCATAATAGGTAATACATCGATTATGTCAAAGACTATCTTGTTTGACATAATCGATTGGTATCGATTGGTATCGATTCTTGTAAAAAAGCTTAGTGATTGGCACGAAAAAAACAAAAAAGAATATTCATACTTCCGAAATATTACTTCACTTGGGGCAGAGGGCGCTCGGAGGTGAGGATCAATGGAAGGGTTAATGGCCAGGCTGGGTACCGAACCTGGAACCTCTCATTTACGAAGGCAGCCCTTCTAAACATTTGACTATTGACGCACATACATATTACACACAACTAAAATTGAAGGAACATTATGTAATTACGTGATGTTTACTCAAGAGGGGTTTCTGCCAAACAGTCTTTGGCTTACAATGGTTGAATAATTATGTTTTCGTGAAGTATGAACTCGAAAATGAATTCATTTGAAATTCAGTATGGCCGGCCCTGACTGGGGAAGACTTATAATAACATAACCCAATAAAAACTTCATCTGTTATTTTTAACAGGAACTGCTCGTTGTTTAAAAGTTTAAAATAAATTCAACAAAAGGAGACTTTCAGTTATAACTGCTTCTATTTTGCATATTTGAATATTCTTTATGACTTGCTCTATTGTTGTTTGTTAGGTGGACCTCTCAAGGGTCTTCCTAATAAACATCAATAGAGGAGCCAGCCTCAAGGTTTTCCAGATGAAACGCACTGCCTTCTTTCTCCCTCTATGTGCCCGTGCTCTTAGGATCACATCTTGGGCAGATTCCCTTTCGTACCAAACTAAGCAACGCTTGTACTATGAGTACCGTACAATGGACTGGGGGCGATCCCAGTGACACCCAGACCAGGGCTAATTTCGATAAGGCCATTTACGAAATTTACCCTGACGGGAATTGAACTCGCAACCAACTCGTCCAGAATACAGCGGCCTTCGCTCGAACCACCTGCGCCAAGCGGTCGTCGAAATCGTATGTGTTAGTATGGCGACGTTATTTATTATAACTCTACTTGTTTCAGTTCAACTTCGTCGGGAAGCTGTTGGGACCCAAAGGCAACTCCCTGAAGCGGCTCCAGGAGGACACGATGTGCAAGATGGCGGTGCTCGGCCGTGGCTCCATGAAAGATAGGCAAAAGGTACACTAGTACCACTTATTCTGCATGAATTAGAACGTAAGGGAGGGCACAGACCAGCTATCTACTATTAACCGGAACCGGGCAACGCATATCTGCATAATAGAAACAACTTAAAAGGATAGACAGCAATATACTAATGATATAAGACAGCTTTTTATCTTTATGCATAGACTCAATATACGGTACGGCCGTTTGCGGTCATTCACACGGTAAACCCGACACCCATCATGTCTATACATTGTAACTTATTTAGATACATAAAACAATTATGGAAAACACCGTGTCGTCTTCTTCGTGTGTAAAACACGAAACAAACTTCGTGTACTTCGTATACAACAACATTATAGAAAGACATGTGAAATCCGCCAACTCGAACTAGGCCACGTGGTGGATTATGGCCTGAATCCCCTCGCAATTAATCCTCATTGGGCCCGTGCCTAGGAGGTGGGACATTAAGGCCCATATAAAAAAAAACGATTTCAAGTCGGAGAGCGATCTTGGGAAAGTCATTCTTACAAAATTTTTGATAAAAAAATTAAACCGACTTCAAAAAAACCTAGGTGCACTAAAAAGCTAGAAATAACTAGATACCTAACTAACTAGATAAAACATAATTTCTTTAATTTGGAGTCGGTGCCACTACCTTTACAATAGGACTTCTAGGTCCCTACCCTTACTTACTTTAATAGGCACCGACTCCAAATTACGCGCCTACCTTCCAGTTTCTTCATCATCTGATGATGAAGCCGGTAGGTAGGCAGTTTACTGAGACTATTTTAGTGACCGCAACCACCACTGAAAAGCCACAGGAAAGCAAATCACGCGATTTCGTTTACTCGGATGCTATATTTTTTCCAGTTATTTTGATTTTAAAGCCAAACTACTGAACCGATTTTGATGAAATTTTTATGGGACCAATCTGCACGGACGACCTTTCAAATGAATTTTTCGAATCGGTTTATAAATGGCAGAGTTCTGAGGTGACAAACATTAAAAAAAAAAAAACATACACACGAATTGATAACCTCCTCCTTTTTGAAGTCGGTTGAAAATGACATGTCTAATAACGGACCTACATTCTATTACACAATGGAAATCCCGCGGAAAAATTACGGCACTAAATTTTACATAGTTCAAATTCAAATAGTTTATTTTGTTTAGGCCTACGGGGGCACTTACAAATTGTAAATTTTTATTTTATTTTCTTATTTCCACAACCGGATCGGAACGCGACCTCGACTGACAAGATCCGGCAAAAAACTCAGCGGGCTTGTCTTTTACATTTTTTTATATTTCTTTTTTTTAAATCACCAGCTGCTTATTTAGTTAATAATTACAAAGGTTAGTAGATATAAATATAATAGCTCCAGTGTGTTGCCTTTTGAAATTACCAAGAATTACATAAGTAATAATAATAGTGTAAATTATATTGCCGACACGATACTACAGCGCCGCGTCTCCGGGGCTTCATATGTGAAATAGACTGTAATTATTTATTATAATAATAATAATATTATTCCATTTATTTATTTTATATTTTTAAATCTAAATAAAAAATATCTTATTTAAATAAATTTAAAAATATAAAAAATAGTTCCCCACCAGCATCGGGAACAGGGTCCTAGCTACCGGCGGTCTAGGCTCCAGAGAGAGGAACTTCCTCACTATCCTAGCCGTCTCAAGGAGTACTGCCTTCTGGATCTGACCCTTGATCCAGCTACCTAACGAGAGCCTCTTAAGATGTTTGTCGAGGCTCTTGCCAATTAGGCCATGGGCGGAAACGACTATCGGTACAATGATAGCCGTGTCAATATCCCACATGTCGACAACCTCGTGAACCAGATCAAGATATTTACATTCCTTATCTTTTCAGCTTTCACGAGGTTTCCGTCATGGGGGACAGTGACATCGACAAGCATTGCATGACGCTCTTGTCGATCTATCAACACAATATCAGGTCTATTGGCAACAATAGTCCTGTCAGTGATGATAGATCGATCCCAGTACAAGGTGATATGGCCATCTTCCAGAACTGGTTCTGGCACATACCTACAGTACGGCACCTCAGACGCCACAAGACGGTATTTTAGGGCAAGTTGCTGGTGGACTATCCTAGCCACTTGGTTGTGTCTGTGCAAATATTCACCATTAGCGAGGCGTGAGCAACCGGAGATGATATGCCTGAGGGATTCACCAGGGCGGTGACATGCCCGACATATGTCGATAGTACCATCCCGTATAATAAATCTGCGGTAGTTATTTGTCATCACCACCTCGTCCTAATATTATTATTATTATTATCAGGAGGAGGAGCTCCGCGTATCCGGGGACCCGAAGTTCGCGCACCTGTCAGAAGAGTTGCACGTCGAGATCAGCGCGTTCGCCACGCCGGCCGAGGCCCACGCCAGGATCGCGTACGCACTGGCCGAGCTCAGGAGGTTTTTAGTACCGGTGAGCTATTGAACAAAGTCGACAAGCCGCTTGGCGCAGTGGTTCGAGCGTAGGCCGCTCGGCTCACTGCACATGGTGGTTGCGGGTTCGATTCCCGTCGGGAAAAAATTAGGAATGGCCTTTTCGTAATTTGCCCAGGTCTGGGTTACACTGGGATCGCCCTCAGTCCATTGTACGGTACCCATAGTACAAGCGTTGCTTAGTTTGGGAGAATACAATTGGTGTGTCAGTCTGGCGATATTTATTTGTTTATTTTTTATTTAAACAAGCGTTAATCTGCCTGACGTTAAGCAGTTACCATAGCCTATAGATGCATGCAATACCAAAGGCATTTCTCGCACGTGGCCCACCTGAAGGGGAGTGGCATAAAGGGAGGAGAAGGCAGAGATCGTTGGGCTTCCGGCTCTATCACTCTTAGAACAAAACACCGATATAATAGCCACTTTGTGCCGATCTTCTGTGAAGGGGTGGTACTACACTGCCTGAACCATCACTTGTATGAGCTGTAGTCATTATACACCTTGGCTCTACCACCGAAAAATATTTTTATATTTTTATACCGTTCACTTCGTATCGCAACTCGTTGGTCGTGATAGAGAAAGGCATTTCCACATATCGTCAGGGTCGCTACACAAAAGGTTTCTGAGATATTAAATGTTAAATTTTAATAACGCTCTCCATGCGGGTCATGTGTATATTTTATACAAGCGCGACAGCCTGCGCCGCTCGCTTCTCGAGATATTGTTCTATCTTATAGAGACATACAAACTCTAATGCCAACATCTTTATTTGCTTTTACCCTTTTTTAAATAGCCGGCTACTAGCCCTGATTTATTTTGTTATTAAAATGTAGCGACTGCCTTTCGACAGTCAAGTGACTGTGACAAGTGACAAGTGACTTTATGCATATTATTTAAAAGGGATTAGTAAGTAGTACTAAGTGAGGTTAGTCTCTACTAAAACTTTCGCCAAAGTTAATAATAATATACCTGGATAGGATATTTACAACTTTCTGTTGGTACTTCGGATGGCTATCGCAGTCGTTAACCCCTATCGGAAGCGTTCAGGCGGCTTGAAAACTCTGACTTTGTAGTAGACCCCCAACTGACACAAACAAAAAATGATTATAATTGGAACCGCCCATGTGACATGTCCTAAACGAACCTGAGCAAACACTTACATAGTTTAATCAACGAGATTGTAGAGTTCCAAATCAGTTCTCCCGACTTGGCTGATATAGAGCTATAAAAGTGTCGTAATATTCAGATTACGTCGCGTATCTTACGCCGTAAACCTGATATTATCCAACTATCTTGAAGCCTCTACCCCACAGGCGGGGGGCCAAGTCTGCTAACAATCTAAATGGCATTTGTTACAGATGATTGCAATGCCAATGACATTGCTTGCATGATGCCGACATGAAAGCGAATGGGACAGATGCAGGGGAAGGGGGGAGGGTCGGGCGAAATGCTGCTATAATAATAATAATAATAAATATCGTCAGACTGACACACCAACTGTGTGGTCCCAAACTAAGCAACGCTTGTACTATGGGTGCCGTACAATGGACTGGGGGCGATCCCAGTGACACCCAGACCAGGGCAAATTACGAAAAGGCCATTTCCAAAATTTACCCTGACGGGAATCGAACCCGTCCGGACCGCTTGGCGCTGCGGTTCCATCGTAGGCCGCTCGGCTCACTACACCGGGTGGTTGCGGGTTCAATTCCCGACGGAGTAAATTTTCAATCTAGTTAGCCATAAGTAGACACTCTCCTTGGAAACTCAATGTTGCATGTAACATAAACTGTAAGGTAAACATATAACTCATGAACTCCAAACTCGTTTATATATAAGTTCGCACGGTGAGAGATTGCATCTGTTGTGGAAAGTTCAAAGAGTGAGTTAGCTAGACACAAAGTTACAGGGCTATATGTAGTTACATCCAATGTATCTGTCCTGCTCTGCGTGACTTTGTAGTGCCGGCACCATAGAAACAATAAGGTCCGTACCAATAAATTGATCTCAAGTTTGAGAGCGTACTTAAGATCGTTCTCAGACTTGAGATAGGTTGGTTAAGGCCCCTTAGTAGTCCCAACGCGCCTCCCTTCCACTCCCTCTATTCCACTCCACTTGAGGTCGGCAACGTGCGAACAATGTCACTGGTATCGGCTACGGTAACTGCTTAACATCGAATAATAAAAAAAAAAAAAACTGCTTAACATCTGGTGGGTCTTACACTCGTGTACCGACTTTGTCACCTAAAAAATATAATATACAATTAATTGTAAATTTTGTAAACACGAGGATTGTACATACCTACTCCGTCAATAAAAATAGGGGTCCAATTCTGATAACCGCTAGCATCTCGATCAATTAGCAATACGTCAAAACTGACGTATAGCGTATCCGAATACGTCAGTTTTTACAGCTTTACTATAGTAACGCGAATACCGTGTATTGACCTCACTTGACATTGGCAGAATTGTCCAAAAGGAGAGGGCCATACAATAATAAAAAAAAAAAAAATAGTAACGCGATACGTCGATTCGTCGCGTATCTTCTCGCAATACGTCAGTTTTGTCAGTTTTTCTGAAAAACTGACAAAACTGGCGCGCGATTGGACGTACCTATCGCTTGTCGGTGTTGACATATTGCGAGTCTACAGAGAGGCCAGCGGTTAATAGAGTTGGGTTCAATGGTTCAATGGTGTGTATTCTAATGTTTATTTTCCTTGTTTCAGGACTACAATGACGACATCCGGCAAGAGCAGATGCTGGAGATGCAGATTCTGTCGTCACAGTGCGAGCAGCGGAGGCTCACCCCCCCTGACTCCTCACGCAGCGGCAGCGAGGAGACGTTGCCGCTCAGAGACACCACACATAAGCAACGGGTAAACTTCTTTATAAGATGTCAATATGCATTGTACCAACAGATATAGATTTACATAGATAACGCAAATGCATGAACTTCGCGTGTACGAAACCACGACCAAGCGTCAAGGTTGGTCGCCGCTAACTTACAGTCGGCGCGACTACAGATATAAAATATATGAGTATGAGCGAGATAATCACTCGAGAGAATCGTAGCGGGCGGAGGGGCATCGGCGGCATCGGTGTCTTTGAATCGGTTTGGATTTCCCGTCACTAATGACGTCACAGTAGGTGTTAAAAATTCGGCACACTTGGTTTCAATACAAATCGTGATACTTGCGTTATCCATGTAAATCTATATCTGTGTTTGTACTTAACACAAACGAAATTATAGAGGGTGGCATTCTATAACTTTTTTCTATCGATTTGTGCACTTATATTACCATACAGGATGTTTCAAAAGTCTGAAATTATACTTGGGTGTGTATCAGACATATAATGAATCTCTATTTCCTTGGTCATCGTGAACGGATATAACGATTTCGCTAATTCTTCTTTTGTTGCGTTTATTATTGTCAGGAGAAGGTTCTTATAAAATAAAAAAAACTAAGAAAGTGGAGTGGAACAATTCGAATAAAATATTCAAAGTTAAGACAGGACAACGTCTGTCGGGTCAGCTAGTCTACTATATAAAAATAAGTCGGGTTTTCCTTCCTGACGATATAACTCCAGAACGCACGAACCGATTTCCACGGTTTTGCATTCGTTGGAAAGGTCTCGGGCTCCGTGAGGTTTATAGCAAAGAACATTCAGGAAAAAATTCAACAGAACGCGGACGGAGTCGCGGGGCACAGCTAGTTAGTTATAAAATATTGATCGAAATTCGAACCCAATTTTTAAATTACTATCCGTCAATTAGAAAAATAATATCATAATTATCTCAAGCACCTTATATGCGAAATATTTTGACAATTTATTGAATATTGGTGACTGATACTCTTAAATGCGAGGTTCAATTTCAGCACCAAGTGCCTATGTTACAAAATCTAATTTACAACGCATTCCGCCCACGCGCAGTTCTTCGGCGTACAATAGCCCCCGGATTGGACCCGTGGCCCTCATCCGAGCGGCATTGACGATGGATAAGGGACCAAATTAAACCCTATTAGGGTTTCCTTTCATTTGCAAATGGTGAACGTAAAAATAGGCGTCACTTTTTTTAGGTATTTTTATAAGTACTGACTAGGTACAGCTGGAGGGTCAAAGTTTGGAATTTCATAATAGGTGTTAATTGCATATGTTTTGTGTGTAACTTTACTACAATAGTTACACTCGATAGTCAGTAGCGTTTTCGTAATATTATGTTTATGCCAAATTGTACAACGCCCTCTAACAGTGACTCAAGGATTTTTTTTTACTTAACAATGTTGACAAGCAAGCGCACGACCCGCTTGGTGGGATAGGAAAGGAGGGGGGGGGGATCTTCTGGCTCTTTCACGCATCATACTTAACGCAGGTACTTTATTATATAGGAACTAGCTGAGCCCGCGACTTCGTTCGCGTGGAATTTAACTTAACAAAAAAGCCCGCTCCCGCGTTCTGAGCCTGCGCGACAGGACCCATTTTTTAATTTTGTTTTTCTAAAATAAAAGTAGCCTAAGTTACTGCTTATACCATCAGCTATCTATCAGTGAAAGTCCCGTCAAAATCGGTCCAGCCCTTTCGGAGATTACCCGGAACAAACACACAGGCAGACAGACAGATAGACAGACAGACAGACAGACGGACAGACCGACAGACAATAATTTTTTAAATCGCGTTTTTGTTATAGGTGTCGTATGTACTTTCATATGCATTTAGTGAAAAGGTGTTATTTTGATATTACAAACAGACACTCCAATTTTATTTATTTGTATAGATATTGTTTTTTTTTTATATTACTAGCAATGTGTGTTTATCACGTCACTATCATTCCCTTTAGCCCCTCCAACTAAGCTAATACTGGTGTTAGGAGTGGGCTCACGTCAATAGTTTCATGGCCAGGACGGGGATCGAACCTGGAACCTCTCAGCTACGGGGAAGGCCCCTCTAACCACTCGGCTATCTATTACATGACCAATGTTAAGATAATTCTTCATCTTCATCATCAGCTACCAGGAGTGCAGCCTTCACCAGTACCGGCATCCCTCCCTGGAGGTATCACAATGACCCACGGCGCGACCGCCCGGGACTTCTCCCCGCCCGCCCCCACCCCCGCACCGGATCATCTTACAGCCGCCCATCATCAGGTAAAGTATTTTCACTTTTAAGTACTTGGTTTAAAGTCCACAGTGACTTGATTTACCTTAGTTTATAGTGAGTTTGTATTACGAATAAACATGGGATGCAGTTTCAAACTCCGATTCCCAAGAATTGATAGCTATTCGGAATTCATACTCGAATCTCATTTTCAATCTTTCTTTCTTACCGTATGAGCTAGTAGCCATCTCTGGTTTTGGAGTTTTCAATCCGCCCGATGGCCTCCGACACGGCTTAACGGCTTTGATAGCCGGGACCGACAGCTTAACGTCCTCCCGATGCACGAACGGAAGCGCTCAGTTGTAAATGTCACTTTTAGCTTTAGCTCCCCAGGCACCTACCGTTGGCTAATGACTAAAGTGGATAAACTAGGAATATATGGCGTCAATAGCCTGGTGTTTAGAGGGCCCGCTCTCGTAGCTGAGAGGTTCCGGGTTCGATCCCCATCCTGGCCGTTTAAGTATTGACGTGGGCCCACTCCTAACACAAGCATTAGCTTAGCTGGAGGGGCTAACGGGAATACTAGTAATGTGATAAACTCACATTGCTAGTAATCTTAAACCAAAAGTTGAATATCGTAAGTCTCACAGCATGCGGCTTTGTGAAATGAGCGCACTATACGGCGGTATAATCATTGCATTTCACGAAGATGTGTGAGTTCATTAAAAATGACCCATATGTCAGGGTCATAAGAGTCACAGCACGCGTCTTCATGAAATTATCGTACCATTAGGTACTACGTATAATATGCTTAGTTTGTGTACCAACAGAATAACACAATTATTTTCTTTTTTCAGTTGGCAGCAGGTCACACTGGTCACGGCGTACTGGTTGGCGGGGGTGTGCTCCAACAACCCCCCACACACCATTTACTGACACAGAACTCTTTACTTGGTGAGTGGAACTTAGTTGTCTATAGTTTACTGTCCTGTCCATATTTGTTTCGGAACTAAGCTCCAATGATTTTGTTCTAAAAGTAAGCCCGAAATTTACGTCTTACGAAAATTGGAGCTTACTTCTGGTTGAAGTTGAATTTATAAGTTTTATTGTGTGTCGTAAAAACCATGTGTTTATTAATGTTTAATTATAATTTTATTAATATACATGGTGTAAGGGACATCGTAACGAAAACTGATACCATGGATTCAACTCATGATTCTGGACCCTCCTAGAGTTGGAATTTTGGATTTTGGACGACAAAAAAATGGAGAAAAATAAATTATTTCGTGTGAATGTTTCGTTCAGTTCAAACCAAGGGTAAACTTGCCCTTTTATAAACAAATTATAATAAGCAAGCGTCTTGATTAACTTAGTTCAAAGAACTTCAATAATAAAATTAACGTTCTTTGAAAACAACGCTACATTTTCTAATAAACTTTCACCTCCACTGATTATGTGTTTCAACGCTGCTCACAGTTTTCGAACTTAAGCACACTTCTGTAAAACTAAGCACGAACCGACGCAACGCTCCGGAACTGAGCTCGTTTAACTTCATTTAGTAATAGATGTTGCACAGATTTTGTAATAGACTCTCTTTATGAAAGTTTGTCCGTGTTAAATATATTTTTAAGGCAATAAGAATTTTTCAAGGAATCATAGAAAGAATAATAAAATTATATTTTTTTCAAAAGTAAGCTCAATTTCCTACCAGCGCAATCAATTGCTCAATCAAACTCAACTCAAACTCAAAATTGTTTTTATTCATGTAAGCCAACTAAGCATTTATGAATAGTCAGAATCTACCACCGGTTCGGAATGCTGCTTCCACTGAGAAGATCCGGCAAGAAACTCAATGGTTACTCTTTTCAATGAATTAAAGATGGTGTACAATCTCAGGAACAGCATAAAAAAATAATATGAGCAGGCAACACCACTATCATTTTGTGCATATTCACAATCATTTTGTACATAAACTAAGCACATTAATAAATACTAACAGGTGGAGGTGACATCCTTGGCCTAAGCAGCCCAGTGCTGGGCGGCGTTATCCATGCCCACCCAGCACTGCGAGGCGTCAAGTCCGCTGCGGTCCACGCGCTCGCGACGCAAGGTCGGTACGTCGCACGTTTATTAACCCCCGAACTAAGCGCGAAACTAACCTACCAGATTAAGCTTGTGACAAACTAAGCTCAGTGTTTATTTTCCAACACAGACTAAGCTCAAAACTGAGCTTATCTTTTCTGGGCTGTACGATAAAAAATATTATGTTCTTTATATTAAATCCAATGTTAATATATTTTTTTTATTGGCGGTCACCTTGAACGACAAATCTACAAATGTTTCCTGATTTTGATTTTTTAACGGTGGTAGAGCCTAGCTGTAGCCAAATGTCTACAGCTCATATGCGGGCTAGCTCTTCGACTGGGGTAATACCACTCTCTCACAGAAAATCGGCGTTAATACGCTATTATAGCTGCATTTCATAGGATGAGTGGGAGAGCCGGAAGATCAACTCCCCCAATCTCCCCCTCCCTTGTCCTACCTTTATCCCATTCCCCTTCAGGGTGTCAACGTGCGAGCAATTTGATTTGCATTGCCACATCTTCGGTGGCTGTTTAACATCAGGCGGTTAGTACGTTAGTTTGCCGACTCGGGACAAAAATACAGTGCCGTCTGAGGACGCCCGAAAGAAGCGAAGCTTTATAGTATAAAGCGTAGGACGCCGCAGCTGCTACGCTGTATACCTATATATATTGTGTAACGCTACTGACGCTTAGCACGGATAGAGTGGCCGCGCGGCGAGCGCTCCGAACGTCCGTATAGAAGCTTCGCTTAAGGCTAAAGCGCCCATCTAGCCCGCGAAGTTCAAATTTTTTGAGGTTTTTTAGAAATTTTTCATAATCTGACAATAATAAAAGGCACATTTTGTAATTCGCGAAAAAGACCGTGTGCAGTGCATTTATTAATATATCCAACTTACTCTAAAACATTTCAAGAACGATAGCTATCCAGATAATCTGGCAATTTTTGTATATTTAGTGATTTACTAGTATCATATCCACCGTGATAATATTTAGAGTAAAATAAATGTATTAATAAACGCACTGCATACTGTTTTTTTCGCAAATCACAAAATATTGTCTTAAATGTTTTCAGATTTTGGATAAACTATAAAAATACTCGAAAATTTTGAATTTCGCGGGCTAGACAGGCGCCTCCACCTTAAATAAAGAATATTCGTTGTTTTGCTCGATGGTCTAGTACCTCCGAAACCAGTACATAAGAATATTCTCCCTCCACCTCTAGCAATCACAAAATTTTAGATTTCTCCTATTGATCGGAATATCCGGACCGTATTTTAAATCAGTAACAAAGAACTCCGCTCTTTGAGTTTCGACCAAAGACCCCGGTTTAATTGGGACGTCTGGAGCGAGCCGCGGCGGCTTAATTGGAATCCATTTGGAACGATTGTTGTGGATTTTGGTTATTGCAAAAAATAGGGGTAGACGTCTAAGCAGCGGTGGTCCAAGTAATAAGTGACCGGCGTTTTTTATTTGTAGGTACTTACAAAGACGGACTAAACTAAACGTCTTGCTAACTTTTCCGTGTTTGAACCAAAGGAGTGATATTTTCAGTGGTTTTAAATTTAATTTAGATGCAATTTGATAAAAGAATCATAGGCATTGTAAACATTTAAAAATAGCTTGTATAGTTTAAATAGACATACACACGTAAACCGGAACAACTAGATTGTGGAGAGTAAACGCTATTTAATTAACATACATCTATACAAATAAATAAAATTGGAGTGTCTGTTTGTAATATCAAAATAACACCTTTTCACTAAATGCATATGAAAGTACATACGACACCTATAACAATAACGCGATTTAAAATGTTTTTGTCTGTCTGTCTGTCTGTCTGTGTGTTTGTTCCCGGTAATCTCCGAAACGGCTGGACCGATTTTAACGGGACTTTCACTGGCAGATAGCTGATGTTTTAAGGAGTAACTTAGGCTAATTTTATTTTAGAAAAACAATATTTAAAAAAAAATATCCTGTCGCGCGGGCTCAGAACGCGGGAGCGGGCTTTTTTGTTAAGTTAAATTCCACGCGGATGAAGTCGCGGGCTCAGCTAGTTTAAAATATTTTTATACGTCCGTTGTTGACTTAACTGTGCTGAAGTGGGCTGTAGAAAGTGGGCGACGATAGTAATCATTAATTTAATTAAATGTATTGCGTGCTAATGTTTTATAGGTGTATATTTATGAGCTATACACAGGTTAAAACAGATAGGGTATACTTTTTTTTCAAAACTTAACATTGTAATTCTAATACTATCAGCTTTGGAGGAAAATTTACAAAGTAAAGTTGAAAAAAATAGTATACCCTTTCTGTTTCACCTAGTATAATAGTATACTCTCACTTATCTCCAAGAGGTATATATTTGCTGCCAGTTCTCTGATACCGCTACCGCTTATGAAACCGCTAACTGATCATGCCTTACGCCGCGAGTTATGAGTGTTTTTAGCGATTTGTCTAGACGTCGAGATGTCAACAGCATTTCAATGCAGAAATCATTATGAGATGTCACAGTCACGGCTTCAACGAAATTGATTTAGCTAACCATTGTATATTATTTAGTTTATATGACGCCAGTTTTGATTAAAGTATGCTACGTATTGTTAAAGACACAGATTGATAGATAGATATATCTTTATTAATCCACCACTAGAAAACAAAAATGTACAAATTATTACATTATTTACACAGAAAGTGGAAAATCGGCGGCCTTATCACTAAAAGTGATCTCTACCAGGCAACCTTAGGATGGAGAGGATCTAAAGAAAAATAATACGGAGGTGTACTTACATAAATTAAAACACTACAAACCACTATATAACCATATTACACTTATAAACATATACATTACATTAAATAAACAAGAAAATAATATGACATATACTTAGTGAAGACAATAGCCAACACTTGAAAATATATTGAACTAGGGCTTGCCTGCAGTTTTGCTAGACTAGATTTTATTCTGCATTTCGATATCAGCTCTAACTATCAGGTCCATCGAAAGCTAAGAACCACCAGGTGGCCGCTTAAGTACAAAAAAACATTAAAATCGGTCAAGCCGATTCGGAAGATAATAATTACGAACACACACACACCAGTCTGATAAATAAATAAAATAAAATAAATAAGTATCGCCAGACTGACACACCAACTATATGGTCCCAAACTAAGCAACGCTTGTACTATGGGTACCGTACAATGGAACGAGAGCGAACCCAGTGCCACCCAGACCTGGGCAAATTACGAAAAGGCCATTTCCGAAATTTTCCCCGACGGGAATCGAGCCCGGTGCAGTGAGCCGAGCGTCCTACGCTCAAACCACTGCGCAAAGCGGTCGTCAATCAATAAATATAATTATGAAAAAATATTAGGTGTGAACAGCGATGCTATCTATGGAAATTAAAAAAAACGCATGTAGAGGTGCCTGTTATGCGGCAGGTGCGGCTGGGGCGGGCGGTGCGAGCGCGGCGCGCAAACGGCCCCTGCTGGGGGGCGCGCGGCCCGCCATGTCGCCGACTAAACGCGCCGTGATGACCCTGCTGGCGCGCGCCAGGGCTGCCACCCACAAGCACGTGCCCGCGTGGCCGGCGCCACACGAGTGAGTAACCCTACCACCCTGCATTTTGATGTAAGAAGGTTCATGTGACAACCCTAATCGTGACGACAATTTTTATACTTACCCTTTTATAATTTGCTAGTTTCTGCCCGCGACTTCGTCCGCATGGACTTAGTAAACTATCCTATGTGTTAAGCCAGGTTATAAATTATCTGTGTGCCAAATTTCATACAAATCCGTTCAGTCGGTTTTGCGTGATTGACTAACAACATCCAATGATCCAAACATACAAAGTTTTCACATTTATAATCTTGGTAGGATTATATAACTATATATTATATGATAAGATGCCTTTTGAAAACATATATGTGGTGTGAATCTTTGAAATCACTATCATGACAGCCTTGCTGTCAACAACACAATGACAGTGTAGGTATATCTAGTTTAATAACGTAACTTAGATTCGGGGGTTAATATATGTAATATTAGTTAGCTATAAGTTTGAATAAGTTTCACGCGAAAACAGCTGAACAAATTTTGACCAAATTTTGGACAGAAGAAGATCAACCACATGTCAACCATCTATCAAAATCGTGCGCTAAAATCAACATGAATACAGGTCCGGACTGTACTTCAATTGGGTTGTCGACAAACAGTCTGATGCGTGGTATGACATATAAACTGGGGCTCAACGTGCGTGATCCCCCGGGACGTACGTGACGTAGCGCTTGGTCCATGATTCGATTCGCGAGTCAGTCAACATTGACTCTTTGGTAAAAACATAGGAATTTTATTTTCACAAGCCCTATTGAAATCCTTTGGCACATATTGTTTTAGCGTAAAAAATGTCAAAGTTTTGGAATTGAAGAAAATATAAATCTTGCTCGAATTTCGCAACTGCATTTGTAAATCCGATGCGTTTAGTGTTCTTGTTTAAAAATATCTACAAGAAAATGACTAATCTATTTACATAATAATAATATTATTTAAGTATATCGCCAGACAAACACACCAACTGTATGGTCCCTAACTAAGCAACGCTTGTACTATGGGTACCGAGCAATGGACTGGAGACGATCCCAGTGACACCCAGACCAGGGCAAATTAAGAAAAGGCCATTTCCGAAATCTACCGCGACGGGAATCGTAACCACAACTACTCGGTGTAGTGAGCCGAGCGGCCCTTCGCTCGAACCACTGCGCCAAGCGGTCGTCAAAATAATTTTTTTTTTTATAATAATAATAATAATAATTTTATATTTGCTCAAAACAATGGTATAAAAAAGGTCTTATGTAGTCAATAAAGTTCATCATGTTTTTGTCATACTAGAGGACATGCAAAATTAGTAACATTCTAAAACTTATAAATAATGTTAATGAGTTATAATTAACATTTGTCAAACAATTCATAAAGTCAATCACACTATAATAACATTTATTCACCAATAACCTTTTCAATTTCGATTTAAATAGGTTTGTATTTAGTTCCTTTATGTGTTTCGGAACTTTATTGTATATCATTGGAGCTCTACATTTTCAATTATCTTTTCTGTTTCAGGCACACAGCTCTACTACCACTGATCAGAGACGAGTTCGTCACAGGGGTGGGAGTTAATATCAATTTAGCATAATCCACAACCGGTAGGAAATTACACGTAGCCATAATCTAGTCGAACAAATGTCTTTACAATTTAATTATAAAATTATTTGTACCTGCTTTACACAATAATTATAATATTTCACTTAAATTTCGAAATTATTCATCAGTTTCATTTCAAATGTTGGCTGTCCGTCTACGATTTTTTGCATCAATTCTTACTTAGATGATGTGAAATAATAATAATATCTTATTTATAAGAAATACCTATGTTCATCAACATTTTTTTATTTTTTTTATTATTATATTATGAATTGTATTAAATTCTTGTTTATTTTCTTCTTCGCCAATAAATTAGTTGGAACCCCAAAATAGGCTTTTAGATAAACTTAACGGACCACGGTGTATTTAATATCCTATGCCTTTTAGGGGAAAGTATTGTAAATAGAAAATTATATCACTATATTAGTTTTAAGCCAAATTTAGCAGACGAAGATACAATTCTTATACTTCATAAATATAAAACGTTTAGAATAATATAATATGAACTTACTGACTTAATTATAAAGTAGGTTGGGTCTGAAATTGAAGTAAACGTAACATCTATCAACGTAATTTGTATGTCAACCTCTTCATAATAAGTAAGTACTTACCTGCACAAATAAAATAATAATAATAATAATTTAGCCCTTTTGACGTCCCACTCCTGGGCACGGGCCTCCCCTCAACATGAGGGGGATTCAGGCCATAATCCACCACGCTGGCCCAGTGCGGGTTGGCGGATTTCACATGTCTTTCGAAAATTGGTTAGATCTTCTAAGACATGCAGGTTACCTCACGATGTTTCCCTTTACCGTAAGCAAGTGATAATCATATAGAAATTATGATTCGCACATAGATTTCGAAAAATCCAGAGGTGCGAGCCGGGGTTTGAACCCAAGACCTGGTGCCCGCAAGACGCATGCTTTAACCAATCGGCTATCACTGCTTCTAAAATAAAATAATATTCAAACCAAATAATTATAATAATCACCTTAACAAATTACTTACTTGTACATAGTAACAGTTCATGATTATAATAATTCAATCACAGATAATTAACTTAAAAAGCACTTTTAAGAAAAAAAATGCAGAAAGTACTGCCCTCCTTCCTTCTGTCCCACTCCTTAACAATTCGGCAACGCGCGAGTGATGCCTTTGGTATTGTGCCAGCATCTATTGACTACGGTAACCGCTTAACTTCTGGGCTGTACGCTGTTTGCCGACTTAGTTGTATAAAAAATCTTATTTCAGATATTGAAAAAAATGAATTTTGAATTTGAATAACAATTTTTAAATAATTTGTATAGCACCTATTGCAGTTTAAAGTAAAGTAAGATGCTAATAATTAAAATGGTTACTTACTAAACTTAAGTAGGTACTCATTGTATTTAAGTAGCCCTAAATGCTGTAAGATTTTCATGAGTATTAAAGTGGCAACTTCCACACATTGTTTAAAATATAACATTAAATTAATAACAATAATTTTTTATGTGTCTATAAGGTTCCTAGTGAAAATATTTTTTTCAGTTGAAAAAAATGCTCAGTCAATTTTTTTCTTTATTTTACAAATTGCAAATTTAATCGTTACAAATGTATGTTTTTAAATAATAACTCACCCAAATAATTTCAAATAGTTTGCAACATTAGGTACTAATATATTAATTAAATGCTTAATTTAAATGTGTGTCAAACATTAAAGATTATACTGACTAAGAAACTTGAATAGTATAAATAACACCTAATTGTATTAATTATAATATAAAAAACTCTTATTAACCGTAAAGTATTACGAATATAAACTTATGCAAATAATAATTAATTATAAATTGCTTGTAAATCTCGTCTGTGTTTTGTGATATGTAGGTAGAGTCAGATTGGTGGTTGAATACAAATATTATAATTATTATGTGTCAGAAATTATGTACATTTTGTATTTAGTTTTATATACTTAATGCTTTTCTACAAAAAACTATCTAAGTACCTATATAATATACTAGGTGATACAAAATGGGTATACTATTTTTTTTGCAACTTAACTTTGTAAATCTCAAACTATCGGCTTTGAGGGACAGTTGAAGTACTAAAGGTTTTGTAGACTTGTGAAATCGGTCAACAGCTGTATTCCTATAACACCTTTTGTTTTTCAAGTTCCCTCCAAAGCTGATGGTTTTAAAATTACAAAGTTAAGTTATGAAAAAAAAAGTATACACATTATGTGTCACCTTGTATATGTATAATTAAATTTAGAGGCACATCATTACCTTAACAATTATTTTTATAAATACAAAAAAACTCTGATTATTTTGACACTGATTATAATATTTGCAAAAAGTTTATGTAAATAGCATGGAGGGATTTTATTATAAATAAATAAAATATTATTGTGAACTCCGTTTCTTATTTATATTATGTTCAAGTTTGTATTTAAATATTCAATATTTTATGATAAATTGCTAAATAAAATAGTGATATCGATTTATTGTAACACCATTATTAGATATTATTACATAAGCACCAGGTTATTATTATATTGAACATAAAAATACAGGCTTATAAAACAAGAATATGTCACCTTAATTTAAAAAAAGTCCAAGTCATACTAACTTTTACAGTCACGTTTTATTGCCTAAATTACATATGATCAGTAAATAATTATAATATTTAAAACATCATAGCAAAAATATATTTGTTATTTAAACCTGTACCTATATTTTAAATTATGATTTAATTAGTTATCTGAACCCAATATAATTATGTCACATGATTAATAATAGGTATATTTTATGTTGTGGTAGTGATTGAAATATTAAATAAAAATAATGATTGTTAATTTATAAAATAGTTTGAATTATGTCTTCCAATTGATGTGGAGCGATGCTTGTTTTGATTCGTGTGATTAAGTGATTTTAAGTTATTGTTTGTATGTTGTGGAAGCAGTTCTAAAAAGAACGTATTATGTGTGAAATTTCCTCATGAGAACAATGAATTCTATCTTAAAAGCTGTTTTTTAAGGCACGTAATAATACATCGATCTGAAGTATGAAGCCGTTCTTGAGTACGCTTTTGACATGACATATTGTACTGGTATGACATAAGAATGACATTTCCAAGATCGCTCTCAGACTTGAGATCGATTTATTAATACGGGCCCTACTTTCAATGGATAATAATAATTGTTTAGGTATGCATTGTTTTTGGGATAAGGGTTGTCAACGCCATTACGTAGACCGTACCTTCGCAATTGAATGTAATGAAATTTTGTGGGACACATTAATATAGCCTAGGAACGTAGAAATATAACGAAAATTGTAAACCCTACATAAGCAGACTTGAAGTCAACAAGGTCCGATGCGTAGTTAGGTATATTAAAGTCGAAGATTAATTGTTAATTGTGGTTAGTCCTACGAGGGTACTTACAAATTGTCATTTTTACATATGTTTGTTAAATCTACAGCCGGATCGGAACACGACCTCGAAAGAAGATCCGGCATGAAACTCAACGGACTTTTGGATTTGTTTGTTATTATATTTTACAAAGAGTAGGTATTATTGTTAATACAATAGCTCCAGTGTGTTGCCTTTTGAGATTATCAATAATCAAATAAAGTAAAGGATACATTAATATTTCCAAAACGGCTGAACCACTGTCTATCGGTCCAAAAACAATATTTTGGAAACCGGTCCATCCGTTTGTGAACTTCGACGCCACAGACAGACAGCTATGTAACTTATACCTCTGCGTTATCTAAAACTGATTCCACAGCATACCAGAGTTTGTTTTGGCGAGTGTACCTACACTGGAAACATGAATAGTAATAAATATAATTATAATAGTGAGACATAGTGTTTTATTTTAACCGACCCAAGCACCATTTGGTATCCAAATTGACTCGGGCAATGTACATGTGTTTTAGTATAGTTATAACTGCTAGAAACTACACTCCCTCAATAAGTGATTGCGGTGACTGCGTCTGTCTTAACTCTTACCACACAATGTAACATAGATCCTATGAAAAAATAAATATAACCGTCGAATCCTCGAACGTCAACATCTGGACAGTTTTACCGAAATTTACCCCGGTGGGAATGGAACCCGCAACCGCAGAGGATGAACCAGTAATAATCTTTTCTGGTGACGTCTGTGCCCTGTAGTAAAGCATATATGACTTTCATTTGATCGGAATCGCCAGATTTGGAATCGACTTGTCTACTCTAACTGTGTAGTCTTCACCCAGATATTGACTCTGAAAAGAAATGTTCCTGTTGAAATCCTCTTCCGAAAACATCGTCGGATGACGTAGGTATTGAAATGATGGTTTTATGAATTTACTAGCTGTGCCCCGCGACTTCATCCGCGTAGTATTTTAACTTAGCAAAAAATTCGGGATTATCGGGTTAAAAAGTATCCTATATGTTAATCCCGGTTATAATCTATCTGTGTTCCAAATTTCATCCAAAACCGTTCAGTAGTTTTTGCGTGAAGGAGTAACAAACATACATACATACATACATACATACATACATACATACATACATACATACATACATACATACATACATCCACACTCACAAACTTTCGCATTTATAATATTAGTAGGATTGAAATAGAAAATGCGTACATATACTCTAGTGTTGTGCAATCGTGTCTGATGTTATC